>CM057823.1:156921706-158121706 GCA_030068075.1 Paguma larvata | reverse complement strand
TGCACCAAATTGACTTTTTTACCAGCATCCCCTCTCTATGTTCTACAATCTCTCTTTTTTTATTCCCAAGGGCGTAAGTCCTTGCTTCATTTCTCTGACACACTAAATATGTTTATTGTAAAGGCAGGATCTAATTATTCTATTAAGTATTTCTTTGAGTGCAAATTCTAATTGTTGAGTTTGCTAGTCTTTCCTATGCTTGGATTTTCTTAAATATAAGATTGTTAAGTTTTTATTTGTTTTAATTTTTAAGTATTTACTTACTTACTTACTTACTTACTTACTTACTTACTTAGAGAACATGAGCAGGGGAGAAGTAGAGAAAGAGAGAGAGAGAATACCAAGCCGGCCTTGTGCTGTCAGTACAGAGCTAGATGAGGGAGGGGCTTGAACTCAGGAAACGTGACGTCATAACTAGAGCTGAAATCGAGAGTCGGTCCTGAGCCACTCAGGAGCCGCTGGTGATTAAGTTTATTGTAACACATATTTGCAACACTTTCTACGTGTTTTGAACTGCAGCTCCCTAAAGCAGCCGTGGGCCACACGGGGTGACTGACCTCAGCTACCTGTGTTAACTCTATTTCTAATGGTAGTCTTGAATTGTAGACGCAAATTCCCTTCTACTTTTCTTGTTTTGGTGGGGAATTCATTTCAGTTTCTTGTTTATTGATAGTTCCCTTTCTAACTTTCCAGCATTATATGTACTTATTTATTTTGATAATGGTTCTATTGTTTCTGAGTTTGGCAGATATAGAGGAGATAAAGTGTTAATGTACTGTACTATTTAGGAATTGGAAATCTTAAGAAAAGTATATATACACCTAGAAATGATTCATCAAATGTGATGAGAACTAGAGCTTTACCAATGCTACTTTTATTCAAATGATTAATTAAGGAAAGCATTGAACAATGTAAATTATTATCTAATTAAAAAATAAAGTTATTATTGTCCACTTATATGGTAAGTTTTTCAATCATATTATTTTCAATTTTCTGCAAATGCAGAATCATGGTTTATGCTTATTGGTTTCAAACTTCTGCCACTTATTTGTAAAATTCTAAGGACTTATTAGATTTTGTAAAGATTTGTTTTCTCATTGAATTATACATTTGGTTTCTCTCCAAGTCTACTTAATTTGATAGAATGTCTGGGATCACACTCTATTATAAAATAAAATAAAAGCAGCCTAAACTCTAGCAGGAAAACAACTTAATTAGTCCATGAATATTAAAAAAGGAAATTGTATCTGAACTTACTAGGTTGTATGCTAACCAAAGCACCAAGCAAGTGAGTATGTATTTTAACACAAACTATATACATCCAGCCCATAAGATGATAACCTATTTTGAAAATCTGAAGTTAAGGTAATATTTCAGTTATATTGATCTATAGCTTCAGTATTTGCCTTTTTCTTCTTATAATCATATATCTACTGCATTAAAAATGACATTATAGGAGGAATCAGAAACATATCCTTCTTGAAAGATGCAGCATACTTGGGAACTGAAGCCCTATATGGCTCTGTTGTAATACTGAAATATTCCACAATCAAATCTAAAAACTTAAGACCACATAACAAACTGTTGGGATCATCTGGATTCTTTTTTTTCTTTTTAACGTTTTTATTTTTTATTTTTGAGAGATATAGAGACAGAGCGTGAACAAGGGAAGGGCAGAGAGAGAGAGGGAGACACAGAATCCGAAGCAGGCTCCAGGCTCTGAGCCATCAGCACAGAGCCCGACGCGGGGCTCAAACTCACAGACTGCGAGATCATGACCTGAGTTGAAGTCCGCCACTTAACTGACTGAGCCACCCAGGCGCCCCATCTGGATTCTTTTATACTTCATATTTGAAATCCTTACCTCCCCAAATCTGAACAATCTGAAAAAGTAGCATTATTGTGAACTGACAGATACAACAGGGACCTAGAAACATTAGATAGATTGCCCAGGGTTAGAGAGTGGTGGTTAGTGGTGAAATCAGTGTTCAAAGCCAAGTATGTTTGCCTTTAAAATCTATTATTCCCCTATAGCACAGAGTACACGATGGCAAGGGATTTAGAATTTTTCTTACTCTGGTCCTGTATTTCAATCTCACACACACACACACACACACACACACACACTGAGTATATATGTTATATGTGAATATATATATGACTATAACTGTGTTTATAACTCTTCCTGTGCAAAAACCTAGAAGTATGTATATATGTACATACATATGTGTACATATGTACACCCATGCATATATTCATAGGAAAAGGGTTTTTTATTCATTTAACAAATACTTCTTGAATAACTATGCATGTAGGCAAGTTGAGTGACTGACAAATGTGAACTTAGTTCCATTTTTTCTTTTAGCTCAAAGTATCAAAAATTGGAAACCAATAAACTCAATGCTAATTTTATGTGTAACAGAAATCTTTGTTTATGAAAAAGAAATAAACATTAATATAATCCTAGGAGTCTGAAGTTTTTGTTTTATGTATGTATCTTATTACAATATTTATTTTATCTTTCTTCCAGGTATTTTTGGTTATAATTTTAAGCAACACAAAATTTTTTCCATAAAACTGTTTGATTGCTAATGCTCAATTAAAACTTATAAATGGGAATAAAGGGAAAATTAATGCCAGAGATCCTTCAGACGTCCATTCATGTACAATGCCCAATTTTCCCCAATTATTACCATTTGCCTTCTTGTACAGAACATCCCGCAACATTTGCCAAGTACCTTTTAGAATCGCAATCAAAAAATAAAAGCGAACCTCAATGATTTTTGGCTCGTGTAGATAGTGTCCTTAGTAGCAGCTTATGGCTTTGATTTGCCTCAGTGGAATGTTGTTTCCGGAAAGAGGGTGCATGAATCACTTTTATGGGCTAAGAGTCTTTCTCTGCACGTCACCTTGCATTATTAATGGCTGATTCAATTTTGCTGGCTAGAATTAGAGTTCTTTCTAGGGTAAGGTGAAATTCAAGTAGCTCTCTTATGATTTCCTATGAGGCCAACCATTAGTATTACTTAGACCCAGAGCATTTCATTTCTTTTTTACATAAATTTGAATATATTCTTAATTTCAATGTTAGCTTCTGGAACATACTTCCAGCCCTTGTGATGCAATACTTTCAGACATGGGTTTTGCAGTCAGACGCACCTAGATTTCATTCCTGGATCTATCATTTAAGCTTTATAACCTTGAATATGTTAATATCTCTAAGGCACAATTTTCTTGTTTTGAAAATAAGGGATGCAATGACCTCTCTTATTGGAATTATTATAAGGATGAAGAAGATCATAAAAGCTCCTAGTAGGGTTCTTGGCAATGTGGACGACTTTAATAAATGATAGGTATAATAATTTGTCAGGCACTGCTATATTAAGCAATCAATAAAAAACACAGCCATAATTCAAGTTCAAAAACTTACACAAGTCTAAATTATCTTTGCCTAAGAATTTTTATTTTCTTTCTTTTTCAAGTTTCAGGGTTACATTCTATTTTCATATTTACAATTATTAATTGGACAACTGTTATACGGTTGCAACATAATAAATATTAGGAGCTTTATGATTCCAAACATTAAGGGGTTTAAATCTGTCTGAAATGGAAAGATCAGGACATACGAAGCTGTGAATAATGCAAATGATACATATATACATGTTGCATTGCGTAATAGGGAAAATGAATACAGGAACTAAAAAGAAGAAAATGAATAAAAATGAAAATTTTATGTAGTCAAGAAAGGCTTGATAAAGGACTTAGGAACCTGAGTATGATCTTGAAAGGTGGTTGCAATTTATTATTTTTTAAAATATTTATTCATTTTTGAGAGAGAGAGGTAGAGTGAAAGTGGGGTAGAGAAAGAGAGAGAGGGAGATGCAGAATCCGAAGCAGACTCCAGGCTCTGAGCTGTCAGCACAGAGCCCAATGCGCACCGTGAGATCATGACCTGAGCTGAAGTCGAACACTCAACCGACTGAGCCACTCAGGTGCCCCAAGGTAGTTGTAATTTCTGTATCAACTGGAAAAGAGCCAATTTGTACAGTTTATGAAGGAATAAATGAGTATGTCTCAATCACAAAAACTTGGAGTTAAATATATTTAATATATACTTATATATGTATGTATACTTATATTTAATATATATACTCACACACATGCACAATCTCTCTCATAGGTAGATTAGAAAATTTATGTTGCTTGCTCAGGTAATACTAGTCAGTAGTTAAGTTCAAACTGATGTCTAGGTCTTCTACTCCTGTTCAGTGCTTTTCTGCTGTAATATGTTGAGTGAGCAAGCCTTCAAAAAGCTTCTTGAATTATTTATATAAAATATGGACAATCCTATCTTATTGCATATGGCCATTTCCATTTATAGCTATTAGGACTGTTAAGACTTTGCTTATATTAGTCTCAATGACTAATTCCTGCACCATCAGTCTCAGCAGTGTGCTAGAGCTGGATTCTACAAGTTACTGAAAGTCTCAAATCTGTGTTCAGTGATGTCGTGCTGGTAGCTTGGAAAAAGCCGTGGCGGGAGTATTTACACCATGGTAATCAATGTTACAAATAGTGGCTTTTTTTTTCTGAAGAGTCAATTGACAAACATTTTCCAGCACACCACTCTTTGTAATAGTGCATTCTGTACAATTCCACTATTAAAATGGCTTTAAATATAAAATTATGTTTTTAACGTCATATATGTGGACTTTAGAGTAAGAATAGAAAGGTCAAAGAAATATCAGCCTTTGAAAGAAAGTGGTGACCACGGAGTAATTATTAGGTTCTGCTAGAAGATTGTCTCATAAGTAAAGAGGAACAGTTTCTTTTTGTTGTTGTTGTTTTTTAAATTTTTAACATTTTAATTTATTATTGCGAGACAGAGAGAGACAGAACATGAGCAGGGGAGGGGCAGAGAGATGGGGAGACACAGAATCTGAAGGAGGCTCCAGGCTCTGAGCTGTCAGCACAGAGCCCAATGTGGGGCTAGAACTCACAAACTGCAAGATCATGACCTGAGCCGAAGTCGGACACCCAACCGACTAAGCCACCCAGGTGTCCCGAGAGGAACAGTTTTGATGTATAGTGTATGTAGAACTTGCAAATGTAGTAAATTTTGTGATCTATATAAATTTACACAGCGTAAGTAGAAATAACACACCATGAATAGATCATTCTATCCCAGGAATGCAAGGTCATTACTGTTCCAAAAAATCTATAAATTTAATCTGTCATTCATCAATTGGTAAAATATATTTAAAAAATGATTACTTCAATAGATGAAGATAAAGCACTTGATTAGTGACTAGGTACAATGGGATAATGGCATATGCAAGCTACATATAGAAAAATTCAATATTTTCTTTTATGTAAGGAAATAATAGTGACAAAATATAATCATTACATACGACCAACAAAAATGCTTAATTTTATAAATATAAACATACGTCTGGAAGATTATGCTACAAATATTAACCAGGTAACATATTGTGGTACGATTTTTTCTATTTTAAAAATTTCTCAACGGTGAACCATTTAGACTATGTAGATTATAAAAATTAGGAAAAGAAACTATAGAGACCAGACCTCATTCACAACAGCAATGAAAATTAATTTCTAAAAGAAGCTTTATTTTTAAAATTTTTTAATGTTTTTTAATTTATTTTGAGAGATAGAGGGAGAGAGAGCAAAAGAGCATGAGCGAGGGAGGGGCAGAGAGAGAGGGAAACAGAGAATCCCAGGCACGTTTCAGGCTTTGAACTGTCAGCACAGAGTCTCATGCAGGGATTGAACTCATGAACCGTGAGATCATGACCTCAGCCAAAATCAGGAGTCAGATGCTTAACCGAGTGAGCCACCCAGGCACCCCATTCAAGACGAGCTTTAAAGGAGAAGAAATTAAAATTTAAATTATATCAATCATAAATGTGTAAATATAAAAAGGAAGAGTAGGAGAAGGAAGCAAAAGAAGAGAGAAGAGCTGAAGAAGAGTATTCAAGGGGTAATGTGAATTTTACTGAAGTGTGGCATGGGACAAAACTAGAAAGAAATAAAAAATAACTTCAATAGTAGTATCTTCACATGACCATATGTGTTCTGTTTGTATTCTACATACTTGAAAAAATATCTACCTATTTTTTAAAGCACGTGTGAATTATTGCAATTTTATTTTTAATGTATAAAGAAAAGGAGCACCTGGGCGGCTCAGTCCTTAGCATCTGACTTCAGCTCAGGTCATGATCTCGCAGTTTGTGAGTTTGAGCCCCCATCAGGCTCTGTGCTGACAGTTCAGAGCCTGGAGCCTGCTTCCGATTCTGTGTCTCTCTGTCTCTCTGCATCTCCCCAACTCTCTCTTCTCTCTCTCTCTCTCAAAAATAAATAAACATTAAAAATTTAATATTTAAAGAAAAGATGTTATGTAGTCTACTTCCTCAAAGGTCCCAGGACTTCTGGCAGGAATTCTCATCAACCACACTGCACCCCCAAACTTTCTGTAAATGGTGGATCTCCCTCATTATTTAGGAGTTGGAGGTGATCCTTGACAGTTTAACCTAATATCAACCGATAATAGTAGGTATTCCTGCGTCTTCTTTCTTTTATTGTCCTTACCACTGTGATAAGTACACATTAATTCATATATATGCATGTTAAATGTCTCCTTCTCTCCCTTACCCACTCCAAAGGGGCAGTCACCTTTCTGTTTTATCCACCAGTGTGTACTTACCAGGAACTAGGACTGGCACTTCCGGTAGGCACTCAGTATATATCTTTGAATGGATAAATATGTAAACCAGAAAAATGAACTTCTAGTACAGTTTGGACACATAATTAAAAATCTATAAGTATAAAATAAACATTGATTTGCTGGGACAAATGGTTGCAAATCTGTTATCACAAATGGGACATTAGTGTCCAGTTTTATTTTGTTTTTTCCTCTTGGATACTCTTTTATTGCTACGCTTCATTGAGATTTGCTATTCCCAAACCTGAAATATAGCCGTATCACATGGGAAAAGAGTAAATAAATGTTTTTGACATAATGGAAGCACCAGAACTGGTCTAAGGCAAGACAACGGATGCATCCAGGGCACACAGTGTGAACACGCATTCACTGCTAGGTTTGTGCTAGCCCTGACCCTGAACCTTCGTGACCCTGTAAGTGAGTGCCTCCTTAAACTTTGTACTCAAGGGGCCTCCCTTGCCTCATTCTTGGCACTGAAAATTTATCTATTTGTTATTCTTTCTATTAGCTCATCCTCGAAAGAGAAAATAGTGCATCTCTAGGCTGTGTCGGCTTGCCAACCATGGGTTTCATGAATGCCCCTTCACACACAGATCTCTTGCCAACTCTCAACCATCTGCTAGACCCACAAGACAGAACTTCTTAAGAGAGATTTTTTTAAGTTCATTTATTTATTTTGAGAGAGACAGAGAGAGTACAAGTGAGCAGGAGAGGGGCAGAGAGAGAGGTAGAATCCCAAGCAGGCGCCACGCTGTCAGTGCAGAGCCTGACATAGGCCTCAAACTCAGGAACCTTGAGATGTTAACCTGAGCTAAAATCAACAGTTAGATGCTTAATTGACTGAGCCACCCAGGTGCTGATAACAAAACTTCTATGTTAGGTAGAGGCATCCATTTCCTTTCCTCCAATCCCATACTGCTAAGTATGACCAAGCTTACTGGCTGCAGTATACATTTTTACATGCTCTCCAGCCTTAGCTGGTCTCTCATGAGACTCGGTTACTCTTTTCATTTCTATCACTTTGACTGGCAGGCCAGAGATTACAAATGAGGTCTTGTGTCTCAGTTTCAGTGCATAGACACTTTTCTTTGCCTTCACCATACCTAATTCCAACTACTTCCCAACATCTAAAAATGGCAATTTTACATAAAAATACAAAACAGAAAATCTCAAAAACAAAATGTATTTTTTAAGAATACACCTTCTTTTAATGCATGGTTCCAGTAAGCTGGAATTTTCTTATTAGCTGACTGAAATAAACGCCTTTCCTAGAAGCTGCCAATGAGCTTCCTACAGACAAAAAATCCCCCCCCCCAGTTTTCTATTATTTTAAGAGATCTGCAGCATTTTCTAGTGATTCTTAGCACCTTTATATTAAAACTCTTGTGAAATAATGACAATGGGATATGGAGACCCTCCTCTCTTTCTAGCAAATGTAAGTTACTGCTCAACCCGCTCCAAAACACACAAGATCTTAAACCTTTTCACATCACATTTGTGGACACAAACTCTCATGCTGAAAAATGTCCCTTTCACATCCTGGTCACCCCTGGCATTAGTACTGTTCTTTTTATTTTATTTTATTTTATTTATTTTTAAAACATTTAAAAATTTATTAAATGTTTTATTGAAGTACAATTAACAAACGATGTTATATTAGTTTTAGGTGTACAATCAAATGACGCGATAATTCTGTACATTACTTAATGCTCACCACAATAAACATAGCCACAGTCTGTCACCACACGTTATTACAATATTATTGACTATTTTCCCTATGCTGTACTTTCAATCTCTGTGACGTATTTATTTTTGTAACTGAAAGTTTGTGCCTCTTAATCTCCTTTATCTATTTCTCCCATACTCCCACCCACATCCCCTTTGGCAACCACCAGTTTATTGTCTGTATTTAGGAGTTCCTTTACTTTTTGTTTGTTTTGTTTTTTAGATTCCACATATAAGTGAAATCATATGATACTGTTATTTTTATAGGACTGTCACTCTTCTTAAACTTCACATGTCCTGTCTTTTAAAATCTGTCCCACAGGGGTGATGGAAAATTACCAAACTTGTATCCCATGTAAAGAATATATAAAATATATATATGCATAGTATATGGGATAGATAGACAGATAGATAGATAGATAGATAGATAGACAGACAGATAGATTGATTCTGTGAATAACAAAGTGTGATAGTTGAGAGCCTCAGAGTTAAAAACTCAAACTCTGAGAACTGGGTCACTGGTTTAAATCTCAGCATTACTCTTTGCACCTTGTTGGCCAGGAGTTGCACCCACATTCTCTTTGCCGAAGGATTCTTCTAGCCAATAATCTTTAGTGTTCTCTCCAGAACATACTTTGCTTATGTTTTTCAATGTGGGTAGGCTGAGAATTTCCTGAATATTCAAAGTCTGTTTCCTTTTTGTTCAACAATTCCTTGTTAAATTCATCTGTACCCTCTTGCACTGTACTATAAACAGTAAGGAGAACCCAGCTTGCATTCTTAACATTTTTTCTTTGAAACCTCCTCAGTTAAATATCCAACTTCACCACAAACAAGTGCTACTTTACACAAAATGCTAAGCACAATTCAGCCACGTGCTTTACCACTTTATAACATGGATCGCCTTAACCTCCAGCTTCCATTAACATTCCTCATTTCTATCTGAGAACTCTAGAATGTCATCCTTAAGTGTTCAGACTTTTGCCAACAGTCTCTTTGAGGCAATCCAGTCTTTTCTACATTCACCTTAAAACTCTTCTAGCCTCTCCCCATCTCACTTCCACATTTGTAGGTATTGGTTATAGTAGCTTCCCATTTTGCAATACCAAAATCTATATTCATTTGCCAGACTGGGTGGCTGAAACAACAGAAATTTATTTTTTTTTTAGAGATTTGGAGTTGGAAGTCCAAGCAAGATCAAGGTGTCAGCAGCTTTGGTTTCTCCTGAAGCCTCTCTTCCTGGCTTGCGGATAGCATCTTCTTGCTGTGTCCCCACATGGCCTTTTTCTGTGCATGTCCATCCTTTGTGTCTTTTCCTCTTCTTATAAAGACACAAGTCTTACTGGATTGGAGCCCCACCTTGTGATTTAATTTAACCTAATTGCTATCTCTAAGCACAATCACATTCACCTGAGGTGTAGTGGGGTCAGGGAGGTGGGTGGTTAGGACTTCAGCATATGGATTTGCAGAGTATATGATTCAGTCTTAACAGCTGTTATTTTCTGCATTTAATTTTGAGACCCTATCACGACCACCACCACTACTACCGCCACTGGAGGAAAAGGAGTCATTGGTTTATGAACAAATCTGCTCAAGTCCTGGTGTTCTTCAGTGAGGGCTACCATTTTAAGAGGCATCTGAGAGTCACAGGCCAGTGTCATTGATGGGGCTGGTGCCCCACATTGCACTACTTCCCAGCCCACAGTGGTGCCCCCCAGACACCTCCACCCTAAACAGAACACCTTAAGGATCTCTCATGAACAAAACAACACTATAATCCTCCAGTCCTTACTAAGGCTTGAAACTTGATAAATCCTGTGAGGTTTGTCAAAATTTGGAAACTGTTTTTCCCCCCGCTTTGGTAAGGTTCAAACCTGTCTATGAGGCTAGTTTCAGGAACACATGTGTCTCCCTTCATCTTGCCTCTGTGATACATTGGACTATTATTGGTAATTCTTCACTACCTTACATCAACGTGCATGCTATACCTCATGCTGGGCAGAGTATACCTTCTTGCTCCTTGATATTAGGCTTGGCCATGTGACTTGTTTTGGTCCGTGTGATACTGACATATGTAACAGAAGCAGAAGCCTTAGATGACCTTGCATGGTTTGGCTTATCTCTTGTGGTTCAGAAATCTGCCATGATAATTTTTCATTATAACTGATATCACATCCACCTGTCCCTAGAACAAACCATACGAAATAAATACAGCCCTGAACCCAGCTGATAACCTAGGGCTAGGTTTAGCTTATACACAGCCCGAAGTAGACTGCCCAATGGAACCAGCTTAGATTGGCATCCATTCAACCTCCTGACCTGTGAGCATATGAATAAATCTTTATTGTTGCAAACCACTGTATTTTGGAGTGATTTGTTATATGTTTTATTGTTGATAAAGGCTGACTGATACAATATCTAAAGAAAGTGAACAACAACGGTCCTCCTTGAGATTCCTTCCATCATTCACATAAAATAAATAAAGCCAGTAGACAACTGGGGCCATCTGTTCACCATTTCTTAGATATTTGCAGATCTTAAATTTCAGTTTAGCAGACTTTAAATCATAGTCACAGCAAGGAATGTTGTTTCATGTAACCTTACTATTAGGGATGGCTTTTTCACTTTTCATGGAATCATAAGTTTTTATGAAGGCTGGAAATCACAGTAGAAGCCACCCCATAACCCTCCAATTGATGAAATATTTGAGACCCATAGAGGGAAAATTATTTTCATGAGACCACACTATAAGACAATAACAGCGTCATTGGATGTCCTGACTCCTAATCCAGCACTCTTCTTTATGATTCTCACAGTGTAGTTGGGGATTAGGAAAACAACCCATGAAAGATTTTTATTAAAAGCATTCATGGCGGCAATGAACTTGCTCAGGAATTCTCTGATTAGATCATGCAATTATCATCTTATTTTTGTAGTTTCCTTCAAGGTCAATATTAGATAATTTTGACCCAGATCTTGATAAGCTCGACTGTAAAGGCATATTTTAACGAAAGGGAGTAAGATCCACGAAGAATAATGAACTACACCAAATATTGAGATCTATAAACTGCTTCAAAACCTCCAGTTATTAAATTAAATCTATTCAGTCATTCTTCTTGCTAAAGATTCATCTAGAAAGATGCACTAAAAAGAGCTATATCAGTTGTAGTTGCTTTCTTTTTACTGTTTAGATTTTCAATTGCAAAGGAAAAATGTTAGAATTCTGGGAGGGAGAATATTCTTTATGTTATTTGAGGGGAAATTTCAACAATACTAAAATGCAAAATATGCATCTGTGTGATGGACATGTTTCTTGTTATGTTGTATTTTTCTAAAAATTCTGAAAATCCGTGCTTAAACTGGGGACATGGTAACAGGACATGGTAATAGGACAGAGAAGCAAAATTGTTAAGAAGGGTCATTTGTCTTTACAGGCAATATAAAAGTTTCATGTTCATTTGTTGTTTTTCCTTTCTCTCAATGCAAGGCAATATTGCCTGGTTTCTTGAGCTGATTCTGTAGTCATACTATCTGCATTTGACTTAGGCTCTGTCAATTATTATTTCAACATTCAGGGAAATTTGTTTGCTTCTTTGTGTATCTGTTTGCTCATTTGTAGCCTGAAGGTAATAATAATAATACCTATCACAGAGAATTGTGTTAAGACATTAATTCATTCTATAAGTATTTTTTTGAGTGCCTACTATCTGCCAGATATCGTTTCTCTAGGTCCTTGAGCCACAAAAATGAACGAAAGTGGCAAATATCTCTGCTGTCATAAAACTTGTATTCTAAAAGGAAAAGACAGTAAAAAGAAATCTAATAAATGAGTAATGATATATGGTGTACTTGAAAGCCATAATTACTATGGGAAAGAATAAAAATTGAGCAGGGTAAAAAGAATCAAGACTGCTGAAGGAAGGGGTAGCTTGCGATTTAAAATAAATTGGTTGGATAGATTTCACTGAGAAAGTGCCTGTTGAGCAATGACCTATAGAAGATGATTGCAAAGTTTGGGAAGAGTTTTCGTAGCTGAAGGAATAACTTCAGGTGCCTAAGGCTCCTAAGATGGGAGCAGGGGATAATGGGTATGGAAGCTGAAGCTCAGGAATATTAAGTGACTTGATCAAGTTTAGATGACTCTAAGTGAAAGAGTATTTCAGCAGTGTGGAGTATAACTGACAGAGGGAAAAATATTTCAGTCATTAGGAAACTCACATACTTGGTGTCTCCTAACTTCCCCATCAAACCCTTTCTGATAATGTATATAACTTACAACAAGTGAATAAACTTATTCCACTCATGAATGTTCAGTATAATCTGAGATCATGAATCATGAACACCCCTATATTTGAATCTCCCAAGGTTTAGTCTCAGAGGGGAGAATTCCAATGCTCAAGTATATAAAAGCTCAATAGCCCTTTGGGTCCAGTGAACACAGCCTCTCACTGTAGTAAACAGTCTAAGATGGCCCCAATTATCCACATCTCCTGGGTACTCCTGCCCTTCTCTATCCCCCTCCCCTTGAGTAGGAGTGGAACCTGCGACTTGCTTCTGACTAGTAGACTACAGCATATATGATGGGATACACACAATTATGTGTACATGATTATATTACATAAGATTATAATGTCCACCTTGCTACCAGAATCTCTCCCTTGCTGGCTTTGAAAAGGCAAGCTGCCTTATTGAGAAAGCCACATGACAAGGAACTGCGGACAGTGTGGTCAACAGCCAAAAAGAAACTGAAGCTTACAATCAGAAAATCTGTGAGGACTTGGATTCTACCAACAGCCATACGAGCTTGGGGAACTAGATCTTTCCCAAGTTGAGCCTCAGATAAGAACACAACCATAGCTGACACTTGAATTGTCACCTTGTAGAGAACCCAGAGAAGCTAGGCTCAGACTCAACCTACAGAAACTGAAATAATACCTGTATGTAGTTTTAAGCCACTATGTCTGTAGTAATTTGTTATGCAGCAGAAGACAACTAATTCACTTACCCACTTTGCTACAGATCTGTTTGAAATAAGTTATGCAGAAGCAAACCAAGACAGTCATTAGAGTGTATGACTCAGACCTACTTCAAGAGAGAATCTGCTGCACGGAGTGTAGTTAACCAAGCCTGCAGCTACTACACTTTTGGGACCCACTGAAGTGTTCTCACAGACCCTCCTCTCCTCCTCCTACTCCCCCCAGGCTTCTCTAAGCCAATAGCTGAACAGTGACTAGTGGTTTCAGAGATGAGACATTTCTGCCCAATGTGGGACTCCTCTAAAGATTAATCTTTGCTCTGGACACTCCATCAACCTAGCTGACACTTTCTCAGAACTCGACAGCAGAGTCTCTTCTTTCTTTCCCTTCTCCTTCACAGTGTCAGACTAGCATTGTGATCTGAAGCTTCTCTTCCTCTCTTTTATTCTTCTTACTCTTCTTTATTCTTCATAGGTACCTCTCCCAATACATCTCATGCCTTTGTAATTCTGTCTTGCCATCAGCTTCCCCAGCGAGCTCAAACTGACAAAGGGATCTTTTGCTAGTTTTACAATTTTCCTTGTCTGGGACTTCAGCCTCAAGCTAGGCTGGAAAACACGCGAGTGACTAGGAAACACATGAACGGTAAGCACAGCATCTCTGCTGTTACCAAGAATCCACATCGACTCTGACCATGTATGTCGTTACTTCTCTGAGGTCGCTTTCCTTTTGTTGAAATTTGGTGTTAGATGACTTTTGATATTTTCTTTTCTTTTTTGACTTTCACTAATTGTAAAAGGAGAGCAGACACTAAAAATGACTTAAAAATAAACGAAAATAATGAGGAGTGTAGAAAAGAAAGAGGGAAAAGGAGAACACAGGTAGAATCAATGGAAAGGTTTAAGAGAAAAGAATCACAATGCTACAATAGCCATCGCAAACAGTTTCTGGTTTACAGTATCTGTCATGTTTAAATTTTTGTAACCAGTGTGATGTGGCTGGCATAGTTAACAGTAGACTTTAAGTCTAAGTCATCGCATCACTTTTCTCAGGATTTCAGATTTTAAAATTTGCAGGGCTATGTCTAAGGTGAAGGCCAACATCCTGTACTTTTCCTTTTTTTTTTTTTTTTTTCCCGTGTGATCTCCACGGATCCAGCCTGCTTTTCCTTCCTCTTTAATTGTTAGCAGTACGCACACTTTCTTTGGGACTCCTTCCCTTCTTACACTTACCTCCTTAGTGGCTTATCTTTACTCCACCTCAACATTTTCTTGGAAAATACATGCCTTTTTGATATGAAGGTTTTTTACTTCAAATCTCTTTGGGGAAACAGCCAGAAGAACCAACACAGGAAAATTCAAAGTTTTAAGAAATCTTGTGAAGTTCATAGAGTCTTGCCCCTGGTCTATTTTGCCTGTCGCTGTGACATTTATGATACCAAAAGGCACATTGGACTCCAACTCTCTTCTTTGATATTTCCTCCAACCTCCATTTTCCTCAGATGTTTCACTTTCTCTAAATCTGAAGACCTTCTTCTCCACAAAGCACCTTCTTCCTGGTAAAGAAGGTAAAATCCTAGACAGAAATATAGACATAAATCCTATCCAATGAGATGCCCACTGGAATCAAATGCATGCTTTTGTGTAAATAGAAAAGAGGTATCGACAGATATTTTCCAAAGATGATTGCAAGTTCTCCTAACCCATGTGGTCTTCTACATTAATAGGTAGGGTTACCACACATGCTTTGAAGAGTGGAATCTATCTTTTCCATTTGAATCTGAATGGACTAATGACTAACTCAACCAGTAGAATATGGTAGCAATGACATTATCTGAGTTCTAAGACTAGGTTCTAAAAAACAGTGAAAACCTTTGCCTTGTATTTGTGACATTTTTATGGCACCCTGAGTGGACACAAAATTTCTGACTGCCCAGAGGCCATTATGTTGTGAAGAAGCCCATGCCATGTGGACAGACTTTGCGAAAGTGCTCCAGTTGAGGTCCTAACTTACAGCTAGCATCAACAGTCAACCAAGAATAAGGATTCCTGGAAATCATTTCACCATCCAGACATAGAGCGTCTTAACCTGTTGTTGTATCTTTCTAGCTAAGGCCTCTATATGAGAGGCCCTGTCTGGATTTCTGACATGCATGTCCATAAGCATGATAAAATGGCTGTTTTAAGCTGCTAAGTATGGGCATAATTTTTTTTATGAAGGCATAACAGCCGGCACATGGATGGAGCCCATTCAGTTCCAATGGGGTGTTCTTAAGTGATTGTCTCCACTGCCTGCCTGCCTACATCCCTGGGGCTGCTACCATTTTAATTTTATTCTAAAGCCAGGTTTTTAGTTTTTTGTGATCTCATAGACTCCTAATAAATCATCTTTTCATTTAACTTGCCTAAGGTTATTTTTTCTTGCTTGCCCACAATGAATGCAAGCTGATTCTGTGTTTCTTTGCATTGCTACTGCCCTAGTGAAATACACTGGCAAGGAAGTATGACTTTAGTGAGAAGAGAAAACAAGAAGTCTACCTCTCCCAAACATCCATCTCCTGCAGATATTGGATCAAAATTTCTGGTGAGGTACAAGTTTTTTGGTTTTGTTTTGCTTTGTTTTTGTTTGTTTTATACTTTAGATAGCACAGATATGGAAAGTAAATGGAATGCAAAACGGTTGCATTTTAATAGAGGAAAAGAAGAAAATTATCAAGAGACCCAAATAAGATAACATATTTTTCACTTTGAATTCAAGACTCTTGTCCAAAGTTAATAGTTACGATGTTTCTAGACATGACTTCGACCCACTGGGTCTGTTAGGAACTTCTTCTCCATGTAATACAGTAGATATGTAAAATTCTAGGTTAATTACTACATGAATTAAAAAAAATAACTTCATGTAGTCACAGTGAAATTATTTTTCTGACACACAGAAATATAAAACTGGGTATAAACTCATTACGCTTATGACTGCTTTAAAACT
The DNA here is from genome assembly GCA_030068075.1 of Paguma larvata. NCBI lineage: Eukaryota > Metazoa > Chordata > Mammalia > Carnivora > Viverridae > Paguma > Paguma larvata. The sequence goes on along the minus strand of CM057823.1, from coordinate 158,105,275 downwards.
ACAAAAATTTTAAGGGTGAAAGCAAAACTGCAGACTTAGTTGAATTTATACTGCAAATTATTAATTTAAGGTAATAAACTGTAATGGTGGCACTATAGGAAATGATCCACTTCAATGCGTTCTGGCTTCGGTGTGCCAGATGAAAATATAATTCTGCCAAAATGCATTTTACACTATAAATCCTTTGTGTGACGGATCATGCTGTCATTTGGTGTGGAGGTATAATTCACATATTTGTCCTTCTCTTTTTTGTCAGAATCCTAAAATAGTATCAATCAGCAAATTGAAACGCAGGTGCCACACTTCTAATAAAGTACTCATCTACAATGTGGTTATCTACTTGAAAATGTATTATTCATCAAAACATGCCATATCTGTTGTCCATATATGTGTATATGTTGGACTATGTATACATATCAGTTGTCCATATAAGTGTACATATGGACTCTGTTTATAGTGTAGATATGTATGTGTGTCTATCTATCTATCTATATATATATATAAATATATTGTTGTACTTATTTATAAGTATTCTTGAAATTTATTCTACAATACAGTTAATTTGCATCAAAACGTTTAGTTTTTGCTCGGCAGGATTGGAAACACATTTAGTTTAAGGCTAATTTTGCCCCATTCCTGAAGCAAAGTTTGTCTGAGTCCACTACACATTGCCTCATGAATTATGAGATTTGGCTGCTGGGAACATGCATTTTTCCCAGTCTGTTTGGGTTCTTGGTATTATTTTTTGTTACTGTTTGGGGTATTTTCTTTCTTCCCCAGCCTGGGGCAGTTTCTTGACATACAGTCACTGATCGGCATCAGCGGAAGGCTCCAGAATCTGGGACCTTCAGGAGATCTTCAGAGCTCCTTTCCCACGCATCTCTCCTCTCACTCTGTTGCTATCTGAACTCTATCTGCTCTCCATTTAGTAAGTAAAACCAACTTCCAGCCCCATATCCTCAATGCAGGGAGACCACCGGCTTCTTCCTGGTTTTCCTTTTCTGTATTGCAGCCTGGAAACTCTCTTCAAGTGTAATGCCGGGCCAACTATAGGTCTCACCATGCTCAAGGGTTATGGTCTTTTTTTTTGTTGTTGTTTCTGCCTGATATATGATCATGAAACTATTGTGTCCTATATTTTGCACAGTATTTCAGTTGTGCCAAGAAAGACAGTAAATCCAGACCCTGTTACTCCATTCCAGCTGGTAGCAGAAGTCATATGATACCAGTTTTTAAATGAGATAGGCAACATAGCATGGTGATGCTAACATATACTAGTGATCTCCAGTAATAAACCTTGGATATTAGCCCCACCTAAATATATTCAAGCTCGTAAAAGCAAATAATTAGAGTTCATTTTATACTTCGGAATAAAAGAGATAATTATCTCCATAGGATCATTGTATTTACTTGCTAACATTAACACAAGGGAGAAGAACAGTACACAGAAGAGCCTTCGGTCTATATTAAAGGTTGACTTGTGCTATTTAGTAAGCAAACTTAGGTTTTTCTTTAATGCTCTCTGATGATACTCTTTTAATCTAAATTTCTTTTATTTCACAGTATATTTATTTTTTATGAATTGTTAATTATGTAATATTAAATTATACTCTGCCCTAGCTACAAGGACTGTGTGTCATGTTATCATTAGCCCATGGTGAAATTGAGGGGAGCTCCATGTGGATATAAGAGTGTTAGATACACAGCCTTCCTCATGACAATAAATCTCTCTCTGCCCCTAAGGTAACCTAGGGTTCACCCACAATGACAGACCAATTAACCATTTGGCAATGAATTATATTCAGTCCAAAAAATATTTATTTAGATTATTACTTAAGGCTCTTGGCATAAATGTATGCATAATAAGTGATGCTTTGGAAAATATCATAGCCTATCTATAGCCTATCTACAGAAATTATTCTTTTTCTGACAAAAGAAGCTAGCCATAAGAATATCCCATGGCTAACTGAGTGAATTAACAATATTAACAAAATAAAGACAGATGGTATCTTTACACTTCTTTAATATAAGCTTCCTTTATAAAGGCAACAATTCTATTATTTGAAGTAAAGTTTTATTTTTTAAATATAAATTCTCCTCATACTCTTACAAACGGATGAAATGACTTCCTAAGATGATATTTATGCACATATTATGATATGGGCAGTAACCGGGTTGAGAACATAGAACAATTAGAAACACATACTGAATATTAATGATCTGTTCCTAGATTTACATTTTATTACTTTTTCTTTCATTTTCAAAGTGGCAGAATTTTCCACCTCTTTCTCTAGATACTTTTCCCTGATAGATACTCTTACCTTAGAATTGTTCTTTGGATTCAGTGCCTACAATCAGGAAGGGAAAAAAGCAGCTTCCATTTTAATGTGTGTTTTTGTTTTTGTTTTTTTAAAGGGGACTATTTACTGTAGGAGAAACTATCTTATAAACATCTTCTGAGTTCAACTGGTATGTTAGCAGTCTTCCTTCCCTATAAAATGTGAATTCTCTTTGACCTTTTGAAATTCATTTCGAGGAATAAATCCAAATTATGACAGCTCACATTTATTGACAATGTTTGTCAGGCACTTTAGGGTGTAGTTTACATGAATTGTCATATTTAATTCTCACTAAAATTCTACGAAGTCAATACTATTACTTAGACATGCAGGAGGTAACTGAGTCACAGAGGGCGTAGAGGAAGAGCCCACACTCACATTTCAAGTGAACGATAAAGAGATTCAATTCCGGGGCACCTGGGTGGTTCAGTCGGTTGAGCGTCCGACTTCGGCTCAGGTCATGATCTCGTGGTCTAGGAGTTCGAGCCACGCGTCAGGCTCTGTGCTGACGGCTCAGAGCCTGGAGCCTGCTTCCGATTCTGTGTCTCCCTCTCTCTCTCTGACCCTCCCCCACTCATGCTTTGTCTCTCCTGCTCTCAAAATAAAAACATAAAAAAAAAATTTAAAAAAAAAAGAGAGATTCAATTCCAAGAAAATGGAGATAAGAACTCACATACTTAGCAATGTACTATATACTATTATATCCAAAACATATAATCAGAGAGCCAAATAACACATATGGGGAGGATTAATAGACAGAGACAGAAGTACATAGATGTTCATTGCTGTGTTGTTTACACTAATGAAAAATTGGGAAATAAATGCTTCACTGTGGATGACTAGTTAGATATATTATAATAATCTTCATTGAAGGCCTACCATGCAATCAGTAGGGATGATGAAAGATAGATTTGTTGACATGATAGCATCGTTTTCATATATATCTATAAGGAAAGTGAAATATTATAAACAGTTTATATGTTACCTTATTTTTGTAAATGTATGCCAAAAAAAAAAAAAAAGACTCCTTGACACCTGCTCACCAAATGACTCCCCAGAATAATCTTGAGATCTCTAGATCTCTAGGTGGTAAGATTTATTTATTTATTTATTTATTTATTTATTTATTTATTTATTTTCTTGATTTTTATTTGTCTGTAGTATTCATGAATTGCCATGGGGGAAAACCTTCAACAATACAATTAACAGCCTTCTTAGAGTAATTAGAATGAAAATACTGCTTCTCAATATTTTTGAAATATGTTAAAATTTATACTCAGAAGTTAATTTCATGCCTTACACTTTTTGAAGAAAATAATTAAGCATTCAATACCAGATGTTTGAAGAGAAGATAAATTTGAAGAAAAAAGGAGTAAGAAAATTATAACCACGAAAAAAGAACCAATACATTTGAAAATAACATAAAAATGGCAAGTAAGGAACATCAAATGTAATATTTTATTCTGTAAAAAATAAATTTGGTTTTAAAAAGGAAAAAACTAGGGGCACCTGGGTGGTTCAGTTTGTTAAGTGTGGGACTTTGGCTCAGGTCATGATTTCACGGTTTGTAAATTCAATCCCCGCTTTGGGCTCTGTACTGACAGCTTGCAGCCTGGAGCCTGGAGCCTGGTTTGGATTATGTGTCTCCCTCTCTCTGTGCCTTTCCCCACTCGGCTCTGTCTCTCTCTCTCAAAATAATAATAACAATAAATAATAATAATAATAATAATAATAATAAAATAATAATAATAAACATTAAAAAAAGCAGAAAATACTAGGGATGCCTAGGTGGCTCAATCGGTTAAGTGTCGGACTTTGGCTCAGGTCATGATCTCATGGTTCATGAGTTTGAGCCACCATTGGACTCTGGGATGACAGTGCAGAGCCTGCTTGGGATTCTCTCTCCCTCCCACTCTCTGCCCCTACTCCACTCATGCTTTCTCTGTCTTTCTCATAATATATTAAAAAACTTTTAAAAAAAAAAAAGGGGGAGGTGCCTGGGTGGCTCACTCTGTTAAGCGTCCAACTCTGGATTTCAGGTCATGATCCCGCAGTTCCTGAGTCTGAAACCCGCATGGGGTTCTGTGCTAGCAGCTCAGAGCCTGCTCATGCGCTCTCTACATAAATAAATAAATAAATAAATAAATAAATAAATAAATAAATAAATAAATAAATAAATTTCCTTTTGTTTTAAGGAAAATACTGCAACCAATATAGAAATTTGAAGAAAATGTAAACACGGGGTATAGAGTACGATTGTTAACTGTGGCCACCGGGGCCAATTATGTAGGTTTGCATTCAGTTTCAATACATACAAGATATGGGATTTGGGGTAATTTACTTAATCTAAATTTTCTTTATCTACACAAAAAGGATAATAATAATACCTCTCTAGTAGAGTTGTTTTGAGCATAATATGACATAATATAAATAATGTTGTCATCTATGCTAATAACTTGGAAAACCTATGAAATACTTGATTTTTCTGAAGTAAACTTGGTCCAAGAGTCAGAAAAAAAAAAAACAACATGAAAAAGCAAATAATTTACTTTTCAAGGATCATCTTCCACTTCCCTGATAAACTCGTCCTTTACATCTTTCCAACTAGCTCTCTCTCCTCTTTTTCTAAACTGTAACTTAAGCTTCATTTTGAAACTACCTTTTCAGTACTTATGGTAGGCGAGATAACGGCTCCCAAAGACATCCACACTCTAATTCACCAAACCTGGGAATGTTATCTTGCATAGCAAAAGGGACTTTGAAGTTATGATAAAATTTAAGAATATTGAAATATATTACCTTGGATTATCCAGGTGAGACCACTCTGAGCATATGAGTCCTTAAAAGTGGAGAATCTTTCTCTTCTGATATCAGATGGAGATACAATGATAGAAGAAGGTTCAGGAAGAATTCTGATATTGCTGATTTTGAAGATAGAGTAATGGAGTCCCAAGAGGATGAATGTGGACAGATTCTAGAAAGTGGAAAAGGTGAAGAAATCAATTCTCTGCTTAGAGCTTCCAGAAAGGCATAAACCCTGAAAGATATCTTTATTTTAGCCAGGGTGAGACTTTAAAGCTACAGAACTGTGAGATAATAAATTTCTGTTGTTTTAATCCACCGTCGGTGATAATTTGTCATAGCTACAATAAAAAATGAATACACTATTATATTGTGATGTTCAATTAAAAAGCACGTGCATTGTCTTGCCCCCTTGCTAATACAGGCTTTCTGAGGTCGGGCGTCTGACCTGTCTATAACCGTAGCATCAGTCTGTTGTCTGAATATAGGTGCAAGTGTTCAGTATTTATTTGATTTGATTCTCCCCCTACGGTATCATACTCTACCTTCTGCCCTTCTTCTCTCTATCATCCAATGAATCTCAAGCAATTTGTGGGAAATGTCATGCAGGTTCATGTTAGATAAATGTAGTTAGGTTTTTAGTTATGGAATCTGGGATGAGCATATGCATCTGAAGGACAGAGTCCCAGAGTCCTTCTAGAAATAGCTTCCTTGCAGACAGACTCTGCCACCTGAAATATTAATATAATAATCATCTTTTATTTCTAATCCCAAGAATTTCCTCCTAATAATGCATGACTACACTAGCTGTTTGCTTTAATTACCACACAGATACTTAAATACCACAAAAACAGCACACATTACACATAGACTATATCATATTCTGGAGAGAAACGCACTACTGATTGATGTTAGAGAGTCATTGTCAGACACCATATTGGCTGGGCTCAAAATATAGACTATTTATAGCAAAACAAACTATATATATATATATTTGGAAAGAGAAGTGTAAGTGGCAAACAGAAAGAGAAAATAGTCCTGGAGCATTATGTTATACATACAAATTTCAAAAATGATTAAAGTAATTTGCACATTAACACACCTTATATTTGAAAAAAATCACTACACTATTATAAAATGTTATTTTCAAACTATTTAAAATTATTTCTTTTAAATAATAAAACAACTCGAAGTTAGTTATAACACTACACTATTGAACTCGGCAGGTGATCTTGAAATAACTTCATCCAACCTTATAGCTAAAGCAAGAATCTACTCTTTAATATCTTTACCCATTGATTTAAATTATTATTTGTCCATTTAGTTTTGTAAAATTCCAAAAACTTAGGAATATAAATTATCCTATGTAGTTCAACTGTGAAGAGAGGCGGTGAGAAAGTTCACAAAGAGTAAGAGTACTTGCTCTTTGATTTTCAAGAAATTTTATTAGGAAACACTGGGAAGGAAGAATATAGCATGAAGGCAAGGACTAAGATTTAAAGAGGGTTTGGTGAGCTATGAGTCACCTGAGAATATTTATAGCAGCTAGGAGAGTTTGAAGTTCATCTCTGTTACGTCTTTGCTGTGTGACATAGAGAAGTTACTTATCCTTGCTTATCTATGAAGTTAGAAAAAAATCGTAATGGAACGAAATAACTTTATAAACACATTTCATCTAAATATGAGTGTTCTCTCCAAGATCTTTTATTAGGTGTTAGAATATAAGATGTTCTTTTCTTCAAGTTATATTGGTATATAGTCACTATTAAGCTTATTTCCGAATGACCAGAAAGACTTTATAAAGATTGTTCTTAAAGATTACATTTCTTTTCAAGGAAACATAATTTTAAATTCAGCACTTAGAAATCCTATATGCGATTTCCTAGAGCTTTTCCAGAACAAAATCAGTGAAAATGAGAAAAAAATTATCCTTTTCTTTGGTTTGTAGCTGTTTTGGAAAGCGACTCCATTTGTGAATGAAGAGGTTTCCATTTAAAAATCGTCGGTAAAATTCTAAATTGATGACAACACTTAACGTAAATTCAAGGCATTCAGAATATTAGCTATCCTAAAAAAATGATTAAAACTGTATCAAAATGTTCTGGTAAAGGTGAACCCATCTGTTCATATCTACGTTCTCACTAGAAAGAATGAGAAAATCGGGAACTAAAAATAACCTGTTTGGTGATACTAGAGCCTTCCCAAAGCAGAAAACACTAAGGCCAGGATCTAGGAGAAAAGGAAAATCCATGAAGGCAAATCCAGAATACAAGGTCATATTTTCTCCAGAGGCAAACGCCGATTATAGAGAGGGACACCGAGGGACTGAGAATTCAAGCAGAGAGTTGGAGAGATTCACGTACAGCAAGGACAAAAACTCCAGTCGAGAGTCCACTAAGGACTAGCGGCTGCAGTAAACACCTTGGGGTTTGGTTCAGGGCCCAAAGGGCACATCTTAGGACTCAGAGAAAAAAAGGAAATAGACTTTCTGTCATTAAAAAGAGAACTGAAAACAAAGGAATGTAGAAGAAACATAATAGAGATAAAAAGATCAATTAATAAATTGATGCATTGGAGATGGACCTGCAATGCCAAATCCTACAAATACGATGTTGAGCAAAAGAAGCCAAATCCCAAGTAATGATTGGGATGATTCCATCCCTGTCTCTTTTTAAGACAGATCAAATCTGTGCTTTTAGAAGTCAAGATAATAATACTTTTGGCAGGAGGGAAGGAGTCTGATTGGGAGAGGTCACAAGTGAAGTTTCTGAAAATAATGGAAATACTCTATTTCCTGATGTAACAATACCTATGGAGCTCTAACTACCTTGTGATAAATTATTAAGCTCTACATTTATGATCCATAACACTTTTCTGTATATATGTTAAGTCAATACAATTGAAAGGAAAAAAAATAAAACTTTTACAATAGAGCAACTGACAATGATACAATTCTCCTTAAAAATGACAATAGAGGTGCCTGGATGGCTCAGTCACTTAAGCATCGGACATCGGTTCAGGTTATGATCTTGTGGTTCATGAGCTCGAGCCCTGTATTGGGCTTTCTGTTGTCAGCCCAGAGCCCACTTCGATTCCTCTGTCCTCCGCTCTCTGCTCCCCCATGCTCAAAAATAAATAAACATTAAAAAAAAATGATGCTTTCTTCAGAAAACCAAGTGACAAGTCTGTTTGTTTTTCTAGGACTTTAGAGTAATAGAGGCCTTATCTGTATCATGTGCTATCTAGCCTACACAATAAAAATCTTATTTGTTAAACACAAATCATATTTTCTACACCCTACACAAAACTCCCAATGACATCTTGTCACTCTTAGAACAAAATCCACAGTGAACAAGGCTATAATTGATCTGTTCCCTGATTGTTACTCCAACTTTATTCCTTTATTTCTCATTTTGCATTGGCACTCTATTCCTCACCAAACCTTATATATACTTAGCAGGGGCTCCATTTAAGAGTGTTGTGATTTTTTGTTTAGCCTGGAATGTCTTACCGAAGGTTCTTTCCGTGCTCCTTTGTCTTATTCAGAATGTTACTCAACTGCTACTTCTTCACTGAGGCCATCTTTGAACATCTTATTTAAATAGCACCCCAACTTCCTAGATACCCTCTCTATCCTTTCCCAGCTTTGTTCATGCTCTTGTTACTTATAACTGGCATTATGTTGCATGTTTGTTTGTTTATGTGTTTGTTAGCACAAGGAATTTGCCCATTTGCACAAATCTTCTTTGTTAACGTGAAAAACGTGCCTGGTATGGACTAGGCATTTCACATGCTGTTGTGAATGCCTAAATGAATGAACAGATGAGGTAGTATATGAATGCACTGTATTCTGTGAGGACTTGACAAGAAGATTTGAAGACTTGGCTACAACTCACCAGTGTCAAGACCTTTTACACGCTGGAAGCACTAGTCTTAAGTTTGGTAAAGTGAAGGCAGTTTTCACAAGGGAAAAAAAACATTAAATGTATTTCTAATTGAATTGCTATGAACTACTAAACACAGCCGCATTTGTTTATAATGCTTTTGACTAACTTCTCATATTTGTAGGGTTAGCTCACAGTGCCTCTCTCCCTAGAAAATTCTTGCTGAGGCAGAATTCTGCATAGGTTTTTGTTTACTTTACTTTATCTTTTCTGGGTACCAAAGTCTTTATCCCTTAACCTAAGTGTTTGTAATAGTCAGTGTTCTCCAGAGAAATGGAACCAAGAAAAATTATCTATCTATCTATCTATCTATCTATCTATCTATATATATATATATATATATATATATATATATAGAAGTTACCAATAATATATAGATGAAAGCTAGATAAATGATAGTAATAGATTGATAGAAGATTGATAGGAGATGACAGATGATAGATAGATAGATAGATAGATAGATAGATAGATAGATAGATAGATAGATAAACAACTGGCTCACACAATCATGGCGACCAGGAAGTTCAGTGATCTGCCACCTGAGAACTGGAGCCCCCCAGGAAACCTGGTGGTATTTTCCAGCTGGAGTCCAACAGCCTGAGAGCCAGGGTAACCAATATGTATATCATACTCCAATAGCAAGAAAAGATGAGATCAGATGTCTAGTAGTGAGGCAAAAAAAAATCAGGGACAAATTCCTTCTTCCTTCGACTTTTGTTCTATTCAGGACATCAAGGTATTGATGATGTCCCCCCACATTGGGGAGCGCTATTTACTGAGTTTACTGATTCAAATGCTAATCTTATCCAGAGGCACCCTCACAAACACACCTAGAAATAATGTTTAATCTGGGCATCCCATGACCAATCAAGTTGACACATAAAATTAAGCATCACAGTATCTTTATATGATAATATCTAGTAGGTCTTTTTCAACTAATGAATCTATAAAAATAACCATTTTTTGAGAAGAACTGAATCTAGGTTGGGACATACTATATTCACATATATCTGAGACGTATATATATACATACAATTAATGGAACAGGGACATACGATAATTCCTGATTTCTGACAGTGGTCGCCAGTGCTGCTTTATTAAGAAACAAATTTTGTCCCATCTGAATGCTCTCTCTAGTGCATAGTTTTACCACAGATATCACAGTCCATGTTAAAATGTCCGATTCTTGGGATGCCTCGGAAGCCTAGTCGACTGAGAGACTGACTCTTGATTTCAGCTCAGGGCTTGATCCCAGGGTTATGGGATCTAGCCTTGCATCGGGCTGCACGCTGAGCATGGAGCTTGCTTAAGATTCTCTCCCCCCGCCCTGCCTCTCTCCTCTGCTCATGCACACACACTTTCTCTCTTAAATAAATAAATAAATAAATAAATAAATAAATAAATAAATAAATAAATTTAGAAAGATTTGTTTCTTGCCTCAGGGATAGTCCACATTAGTAGTTATGAACATGGGATTTGGAGTTGGTCAGAACTGGCTTCAAGTCTTATTCTTGAAATTACTAGTTGTTTACTTAACTTCTCTAAGCTCCAGTTCCCTTCTTTTTTTTTTTTTAATTTTATTTATTTATTTTTGAGAGATACAGAGAGAGAGCACAAACAGGGGAGAGGCAAAGAGAGACGGACAGAGGATCCAAAGCGGGCTTCGTGCTGACAGTAGAGAGCCCAACAGGGGGCTCGAACTCAGAAACCTGAGATCATGACCTGAGCAAAAGTCAGCTGCTCAACCCACTGAGCCACCCAGGTACCTCTCCAGTACCCTATTTTAAAAAATGGAATTGACAATTGTACATATTTCCTACGATTGTCAATGAGGCTTAAAAGCAGTAATATTATGAAATATTCAATTCAGGACTTGGCATATAGTAATCACTTAACAAATGTTAACTAGCATAAAAAACAAAAATGAATAATTATAAATTTATAGAATAAAATGATGTGAGGTATAATTTTATGTGCTCTTTCAACATAAGATTTTAGTATTTTGATCTTTTATTCCTAGGGGAGACTTTATTTTCTCTCATATATTCTGCAATTTTATTTTTACCAGATTGCTCTAGGTCATCACCAACCACTCTGTGGGAATACAGGTCTTTGTTCAATCAATAATAAGCAAGAGTTTTAACCCCTTTTTGAAGAAAGAATCCATTCGTGCTTGGCAAAGATCTTTCCCATGTTTCAGAGGCATTGCTACCATGGTACTTTACACCACTAACCTTTCCCCAGGAAACCAACCATAAGTCAGGGGAGTTCCTATTTCATCCCTTCACACTCATCGGGGCTGCATGGGCTCCTATACACACTGAACAAACTGTCTCCTGCTTGGTATTTAGTCTTGTATTGCCACAGGCTGTTGCTACTGCATCAGATTTGTCCAAAGTCTAGTTATGTCTCATATATTTTGAGACTTGGAAATGGAATGTTAGCTCTTCAGTGCCAGAGGCACCACCTGAGGCTGTTGTGTGATTCAAGCATTTTCATCTCCTCCTGCTCTTTTGCTTTGAAATCAGTAAGGTTATGTGTAATCAAAGAACAAATATGATCACTCAAAGGAATTAGTGGCTGGTAAATTTAGAACTAACCCCTCATATGCGACTTCACACAGAGATTGTTTTTCATCTTTCTCTGCATGTCACAGAGCTCATCTAAATGAGAAGTACAAATGTTTTCAAAGGCAATTCCAATCACAGCTCAAAACTGTGAAATAATGATGAAAAAGAATCCTTTTGGGTATTATCTCTTCCACCCACCTGACTTTTCATTGCACTCAAGATACATTAATGATGTGGTTGAGTTTTTAATGATTTTTATTATTAGACAGGGTTACATCATTTAGAAAAAGATCTTTGAATATTCATAATATTTAAGTGATAAGTGTGCAGAATTAAGAAGGACAAGTTAATCAACATTAATGGAATATCTACCATATGAAAAGTATTGCGTTAGGTTTGAGGGGGATATAAGGATGATGTCTTAGTTTGCTTGGGCTGCTATAACAAAATACCATAAACTGGTATGGTATTCCTTATCGACAATAGGAATGTGTTTCTATCATTTTGGAGGCTGTAAGTCAGAGATTAGAGTGCCAGCACAGTCAGGTTCTGGCGAGATCCCTCTTCCATGTTGTAGATGGCTAACTGCTCATTGTATCCTCATGTGGTGAAAAGAGAGCTAGCTAGTTTTCCGACCTCTTTCTAGAAGGATACTAATCCTCTTCCAGAGGGCTCCACTCTCATGACCTAATTATTTCCAAAGACTCCACCTCCAAATACCATCTTATTGGGATTAGGGTTTTAATACATGAATTTTTAAAAATAATTTATTGACAAATTAGTTTCCATATAACACCCAGTGCTCATCCCAACAAGTGCCCTCCTCTGTGCCCGTCACCTACTCTCCCCCCTCCCACAACCCCCTCACTCCTCAGTTTGTTCTTAGTCTTTGAGAGTCTCTTATGTTTTGTCTCCCTCCCTCTCTGTGTCTTTTTCTTTTCCCCTCTTCTCCTCCCCCATAGTTTTCTGCTAAGTCTCTCAAAATCTGCTGATGCGTGGAAACATTAATATATGAATTTTTAAGGGACACAAGTATTCAGTCTATAACAGATGACTAAAAATAGTTGTTGATCTTGAGGACTTCACCACTGAGATATAGATAAATAAGGCATAATTCTGGAACCATCAACCTCAAGTTGCTTGAGGAAAATCCTACTGCTTAAGCCTGGGCCTCTAGTACTGTCCCTGGAAAACATGCCATATTGAGGCAAATGGTCTTAAAATGAGGGAGAAAAAAGGTTAGGAGAAAAAAATTCAGACATTAATTCAAAAAATTACACGTTCAAATTGAAAGTTTAGCTAAATCTCCATGTTTTTATTACTTAACAACTTCTGAGGAGCAGGGATTCATTCAACTCAGCTTTACTTCTAGAGCAATTGGCACACTTGTGTCCCTATTATCCTTCTAGATTCTCCCTGCGGCTCAATTCTTGTCTCTTCAGGACCCTTTATTGACTCCATTCCCTTCACACATTCTTATTCTCTGTGCCTGGCTCTCCTGAGTGCTGCCTTTACATGAAGTTCGAATCTTATATAGAGCATATTTTATTCTTTTGCCTCAGTCTCTTTTTCTGCAATATTAATGTTTTCTTCTTTCATTCCCCCTTTGCTGCCCTAGTGAAAAATGTAAAGTTCGACACCACATGAAGCTTTAGAAAACACCTTTCTGGAGCTATTACTCATGACATGACAGTTGGCTTTTAGTAGTAGATTTTAGGCAAAGACTAATATATATAGGAATAAACTAATAAGCTTCAATTTATACAAAATGAAATGAAATAGAACAGTATTTGGAAGAAAGTTCTATAGTATCGTAAGAATGTGCCTGGTACATTTGCAAATGATTGATTTTTATAATAACTAGAAGTGCCATAAGTTTAGGGAAAAAAGACATGTCTGTAGTTAGATTGGTCTAGAACTGGCTCATGGGTTGTAAATAATCATAGTTAGTTTCTGAAGATAGATAGGATTTAGAAAGTGGAAATGATTGGGAAGGCTGTCCTGGAGGAGGGCAATCTGTGATTAATGATGGGTGCATAAATGTACTATAAGTGGAACTCCACTGAAAATACTAGGATATACGCAGCTGAGGTTTAATTCCATCAAAATCTAAGTCTAGATCTAATTCTTCCCTTCTGTGTTTGCCATATAAACCCCTTGGCAGTAGATAGAAAATAAGCGTATGTGTGTATGTGTGTGTATGAGAACACCAATATGTTTCTCCATGAGGTAGTGAGATACTGTTTCGTTGTGTGCCTCTGTGCTGACCGTGGGGATTGGATTCAACCGCAAAGTAATAAAAGTGTAGAGAACGGAATATTACTATATTAAAGGATAAGCTTCCAAATATATTCCAAAGAACACTGTTAGAGGCTTAGGGGGAAATCTCATTTCACTTGCTAACTTTTCTAATGCGGGCCAGGTGTATAACCTGTCCCCTGAGAGGATAACAACATGCTGAATAAGGCTGAGTGAGAACAGCGTGGGAAGGAAATGATGACCCTTCTCTTACCTTTTTGAGTTTAACGATGATGTGAAGGCTAAATAGTGAGATGTTTATTGCTGTCATTGGCATTGCAAGTATAAATATTAAATGATATGCTTGCCTAGATTGTCATTTCTAGTTATTTTTATCGATCTATATATGGCAACTAGGATGGCTGGTGCTGTTTTTCATGAAGGCTTTTCAGTACTTTGCACTGATCTATCTGATTTATAACTTTTATGCGTACAGATTTCCCTTCCTCCTAACACCTAGCATTCTAGCTCTGTTTTCCTCTATCAATGATTTCTTGGGTCACTTTTTTTCCCACTTACTTTCTCCCTCACTCCATCCTACAGTCTCATTTATTCATTGGTTCATTCATTATTCATTCATTGAGGAGAGGGAGAGAAGACCTCATTGAGAGAGCAGATCCAGGAAAAAGAAGATGGGGAAGAAAGTTAAATCTGAATACTTTCTTTTGGGTTTTAGAAATTTTATTTTTTTAATGTTTCTTTATTTTGTGGAGGAGGGGCAGAGAGAGGGAGAGAGAGAATCCCAAGCAAGCTCTGAGCAGTCAGCACAGAGCCCGATGTAGGGCTCGATCTCACAAAAAGCGAGATCATGACCTGAGCTGATCAAGAGTCAGAAGTTTAATCGACTGAGTCACCCAGACCCCCTAGGTTCTAGAAATTTTAAAAGGCTCATGCTTTCTGCAGAGCCTTCCAGAAATAAGTTTGATGAATAAAAGCACTACAAATCACATCCCAATAAAAATAAAAAGATTCATTACTGTCCCCTTACATAAATAAACAAAAATTCTTTAGAGACCAAGCCTCAAAGATGGTGAGTAAGAGAAGCAGATAACAGATTAAAAACTGTCAGGGATGAGGAGTCCTTTTCAAGAGGGCCTTCCTCTCTCTTTCCAAAAGACAAAGTCTTCCTATCTACATTGCTACTAGTACAATGGTATAGGGAATACAGGCTTCCACATTTGGAACTCTTTCTTTTCACAAGAATAATTGAAAGTCACATCATTCTTTCATATTATATTCAATTACCCTTGAGATAATGTGTGGCCATTATATTTTTCTGCAATAATCAGGTTAAGCCATGGTTGCAATTCTGCCTTTAAGTGGTACAAATAAAAAAGGCAGTCTTCATAGATGAACAGCATTCTCCTTCATGATTCTCTAGAGTATGATTAGAAACACCAGCCAATTGCAGAAATGCTTCATGTGTGAATCATAGAGGAAACATTCTAGTGCAGTCAAATGACTCTACTTCTGATTCTATTCATAAACTAGCAAAATGGACTCAAAGAGATAACGTACTATGACTAATTTCATAGGTTTCTTCCTGACTACTGAGCTGAGACTTGAACCCATGACTCTAGCTTCTTATCATGAACTCATCATTTATCATGAGAAATATCTCTCAAACTGTGGGTTTGATTCTGCATTTCGTATTTCATAATTTGTTCACTTTCTGCAAGAAAATCTAAATGAAAACAAGCCTGGGAACATGTTACCTAGCATCAATGAAACAAACGACTCTTTATTATGACACTAATTTTCAGTAATTTTTATTCACACCAAAATTTGCAGTCACATTTCCACGGGAAAGTCTTAGTTTGGAGAGTCTCAGATATTAGACACCATATTCATTTGGTTCTTAAGCAGAATTTATCATATGCCTAGGCTTTGGGTTATGTTAATAATGTAAGGTGAAGCTTATCCAAATAATTTGAAGTAATGAATTCTAGAAGAAATACAAGAAATATATGCATTAATGAATCTTGATGGAAATGTTGAACCACCACTTAATAGTCTAAATTTTCAGAGAGTTTTAAGGAACATATTATTTGGGGACACAACTCATCTCCATCAGAACTGGACATTAATTAGGTCTATAGAGTTTAGCTAATCTGTATGAGTCCTTCTTTGCCTGTCACATAGAGGAAGACTGTGTCATGAAACAAACACTAACCTAGAAGTCAAAACAGTCTAGGTTCAAGTCTTATGTCATTTCTTAAGAGTATAACTCTGGAGAGCCACTGACAAAGAGACAATAATACTTATAGAATGTTGTGAAGCTTAAATGAAATTGATGTATCTGAGCACACTTTTTAAAGTCTTAGGTGTTCTAATTCTAAGATCAATATATGAATCTTATTTTTAAAAATCTGAAGTTGATATTATTTCAAAACGTTGGGAATTGGTGACTCCTAAAATAATTCTTGAAAAAAGAATACTAGAATCACAGATAATATTAATCATTTTAAGAAACTCTAGTACATTGTCCAAACTCCAGTGAATTGATTTTAATTATTAGTCAATGAAATGAGCAAAGACACAGGGTAAAATAATTAAACGGATAATTCTACTTTTCAATTAAAAATATGGCAGAGTCTTAGAACAGACATCCATGGTTTCCTTATGCGAGTTATTGAACATTGGGCATGTTATGACCTTGTCTGGAGGAGAATGCCATTTCCCACTCCAGGCTTCCAAGAGGAGGTATCCTTCCTCTGCATATTCTGGCCTTTCTCCACTTCTTCATTCACTCTGCCCTAATAGAAGTGAAGTTGACATAACTGATTATTTAGGGAGGAATAACTGCATGCTTGGTTTAATTTCACTCTTTTCTCTTTCGTTACAAAGTTTGTCCTCAAAGAGTACACATTTCCCTCCATTACTCTAGATTGCCCATGATTGGAAGAGTAAATCCACCTAGTTCTGAGGTTCTGCATTAGGAGGAGTATTTAGCTCACCAACTGAGAGCCACTCTTGGCAAGTAGGTCTCTATTATTATCTTGATCTCCATTTTGATTGAGCCTTGATTTTTTCCTCTCAACCGCTTCAGATTACACCAGGGTAAGAGAGGAATAGTAGCAATTTTGTGGTGACTTTGTTAAAAACCCAGCATTAAATTATCAGCCAGAAGTACTGAAAATTAAAACCAAAAGAATGGAATTTGGGAGAGCAAAGCACACACATGGAAAGCCTTGGTGGTTGAAGGCTGTGATTTGGGCCTTGGGGCTCTGACCATGATGATTTGTAGAGGTCACTTTTAGGTTCATATGCATTTTTACATTCTGAGATTGACTAAATGGAAATATTTGAACTCAACCGCATGATATTTTGGCTGTGGCAGATGACTGTAGCTTGCGGTCTTTTTGTCCACGAGTACATGGCTTTATTTTCCTAGAAAGAAAAATTTAGACAAAAGTCTGTGGGCTTCAGGAAAGATCCTCAAGTAAGGATATCAATGAGAGAGGGACTGTGAGAAATGATCTGAAACCAGAATGGAATATGGGTGCCTCAGCAAAGTGGGATGGGGCCACTCAGTTCTCAGAGTCTAGAGAAGACTTAAGGCTCCAGGGCTTAGAAAGGGCAGAGTTCCAGATTCAGGAAGCTGCAGCCTCCTCCTCCTTTTCTTTTTCTGGCTGAGGCAAATGTTCCATTGCAAGGAAAAGAGTACAGTCCTCTTAGATATTAGTGGGAAAAACAGTATTTGCTGCTTTTAAGTTGCCACGTAGGGAAGGAAGTTCTGTATATGCCTCTAAGCACTACTGAGTATTTAGTTTTCAATTGTTATTGTCAGACATCCCAGGACCAGATGAACCATGTTCCATTCTGCATGTAGGACCAAGAAAATGAGTGTAGGAAGACAAATCATGAAAACTGTCCACCAACTCAAAATGCTTTCCACTTCACAGTTTCAGGACGACATTAAATTGGTTCACTCCAGGCTGAGGGAGAAAATTTCGCTAGGAGGCAGGTTTCTTGGCAAGAGGCACTGGAAATGTGCACTATGGCACAGGCCTGCAGATGCATATTTACAAGAGAGTATGCACCTGGCCCCCGAGCTGCCACCCTTGCAAACTTCTAAACTTTGTAAGTAGGCTAAGTGTCACTCTCAGAGACAGGAGCCTGGCTGCATAAATGGATTATCCCCTCAGAAATGTGATTGCAGAGCATCGAAATTAACCTCTTGCTTGGAGAGTTCTCCCAATTGAGTTTAAATTCACACGTCATGGATTTAGAACACCTGGAACAAGCTGAGTGGTGTCCTGGCAAGGCCGTGACCAAGAGGATGTTCTCATTCACTCAAAATGAGCTTCTTCTCTGGTCTTTGGCACCATTAAAATCTGGGTTCTGGAACTGCTTTTTTTTTTCTTTGATTCATTGGTTTTGGGGGTTTCGTTTGTGTATTTTTTCTGGAGAACTGTTTTTAGAAGTGAGGTTTGGCTTGTTACCTTAATTTGAGGACTATGATAAATTTTGTGGTTTATTAATTTTGTGAACTATTTAAAAAGTGAGGCCCTACAAATTGCAATTGAACTAATACAATTTCTCAGACCATTACAAAGAATTTGACTTATTCCAGAGAATGGTGCAAGCTGTAGCTGCTGATAGAACCCAAGCTTTACTCAAGCATGAAGAATCATCCTAGCTCAGATCGAACAAAAGAAGTTGGAGAGGATGCACTTCTATTTCTTTGAATTCTGATTAAAAGGCTAAGAATGACTTGATTTCTTGATTATGAAAGTGTTTTATATATTTAGACTTTAATTTCTTTCTGCAAAGTTCACAGGAGTGTGTATTCTAATGTTAGCATCTTGGAATATCTCAATGGCATGTAATTTCCCTGCAGTCTCTAATAAATTACGTTATGTGGTTGGGCATATTAATGGGTAAAAAACAGAACAGGAAATGAACTTGAGCTTTGGGGAGTGGCCTTGGATTGGGTTTAATTAATACATGATTTTGATCCATTTTAGAACTTTAGAAGCAAATGTTATATGTCCACACTTGATCCCAAGATATGTCCACACTTGATCCCAAGAAAATACTCAAAAGAGAAGTGGTTAGTATGTGGGTGCACCATCTTGAAAAATGGGAGACTGTCCAAACCCACTGCTGATCACTTCTCTTGAGAGACAAGAGCCAAACCCCCCTTTTGTTTAACCTCATGTGTTTATGGGAGTAAAAGTAGGGCAACTCTTTTCTCAACTCCTGATTTCTATGAGGAGAGAATTTCCTCAAACATTTCTCATCTGTTCCACTACCTCCTCCCCTTCATTATGCCACATAGAAAAGGAATAACAGCCACACCACCTGTGTTCAAATCCTGCCAGCACCTCTTAGTAACTCTGTGACATCAGACGAACTTATTAACTGCCCTGTGCCCCCCATTTCTCATTTTTACAACGTGAACATTAATGATTTCTATGTTGTAAAGTTACTGTGTGGATTGACCCAAATACTATATTTAAAGTGGTTAAAATGTCTGTCTATACAACGTGCTATTTTTATTATTACCATTATTTGTCATTTTTGTGCTCATATTTCTTTAAATGATACTTGTTAAAATTTTTAAGATTACTCTGCTTGTATAAAATGATTGAAATAAAATAAAGACTAATTTTTCTCATTGTTTATATGTATTAATTTTCCTTAAACCACGACAGTATGTCCCCTTGTTCATTATTTAAATAGGAGAATGAGCAACCTATAAATTATTTTAGAGCATTTGTGAGCAGGAAATTCTGGGAATATTGAGACTTTAATGTAACTATTCTTCCCTTTATTACCAAATAAAATCTATCTGA
The DNA here is from genome assembly GCA_030068075.1 of Paguma larvata. Classification (NCBI taxonomy): domain Eukaryota; kingdom Metazoa; phylum Chordata; class Mammalia; order Carnivora; family Viverridae; genus Paguma; species Paguma larvata. The sequence continues at coordinate 158,085,521 of CM057823.1, read as the reverse complement.
GATGAGTATTTGGAAGAAGATTGTCAATTTGGGGGTATAGGAGCAGGTATGAAATAGGTAACTAGGGGATCGGCAGAGTGAAGGGATTAAGGAAGTCTAAAAGGATTTCCAGATAACATTAAAGACCTACTTCAGATTAGTGGTCATGAACAGAAAATGATAGAGCTCAGGGGAGGTGCAGACTAGGTGAAGAATTGCATTTATCCAAGACTGGTGTTTCGACAGGCAAGTACGATGACCTTCATGCCACCACTGGCAAGATGGAGAGTGGTCTGCAGAGCTTGGTGAGATTCTGGTAAAATGCTCTGGTATTCCTTATAAGTGCTCCTCATAAGACTCCCAGGCCTTCCTTCCACACCCTTTAAATTAACACTAGCAAAAAATACTACTAAAATATCAAAATACCATGATACCATTACCAAGCCAGGATAATTTCAAGAATGTTATCCTAAAATCTATCAATATAGTTCACTGCATCAGTGCCTTTAAGGATAAAACTAATGTAACCATGAGATAAACACACACATGTTAACCTTGAAGAACTTCTAATAAAATTATAATTAAATTGGAAGAGAAGAAAATTACTCAAATATACTAAAAGCTTCATTAACATTAATTATTACCAGAGATAAAGATGCCAAAACTCTTTTTTTAAAATCCAAGAATCATGCAGGCATACGAAACATCACCGTTATTATTCAGCATTGCCTCAAAGTTTCTAACAAATGCGATCATGCAATGAAATACAATAATACTTATAAAATATAAAATATAAGTAATAAGACTTGTGGGCAATTTGATTTTTCTTTTTTTCTTTTTTTTAATTTTTTTTTAATGTTTATTTATTTTTGAGACAGAGTCAAATAGAAAAAAAAAACACTAACCTTGTTAAAAATTAACTGATAGAAAAAAATAAGACACAAAGTTCCTGCACATTTGATAAACAAACATCATCAATTCAATAATGTTTCTAATTTAGCAGTGAACATTTAGGAAAGAGAAGGAGAGAAAATATTTTTCATTTGGGTTAGCTACAAAAATTATAAAATGCATGTGATTGAGTTTAATAGTAAAGGCACAGGATCTACATGTATAATATCTTATTAAAAAACACAAACACAATGAACCAATTAAAACCCTATCATTGGTTTGAACAGGAAGCCTTGATACCATTAATATGCTAGTTGTTCCAAAATTAATGAGTGAATGTTAATACCATTCTGATAGAATCCCAACAGAGTTGAACTTCTGGGGAAGGAAAGGAGGAGTTTGAGAGGAATTGAAAATAAAATAAGAACTTATATTGCATATGAAAAAACAAATGCCTAAGAATCACCGAGAAAAATTTGGAAAAGAATAGTGAACAAAAACTTTCTTATCAGATATCACAACACATTATAATGCTTCTGTAAAACATTCTGGGCATTAAGATGGAAACTAAAGCAATGAGCCAGGGAAAATGAACCAGGGATCCTGGTATATATTAGAACTTAGCACGTGGAAATCATTTTTAAAATGCTACAATCAACATTGCCGTCATTATGATCATCATGATCATCATTATATGATCCCAGCTATCATTATCATCACCATAACCTCCTGATACATAGTTCCTAGCATTGAGCAACTTCATATCAATATTGTTTGAATTGAACTGATAACAATAGTGAGACATCAAAAGTTAACTGCATTATATATATATAATGTTTATTTATTTTTGAGAGAGAGAGAGTGAGCAAGGGAGGGGTACAGAGAGAGAGGGAGACAAAGAAACTGAAGCAGGCTCCAAGCTCCCAGCTGTCAGCACAAAGCCCGACATGGGGCTTGAACTCACATACTGTGAGATCATGACCTGAGCCAAAGTCGGGGACTTAACCAACTGAGCCACCTAGTTGCCCCTTATTGCATTATATTTTTAAGGATCTGGAGGGGGCGCCTGGGTGGCTCAGTCAGTTAAGTGTCTAACTCTTGATTTCAGTTCAAGTCATGATCTCACACTTCATGAGTTCGAGCCCCAAGTCAGGCTCTCAGTTGACAGCATGGAGCCTACTTGGGATTCCGTCTTCTTCTCTCTCTGCCCTTTCCTCTCTTGCTCTCTATCTCTCCTTCAAAGTAAATAAAACTAAACTAAAAAAAAAAAAAAAAGAGAGAATCTGGGTAACTTTGGAGAGGTTTTTGACCAGTAGTGATATATTTATAGGTAAGTGAGGTAACACATGCGAATGTTCTTTGCAGATGATAAAGTACTTATGTAAATGTTATTTTTGGACATTAGCATTATTTTATATCCTGCAAGGTCAGAGCAATAGAAAACAGTGATTTACAGTACATATGACATACACATGTTGGTAAAGTGCTAAATCACTTTTCAGGTCTATAGGATAAAAACCAAGATAATCTTACGTTTCTACATATCCAGCCAAGCTTTTATGGGCAAGGGGATGAGAGAGGGGGCATTATTAACATTCTTAAGAGACCAAATCTCACCTGGTAAAGATCTAAGTTTACCTAGCTCCTATGAGAAAAATCCTGAGCTGAGGTTTACATTTATATATTTGACTTCAAGGAATGTACAAGCTCACACAAGGTGGACCTATAACCTGAATGATTTGCTTTGGTTTCATTGATACTGTCTCATACCCTATGCATTTTCTCAGAGGTAGCAAAAGAAAGTATCTGTTTTACGTCTGATGAGAATTTTTGTAAACCCTAGGATATGGTTTACAGGTAGTGTTGAGGTTTTTCTTTGGGTTTTAATGGTCCAATGTGTTAAAAAATACATGATAGTCTAATTTACTTAGGATTTCATTCCATTCCTTCAGAAGTCAGGGCATTAGCTACATTATTTTATTCATTTTATAGGATTCATTATAGTAGTGGGGAATAGAAAGTGAGAAGAAATTTACTAGCTGGTGTCTAAGTGTCTTTAAAGTTTGTAAACTCTATGTGCATTTAACATAGCATACTTTTGGGTGTAACAAGAGCTTTACTTTCCTGCTTTGCTTCTTCTCAATTTTGTACAGAGTCTAATAGATAAATCATTTTGAAATCTGCATGTCATCCTACAGGGGCAATACCATGGCTGCCATTAAGAATGACGTGTTAGTCACCTTTCAGTATAGGAGAGTTTTGTGTTTGTAGGTGAGAATACAGATCATATAAGGACACATTGAAACATCTTTTTGTTACAAACTGTCTCTCAGACATAAGCTACATATTTAGAAAGCCCACATACTCTTTTATTCTATACTTCTGCTTCAGATTGAATCTAATATAGAATATCAACAAGAATTGAAATATGAGTGCTTTCTGTGTCAGATACATAACTGCTTCCCCATGTGTTGTTTCAATTAATGGGTGCTAGTTTCCTGTCATTTAAACATTATCGCCCAGTTTACCTATGATAAAACATAGAAACAGAGGGTTTTACATAAAGGTTCACAGAAATTATCCACAATTAAGTCTATATGGTTTTCTCCTTCATAAAAATAGGTTTACAGTCTGCTGAAACATCTTTTAAAAAGGTAGTGCTCTTTTGACACTCTCTTCTTGAACTTTACAAATAAATAACAATGAGGGGGGGGTCAACATGGAGGCAAAGAAGAGCATGAACTCATCTTGCAAGAACACACCAAGTTTACAGTTACTTGTGGAATAATTCCCACTGAAAAAAGAACTGAAAACTAGCTGAACAGCTTCCTCCACAACTAGGGATAAAAAGACCACATTGAGATGAGTGGGAGAGGCATAGATACAGTCTTGCCTAAAACCCAACCCAGCACATGGACACACAATAAGGAGAAAACTCCTAGGTATAAAGCTTCTGTCCAAGAAGCGACGGGCTTGTGCCCCACATCGGGCACCCCAACCTTTTAGACTTGCACCAGAGAAGCCAACAGGCTTATACCCACAGGGTCTGAGGGGCTGTGAGAATCTGAGATACTTCTTTTGAGGGACTTATGCATGGACTCACTTGTCCTGGGAGTCGGTGCAGAGGCAGGAGTTTGAGAAGTGACAGAATTATAAATAGAAGAGATACATTTGCTAATTTGGAACTATCTGCTGGAGGGGTGGGACCAGTGGAACTTTCAGCATGAAGGTGCTGGTGAATGCCACTCTTGCATTCTCCCTCTAACCTGCTAGTGCTGGTGGGCATTGCAGACACAGTCTTGATAAGGCTGCAGGTAGGCCTGGCTCCAGTGCTCTTCTGCTCTGCTAAAGCAGTAGGTGTCCCCTACCCTAGCACTCTTCCCCTGCCTTACTAAAGCCTCAGACATGCTCCCACCATCAACACTTTCCAAAGCCTTGCTAAATCCAGTGGGAAAATGCAGTCCACACAGGGGATGCCTCTTGAATGCCTGGTTCTAGTGGCCAGAGGGGCTTGCGTCCTGGGCCCCATGGGACTGTAACGATGAGAAAGACAGTTCAGGACAGGCTATTACACCCAGTGCATTGCACAAACAGCAGTCTGCCTATGAAAAAGGTCCATTTACTTTTCCTGAGCTTCAACTCATGAAGAAATGAGCCTCAGGTTTGCAGAACATCTAGAGGTTGCAGAGGTGCTCTGGGGAATGTTGACAATGAGACACCATCTTTGTGCCCTCCCTTGGCCTCACAAAAGCAAACTGGTACCTCCCAGAAAGGAGCTTATACACTCATCTGAAGACCCACTTCTTACAACTGGGTGCAGATCTCTTGGTCTGAAGGTCAGCAAAGCCTATGATTGCAGCCCCAAATATTTAGCATATATTTTAGCATATTTACATATGCTAAAAGCAGCTGCCTAAGGATCTGGCTTCCAGTCAGCCTGGAACTAGGTGCTGACGGAGATTGCTCCCTTTGGAACACAACAAACGTTGGCATCCCTCAACAATTAAGACCTAAGAATAATAAATTAAACCACCTAGACAATCACAACCAAGATCTTAGGCAAGGTTGAAAGATACTTCATCTCCTACACAAGTCTTCTCCTTCAAGTCTGGGAGAGGTAGCTGTTTCACATAATACATAGAAACAAATACACAGAGTCAAGTAAAACAAAGAAACAGAAATAGATAGGTTCCAAATGAGAGAATAAGACAAAACATCAGAAAAAGACTTTAATGAAATAGAGATAACTAATCTACCTGATAGAAAGTTCAAAGTAACAGTCACAAAGATTCTCACCAAACTCAGGAGAAACTCACAGAATGAACACTGTAAGAACTTCAACAAAGAGATAGAAAATATAAGAAAGTACCAATCAGAATTCTGAAGAATACAAGAACTAAACTAAAAATTACATTGGACAGGTTCAAAAAGACTGGTTGAAACAGACCGATAAGCGGGCTTGATGACAGGGTAGTAGAACTCACCCAAACAGAATAACAAAAAGAAAATAGAATTTTTAAAAAGTGAGGATAGCTTATGAAACTTATGGAGCAACATCAAGTGGAATACTATTCATATTATAAGGGCTCCATAAGGAAATGAGGAAAAGAAAGGGGCAGAAAACTTATTTGAAGAAATAATGGTTGAAAACTTCCCTAACTTGGAAAAGGAAACAGACATTCAGGTCTAGGAGGCACAGAGTTCCAAATGAGGTAAACCCAAAGAGATCCACATCAAGATATTATAATTACAATATCAAAAGTTAAAGATAGAGTATCTTAAAAATAGCAAGAGAAAAACAATTTGTTATATACAAGGGAACCCCTATGAGACTATCAGTTAATTTTTCAGCAGGAACTTTGCAGGCCAGAAGGGAATGGCATGGTAGATCCAAAGTGCTGGAAGGAAAAATACTTCCAACAAAGAATGCCTGGCCAGGCTGTCACTCAGAATTGAAAGAAAGATGGAGAGTTTCCCAAACAAGTAAAAGGTATAGTAATTCATCACTAAACCAGCGTTGGAGGAAATGTTAAAGGTCATTTTTTAAGCAGAAATAAAAGGCATTAACTAAACACAAGAAAATATGTGAAAGTAAAATCTCACTGGTAAGGCAAATATATAGCAAAGGTAGTGAATTAAACACTTTTAAAGCTAGTATGAGGGACGCCTGGGTGGCTCAGTCGGTCAAGCGGCCGACTTCAACTCAGGTTATGATCTCATGGTCTGTGGGTTCGAGCCCCGTGTCGGGCTCTGTGCTGACAGCTCAGAGCCTGGAGCCTGCTTCGGATTCTGTATCTCCCTCTCTCTCTACCCTTCCCCTGCTCACATCTGTCTCTATGTCTCTCAAAAATAAATAAAAGTTAAAAAAAATTTAAAAAAAAAGCTAGTATGAAAGTTAAAAGACAAAGTAGTAAAGTTAACTATAACTACAATAATTAGTTTAGGTATACACAAAATAAAAATATGTAAAATATAGCATCAAAAAATATACAAAAATATAAAATATAAAAGACTTAAGGAAGAAATTGACAGTAATTTAATAGTAGGGGACTTTAATATCCCACTTACATCACCGGCTAGATTATCTAGACAAAAACATAATAAATAAAACATTGGCCTTAAACAACACATTAAACCAAATGGACTTTATAGATATTTACAGAACATTCCATACAGAAGCAGCAGAATACACATTCTTCGCAACTGGACATAGAACATTCTCCAGGATAGATACATATTAGGCCACAAAACAATTCTTAATAAATTTAAGAAGTCCACAATTATATCAAGCATCCTTTCTGACCACAATCATATACAAATATGTGGAGATTAAGCAACATGCTACTTAACGAATAATGGCTCAATGAATAAATCAAAGGGGAAATAAAAAATACCTTAAGACAAATGAAAATGGAAACATAACAATTCAATTCAAATCTTTGGTATGCATCAAAAGCAGCTCTAAGAGAGAAGTTCACAATGATACCAGCCTACCTCAAGAAACAAGAAAAATCTCGAATAAAGTTTATACCTAAAGGAATTAGAGAAGGAAGCACAAAGCCCAAAGTTTATAGAAGGAAGAAAATAATAATCAGAGCAGAAAAAAAAATAAATAAAATGAAGACTAAAAAACAATAGAAAAGATCAATGAAACTAAGAGCTAGTTCTTTGAAAGGTCAACAAAACTGATAAATCTTTAGCTAGATTTGCCAAGAAAAAAAAAGAAAGATGGCTCAAATAAGTGAAATCAGAAATGAAAGAGAAGAAATACAAAGGATCATGTGACTACTATGAACAATTAAAATGCAACAAACTGAATAATATAGTAGAAATGGATAGATTCCTAGAAATATACAATTTTTCAAAACTGAATCATAAACAAATAGAAAATCTGAATAGATTCATCACCAGTAAGAAGATTGAGTCCATAATCAATAATTTCCCAACAAGCAGAAGTCTAGGATCTGACTGGTGCATTTTATAAATCATTGAAAACAGCTTTCATACACATCCTTCTCAGACTCTTCTAAAGAACTGAAAAGGAGGAAGTGCTTCTAAACTCATTTTAGGGGGGTTAGAATTACCTTAATACCGAAACCAGTCAAAGACAACACACAAAAAGAAATTTGCAGGCCTGTATCCCTGATAAACCTAGATGAAAAAATTCTCAACAAAATATTAGTTAGCTAAATTTAAAAAATATGTTAAAGGATCATACACCATGATCAAGTAGGATTTATTTCAGGGATGCAAGAATGGGTCAATATCCACAAATCAATGTGATAACCACATTAACAAAATGAAGGATAGAAATCATACAATCATTTCAACAGATACAAGAAAAGCATTTGACAAATTTCAACATCTATTTATGATCAAAACACTCAGCAAAGTAGGTATAGAGGGAACATACCTCAACCTAACAAAAGCCATATATGATAAACCTTAGTTAATATCATACTCAACAATTGAAAATCTGAATGCTTTTCTCTAAGATCAGGAACAAGACAAGGATGCCCCTGGCACCAAATTTATTTTACTTATTCAACATGTTATTGCAATTCCTAGATACGGCAATCAGGCATAGAAAGAAAGAGAGAGAGAGAGAGAGAGAGAGGGAGGGAGGGAGGGAGGGAGGAGGAAGGAAGGAAGGAGGGAAGGAAGGAAGGAAGGAAGGAAGGAAGGAAAAGAGGCATCCAAATTAGAAATAAATAAGTAAAAAGCAAAGATAAATAAATGGGACTATATCAGACTAAAAATCTTCTGCAGAGCAAAGGAAACCATCGACAAAATGAAAAGGCAATGTACTGAATGGGAGAAAACACTTGCAAATCATATATCCAATAGGGAGTTAATATCCAAAATATATAACGAACTCCAACAACTCAACAGTAAAAAAATAAATTAAAAAATTAAAGAAAAATGGGCAGAGGATCTAAATAGACATTTTTCCGAAAAAAGATATACAGATGATCAACGGACACATGAAAAGATTTTCAACATGACTAATTATCGGGGAAATGCAAGTCAAAAGATTTTGTACCCTGCAACTTTGCTGAATTCATGAGTCAGTTCTAGCAGGCTTTTGGTGGATTCTGTCGGGTTGTCCATGTAAAGTTATGTTGTCTGTGAAAAGTGAAAGTCTGACTTCATCCTTGCCAATCCTGATGCCTTTTATTTGGTTTTGTTGTCTAATTGCTGATGCTAGGACCTCCAACACTGTGTTAAATAGCAGGGGTGAGAGTGGATATCCCTGTCATGTTCCTGATCTCAAGGGGAAGGCTCTCAGTTTTTCCCCATTTGCTGCGGGCTTTTCATAAATGGCTTTTATGATGTTTAAGTATGTTCCTTCTATCCTGACTTTCTCGAGGGTTTTTATTAGGAAAGGATGCTGTATTTTATCAAATGCTTTTTCTGCATCTATTGACAGAATCATATGGTTCTTATCTTTTCTTTTGTTGATGTGATGTATTACATTGATTGATTTGCAGATATTGAACCAGCCCTGCAACACAGGGATGAATCCTATTTGATCATGGTGAATAATTCTTTTTATATGATGTTGAATTTGACTTGTTAGTATCTTGTTGAGAATTTTTGCATCCATATCCATCCGGGATAATGACTTATAGTTCTCTTTTTTTTCTGGGTCTCTATCTGGTTTGGGAATCAAAGTGATGCTGGCTTCATAGAATGAGTCCAGGAGTTTTCCTCCCATCTCAATCTTTTGGAACAGCTTGAGGAGGAGCTTTTGGAACAGCTCTGTTTTAAATGTCTGGTAAAATTCCCCAGGGAAGCCATCTGATCCAGGACTCTTATTTGCTGGGAGATTTTTGATAACTGACTCAATTTCTTCACTAGTTATGGGTCTGTTCAAATTTTCTATTTCTTCCCGTTTGAGTTTTGGTAGTGTGTGGCTACTTAGGAATTTGTCTATTTCTTCCAGGTTGTCCAATTTGATGGCATACAATTTTTCATAGTATTCCCTGATACTTGCTTGTATTTCTGAGAGATTGATTGTAATCACTCCCTTTTCATTCATGATTGTATCTATTTGGGTTCTCTCTTTTCTTTTTGAGAAGGCTGGCTAGAGGTTTATCAATTTTGTTTATTTTTTCAAAGAACCAGCTCTTGGTTTCATTGATCTGTTCCACTACTTTCTTGGTTTATACATTATTAATTTCTACACAAAAACAGACACATAGACCAATAGAATAGAATAGAGAACGTAGAAATGGACCCACAAGCATATGGCCAACTAATCTTTGACAAAACCGGAAAGAGTATCCAATGGAAACAGACAGCCTCTTTAACAAATGGTGCTGGGAGAACTGGACAGCAACGTGCAGAAGAATGAAACTAGACCACCTCCTTACACCACTCACGAAAGTAAACTCAAAATGGATGAAGGATCTAAATGTGAGACAGAAAACCATCAAAATCCTAGAGGAGAAAGCAGGAAAAAACCTTTTTGACCTGAGTTGCAGCAATTTCTTACTGACACATTTCCAAAGGCAAGGGAAGTAAAAGCAAAAATGAACTACTGGGACTTCATCAAGATAAAAAGCTTCTGCACTGCAAAGGAAACAACAAACAAAACTAATAGGCAACCAACAGAATAGGGAAAAGATAGTTGCAAATGACATATCAGATAAAGGACTAGTATCTAAAATCTATAAAGAACTTACCAAACTCCACACCCGAAACATGAATAATCCATTGAAGAAATGGACGGAAGGTATGAACAGACACTTTTCCAAAGAAGACATCCAGATGGCTAACAGACACATGAAACGATGCTCAATGTCACTCATCATCAGGGAAATACAAATCAAAGCCACACTGAGATACCGCCTTGCCCTGGTCGAAGTGGCTAAAATGAGAAAATCTGGAAACTATAGATGCTGGCGAGGATGTGGAGAAACAGGCACCCTCTTACACTGTTGGTGGGAATGCAAACTGGTGCAGCCACTCAGGAGAATGGTGTGGAGGTTCCTCAAAAAAAAAAAAAAAAAAAAAACGCAAATAGAACTACCCTATGACCCAGCAATAGCACTGCTAGAAATCTACCCAAGAGATACAGGAAGGCTAATGCATAGGGGCACTTTTGACAATAGCCAAATCATGGAAAAACACTAAGTGTCCATCAACTGACGAATCGATAAAGAAGATGTGGTATATATATATATATATATATATATATATATATATATATATATATATATATATATGTGTGTGTGTGTGTGTGTGTGTATATATATTACACACACACACACACACACACATATATATATACATATATATATATATACACATATATATATGTGTGTGTGTGGTATATATATATATATATATACAATGAAATACTACATGGCAATGAGAAAGAATGATATCTGGCCATGTGTAGCAACATAGATGGAACTGGAGGGTATTACACTGAGTGAAATAAGTCAGGCAGAGAAAGACAGATGCCATATGTTTCCACGCATAGGTGGACTTTGCTAGATTTAACAGAAAACTAGGGGAGAGGGGAAGAGGGGAAAGAAAAAAGACACAGAGAGGGAGGGAGACAACATAAGAGACTCTCAAAGACTGAGAACAAACCAAGCATTGAGGGAGGTAAGGGAGGGGGGAGAGAAGGTGATGAGCTCTGAGAAGGGCACATGTTGGGACGAGCACTGGGTGTTGTATGGAAACCAATCCGACAATAAATTGATAATAAATAAATAAATAAATAAATAAATAAATAAATAATTCTATTGTGAGCTTTTAAAATAGCTTTTTTGGAACAGAAAAAGAACAGCCTAAAAAATTCAGAATTTTTAAAGTACAATAAAGCATTTATATTGCAAAAAAAAAAAAAAAAAAAGGATTCAGAGAAAAGGGAACTTCTCTATACTATTGGTGGGAATGTAAATTGGTGAAGCCACATTGAAAAACAGCATGGAGATTCCTCAAAAGATGAAAAACAGATTTCCTATATTATCCAGCTCTTCCACTTGTGTATTTGAAGAATACAAAAACACTATTTTGAAAAGATACATGTACCCTATGTTCCTTGCAGCATTATTTAAAAAAATTTTTTTAAATGTTTATTTATTTTTGAGAGACAAAGAGACAGAGTATGAGCAGAGGAAGGGCAGAGAGAGAGGAAGACACAGAATCCGAAGCAGGCTCCAGGCTCTGATGAGCCATCAGCACAGAGCCCAATGTGGAGCTTGAACTCACAGACCATGAGATCATGAGCTGAGCCGAAGTCGGCCGCTTAACCAACTGAGTTACCCAGGTGCCCCCTTGCAGCATTATTTATGATAGCCAAAATACGAAAATAACCTAAGTGTCTATCAAATGAATGGATAAAGGAAATGTGGGGTGTGTCTGTGTGTGCATGAGTGTGTGTGTGTGTGTGTGTGTGTGTGTGTAAACACAATTTGTATACACACAATAAGGTGTGTGTATACACAATGGAATAATACTCAGCCATAAAAAATGAAAGTTTGCCATTATGGATGGATCTTGAGGGTGTTATGCTAAGTGAAATAAGTCGGAGAAGGATAAACATCATATGATTTCACTTATATGTGGAACCTAAAAAATAAAACTAACAAACAAAAAACCTCATAGATATAGAGAATAAATTGGTAGTTATCAAAGGGAAAGAGAGTGGAGTTGGATGAAAAGGATGTAGGTTAATCATATGGTGATGGATGGTAACTAGACTTATCGTGGTGATCACTTTGTAGTGTATACACATATCAAATTACCATGTTGAATACTTAAAATTAATATAATGCTACATACCAATAATACTAATATAATACTATACACTAATTTGACCTAAAAAAAGAATAAATAATCATACACCCATGTGCTACAGATAATCCTGCTATAGAACTGTGCATGATGTACAGTACTTAGTACAATGTTTACTTGGTATGGGATCTCATTAGCAATGTCTCTGAAAATCAGCTTAAGAAAAAATGACTTGAATATACCAAAAATGAAAAGATTTCTGAAATTTTATTTTCTTGGCAATGGAAGAAAAATGATTCTTTAGCAAATCTTTATATTTTGTTGCTTTTATCATCATCATCATCATCATAATCAATTAGAGCAGTCTTGATCATTAAAATATTAGTTGCAACTTATAGAAACACATCAGAAATCTATGTAAACAATGCTAAAAAAATAAGTACTTGGCTTATATAAATGAAAAGTTAAAGAATAGTTTTCAAATAAAGCTGAATCCAGAGATTCAAAGTCTGTTGGCAAGGTCTTGACATTGTCTCTCTATCTCGCAGTTCTTTCTTTTTGGCCTCATTCTATGTTTGATTCTGTCCATGTGGTAGCAAAGTTGTCTCCTGGAGACTCGAGGCTTAAATGGTCCCCAGCACTTCTGTTTTAGAAGAACATTGCTTACCACATATCTAAGCCAATCTTTACAATATGTTCTATTTGACCTTGAAGTATGTGCCACACACTTGGGTCGCTCAGATAAGGGTATCCTGGATCTCATGCCTATTTCCAAGGAAAGCCATCAGGGCTGTTCTTGAAAATAAAAGAAAGGAAATAGAACTTGAACAGAAAGAGTGATGTTACAAAAAATTACAAAAGATGTAATATATTTGAGAAAGATTATAAAAAATATGCTCTAATTTTATAATGAAACGTTCAGAGTAACAGGTATAAGATTAAATTCCATATATTTTAATTTTCTCATCCCAATACCTACACCATATTTTGTTTCCATGTGTAAATATATTTTAGAGCTAACAACGCAAGACATAATGGGTAAATCTGGTGAACCATGTGTTGGGAGGGAGGGAGGAGGAGTTGAGAGACAAAGGTCCATGTAGTTAGTCACCAGTGAAAATATTTTTAAGTTGGATGATCCATTATAGAAGGTTGAATTCAGAATTGAAACACCCACACAGTTTCATTTCAGAAGCATGCAAGGAAATAAACGTGAATCTAGAGAATCATACTTGGCTATCCAGGAAAAAAAAATATCGAAAAATGCAATGGAGTTTAGCGAAATGGTAGGAGTTTAGTGAGAGAAATTATGTGTCAACGCAAGTCATATTGAAGGATCTGATATCAAGAGAGATGGGAAGTGAAAGCTGGGATTCTCTCACAAGGAAACAAAAAGAAACCAGAATCTTATTTAATATTCATAAAAAGATTGAGGAAAACATACTGAACTATTATCAGTTATGCAATGCTCAAATGTCATTGTTAAAATAAATTTATTACATTAAAATGAACACATGAAAGAGCCCTTTTAGAAGCAAATATGATAAGGTTCAACTCTAATATTGTCCTCTTTTCCTCTTAAGGTTTTCCTGAAGACAGAATAAAGCTTTCAGTATCCACAAAAAATTATTTATGCCCTCTAAAAGTACAATAATCTTTTTTCTATGTCATATTTTTTCAAAGGTTTTAATGACATGATGCAAATCCAGTAACTCAAGGAGAGACCACGTCACTATTGTATACAATTTTTGTAGGAAACTTCCCACGTAATGGAGGTGCCTTCTTAATTTGGATTTTGAGACAAATCTTAATTCTCTGAAAAATGACAAAGCCTCCGTTCATTTACGGTTCTACAGATTAATTTTGTGGCATACCATGTATATTAAAATTATGCAAAAATTAGCCACAAAACCTTGGAATTTTAGCACATTGCCTAGCATATGTGCCTTGTTTTTCTTGTTTAGGAACAAGTGCCAGAATTCTGATAATATAATTATCTCAAATATTTCAGCACATGATTTTAATGAGCAAGTCCATGGGCCTGGCAGAATTAAATAAACCTTTTATTTCAAGTAATGGAGCTATTAATGTTCAGGTTTTTTTTTTTTAATTCAATATTTTTTTTTCTGTTAAAGGGACTGACATTTATTATCATAGTTTTAATGATATTTGTAACTTTCCTTTTAATTGGTCTCAGGTCAACAGCTTTATAATTTACAAAGTCCTCCACCTACAAATTGAAAATAACATGGACTGTTTACGTCCTTGATATGAAGAATAACACGCCTCAAGTTTCCTACTTTTCCTCATCTAGATTTATCGATTCCTTCAACTCACAAAGATTTATTTAAAAACTACTACATTCCCAGTACATATGCCTACAAATATTATTTCAATACACCACACTAAGGGAAATTACAGAGCCGATTTAAAAGGGAGGACATTGAGACTATTTTACTTTACTCTCATCTGTCTTCTAAGTGACAAGAATCCTTTATAAAAGACAATGTCTCCTCAAACATCTCCATTTCCTTATTAAAGGGTAGGACAATTGGGGCACTCTGATTTTCCTTCGACTCAGAGAGTTTTGATAGCTTTCTATTATCATGCAAATCAAATATGTATAATTATTTGAGTTGTAAATTTTTATCTTTCCTCAATTAGCTATGAAGGAGTATTTGAATACACACTCAAATTTTGATATGCATATGCTAGTCACAAATGTATTTTAATTTGATACTTGTTTCCAAGATTTGGGATTAGATGGTTCCCCTGGGAACATTTTTAGTGCATTTATAGTGCACGTCTGAGTATTATCTGTAATAAGAAACCAAAATCCCACAGAAAAAAAAATCAGAAAAAAAGATGGAATTCCCAAAGAGAAATGTCAACACATCTTCCTCCTGCCCTTATTGAACCTTCACCCGGTTATAGTAACTGGAGGAGGGATAAGACGGTGAGGTAGTACAGAAGATATTTTCTCTGCACATGAGCACAGCCTATATAATTCCAGAAGTTGGGCTTGGGGTATGCAGTTTTCAGTCTCCAAAATAACAGTAGCCATTCAGATATCAGTCTTCTTCACATTAACTTAGAACCATACTGGAATTACAACTCTTCAAGTGAATGGCCTTCTGGAAATAATAGTGCCTGTAGTAAAATTAAGTGTGAAAGTCGCTATGGAGTAACTGATTCTTTAGGGATTAGAAAAGCTTAAAAGAGGAAGTACCATATTGTTTGGTGGTGAGAAGTTTCCCAAGAAGAAACAGTGACAAGTTGTATTTCAGATCCAAAGAGCTCATCTACTTAGTGCATTAAAAATACACTAAAGCTGGGGAATATGGGTGGCTCAGTCGGTTGGGCGTCTGACTCTTGATTTGGCTCACATCATAATCTCATGGTTTATGAGGCTGAGCCACCCATTGGGCTCTGGAGCCTGCTTGGGATTCTCTCTCTCCCTCTCTCTCTCTGCCCCTTTCCCACACATGCAGGAGCTATCTCTCTCTTTCTCTCTTTCTCTCTCTCTCTTTTAAATAAACATTAAAAGAAATACACTAAAGCAAAATGAAACTTAATAAATTTCAAGATAAATAAATTATCTCCATTTCCCCCCAGGAATGCAAACTGAAACCTCAATTTCAATCAACTTCTTTATCAACATTCCAAAGGAAACTAAGAAAGCTTTGGATCCTTTCTTGCAGTACCTTACAATTATTAGAAAAAAAATAATTTCAAGAGAACATTGGATAAGTGAATCTTTTTTTCCAGACTTATTTACTGAAGAATGTGTTTACAACTCACATGTATCCATTCTCTAGGAATTAATACCCTGTTGCTTTCCACACCATCCTGCAGCCTAGGACTTCATTTACCCAACCTTATTTATTCTGCCCTCATAGTAGTATCTAAGCTCCTGCTCTGAATGACCTACCTACCTGACATAAGCCATCGCATTTTACTTACCTGTTGAGAGTCTTTCCAGTTTATTGTTCCACCTTCGCTTTACTCCTGTGGTGGCTCTTAACTTTAGGAACCAGTTTTTTCTATGGATTACTGTTAACTTGGACAATAATCCAGAGAGAGAGGCATCCCACAGAATTCATCTGTTATCCTCCACGGACTATAACGAAGGGCTGCCTCTAGAGAACATTCTCCTTCTGTAAAATCAACTGTTTTTCAGCCTTATTATAGTGTTATTAAAATGATTAAAATGGAACATTATAGTGACCTATTAGGGGATTTTGGCCCAAACTACACACAGAAATGCAAAGCACATAAGACTATAAATTACTACAATACTCTGTGGCTTATTTGTCTCTTGTGTTTCCTCTGCTGTGATTCTCACTCCCTTCGTGATAGGAAAATGTGTAATCATAAATGTGTGTTGGCTGTAGTGTCAAAGCAAGATTACACTGGGGGCAGAATCAAGTCCCGGCTCTACTGGAGCCGACAAAGACAATAGCATCAATCTAACCCTTCTATAACCTCATTCTCCAGGCCTCACTTCTCTCGTCTCCCATGGAGAGTGTGAGGAGACCCACCTATCATGTTTTTACCCACTAAAGTGGCATGTGTTTGCAGAACATCTTGTTTTCCTTTTATTCATATTTTGACTTGGCATTTATAGAAGTTGGGTAAAAAAAAAACAAAAAACACCACAGTCTGATTTGTCTGCAACAGACAGTCTAATTAAATCGGAGGGGAGGGACAGATGCACAAAGCTGCTGAACTGCTCATCATACAAAACATGGCAGCTTCAGTTTGGAAAAATCTAGCAAAATGGTGCCAACAATTACTGCTCACTGATCTAGCTGGAGTATGTAATTATGTCAAGTTCTCTTATTTTAATTCCAATTTCACATATATTGCTGATGCCTTTGGAACGCGCTTTAGAAGGCCGTTATTTGCGCTGTGATAAAAGAGTGATGTACACATGATTCGCAAATGCTGTAAACTTTTCTGACTCAGATTTTTCAATATTAAAAGTGTTATTTTCACAAAATAAATTTTTATACATAGATCTTTTTGTCTTTAATTTTTTTCCTTATGTAAGTCATACCAACATAAGTTCTCTGATACCTAAGAACTGCATGCAGTCAAGAGTTCCTACTGCTGTTTGTAATATTGAAAACCTGAAGCAATCCTTTATGAACATGAATTCTTATGAACAGAAGCACAGACTGCTTGCATCTCTAGTGGCAAATCCTCTGTCAAGCTGTTTTACAATCTGTACTACCAGTATAATGTTATTCTTTCAAATTTCTGTGGGCATTCATGTAGTTACTGTCAGATAGAATGCTAACCTCACACTGATCTGTCTATTTCATCCCATCCTACCTCAAAAGTTACAAAGTCTATAGGCATCACCACTTTTCAATGTGAAAATGTTTACGTATGTGTCGGTAATACATGTTGCATTCAAAATTCTCTTTCTCAGAATAATTTACAAGATTCATGCTCTTATGTGAATATAAAAGTTTCTGGAGACAATTGCAATAAACTTGTCACTTAAAAAATTCTTTGAAGAGTTGACAATACAATGATCCCTAATTGAAATAAACTTCAAAAAGTAACCAGCCCTTTATAACAGAGAAAACATTTATGTCTGTCTTAACCTTATAAAAATAAAACAAAGAGCCACCAGAACAACAAAAGGCAAGAAAGTGTGATTCATGATCAAAAGAGGAAACAGTCAATGAAAGCTGATACAGAGATAGCCCAGATTGATTTTAAATTAAATATGATAAAGTACAAAACATCTAGTGGAGAAACTGTAGAGCGTGTATGAGGAGATATGTAGAGGCTAAAAAAAAGGGAATGCTATATATGATAAATGTATCACAATAACCTATGTAAGTGCTTATAATACTTCAACACTGTTTAACATGCAACATAAAATATATCCCCAGTAAAAGGGACAATAAGGGATATTTCCATGATTTATTGTTGGCTTTTATTCACATACAATAAATTTAAAAAATAACTATGTGACTCCTGGTTAAAGATGACAAGTTTAACATAAGCAATAGGTTCCACTCCTTCCTGAAATATCATTTTTAAAAAGCTATTTTTGAAAGAGGAATAGCTCAAAGAACAAAGAGAAAAATGCTGGACGCTGAAACCAGATGGAAGAGTAGTAATTGACTAAATAGATCTAAGAAACCTGAATCCTAGTGCAACAATGAAACCTGAGAATCTCTCGGGTAACCCGATGCACATCAAGAATCAATGACTCAGTGGTTGGCAGTGCCAAGCACTCAAAGAAGTTGAAAAAAGGTGGCAGAATAAAATCAAGGTCAGCTGAAAATTTGTTTGGACCCCTAATCATCACCTTTCTTCCTCTCACAGCTAAGGATCTGCTACATCACACACACACACACACACACACACACACACACACACGCACGCACGCACACACACAACACATATGCACACCCCAAGCAGGCAGATGATTGGTGGTTTATTAACAGAGGAGGAGTAATTAAAATATCTTTGATCTAATTTGAAGACAGAATACTATACTAAAAACAAGTAAATGGTAGGAAATTTAAATACCAAATATATTATCTCGCCAGGATCCCAATATTGAAAGCCCTAATTTATGTTCTGTGAGCCATTTGAAAGAGTTTTCCTGGGAGTCTGGCCAGCCCAAAAGAAAAGTCCTGAAGGTAATAATATCAAGGATTTCTCTAAAAAGCAGCACCGCTGGATTACCCCACAGGGAAACTCATGGTCTTTTCCAAATACATAGAACTTTCAATCAGTTTTTAGTACCTTTTTAAAATATGAGTCTACAGTCAAAAATGCATAGACATTTGAGGTACATATCTATTATGAAAGACAAAAGCCAAGACAAATACAGAAATAAGTACTAGAGAAAAGTGATTACAAAGAGAGAAGAAAATCGCACGCACACACACACACACACACACACACACTTAAATAATTTTCAGAGAAATAAAAAGAATGAGAATGTAGTAGGAAAAAAAGGAAGACATTCAGAGAACAAAGAAATGAGTTCTTGGAAAATAAATTTATATTAGAAATGAAACGATTAGTAAGATAAATGGCAGATAAAGTTGATAAAATAGCCCAGAAAGTAGAACAATGAGATTTTTTAAAAAAAATAAGAAATAAAATAAAATAGGCTAGAGGACCAAGCTAGGGTTCTTAGCATCCCATAATAGGTGTTCAAGAAGAAAAAAACAGAAAAATGGAGATGGAAGAAGAAAGAAAGGAAAAACAATTCGAGAAATTATTCCAGAGCTCAGATTCATGATTCTACATTGAAACATTCACTTGGTACCCAGTGCATTGTGGGTAAATAGCCTCCCCCAATAAACACTGTCTCATACGGCCAGGCAGATTGTGAAACACACAACTTTAGGGGCAGCATTGTAAATGACAATGTGAATGAACATCCTTTCACATGTGCCTTCTATAACAGTGCCCTGGACCAGTACACTGCAGTGGCCCTTCTCGGCAACGTATGCCATCGTGAATTTTTAGAAAGCAAGATAAAGAGAAACTCCCATGAAATTTCTGAGAAGGAAGCTTCTTCTAAAGACATCAGATTTCTCAACAATAATACTGGAAGCTAGAAAACAATGGAGAAAAATCTTTAAAACTCTCAGGGAAAAATTCTTTCCCAAACAGAATCCTATAAGAAGTCAATAGCATAAAACAAACAGATAGTTTAATACACCCAAGCTATCAACAAATGTGCCTCTCATTGTGCTTAGGAAGCTCCTGGGCATCTGATCCAGCAAAATCAGAAAGGAAAACATATTTATGGAAAGTATAGGGTTCAGAAAACTGGAGACCCAAATTAAGAAAGAAGACAGAATTGTTAGTGTGATGGTATGCTCAGACTTGGGAATGAACGAGTCTAGGTCAGAACATGAAATTTCTGGAAAGCATTTCTCCAAAAATATGAAATTGACAGAATAACTAATATAACTGAATGAACTAAAAGGAGATTACAAAATCAGTGACCAAATTGGGGATAGTTAAGTGATAAACGTTTCGAAAACTGAGCAAACGTGAAAAAGGGCAGGTTTTAACTATAAAGAATAAAAAAATGCACAAGAATTAAAAGTGTCATGGCCTACCATATAGATCAGTTGGGAAGGCAATCACATAATCATGAAATTTTTAAAATGTAAATATTAAATATCAATCTTACAGAAATTATATAAGGATAATGACAAGATGAGAAGATAGTAAGAGAGAGGAGGTGTGATGGGTTATGCATGAAAAAGAGTTAATCATCTTCTTCTATGGTGGGAAGTAAATTGATAAGGCCAAAAAAGAAAACTCGAAAAGTGGCGGATGTATAAGGGGGGATCCTGAAAAATAAGGGTTGCCTCTGTGAAGTAGCAAGCCTGGGTGGGGTTGTGATACCGCTGCTGTGGAACAAGGAGTGTGGAACTGTTTCTCTCTTTAAATTGTAGGCGCAGTATAGAAAATCTACACTACAGATATGATGGGTCCTCTGATGTAATCATTTGCTGCACAGCTAGTATTGACGGGAGCGGTGTCTATGTGCATGAACGACTTCCTCAGTTCTCGATAAGCACTTGTGTTTCCTGCTGAAAACTGTCGACTGGCTGGTCAGTCAAATTGCTGAATTCTTACCAGTCTCTGCGACTAGACACCGGACCCTCAATCTACATATATCTTTGGGCCTTATGTGACCATGGACTATCAGGAACTGTGATAATGTCACTGAAACTGATTTCAAGTATCACCCTTACCTAGAACTTCACAGTTCTTTGAACCCTGTAATTTGGGCTATGGTAGTATAATTTTGTGCTTAAAATCTTTGTAGTGGTTAGGAGTCTGCCACTGAGAGTGCCTGGATTTTCACCTCGGTTCCAGAACTTACTACTTCTATGACATTAGGCAGCTGCTTCGCCAAGCTGACCCCCAGTTTATTGATTTAGGAAGTGGGATTAATAGTACTACCTACCTCATAAGCTTAAAAGTTAAATGAAATCCATGTAATGAGTTTACTGCAGTACTTGGCTTTTAGGAAATTCAGAAGAGATGTTAGCTGTTATTTTTATTTCGTTCTCAGATCCAAGCCTAATGGCCTATCATTCCCCCTGAACTCCTCAGCTTCTTCAATAGCCTGGACCACGCAGTTGCCGGTACTACCCAAGGACTTGGAGCTTTGGAGCTTTTATGCAAATGAAACTAGAGGGGGCTGTCTGTAGCTTTCCAGACATCTTCAAAACAAGTATGCAAATTGGATTTAAACAGCCAGCTTGGATTACATATGAGGAAATGATTCCAACACTTACAAACACCTTCTGTAAAAATAACAAAAAGACAAGACCATGATCAAATATAGTGAAAGCAAAATGAAATTCCCAAGGTATGACTTTGACTTTTTATTTAAACATATTTGGGGCCTGTATAACATTCACAAAGACACAAAACCTGAAAAGAAGGTAAATATACAAAGAAACTGAGAATAAAAAATTCTGCACCAATATGGAAAAAGAGAATGACAATAGACATAAGATTTTAAGAATAAAGTTTTGTAACTATAAGGACAGAATAAATCCACACAGATAATTAAAACACTATGATAATCTAAGATGTGGCTATAATTTGATTGTACCTGCTTCCTCAGAGTCCTGAAGTTCCTGAAAAACATTCTGAAGTAACTATGAGTTTTGCTTCTAATTTCAGTTTATCATTGATTTACTTAAAATAATACAGTAAGAACAAGCAATGAGGAACTATATAAAGGAAAGGGCGCTAAGGATCTAACAAATACAAATTCAACTTGTGTCAAGGTGTCTCAAAATGTATTTTTGCATCTAGAGGCAATCGTCATTCCAGATGACGTACCAGTAAAGATGCATTATGACATTTTAAACTTGAACCACATCCCATTTGTTTAATTATTTAGACACTGCTTTTATGTAACAATAAAAACATTTATCTGATGAGATAATGAGCATACTTTCTTTTCTCCTCTACTCATGCATTGGAATCCAAAAATCAGACGAGACATAAATGAAAAGGGTACTTAGACTGCCATCTAGTACACATTTTTTTGTATAGCATAATTTCCAAAGCTGTTTGAATAACATCTCTAGCTCCGGAACAAATATATGCTTAAGCACAATTGCTTTTTTTAATATATCGAAAATTGTGTATGAAACATCCTTTTCATCCTTTGACCTAAATTCTTCTCCTAAATATTAATTTGTGAATGTTTCAATCTATATGTCAATTTATTAGTACTTCATTCACTTGGCCCAGATACAGAATTTTAATCTACTAAGGATTTTCTTCAAAGGCCTCACTTGAAATATTCTTACGAACCTGTTATTTTCCTTCTCTAGAAAGTATACAAAGACTTGAGCCAGGAGTCTCTCAGGATTCAACATACTTTGTAAAAGCATTTGCCTTTTGCAAAGAGAAGGCATTTTTTTATTGGCACAAGAATAGTTATGCTAATGATTAAAATTAAGTGGAAATACTTCCATTAACAGTTCTCCTCTACTATGCCTATTTCTAAGCCTCCTGCCACTAACAACATAAGTCATTTCTACTCTAGCTCCAAGAGAGGAGGGAAGACAAGCCACCAGGGATTAATAGACACAAAGAGAGCCAAATAGTACATTCGAAATGCGTGAAACAAAGCAAGACCTCAAGACTTCTACTGAATACCTTTAAGATTAGCATCAAACCTTAGTCAATAAATGTCCTAACTTGGCATCAGCTAGGAATGGCTACAATGCCAAGGACATTAAAGAAACTTCAGGTCTTTCCCACATCCTTGGAGCTCTTGCAGAAAAGCAAGAAGTGCTCAACTTTGCTCCAGGATAGAAAGAAAACAACAACAACTTGACTAAACTGTTGACAGGTAATCTTGGGCTATTCAACTCAAATTTTCTCGCACACATTTTTACTGAGCTTTATTTATGGATGAGAATAGACTTTGGAGATATAAGTACGAACAAATCATGATGTATCTCATGGACAATTTACCATATATTGATGATATAAATGTCAGTGTTTAGAAAACTTTCAAAAGGCTAAAATTGTAATAAAGTGAAAAATCCACCCTCGCAGATTTGCTGTTGGAGGTTGGGTCATGACCCATCAGTTACCCAGCTGGAAAGATTCCTATACTGAGAGGAAACTTAGATATCTTGGATGCCATTTTAATGCATTATTCTCTGGTTTTGTTATACATTGAAATATTTCGATACTAATAAAAATCAAAGGTAATGGCGCATCGTATTTTTATTAAGAAGTACGATAGTTTTACACATCGGCAAAGCTTTGAGTAATCGAGTACCTTAAAATATTAATGAATCAGGAAATGAACTTAAAGTTTTTTTTTCAGGAATATCTGCATTGTACAAATGTAATGTCAAAATAAATGCCAAAATTATAACATAGAACTGTAAGATGATTTAAGAATATTTAACCGTTTATCCACTTTATTTTTCAATGTGTTAGGTTTCTTTCTAATAATTTTTATCTGGTCTTCGAATATTTAGTTTGAAAAGACAAGTTCAGGATAACAGTCCTGTTCTATGCTGCCAAAATGACTCTGTGCAAAGCCTAATTCATTTCGCAGTGCCTCATCAGCAACTTTCATTCAGCATATCTCACTTACATTAATCTGAAGAGCTTATGAGGATCTGAATCCCAAAAGAAGCAAAGTGATTATTTATGCATATTTCAGAATGTAGGAAATTCAGCCAAAGCTCAATACCAAAAAAAATAAAAAACAAAAAACAAAAAACAAGGCTTTAAATGTGTTCATTAGCACAATCAGACACAAATGTAAGTGAACAAAGCATTAAATTCAATAACTATGAATTGAATCAATTTGCATTATTCAATTCCTCCATAGAATAAATTTTAATGCAATTTAGTGTCCTTGTTTTCACATTAGATGTTCTCTTAAATTCATGTCAACACAATATACCTATCCGTTTTCATCTTTCACTTCGTCTCCTCCATGAAGTTCTCTTTCTAGACAAATATCTCTTAATAGATAGATGTCAGGTCTCTTTGGTCTGTGTTTCCAGTTGTCTGCTATATTACTTTGCTTGGGCTGCTATAACAAAGTACCAAGACTGGGTGGTTTAAACAACAGAGTTGTATTTCCTCAGTTCTAAGGTCTAGGTCTCTACAGAGCTGGTTCTGAAGTCTCTTTCCTTTATTTCTAGATGGCCATTTTATTCTGATATTTTCAAGTGGTCTTCCATGCGTGTCTATGTACTAATCTCCTCTTATTATTAAGACACCAGTCATATTGGATTAAGGGCCACTCAGATGACTCATTTTTGACTAGATGACTGGATTTCCTATAACTCCTAATGCTTTAAGATTTTTCTCACTATCCAAGAATCCAGCATCTTTAGAAAAATGTTCAACTCCAAGGAAGAAAGTTATTTATAAAAGGAATGAACACAAGTTGTTAGCTTTAAAAAAGAAAGGAGTTTATGAAAATTAGTAATAATCCTTTATCTGTTTCTCAAATCTATACCTTCTCATTTCATATTTTCCTAAGGATATCTGGAGTCATATCTAAAGTCATCACTCCCCTTAGTAAAAATTCTATGTTTGCAAGTCAAATCTATGGCCGAATATGAAACCTGAACCAACTTACCCTACTTATTAATTTACACACCTATAATTAAGCCTGGGCCTGTGTGAATGATACATTTCATTACAAATGTAAATTCAGAAATACTTATTATTGCATCCTTCTGAAAAATACAACGGAAGTATTATGAGGACCCGAAACCACTCCCTATGCACTAATCACTACTGGCCAAGAGGGTGAGCAATCAAGTTCAACCATTCAACAAATTATTTCAGTGTGAAACCTGTTTACACACTCTCTTTAGAATTCAACTTCCCTTTCCTGTGTAGGCTTCAAATTTTGACACCTCATGGATACATTAAAAGAAAAAAATTAATAAATTTTTAAATTTTAAAGATCATCTAATATTTTAATTATTTTTAGCGAAAGATTTTTTTCAAGTAGCTGGTCATTCAATAGAAGCCCAAAATTCTTATCTTCAAATTATTTTAATCTTATGCTATTGCACACATTATTATTAATGAGTTAAATAATTTGGAAGAACAGGAGTAATGTTAAAATATTACTATTAAGAGTCTTGAAACTTCCTATGATCTTAATATCCTTCATCTTGTAAATCCAGAAAAATAGTTAAACACAGTCAATCCAAATGAGGAATTGATTTGCATTAATTCTTGGAGATTGACAAATATCTAAGAATAGGACGTGATTAATTCAGTTCCAATAATTTCTGAATTATTATTATTCAGACAATAGAGCATTTATATTGAAGAGTGAATTGAATACACATGCTTTTATTTTTATTGGGTTATATATGCAATAATTGATTAAAGTTATTATAGCCATGCCTACTTGGTTCATCTCATTACCTAAATATCATCATAAAAATATCTTAAGATAATAGAACTTTAAGCAAGTAAATATTGATATGGGATAAAATAGATGTCTCACACTGGCAGTTGGATTTTGTCTTAAACGTATTTGTTGTTTTAGCTGGTACTACTAAGATAAAAGAAATGTCAGTGAGCAATTATTATTACCTGAAGATTTTAAATAAAATTCCATATTTGTGGCTTCTTTTGAAAATCTGTTTATCTTACAACAAAGATCAACTTCTCTAGACGGTGACAGTCGGATGGAATGGAGTAATCACTGTTCCATTTAGGCAAGACAAGCGAGATCTCATTTCACCACAACCTCTGCTACTGCCTATTGTTACCCTTAAATACATTCAGGTCCTTCCTGGCTCCATAAGCATTTATATTTGCCACACTTTATAACAATGGAAAAAGATGGAAAAGATTCAGAATTTGAGGTGTTGTCCAGGTTTGGATCGAGTTCTTGGCCAAGCTGAAAATGTTGTAAGACACATCACTACTGGTCAAAGTATACACACTTATTTTTCCAGAATATAAATAGCTAGAAAAAAAATAGCATGTGTTTTATGGAACTGTGTAATGTTCAAAACATTATAGGTCGCCTGGATGGCTCAGTTGATTGAGTTTCAACTCTTGATCTCAGCTCAGGCCTTGATCTTAGGGTCATGAGTTCAAGCCCCATGCTAGGCCCCACATTGGGGATGAAGCCTGCTTAAAAACAAACAAACAAAAGACATTCTGAATCTTTCAGTATTAAGTGTATTTTATTGTCATCTAAATCTTTGAAGTTGGTGGTCAATGTAGTTAACATACAGCAACTTATCATTGAGAATGATATTCATTCAACAAGAAAAAAATAATTTCTTTAAGGATTTATGTAAATGAATATACCTTTAAATGGTTTATACAGTTCTTAAAAATCTTTAAGTTATTCTTTTCCTAAGGGGATTATATGAGTCACTTATATAGTAGTTCTATAAAAGTATCAGAAGGGAGGAATAAAAAATGTATCTTATGCTGTGGTTAGAATACAGTAATCAAGTCCATAATATCGCCGAATCAATTGGACAACATTATGACGTAAGGTGAAAGCTATATTGCTAAAGCATTGATATTTTTAGCCTTCAAAAGAAGACCCATCTAATACTGTTAATAAATTGTCAATAAAGTAAGATTTACTTTAAAGTAAGATTTGGAGAGTCTCCCAAATTCATGTTTTATCAGAAAGAAAATTAAATAGAATTATTATCTTATAACTAAATTTTTAAGTGTATAGTTATGACTAAATATATAAGAAACTGGAAACTTAAAATAGATTTATAAAAGTAATTAAGGAGAAATATCCCTTTGTACAGATACTATTGAGGACATGAGAAAAGTTTAATATTTTAACAAAGGAATATCTGAACATTACGTTCTTTATAATCTGATTAAAATACACCAAAATAACATACATTCAGAGAGAAGAAAAATGCATTTTAATTTGTGCTTTAATTTGAAACAGCTGAAAGAAAGAAGAAGGAAGGAAAGAAAGAAAGAAAGAAAGAAAGAAAGAAAGAAAGAAAGAAAGAAAGAAAGAAAGAAAGAAAGAAAGAAAGAAAGAAAGAAAGAAAAGAAAAGAAAAGAAAGGAAAAGGACGGAGGGAGGGCGGGAGGGAAGGAAGGAAGGAAGGAAAGAAGGAAGGAAGGAAGGAAGAAAAGATGGGAGGAAAGACAGGAGGAAGGAAGGTAGGGAGGAAGGAGGAAAGAAAGGAGAGGGGAGAGAAGGGGAGAGAAAGGGAGGGAAGGAAGGAAGAAAAAAACAAAGAGAGAAACTATGAAACATAGAATCTTCATGGTAAAAGTGACATAAGAAGTCATCACACTCAGCCACCTAACCCAGTTAATAAAAGAATGCAATGAAATGAATAAAAGAATGCAATGAAATGAATAAAAGAATGCAAGTGAAAAGGGTAAGGCCATTCCTAATGAGGAATAACATGAGACTGTTGTATAGGTTAATAAATTACTAAATGTCAACATTAAGCCAAAAATCTTCCTTTCTTCTATTTCTGTAGGTCAGCCTTATTTTGACCTTTGTATCTGGAAAATTAGTCATCTTTCAATTTGCACTTCATTGTGTTGACATAAATTCAAAACGAGGGTAGTAATTCTGGTTTGCTTACTTTTGGGAGTAAGTCAACCATATTGGAAGTGTAGCCTGGTATCTTTCAGGCATTCTTTGTCCTCTGAAAATGTTAAGACATTAAACTCTAGCTATGACCCCTATTAACAAGAATCACTGCTATTGAGTTTCCAAATTGTTCAACTATTTTTATTTGTTTGACTTAGTTTTTTGGTTTTTTGAGGTTTTTGTTTGTTTGTTTTGGTGGTTTTTTTTTTTTTTTTTGGTCCTCTGCCCATCCCTCAAGCTCTGCATAGAATCATTTCATTATCCCCTTCAAAGAAAATACAACAAAAAGTTTTTCGCAAGTTTTTAAGTGAGTATGACCTGGGGTTAATTCAAGTTCTTCTAGATGACACTAGTGTGCTAATCAGTGCACCACCCTCTCCTGTTTACTAGAAAAAACAATGTGAACCCAATATTCAAACTCACTATCTGAGGTTAAATTAAGGTATTATTATTACTCAAGAAGTTTTCAAATAGACCCAATTATCAGTCCTTTTCCTATTATACAGCTAGATATTTCATTCAAAAAACAAAGCTTTCCATGGAAATGTACACAGATGCAAAATTTCAGTAAGTCAGGCAGTAGTAGAGGAAAAAAAAAAAAAAGTCTTTTGGAAAGTCCTGCCTGATATAATTTATTCAAGACTATTCACCAAACATGTTGAACTACTTTGAGAAGAAAAGTACTACATTACCTTTTGCTATTTGCTCAAGAGACATAATCTATGACTTGGAACCCCTATCCTTGCAGTTACAATTTCCTGTGGAAATAGTGATAGACTGAATTATTGTTCTCAACATTTCCACCCCCACCCCCACCTCAACAGCGTGATAACAGCTGCCCACTGTTATAAGATTTGCTAACGAATAGTGTGAGAAGAGTGTATATCCCTGCCTCGTTGATTTTAGGCTTGACCAGGTGACATACTCTTGACAATGGGATGTGTGAGTAGATGTGCTGTTGAGCATATTAAGCAGAAGCTTTAAAACTATTCTAGAGTCTGTTTCAGTCTCTCTTGTGTTACTGTCCTATGCTATGAGAATAGCATGCCCCAGATAAGGGTAGATTCTTCAGCCCAGGGCCTGAGATGAAAAAGCACATTGGTGCAGACTTACCACTGGTCACCAGCCTGGAACACAATCACAGTAGCCCTACAGACTTTTTGACACTTCAGCAAGAAATAAATGTTTTTGTGCTGTAAGTCCCCAAAACCTGGGAGTTGTTTGTTAATAGCATAATCTAGCAAAAGATGGTTAATGTGCTAGCTAGCCAGTAACTTTGATCATAGTCTCAAATGAGGCTTGTTAGCCCTCAAAAGGCCAAGAGTTACTAGTATAAAATGTGTCATGACAGCACACAGGGATGTGGCTATCTAGCAATTCTCTGCTATATTTCTTCATGCTACACTGCCAAGCTAGAGAAGTCAGCCTACAGGCTCACCCTAGGAAAAGATTTTCATATTAATCACGCTTATCATTTAGTTTATCCTCACAGTTTGGAAAAGTAAATTACTCTGGTGTTTTAGCCTCTAACTTCTTCACTGAAGTCTTATTTGTTCCTTGCTGAAATGTTTCTTACAACCCTGGATTTCTAATTAACAAAGGTTAAGAACTAGGAAACTGTTCTTATAAATATTGCATTCCAATCTTTTCTAAGCACTTTAAAATATGAATTGCCATTTAAGTATTTAAAGCATATGTCTGTTCTATTTTCAACTATATATTACTGAAAGAGGTCACACATGCTATTTATCTGTTGTTCAATCACTCAATGTCCAGATTTCTGAAATTCCTGGACTCATATAATTTGCAAGATATGGAAGAGCATAGAGCAACACTCAACTTCAGTGACCTACTGTAGACGAGCATCTGAGGTTCAGAGAGGTTAAAGGTATGATTATGCTCACACGACCTGTGAAAGTCAGAACTCAGACTTTAGCCTATGATTTGTACTCTTGACCTACTCATTGTTACTAAAACATGCTGCGATTTAAAAGAGTCTGAATAAATAGCCTCTAGACGGACTGACTTGAACATTAATAGGTAAGCAGCATTTGTGAACATTCAGGAAGTTTGTCCTTCCGGATGAGCCCTTGACAAAATTTAATACCATGATTATCTAAGGGCTTCAGATGCAAAACTGTGTAAAGTCCTCAGAAGTTTCCCCATGACCTACTCTCCATTTATTATTCTTTAATAATTCTATTCGATGTTTCCAAACTAGCTTCTGGTTGCATTTGGCGATCGTTACATATATGACAAGTAAGTATATGACTCAAAAATATAATTCACATCTCCAAAAGTCAAATACATTATATGCACAGAAAATTCCCAAGAATATATTTTAGGGCTCAATCACCACTTATGTCTACCTTTGTGCATAATTTAGTCATTGAAAAATACATAGTGCAGTCAAATTAATTCAACAGTTTTTAACTGTCTGACATTTATCAGGCACCCTATTATATGAGAGATACCAAGGTGAATAATGGTATGGCATTTGTTCCCAAAACTGTCCACATTCAAAAACAGATATCCATATATCTAATAGCTAGCATGGCCGTTTCACTGTGAAATCATATAGTCTACATTTTAATTTATGTAAATGTAGTCATGAAGACTACAATACACCTCTTGCCCCGTGAAACATATATCTATGACCACTGCTTCTCTTTTATTTTAAAAATTCTGCTGTTCTTGAACACTAATCCTGAAGCCAGTTCTATCAGACGGTGTGGCATTACTGACCAAGGGTCGCCTCTTTGTACTGCTTTGAAAAGTCGAATGTGATTTTCATGCAAAACATACTTAAATGTTATATTAGCATTCCTCAAATGCCTCCCCTTTCCATCTGTGTTGATAAGCATTCAAATATGTCCACTAAAGACATTTTTACATTATTTTCTCAAATGTGAGCCCATTTTAATTTAGCAGGCAATTATTTTGAGTGAATGGAAGTTAAATACGTGACTTTTTAGCTAATTTACTCTGGTTAATATTAATTCCCAGCAAGTAATTGCTTTAGCGACTGTAAAGATGAAGGCGTCTATGGCACCATGTGACTCCCTACTGCGCAGGCCGGCATGGTGATGCCGAGCTTGAAGTGCCATCCTCCGAGGGGAATGCTGAGACATCAATGAAACACTCTGTTCCCTTCGTGTAAATTACGTCTTATTTTCTCACAGGACTCCCTAGAATGAAGGCAGACAGTGGGACTGAAGCAATTCATGACTGCAAACTTAAGGAAATGATAAAAGACACATTTCAAAATGCCAGATCTGTGATTCACATCTGTTACTTCTTTCAAGACATGGCCCACAATTCACCTTTCAAAGAAACCTTTCCTTCTATTCCCATCTGTGAGTAAGGTGACCTTATAGTTTATTGTCTAACTGGAACGTCGTTAAGAGTGAAATGGGGCTATAAATAATAGGGCTGAGACAGCAGGCATAAAGCCAGCTGTCCCTTGCTAAACGGGGATGGATGGCCACCCTTCCCATGAAGCCAGCACTATCCCCTCAAGATTCTAATAGTATTTACTGCAGATTTTACTTATTTGACATTCAGCATATGCTACTGGGTGTTACTTATATTTTATGTGTGTGTTCTGTGGACTTGATTTGCTTTTTAATATCTTTTGAGAGGAGAAGAACAGAGGATGGCTTTCACTTGTTTGTTTCTCCAGATCCTAACTCAAACCTTACACATCGCATGCACTCACTAGATACGTTTAAGGGAGTACATGAACAGAATCAATGTTTAATTTATGTTTGCTGAAGAAATCTGTACTAGGGTTCTCGAGGGACACAGAGCCAATGGGTTCTGCTATATATATGCTTCCATATTTATAACATATATAGTTTATGTATATATGTACATGATATCCTTTCTAGTAAAAATCTTTTATAACGAAGGATTAGTTCACGTGACCATGGAGGCTAAGGTCACTAAGGTCTATAGCTGGTAAACTGGAGACCCAAGAGACCCAATGTGTGGCTCCAGTCTGAGTCATGAAGACGTGAGAACCAGGAGAGTTAATGGTGTGAGTTCCAGTGCGAAAGCCAGCATGCTCAAGACTCAAGAAGAGCTGAATTTTCACTTCAAGTCCTAAAGCAGAAAAAGACTGATTATCTCAACATCATCTGTCAGGAATTTCCTTCTACTTGTGAGAAGGTCAGCCTTTTTGTTCTACTCTGGCCTTCAACTGATCGGATAGGCCCCCACAAGGGGGAGGGCAGTTTGCTTGACTCAGTCTATGGATTCAAATGTTAATCTCATATACAAACACCCTCATAGACACACCCAGAATAGTGTCTGACCAAACATCTGGGTACTCCATGGTCCAATCAAGTTGACACATAAAATTAACCTCATAGAATGAATTCTGTGACATTTGTAATGGCGGTGACTTCAGCTAATATGATCATACCTTTATCAGTACAATTTGATTTTGGCTAAGTATATAATAGTTCACTCCTACCACAAAATAATAATCTTCATTGCTTTCACAGGGTTACCTCGAAGTGCCTAGATTTACTTGTTGATACTAACAATGATAACAACTGAGAAACCATAAAGACACAAGGTAACTGGCATAGTTTCTGCATTCAGAGATGAAAATGCATAAAAGATGACTCACCATGGAGTCAATAAGTCATGTAATGTCTGTAGTACAGATATCCGTCCTACAATATTTGTAGTACAAACAAAAATACAGCACAGTGTGGCAGGAAACATGGCAGATTTTCAGTCTGGAACTTGTGTTTGAGAAACTTCTATATCATTTCAGAGAGGCCTGCATTTGAATCCAGCTCTATGAATTAAGGGCTGTGTCATCTTTGACTTGCAGACCTTCGTTTTCCCTGCCATAAAGCATTAACAGTAATAAACTGTTGTCATAATTGTTAGCATTAAATGAGTGCACAGAAAGCACTTCTGTAAATTATTATTGTTATAATCATCATTGCTGCTATTAACATTATCATTCTCATTATATCAACAGCTATGATTTTTGAGCCTTTCTTCTTCCTATGTTGTCATTAATATGGAGAATACTAAACCCAAACTGTTACTGTGAAGACTAAATTCTATAGCATATGTTGAAGTATTTACTTGACTTAAAATATTATATATTATTTATTGGAAGTATTACTATCATTGCTGTGGAACAGGGTGGAAATATCCCATAGGTGGCACAGCTATGTCTGTTAGCTACAAGTATTCACCACTGAAAAGTGACCGGTCCAAGGAATGATTCAAAGAACTGTTCTCTTCCATGTTTACATTTTTCTGTTATATTCCTTCCTTCTATTCTTTTGTAAGAATAATACATAATTGGGTATGAAACAGAAAATGTCCAAATCTGAGGTTGCAATAGCCAATGGAATGTATGTAGAAAACTATTGGAAGCAAAAATAAGGTGAGGGAGATACTTTCTGAAGTGACCCTCAAACAGAAGGATTTTCTCTTGGGGCGCCTGGCTGGCTCCGTGGGTTTAAGGTCTCTGACTTTAGCTCAGGTTATGATCTTGCAGTCTGTGAATTCGAGCCCCACTTTGGGCTCACTGCCATCAGCACAGAGCCTGCATCAGATCCTCTGTTCCCCTCTCTCTGCCCCTCCCTTGCTTGCACCCTCTCCCTCTCTCAAAAACAAATATAAAGAAAACAAAAATTTTCTCTTTTGGCCAAAAGCCAAAAAGGTCTATATGAGCCTTACTCTCACCACATAACTTTCAGAAAAGTCATTCTCTCCCATAGTGGAAAGTAAATATGAAAACGCACACATACGAGAACCAACTATGTAAAGAGTATGTTTAGCTGAAAGGAAAGAGAAATAGAAAATCTATACATGTAAAGCTGAGATTTCCTTCAAGACTGACCTTTGAGTACATTCGGACAAAGAGGCTGAACATGTGAATTAGAATTTCAGGTCTAATACAAGCATGGGATCATTTAAAGGTATACCAGCGTGCAAACCCACACCATCACAAAAGACAACAATGTAGAACTAGGAGTTGAAGAAAGAGGATCCAAATAGGAGCTGAGTGACTAAATATTGAGGGTCCAATTCAGTCAAAGTACAGGTTACAATTATAATTGTATATTAATTATAGTCCGGTGTGTTAATATTTATACTTAAGGGTACTGGAAAGGATGCTTTGAAGGTCACGAGATTGAAAATGGAAATAAAATCTTGTAGATTTTCAAATATATAACCTTTTCTTAATTTTATTTTTCCTGAGTTTCCAGAAACATGGGGTCGTGGGCATTGTGGATTGCATTACAAGTCCATGGATTTGGTGGAACTATATAATTGTGATATTGGTCGGATATGGCTAGAGATGCATTTCACCATAGCACAATTGCATGCCAGTTTAAGACTCATCTTTTAAACATTATCATGCAATGTTTAGGCATAAAAAGGTATAGGCTGTATTACAATCAACACCTACATTCCCATCACCTAGTTTAAGATACAACAGTTCGACTTTTCTCCCTTGAGGCAAATCCTCCCCAGTATGTGATGCTCTTCATTTCCATTCATGTAGTTTTTTACTCTGCATGTCCTCATAAATAACATACGTTATTTTTGCATGCCTTAAACTTTAAACAAGTATCATAAGTATTCTTCTGAAATGTTCTTTTTTTAAGCATAATTAATATACAGTGTTATATTAGTTTTAGGTGTACAACATATGATTCAATAACTCATTACTCAGTGCTCATCATGATAAGTGTAGTTTTAAAGTTTCTCAACTATTTCATCCATCTCCCCCCCGCCCCACCCAACTTCTCTCTGGTAACAATCAGTTTGTTCCCTATATTTAAGAGTCTGTTTTTTGTTTGTCTCTTTTTTAAATTCATCATTGGTTGTGTTTTTTAAATTCCACATATGAGTGAAATCATATGGTATTTGTCTTTCTCTGACTAACTTATTTTGCTTAGTTAGTAAAACAAAATACTGGATCCATTTTTGTTGCTGCAAATGGCAAAATTTCAGTCTTTTTATGTCTGAGCAATATTCCATTATATATATACCACCTCTTCTTCATCCATTCATCAATCGATGGACACTTGGGCTGCTTCCATATCTTTGCTATTGTAAATAATGCTGCAATAAACATGGGGCGCATACTTCCCTTTGAATTAGTATTCTTGTATTCTTTGGGTAAATATCCAATAGTGTCATGGTTGGATCACAAGGTAGTTCTATTTCCAACTTTTTGAGGAAACTCCATACTGTTTTCCACAGTAGCTGCACCAGTTTACATTCCCAACAACAATGTATGAGGGGTTCCTTTTTCTCCACATTCTCACCAACTTTGTTGTTTCTTGTGCTGTTGATTTTAGTCATTCTGACAGGTGCGGTATGTTATCTCAGTGTAGTTTAGATTTGCATTTCCCTGATGATGAGTGATATTGAGCATCTTTTCATGTGTATGTTGGCCATGTGGATGTCTTCTTTGGAGAAATGTCTCTTCATGTCTTCTGCTCAGTTTTAGTTGGATTATTTGGGTTTTGGGTGTTGCATTGTATACATTCTTTATATATTCTGGATACTAACTTCTTATCAAATCTGTCATTTGCAAATATCTTCTCCCATTTAATAGGTTGCCTTTTAGTTTTGTGGACTATTTCCTTTGCTGTGCAAATCCTTTTTTTTTTATTTTGATGTTGTCCCAATAGCTTATTTTTGCGTTTGTTTCCTTGCCTCAGGAGACATGTGTAGAAAAATGTTGTGATGGCCAAGGTCAGAGAAATTACTGCCTTTGCAATCTTTTGGGGTTTTTATGGTTTCAGTTCTCACATTTAGGTCTTTCATCCATTCCGAGTTTATTTTTGTGCATGATGTAAAAAAGTGGTCCAATTTCATTCTTTTGCTTGTAGCTGTCCAATTTTTCCAACATCATTTGTTGAAAAGAACTACCTTTTTCCCATTGCATTTTCTTGCTTCCTTTGTGGAAGATTAATTGACCATATAATTGTCAGTTTATTTCTGGGCTTTCTATTCTGTTCCATTGATTTTTGTATCTATTTTTGTGCCATAACCATACTGTTTTGATTATTACAACTTTGTAGTATGTCTTGAAATCTGGGATTGTGACACTTCCAGTTTTTTTTTTTCTTTTTCAAGTTTGCTTTGGTTATTTGGGGTCCTTTGCAGTCCCATTCAAATTTCAGGATTATTTGTTCTAGTTCTGCAAAAAATGCTGTTGGTATTCTGATAGGAATTGCATTAAATTTGTATATTGCTTTTGATAGTGTAGATATTTTAATAATATATTTGTTCTCCCAATCCATGAATACAGAAATTTTCTTCATTTTTATTTTATTTTAGAGGTACATAGGGGTACTTAGTTTTTATTTTATTTTAGTGGTACATCTTGATTGATGTCATCTAGAGATTGGTTATCATTGTTCATACTTCCCTTTACACATCTTCTTTTTCAAAGTTGTTAGCATTCTTTTTCATTTATTCGAATTTAATTAATTAATCTCAGGGAATTCTTTACCAAATCATTTAAAGTCATAAAATCAAATTTAAAATTATAGTTCTCACTCTTGGTTTTGGGAGAAAATAGAAACTACTTTAATGGATATTTCAGGATTAAATGATATATGAATGGTTTAGCAGAGTAAGTATGATTTCATAAAGGTTAGTGGTGAGCCATTTTTGTTACAATAATAGATCCTTAATTCAAAGAGAAGAATATGGAAGCCCTTCATCCTTCCAGAATATCCTCCTCACTTTGTGTTTCCTCTTTTCATCTTGTTGCTTTCTTCTTTTCTCTAACCTTTACTTCATATCACTATCAGAGAAAAGCTAGAGGAACAAAGAGGAAGACTAAGAAAGGACTTTATCTAAGATGGTTCAAGCTTTACATTCACCAATGGTGCCAAAGAAAGAAGAAAATGTAGAGAAATATACAAAACAGCTGGGTCAGCAGAAAGTGGACTAAGAATTGGACAACAGAGTGATGTGACAGAGGGAAGGATAGTTAAATGACAAATCATATCTGCGATATTATCTGAGGTTGAATCTGCCCTTAGTTGGGAGCCAAATATCTTAAAAGCACTCCCTGGCCCTATAAGCATCACAAGGTGCCTTCACATTCAGTTCTTGGGATTGAGGTAGAGGAAGTTTCTCTAGAAGGACAAAATGTGTTCAGCTTTCTATGAATAACAGTCTAGCAAAAGGTCACTGTGTTCTCTTTGGACTAAGATCATCATCTGGGCATGCAAATATAAGAAAATTCCTTGCGTTATATTTTTTATTATTTTTAGACATTAGAAGATAACTAATTGGGTTCAGTGTGGAAGAGAAAAATGATACATATCAGGATATTTGTTCAGCTATCAACTACCAATGAAAACTTTGTCTCACCAGATCAACTGCTGGGCCTTCGTTTCTTCACTTGCATAATGCAAAATTAGTAACTTTATTTTTCCATATTTCTATGATTTTTTTTCTAGTAGTAGTCCAGAATTCATCCAGGTGAGAAATGCAAACTTTTAAAGGTCTTTGGTCGTTCGGTCTGTGGCTAGTGACTCACTGTATTTAAATATTGTGTTTTTTTTTAATTTTTATTTATTCTTTGAGACAGAGAGAGAGCATGAGCAGGGGAGGGGCAGAGAGAGGGAGACACAGAATCTGAAGCAGACTCCAGGCTCTGAGCCATCAGCACAGAGCCCGATGCAGGGCTTGAACTCACTGTGAGATCATAACTTGAGCGGTAGTCGGATGTTTAATCGACTGAGCCACCCAGGTGCCTCTAGTGATCACAGTATTTAAAAGAGAGCATTGCTTTAATTCTGAAATAGCCAAATAAACAATTACTAATCTTTACTTTTGCTTGTTGTAAACCTCCTGCAGAATCCTTCTGATAGAATAGAGAGCTTTCATTACCACTCAAATCTACTAATTAAAATCCTTGCACATTTCAATGCTTAGGAAATAGATGGACCAAGAAAGTCAACTGATCAATATGATTTTCTGTTTACAATTAGCTAGAAAATCTTTTTGGCTTCTACCCCTTTTAGGAACCACAAATTTTAAGTATTTCTATTTCTTAATTTTAAAACTACGTTCAAATCAACATTTTAAATTTGTCCAGTTTATTACATTTTAAAAAGTAGATTAAACATAAGCCATTCTTTATGGAATGAAGTTCCTATGTCTGAGAGTCATTATTTAGAATATAAACTCTCATCGTGCAATTGATGTAGGTATAGTAGAAAATCAAGCTGACATTGCTTTGGCCCTGGAGATAATTTCCAGACATAACTTTTAAATACATTCCTGTTATGCTTAGCTGTCAAACACATTTCTTCAAAAGTGGAGGGCAGGAAAGAAATTCTGATCTATTGAGAAGGGGCTATTTCATCTTCATTTCTTTTACACTTTGAGCTGTTCTTGCTTCAAGCTTCCCTCACTGCACACCAGCACTCACTGGAGAAAAAGAATGCAATTTCCTGATACATCCTACTCCCAGAAATAAACTTAGCATCTAGTCTTGTCTGCATCTTCAAAGCACTTGGTAAACATTAAATAATTAATCCCCACAACACATTTGGGAAGTAGGCATACGTTGTTATCACCGTAACAAAACCGGAGCCTCCCTGAAATTAAATGAGTTGCCGGAGGCTACGTATCAAGTTATTATCAGAGCTGGAATGAGGCCGTGCTTCCCATTCTCATTTTAAGACCTCACCAGGTCCCCTCCTGTCCTAATAAGAACCCAAGCCCACCTTCTACGAAGTTTCCACTGGATCAGCAGAGTGTTGCAAATATCATTTGCGTATTTAATAATTTTGGACTTGGTAAATTCAAGTTTGTAACCAGTAATGCTATGAAATAGATTTTATTTCGGCTTGTTCTGATAATGACTGAAGGATTTCACCTTTTGACAAGAGAGCAGATGACGGCTGTGCAGGAAGGAATGATACTATCTTCAACAAGTGTGTTAGCAGATCCTGTTTTAAAATTTCGTTCTTAAAATAGGACATATCACATTTTTACTGAAGTAGGTCGAATGGACTTTTGGCAAGACCAATGAATATATATACTAAGGAAATACTTGGCAGAGTTTAAAAATGAAAGAAGTATCTTCATTAGCATTTGTCGAACACTGAGTCCTTGCTAAGAACTGTATGTGGCAAAATATTAATCATAGTTGAAACCTCATGGGCTCAGGCAATAGTCCTATTAATATTCGCTTGTAAGTAGCTGCAGTCGTACTTGTTAATAAAATCACCAAATGAAGTGCAGGTCATTCCTCCCACAATCTCTACACTTAGTATCTCAGAATGTGTACGTTCTTTTGCTCCCAAGGCAAGGAGGGTACAAGACAGAGCCGTGCCCCGACACTTATCACAGAATTAGCAAAATTTTGCCCTCATCATGTCCAGCTGATAAACAGCCTTTTGTGAGCTGAACTCATGTTGCCGATCTGCTAATTGGCCAGTTACATTCATTTGGTATTGCTGAGCCTCTAAACAAATTAAGGTTAATTGGAATCAGAAATGGATCAGCAACCTCCGTACTCAGTCCGTTTAGCAGTTCTCTCCAACTCATTACTTTTCTTCTAGTTCCATGCACAACGAGAGCGCCACTCATTCTATCTGCCTCTATTGTGACTCTGTCTTATTACAAAATGTTTCC
Source organism: Paguma larvata (assembly GCA_030068075.1). NCBI lineage: Eukaryota > Metazoa > Chordata > Mammalia > Carnivora > Viverridae > Paguma > Paguma larvata. The sequence goes on along the minus strand of CM057823.1, from coordinate 158,046,104 downwards.
AAAAGAATCATTTGGGGGACAGGCAGCACGTCACAACCCTTCAGGACCAACAGGAGCAACACATCAAAGATAGACCTTATAAATGTCATTTTAACGTTGCTTTTCCAAATAAGCCTCTATCTAATTCCTCAGGACTTTTCGTTTTGTTGTTTGAGGTCCTCTTTTGGTGGAATAAAACCTAGGCCCGAAAAGGATCTCAACATATCCAGTTGGAGATCTAGCTCCCAGTCAGAGATGATAGTAAATCAATTTTACAGAGTAAATGAAGGAACCTTGAGTGGGATAAGAGATTTTTCCAAATTTCTACGCTTAGGGAATTAGTAGTTTGGTCTTCTCCTTCATAAGTAAGTGACTCTTAACTGTGCCATGTTGCCTCCCTACTATTTCTAATAGCTAATATTTGTTGGATACTCACTATAGTCTATGCAATGGCGAAGTGCTTTGCATGCATTACATTCATGAATTCTTACAACAAGCTTTATTCCCATTTCACAAGGAGGAAACATCCTTCACTGAATTAATCTGATTGTAAAGTCCCTACTGTATATTCAATAACATTAATTCAACAGAGAATCTGTAAGCAGTTGTAGAATCCGCTTCCTGCCAGCTACAACTCTGAATTGAAATCACAATTTTGAGAGACAGCTCTGTGGTTAAGAAAATGGTATACATTCCATTCAGACCTTAGCAATGAGGATGAGCGAATGGAGTAAGCATTCCTACTATCAGAATCCCACTAAACCGTATGTTCCAGATTTATTAAAAAAATAAATAATTAAAATGTATACAAAAGTGAGGATTAGGTTATTAACTCCAAATTTCCTAATTTGCTGAGGTAATTATGATTCAGTTTCTCTTCTTGGCAGAAAATAAAAAGGCATCTATATACAGCAATAAACCTATTATATCCGTGTATTGCGCCTCCATATACTAATTCAAGATTCCTTTCTTTGCACTGTGATATTCTGTTCTCGTTGCTCACCTCTTGGCATTTCTCTATATTTTTTACTAATACCTCTTCAGATTCCTCTCTTCAAACATCTCAGCCACCTGTTCTCAAGGGTATTTTTAGTAAGAAGAAATACAGATGCATTAGCCTATGCATCTTCTCAGCCACTAACCATTTCCTTTCCCACTACACCCTGCTGGATGAACAAAACTCCCAAAGTAATGGGGTGATATTTGCCCGACAGAGCTCCAATGTTGTGGGTTTCTTATGTAATTATTTCTAATATTTTTACAGCATGTAAAAATACCAATACCAAGTCAGTTTGTTTATTTATTCTTGGATATATTCTATCATCTTCCTGGCCAAGCAGTTCAAGTGGTTGAGCTTTTAAAAATTAACAATTAATTTATTAAGGTAATGGATTCGGAAATCCAGATTTCCGTTACTATCTTAAAAAATCTCTTTATGGAGGTACAATTGACATATAATAGATTGCATATATTTAAATTATATATTTGATAAGTTTTGACATCCGGGTAAAACCATGAAACTATCACCACAATCAATATGATGACCGTTTCCATCATTCCCCAAAATGTCCCATTTGTTTGTTCCCATTTGTAATGCTCCTTTTCTCCCTCTCTGCTCCTCTCCTGCCATTCATGGGCAATCCCTGGTTTGCCTTCAGTCACTAGATATTAGCTACACGTCTCAGATATTACATGAATAGAATCATATAGAATAAATTATTGTTCTTTTATTTTTAAGAGGGAAAGGTGTCTGGTTTCTTTCATTCAGAATAATTTTGAGACACATCCATGTTATATATGTAGTAGTAGTTCTTTTCTTTTTATTTCTTTTTTTTAAAGTTTATTTAAAGAGAGAGAGAGAGCATGAATGGGACAGGGGCAGAGAGAGATAGGGACGGAGAGAATCCCAAGCAGGCTCCTTTGCTGTCAGTGCAAAGCCCGATACGAGGCTTGGACTCACGGGACCGCGAGATCATGACCTGAGCCAAAGTCAGACATTCAACTGAATGGCCAAAGAAAATGCCTCAATTTCTTTTTATTTCTGAGCAGCGTTACATTGTATGAATATATCAAAATTGGTTTATGCATTTGCCTGTTGATGGACTTTCAGATTATTTCCGGATTTGCGCTATTACAAACAAAGCTGTAATAAACATTCGTGTCCAAGTTTTACACTTGCATATGCTTTCGTTTCGTTTGTGTAAATACCAAAAGGTTTAACAGCAGTGTCAGGTGGTAAGTACATGTTTAATTTTTTGTTAAACTACCAAATTGTTTTTCAAAATGATTGCACTCTTTCATATTACCTCTAGTGGTATACGAGGGATCCAGCGGCTTCACGTCCTTAGGGACACGTGGTGGGTCAGTATATATGAATATATATGCAGTATATATGAATATATATATACAGTTCTTTTTTTATCTTATTTTTAATTTTTCAATTTTTTATTTTTTTAGTCAAATTGGCTAACATATAGTGTGTAAAGTGTGCTCTTGGTTTTTGGGGTTGATCCCGTGGTTCATCATTTACATACAACACCCAGTGCTCATCCCAACAAGTGCCCTCCTCAGTGCCCATCAGTCATTTTCCTCTCTCCCCCACTCTCCCCGCTCCAGCCCTCAGTTTGTTCTCTGTATTTAAATGTCTCTTATGGTTTGCCTCCCTACCTCTTGGTAATTATTTCTCCCCCTTCCCTTCCCCCATGGTCTTCCGTTAAGTTTCTCAAGGACCACATATGAGTGAAAACATATATCTGTCTTTCTCTGACTTATTTCACTCAGCATAATACCTTCCAGTTCCATCCGCATTGCTGCAAATGGCATGATTTCATTCTTTCTCATTCCAAAGTAGTATTCCATTGTTATATACACCACATCTTCTTTATCCATTCATCAGTTGATGGACATTTAGGTTCTTTCCATGATTTGGCTATTGTTGAAAGCACTGCTTTAAACATGAAGGTACATGTGCCCCTATGCATCAGCACTCCTGTATCCTTCGGATAAATACCTAGTGGTGCTACTGCTGGGTCATAGGGTAGTTCTATTTTCAGTATTTTAAATGTTAGACTGATTCTAATTCCTGTAGACATGCAGGAGCTTCTCGTTGTGGGTTCAGTTTGCATTTCCCTGTGACTAATGATGCCATAGATCCTTTCATGCACTTATTTGCCCATCTGTAGCTCATCTTTAGTGAATTATCAGTTCAAATCTGCTGTACGTTTATAAATTAGGTTATTAACTGTAGATTTCTCAAACATGCTCTTTATCAAGGCGAGAAGATTGTCTTCAATTTTAATTTCTGAGGTTTTTAGCAGGAATCCATTTTAATTCTTGTGAATTGTTTTTCCAAGAATTTATCTATGTCATTCTGGATCGGTTTTGATGGAGTTTTCTTCTAATTATGGTTAGTGTTTTCCTACTTATTTGCAGGTGTGGTGATTTTTAATTAGAACCCAGAAACTGTGAATTCTATCCTTAGGATGCTGAGTCTGTCTGTATTCCAAGATAATTTTTGAGCTTTGTTATAGGAAGCCACTAGGTTACTTGGAAACAATCCAATCCTTTTAGGCCTGCTTCAAGGTTTGTTTGGTGAGACCAGGGTATAGTCTAGGGCTAATTTCCTCCTACTAAAGATGCAAGACCCTTCTCAGTAATTTACCTCTGCCCAGTGAATTGCGAGGTTTTCCACTCTGGCTGTAGGGAATAGCATTGTTCTGGACCCTGTGTGAGCTCCAAGTATTTTTCCCTTTAATCCTTTTGGATGGCTCTTTTTCAGCCTAGAATAGCTTCCTCACACATGCGTGCTGATCAGAACTCAAATGAAAACTCCAGGGAGTTCCTCCACAGGGCTCTGTTTGTTTCTCTAGGCAGTAATCTTCTCTCTGGTATTCTGCTCCACAAAATGTAGCTGCTTTGGCATTCCTGGGCTCCCACTGTGTCTCCTCAACCTGGGGAGATGGTAGAGATGTGCTTTTTGTGCTGTAGCCTGGAAACTTCCTTCTGGAAGGAACCTGGAACAATCAAAGGGCTCACTTTATTTGTTTCCCGTCTCTCAGTGGTCACTGTCTGTTGCCTTGTGCCCGATTTCTTGAGAACTGTTGTTTCATATTATTTGACTGTTTTTTCTGTTGTTTCCGGTGGGAAAGCATTTTTGGTCCCTACTACCATAAGTGACCCATTAAACTTTTTAAGTTAATTCACCGTCTTATTCTCTAAGTATAAATGCATTAATTATTTAACAACCACTTTGAAGGTGGCTTTTGATTAATATTTTGCCCCGTTTATAATTATATTTCATTTCCCCAAAATATTTAATCTGTATTTATCATTTTAAATATTCAATTTTTTATGTGAAATTTAACTATCTCACTGAGGGCCTTCTAAATGGAGATATAGAAGCATATTGGTATGCAGGGATTACCAAATCTCTCTCCTCAGACCTGAGGATGTCTGGGTGGGATCTTGCATGCCTGGAGCTCCTGAGTCTTTAGGTGCATAAAATGAAAAAGAGTGGCAAAAACTCTTATATCAAACAACAATCTCACAAATTCTTAAGTAATCATCTTAAGAATTTTACACAGAACAAGTTATACTTCTAAGTGTAGCAAACATTCAAGTTTTTAAATCATTCTCATTGTTTTCAAACAGCAGAACAATATTCTTATATTCATATTAAAATTTCAATTTAAAATTAATCCTTTAAATATTTTAAGTTGAAATTACAGGTTAGATACTGTAATATAATATAATTAAGGAAATAAGCAGTAAACAAGCACTTTAATTTACCAAAACACACAATTTTTTTTCTTAAAATAACACAAAACTACTAATACTGTATACTTGATTTGCTTCATCGTATAGATTAAATCTTCTATCTTTGATGAAAAATATTTAGCCAATAAAGAAACTGTTATACTTCCCCAAGCAAACTGGGATTTACATGTCTGAATATGAGGTTGTATATTGACCAAAGAAAGGTTTGTCCCTCCCCTCCTTTCCTCTTTCTCTTCCTTTTGTTTTCTTTTTTTCCTCCCAGGAGGAAATTGGAAAATGCTGAAGCCTATATGCTAACTAAACAGACTCCATAGTTGTAAGAGTGTTTACACTCCCCATTCCTTATATTCAAGTTCTGCATTAGTCTGACTAGTCTATCTGACTTAAAACTTTCATGTATCCATCGAGCTTTAACTAATTCTTTTCTGACTTTTTAGCTCATTGGCTCTCTTAGAGATTGTATTGTCTTCTATCTCTGAAGATACTACAATAACAGTCCCTTGAATGGTTCTTGCAGTGCTTCTGAATTTTACCAGTTGAACCAGGCAGATGGAATTTCACCTTCTTCCTTTTCCTGGTCTCACAGCCCCCACAGATTTTATATATGTTTGAAATTAGTTTCTATTGGATTTTGAGTGACATCCTGGTTTGTTTGACTGCAAGGCACTACACTAAAATCATATAAGCAACACTACTTAAGAAACTACACTTTATTTTTAGATGTTTATTTATTTTTGAGAGAGAGAGAGAGACAGAGTGTGAGCAGGGAAGGGACAGAGAGAGGAGACACAGAATCCAAAGCAGGCTCCAGGTTCTGAGCTGTCAGTATAGACCCCGATGCAGGGTTCAAACTCACGAGCCGTGAATCATGACCTGAGCAGAAGTCAGACACTTAAGTGACCGAGCCATCCAGGCACCCCAAAAACTACATGTTTTAAAGAGTATTAACCAGTTATTCTGTCTGGTTTTCCTGATGTCTCACAACTCTGCGTTAAGTTGTAAATATGCACTAAACCCTAAAAAATCCAGTGGGTTCCGTATTGAAATAGTATAACTGACTCCTTTTATATATTCAATACACACAATTTTGTCACATTATCTTTGAAAAATTTTGTATAAACCATTTTTAACTATATCCATATCATACAATCATATTAAACAGTATTTACAAAACACATATAACCTCACTTCCAGTTATGGAAGAAGATCGATAACAATAAGAAGAGTGAATATTCCACTCCATGATCAACTTCTCCCCTGAATTACACTGAGTGCAAGCAGCCAGAATTAATGAGCCCTACGCCCGGGGTCATAGAAAAAGTCAACAGTATATTTGCTAATATGCTCTAAAATTTATTTTTAATGCTTTTGCCTAAACCGAGCCCAGAATTTTAGTAGTATCACTAAAGCATGACTGGATTGGGGTCCATGATGAATAAAACAGACTGTATGTTGACTTCCTTAGAGCACAGCTCAATTCCTAAAGGTGACTCTGTGACATTCTTAATCGTGCCTTCCCCCATTAGAAAGCTAAGGTAATGAATAATGAATATAGTCACTAAAAATAAATAGTGAACTAGATTATCTCCTGCTAATGAGCTCCCAGCAATTGTTTACCTCCAGGCTTAAACACTTACAAAATCACCTAAAAAAAACCAAAGACAATGTACATTTTGATAATTACTCAAAGAAGTGGCCTGCAGATATTTCCAAGAATTAAAAAAAAAAAACACTTGGACTCTTTAGGCAATGTGTACCTCGTCTCCTCATTCGCGAATTTAACAAGAAAGATATTACTGAAGGGATTAGGTTTTTTTGGGGGGAAAGGTAGAATTTTGTTGTTGTTGTTGTTTTTGTTGTTTTGACTGATATTCTTTCCTTCCCTCTTCATATCACTAAAGCAGGAAAAAAAAATGATAGATGAAACTTCTCTATCATTTGTTTACCCAGCAAAAGGCAAGACATTACCACTTGACATCAAATGAACACTCAAAGATAATCTGTAGTGGTTTTAATAAAATCACAGATTTTAGAAGCTCTTCACTTTAACAGTCAATATTTATTATGTTACCAATCTTTGAAAATAAATTCTTGGGCGACTACTGGAAAGTTTACTTACAGTTGGAAATTAGAGGGCACCAAAGACATATGTATGGATTCACTCCCGGAGAGTGTACCTTTGTGTTTTGTTTTGTTTTGTTTTACGTTTGAAAGTACTGAATATTTTAACTCCATTGATTTACCCTACCATGTTTTAATGGATTCTCTTCTATACAAAGTATTGTGCCACCTTCCGTGGTGTGAAAGTTTTAAAAACTCAGTCACTTGCCTCAGGACCATGTTACCTAAGAAGGACAAATGGAACAAATTTGGAAAACTAAAAAATGCAAGAGAACTGTGATTAAATTCCAAATGAGTGGAAGAGTCATAATTCAGTTTTGGTTTTCCTCCTGTGATTAGAACAAAATGGGTGACTATACACTGCACAAACAAAATATAACCTAAACGGAGGTTATTCCTCAAAATAATATTTTTTAAATTATCATCTATGATAATTTGATGTTTTTATTTATTTTTGAGACAGAGAGAGACAGAGCACGAGTGGGGGAGGGGCAGAGAGAGAGGGAGACACAGAATCTGAAGCAGGCTCCAGGCTCTGAGCTGTCAGCACAGAGCCCGACGCGGGGCTCGAACTCACAGACCGAGAGATCATGACCTGAGCCGAAGTCGGACGCTCAACTGACTGAGCCACCCAGGCGCCCCTCAAAATAATATTTTAATAGGTACAGACTGCAGTCCTTTTTGGAATTTCCTTTTTTTTAATGTTTATTTAGTTTTGAGAGAGAGAGAGAGAGATGGAGAGAGAGGAGAGAGAATGCAAGTGAGGGAGGGGCAGAGAGAGAGAGAGATGCAGAATCCAAAGCAGTATTCAGGCTCTGAACTGTCAGCACAGAGCCTAACATGGGGCTTGAACCCATGAATCACTAGATGACCTGAACCAAAGTTGGACGCTTAGCCAACTGAGCCACAAAAGTGCTGTTCTTTTTTTTAAGTTTATGTATTTATTTTGAGAGAACGAGAGAGAGAGACAGAGAGAGAGAGCAGGGAAGGAGAGGGACACAGAGAGAGAATTCCAAGCAGGCTCCATACTGTCAGCTCGGAGTGTGACGCGGGGCTGGAACTCACAAACTGATATCATGACTTAACTAACTGAGCCATCCACGAGCCCTGGAAGAGGGGGAAGAGGGTTCTCCAGGGATATCATACTAAATTAGTTTCATTATTCTATACTTACATTTTAAGATCAAATTATTATTACTCCAGCTATTCAAAAGACTCCCTGAGGGTCAGGCAGACCCCTGTGGCCTCGGGCAAATTATTTTAACTAATTCAAGCCTGTTTTCTCAACTGAAACTACTAAACATACTTAAGAAACTGGGGATTTATGAAGACTAAATAGAACAGTGTCCATTAAGTACTCAGTGCAGCACTCACCGAGCAGAGTAGAAGCTCGGTCAACGTTAATTGTTACTGTTACTGTTTTTAGTTTGTATTTTTCAGACAGCATATGTATTTAAATGCATTTCTGAAAAGGTGAACTTCCTAGAGAAGATCTGTAAAATTTCTAGGGAAATCCTATAAAAGGAAATCTAAAAATGCGAGTATTGGCAGCATTGTCATAACAAGTTTGTTGTATTTCTGAGGCACCTGCTTCCAAGAAGGAGAATCATTTTGTATTTGATGCTTCTCAAAACATCTGAGGTAAGTAAGCAAAAGTGATAATTTAAATGATCTTGTCATCATGCCTGAAAGCACTGGCAGTTAGCTCGACGTCTCTGTTAAGTGAATTAGAGAGTCAGTAAAATGGCCATCTAGCCCATGGCCAAGTTATTACTTATTGTGCAAATTGTTTCCAATCGCTAGTTCTAACCTGGAACTCTCTCTGGAACCCCAGACATCTAGGTACAATTGGCTGTCATATATTTCCACATGGATGTTCTCTAGGTATGTTCAACTCTGCTTCTCCAATTCTGACCTAATGTACTAGTAAATCTACTCTTTCATGTCTGCATCCTGGACACAGCCATTCACCTAGTGCTGCATTTCAGAAACCCTAGAGTCACCTCAGGTTTTTCTTCCTACCCCATATCCTACTCACCATCAAGTTATACCCATTCTATGTATTTACTCATTCAAGAGATGACATTTGAGCATCAGCATTGTTCCAGATTCTTCTTCATTCATACTTGCAGGACTTTGATCGAAATTAACCAAATCTACCCCTGTAGCATCCTCACTAATATCCCTTCTTCTCTTCTCTCTTATCCAACATGTGCACCATGCTGCCTCCTTTATGACACAAATGCCATGTGCCCTCATGTCCTTCTTCACAGATGTCATACAGGCTCATCTTTTAAAATTCACCTTATGTCATTTCTTATGGACTATGCATTAAGAAAACTGCCATTTTTAAAAAAATTTTTAACTTTATTTTTGAGAGAAAGAGCATGAATGGGGGAAGAGAAGAAAGAGAGGGAGACATAGAATCTGAAGCAGGCTCCAGGCTCTGAGCTGTCAGCACAGAGCCCGACACAGGGCTTGAACTCACGAATTGTAGGATTATGACCTGAGCCGAAGTCGGACGCTTAGCCGACTGAGCCACCCAGGAACCCCCAAAAAACTGCCATTTTGAAATGATTTATATATGTAGGAATATGTAGGACTATTTCATTTAAATATGTATGCTCTGTTGTCTAGACCTACTAGGATCAAACTCGTATATCTATTAGAGCCCTGGCTCTGACTGCAAGGAAAATTTTTGAATACAAAACAAAAAGTGAATTTTCATGATTTTGTTTAGATACTATGAGAAGTAAATTGAATCACAGAGGGGTCTAACATACAGATCACATATGTTCTTTAGAACTAAGTTTTTTAACCAACATTTTTAACAAGACTAGGAAATAGATATGACCAAAATGCCTTCGGTCTACATCAGAGTTTCTCAATTTCAGCACTATTGACATTCTGGGCCAGATAATTCTTTGTTCCGTGTAGAGAATGGGGTGGGCTTTCCTGTGCATGGTAGGAGATTTCGCAGCAACCCTGCCCTATAACCAGTGAAAGCAGTAGCGCTGGCCTCTCTAGTTGCTAATAACCAAAAATCACTCCCTGTTGAGATTTGCTGGGCTAGATAGTCCCAAATTCTCCAGGCTTCCAGGATCACCCCTTTCTTGAGTTTCTGAATATGTGCCCTTGTTTCCCATCCGTTAAATGCAGGGGTTACTTGGTAGTGGGGTTTTCAGGGGCTCCTGATCCCATCCATGCAGCAACCTGAGGCTCCCAGGATCACTCCAGCTCCTATGGCTGTCAACACAAACACCCTTCTTCGACTCTTCCCGAAGTACCACTACCACTGAACCTAAGGCTAATGTGACAAATTTTATACAACACTGATATGTAAGAGAATAATCACATCAAAAGGCAAGACAATTTTTTAATTTACTTTTTTTAATTTACACCCAAATTAGTTAGCATATAGTGCAATGATGATTTCAGTAGATTCCTTAAAGCCCCTTCCCCATTTAGCCCATCCCCCTCCCACCACCCCTCCAGGAACCCTCTGTTTGTTCTCCATATTTAAGAGTCTCTTATGTTTTGTCCCTCTCCCTATTTTTATATTATTTTTGCTTCCTTTCCCTTATGTTCATCTGTTCTGTGTCTTAAAGTCCTCATAGGAGTGAAGTCATATGATATTTGAGGCAAGAGACAATTTTACAGTCAACATCAATCATCACCGTGTCTGTGAAATTATGAACTATTCCCTCCTTTAGGAATTTCTCCAGGTACCATTCTCTGTGCTTTCTCTAGAATTCTGTCCCTGATTGGTGCCCCACTCTCAGGCCCTCCTTCCATTTCTCTCTCTCTGCTAGTCTTCCATCATCTTCAATGCCCTCATCTCTTTCCATAATCTCAGAAATCTCATGTTGCCATGGAGAGCAAGTATGACTTGTTGCTTTCTCGCATTCCCCCATTTCAGCCATATTCAACCAGAAAAGGTCCATCTTGACCTGTCAGAGTGTTTTTCTATGGATTAGAGCTAATTGAACAGAATATGGATTATCCCCCAGCCCAAAAGATTTAAGTATCACCACCCCTTACAGAATGCTCTGTCCCAAATCTTCACCTTACTCTTCTCACCCTCCAGGTATCCTTTTAAATAGTGCCTACAGAGAAGCCTCCCCTGACTCCCTGACAACACAACAAAGTCTCTTTCCTAGCAGCTGGGTTTTTTTCCTGCATTGCTCAAAATCTATATATGTGTGTTTAACTCTTTATTCATGTGGTTTTTGTTCATCTCTAAGCTCTGTAGGGGTAGACACACATCTAGTATTTTTAACCATGCTGAGTGTCCATGCTTGATGAATATGCTATTTTTCTAAACTAAAAAAACAAAAATATGAGGGTCGCCTGAATGGTTCAGTTGGTTGAGTGTCCGACTCTTCATTTAAGCTTAGATCATGATCCCAGGGTCATGGGACTGAGCCCCATGTCGGCTCATGGCACTGAGCATGGAGCTTGCTTAAGATTCTCTCTCTCCTCCTCTCTCTCTGTCTCTTTCTCTGCCCCTCCCTGCTCTCACACTCACTCTCTCTCTTTCTCTTTCTCTCTCTTTAAAATAATGTTTAAAATTGAATAAATGAATGCTACAGTCGATTGAATGGGAAATAATAATACAAAGTGTAAACTAGACTCAAAGGTTAGATATAGCCTTAAGTGACAGAATTAGTGGGTTCAGAATCTGAATTCAGTGAAGATATTTCTAAGCTGGCCTAGAGCAGGGAAGATGAAACAACCACGTGAAAGGACTGCAACAGTAGTACAAAGAACGTGATGGATGTACTCTTTTCCTTTGTAAGAAAGTGCTAGGTGGGGAGATCCTTTTCAGTTCCAGTGAGCTGTATAACGGTAATGTCTAGAACTACTTATTTAAAGAAGCAATGATATAAGGGAAAGGAAGCAAAAATAATGTAAAAACAGCGGGGGGGGGGGGACAAAGCATAAGAGACTCTTAAATATAGAGAACAAACAGGGTTGCTGCAGGGGTTGTGGGAGGGAGGATGGGTTTAATGGGTAAGGGACATTCAGCAATCTACTCCTGAAATCACTGTTGCACTATATGCTAACTAACTTGGATGTAAATTTAAAAATATATAAATTAAAAATATTTAAATAAGTAAACGAATAAAAAATATAAGTAAAAAATAAAAATAAAGAAGCAATGATAATTCTTTAAGAAACATAAATAGTCGAAAATAGAAACAACTGTATTTCGTAGGCTCTCTCTGAAATCGGCCTTTAAAGTCTCACAAAATGTGAATGCATATCAAGGGAGAAAAGAGAGGGAAGGGGCAGCCTCTGGACTTACCCGGCAGGGGAATTAGACTAGACAGAAGCCTCAGGCTCCCCCAGGGCCAGAAGAGATGACAGATAAATATGCAAAACGGCTTCTGTTCAAACACCCAGTCAACAGTCCCTCTCTCCACTGAGTACGCTTCCTGAGAGTTCTGCCAACATAAATAGATCAAAGCAAAATTCATTCCGAAAGAACCATTCAATTTCAACACCAAAAATAATGTCTTCTCTAAAGATAAATTTTCCTTCAGGAGTCCCCACATACATACACAACACTCAGATATCCATATACAGCGTGCACACACACACACACACACACACGCTAACTCCACAGTAGCGAAATAGTGCCATCTCAAATTAAGCTTAGAAACATAGGCTTCTAAAACTACAAGATATTTTGAGGATTTTGTGGGATTTTAATTGTTTTACACAACCCCTCTTTGTTCTAAAAATGAGGAGAAATTGGGGCTCAAAAACTCGGAATCACATGTCCAGGCTGACTCACCAAGACAAGGACATGCTAACTAGAATTAGAAACCCAAGCTTCCAAGTCCCCGTGCATTATCTTCCAACCTGGGCCCCATTTCACAAAAGGTTTACAGAGAAACACATGGTTGGTATTGATTTAACTGACTGCTTTTCTTGGTACCTACTGCCTGACAACCAGTGCCATATTAGAGATGAGGATACCAGAACTAAAAGAAGGATCTTTTACTTGTTTGTGAGCACATAGCTATTTATGGAAGCAGGGCTAGAGTATGAGCTGAGGTCTCTCAATAAAAAGCCACGTTGTTCCCAATATTAAATTATAAGGGATAAAATAAGTAAAATGTTGAGGACGATGTCCAAAAAAAAAAATCCTATTTCCTGTTCAAGATATTATCTTGCTTTTCTCTCAAAATTGTCCTGAAATAACAAGAAAAGCATAAAATTAAATCCAGAGCTGTGCGGGAAGTGAAAAAGTATGTTACCATGCAACAAGGGGCTAGCTAGATGGACCTGACTGAAAGTAGAAGCCCAAAGGGCTGAGGCATCTGTAATCCCATACATGGAAAGAGGCTCCCCCGCTGAGTCTAGAATAACTCTGGAATAGTGCTAAGAAAAGAACTGGGAGCTATGGGAGAAAGAGCAAGTTTGGGACAGAACACCAGCTAATTAGCTACAGGATAACAACGTTCTGAAGAAAAATGCTCACTAGAACTTAGAAATGTGCATCTAGTTAAACAACCTTCTAATGTGAAGCCACTGACTCCAGAGGCATTTTTGGACATTCAAGAATTCAAAAAGCTTATTATCCATAAACTTCTCCTGAAAGGATTCCACATATACATGTTCCAGCAAAAAAATTTTAAAAGATTAACACAGAAGTGTTGAAACACAAGACAAGCCATAGACACAAAGGCGCTACAGAAATAAAAATAGCATATAGAGGTGCCTGGGTGGCTCAGTTGGTTAAGCATCCGGCTTTGGCTCAGGTCATGATCTCATGGTTCATGAGTTTGAGCCCCTTGTTGGAATCTCTGCTGACAGCTCGGAGCCTGGAACCTGCTTTGGATTCTGCATCTCCTCTCTCTGCCCCTCCCCTGCTCACACTATGTCTCTCTCTCTCTCAAAAATAAGTCAACATAAAAAACAATAAAAAATAACAGATAGAGAAATGGCAACATTAATGATAGATTTACAATTCAAGGCAAAAAGAAAAAGTAACTGGAAAACAAACAGATATTGAGTTCTTATCATGGGCACTGTTTCAGGGACTTTGCATTCTTAATATAATGAATATTCAGATTAACCAACAGCATAAGTATAATTATCCATTATACAGGTAAAGAAACTGAGGCAAATATAGCTAAATAACTTGTTCAAGATCTCAAGGTTAATATGTTTTGAAATTGGGATGTGAAGTTAAGCCGTGGGACTCCTGATTTCATTCTTTTAATCATTAAATCAAGAATGTATATAGAACCATTATTGTTAATAGTCAAATATAGGGAAAAAAATCTCAAATATCCATCTACACCTGTAGAAAGTAGATAGTCATCAAATAAAATATACATTTAATTGAATCATATGTATTAAATGCCTAATATATATCTGCGTATCACTGTTACATTCAACAACATACATTATGTTGAGTGAAAGATACTAAAAACAAGAGAATGTACACAGTATGATTTGTTTTCCATCAATTTCTAAAACTGACATAATTAACTTATGGTGACAAAGTCTTGAGAGTTTATTTGTGATTGTCTTCGTGGGGGTTAATGATTACCAAAGGACCCTGAGGATTGCTTCCGGGCTAATGTTAATGCTCCTTATTGAGTCAGGTGGTCCTTACATTGATGTATTTGTCACTTTATAAAATTCACTGAATGCTGTATTTAAGATTTTTTACACTTAAATATATGTAAAAGCCTCCAGAAAAAGAGATTGTACTGTGTATGCTATATATAGTATAATATGTACTTGCTACTACTATATATGAATATGTATTCTCTGAGTTTTTTATACATTTGTCATTTGTTCTGACTATCCATGTTAAGAAATGCACTAATATAATATCAAACTGTGTCATATCTCTAATTTATTTATCTAATTAAAATTTGAATCCCTTTAAATCCAAAGTACATTGTATTTATTAATATAAAAATTAAATAGAAATATATAACTCATATCAAGTTACCAGATTAGCCATATTTTATATGGTTTCTCTTTGAGATATATTAGTCTAAAAATTTCTAAGAAATAAAATAATACCAATGAAATGATTTCAAGTCAATTTAATTTCACATTTTCCCTTTCTGTGTGAGTCACTTAAGATGGGAATAGTGTCATGACTCAAATTATTAGCTTGTCGTGGAATGTCAGCTTTTATAAACTGAAAACAATTAAGACTATTGATCCCACACATTGACACTCCTCCTTTCCATCCTACTTTGGACAGAATCAATAATGACACTCCTGCATTGTCTAATGTCTAAGTTCATACCTTCAGTTTAAGGAATTGTTGTTAACTGTATATTTCCATCTCTCCTTACTGAAAATGTATTCAGTGGAAGATACTGGCCAACATAAGCAAATGTTTTGGATTCAGGAAGGTCTGCTTTACCCTCTAGGATCCTCTCTCATTTCTTCAGATAATCATTTGCTTAATAATCCACAATTACTAAAAATAGTTAAGACAAATATCTTGAGAATTGAATTTAAATTACTTAAAAATCTTTTCTAAAGCAGATTTGGGCAAGAGAAAATGGGAAAAAAAAACAGGAGTGAATGTAGCACCTGTAGTCGATGGGAAAAAACTTGAACTGAGAAAACCCCTTAGAACAGAAGGCTGACAGCAGCTAGTAAAGCATTGAGGTAGGAAGGAACCAGTGTTTACAGAGTATCCACTGTATGTCAGGGATACATCCTCACAAACCTCTATTTTACTCATAAGGTAAAGGTGAAGCTGAGGTTCAGAAAAGGCCAGAAATTTGCCAGAGCTTGCCCAGGTACCTGGATATTAACACATACCTTTAAACTTGCCCTCCTCCTCCTCCTCCTCCTCCTCCTCCTCCTCCTCCTCCTCCTCCTCCTCCACCTTCTTCTTCTTCTTCCTCATATGTTTGCCTTGTTTTGTTGGTGAGTGATATCTAGGATAAGAAGATAATTCACATCTAGAACATAAATGTAAAATATATAATTAAGAAGACTATTATTTGAATCCTTTGCTTTGTTTTTTCTCCTTTTTTTAAATGTGGAATTTTAAGTGATAGTCTTTTTAAAAATTTATCAATATAGTTACAAATTAAGATGAAACTGGGGAAAGATTTGGCACATGAAAAATACATTTATTATTTACAGAGATCAAGTAGGGATAAGACATCTGCTCACCATAACACTTAAAAATACTTATCAGGAAAAAACCAACCTGGTCATTTTTGCAATGTTCACACTTTTCAGATATGCTTGTGTTGTCCATACTTAACCCAACTGATAAGAATCAACTGCTTTAAGGAAACATTGTCACTAGTAGGTTTGTAACTTAGACTCAGTGTTCTTTGGCACAAAGAAGTTTGAAAACCATTGCCATAAAAACACATTTCAGAACTCCTACCTGCAATTTTGTTTTATTTATTTCAAAGTAATCACCTTTAACATTTGGCAGGATATCTTCGCTGGTAGTAAATCTTCCCAAGAAAGCTAATTTAAGCTTCAGAAGGAGAAAAAAAATCATTCAGAACCCTTTTTCATTTGTCTCAAGAGGTATGTTCATGATGTTGATTTGCTGGGACACAAATGGAAGGCAATTCGGAGCAGTAGGTCTGGCCATGGGTTGAATAATGGCCACCTCTTGGAACTTCAGCCGCCTTGTTTTTGAAACAAGAATAATAGTGTTGACAGCAAACAATGGACTTGTGAAGATTAAACAAACTAAGTCAGATAATTAATGTGAAATAATGGCGGTATTTCAGGTATGAAGGAATTGCTCAATCAATCGTAGGTGGTGTAAAATAGAAGTTTGACACAATTTAAGGATCCGTTCTACATAAGAAAGCATGGGAGGTCTGAGAAAAAGCCAAACTATTTCTTTTATATACTAAAGGAATATAATCAGCTTAATATATAGATGGTGAGTGATTCATAACCCAGTACTGATAAATTAA
Organism: Paguma larvata; assembly: GCA_030068075.1. NCBI lineage: Eukaryota > Metazoa > Chordata > Mammalia > Carnivora > Viverridae > Paguma > Paguma larvata. The sequence goes on along the minus strand of CM057823.1, from coordinate 158,029,284 downwards.
CACAAAAGATAATATTATGGTTGAACACCTTAACGTTATAAGATGTAAAAATGTTATAGTCAATGTTCAAAGTGTGATTTCTGTTATCCTCTGTCCAGTTTTAAATTTTGCTTAATTATATCTCATGTAGTATCTCTAGCATCCTGAACTATATTTACTTTTATCCCAAGACATTAGGCTTAGAACCTCAAGAATCTCTGATTTAAATATTTCTCCTTCACCTACCTCCACAAACAACACATTGCAACGTTATATGTCTCATATACCTTCAGTCTGTTCTGTTTCCTCTCTTACCAGCCTAGTGCAGGCTTTCACTGCTATCACCTGGACTATAATAACATCTCCTGAGAATTTGCCATTTACCATTGCCCAACTGTCCAACTTGTATCATGGTGTCACATTAATCTTCAAACAGTAAAGCAACAGTTATATCACTTCCTTGCTGAAAGACCTTCAATGTCTTCCAGTTTCTAAATAAATCAACTTCCAATTTTTCCACCATGGCAATAAGGCTTTCCAAGGTGTACCTCTGATTTGTCTTCCTAGCCTTATCTTTAACCACTCCTACAGAAACCTTATACATACCAACTCTACATTATGACTTTTTATGACAGCACCGTGACTGGTTACTGTATTAGCATTTCCAATTTACAGAAGTATAAAATAATATTTACTAATGTTAATATTACTCATAGTTATACATTAACTTCGTCTTTTCATAATTAACATTAATTTGACCAAATTCCACATATGATTCAGATTTAGATTTGCTAATGCCAAAGTCCTCAGGGTTTCTTATAAACTTGAGTACCCAATTCTCTCGAGTCATCACTCCCTAACAAGACATCTTAACATATTCCAGGACTTGGCTTCCAATTTTCCTGTGGTGAATAAAACATCCCTCTGCCACATGTTGTCGTTAATATTTAGGGCCACATGATTTATTTACTAAGATTCTTTAGGTTGCAAATAGGAGATATTGGTGCTGGCTAACCTAAGTAAAATGGAAGCTTATTGGAAGGGTGTTGGGATCAATCTCAGAATTAGAGCAAACACTGAGTCTCCAAGATCATAATGACAATAACTAGGGCAGCTGCAAGGATTTTAGCAGCAAGTTCTACCATATGATGACTCAGTTTCAATCACTCTGTCTTTGTGTGTCTATATGCAGTTTTTCAAAAACCTGAAAGGTAAATTCTGGTTGTCCTAGACTGGGTCACAAGACTGAACCTTGGCTCATTTAGTTATATCCAGAGGACAGGAGTTTTAGCATAGAAATGGCCAGTTTTGAGCCCAGTAGTCACCCAAATTGGTGTCTAATACCTACATTGTCTCTGGAAAGAGGTAATGCAGCCACCTTCATTCATCTGTATGGATCTACTAATTATAAAGTTTTAAGTGAGTTTTATGTAGGAAAATCTGTAGGATTCTAACATACATTTTCTCACTCTGAATGTTATAAATATAATTTTGTTTTTAATTGTAAGACTGAGTTTATCCCTACAAAGGCCAAATAAAAAGAAATGACATTGAAATCACTGAAGAAAATTCAATTCATTCATTTATTTGGTCATTAATAAAATATGCATCGGGTGCCTATGGTTTGCCTTGGGGAGATATAGATGTATCTCCGTTCGCATAAAAGTGGGAAGTGAATTAGTGAGCTGGACTTCGCACCAGTCTAGATAGTTAAAAGGAAACTGGGTGTAGCTGATACTGGAATCCTTCAAACATTCTCCATTCTGTGGCATGCCTCTGTGTGTGTGTGTGTGTGTGTGTGTGTGTGTGCGTGTGTGTGAATTTGAATTTGCAGTGGAACATATCTGTCAGACTACAGAATGGGAAGGATACGGTGAAGACAAATACTGGGCTAATAAGAGTGTAGCTCAGCAACTGAGAGAGGGTGGTTGGGATCACCTGAATAAGCAGTTCAGAAAGATATAAATTTCTGGGCACCTTCTGGAGCTTCAAATGATTATTAGCCCCCACCATCAACAGCATGACAATAAACACTTAAGGAAAAAGAACAAGCAAGTTAGGCTTTAGGGACTAGGAATTAGAGTTGAGAGCAATGTCTGTATTCCCCAATAGCTTGGCAGCAATCAATCCATAAGGAGGCTTGAATCAATAACACAGAGTTCCCCTCAAGATACCTCAGAAATACTTGGGAAAGAGGACACGCTAAAGACTAGAATTTTGCTAATAAATGAGTAGTAACTTACAACTGTTGGGATTTACACATGTGACCACATTTGTAACCAATGCTATTGAAACTTAAGGCATACCCATAGATTGCATAGACACCAACAAAAACACTATTGTCTATCCTCTCTGGTCCTGTTGTTACTGTGTTATCTGACCGTATCACTCTCTAAACCCTGGGCAAGAAAAGACCTTCATCCATTAAGTTGACTTCGCCAGCCACCTTCTCCCTAGCTTTGTTCCAACCTCCCCTGCCCCACTCCCATGCCCGTTGAGATATAAACAAGTCATTTCAATTAGAACTGCAGTTCAGGGGCACCTGGGTGGCTCAGTTGGTTGAGCGTCCGACTTCGGCTCAGGTCATGATCTCGCAGTCTGTGATTTCGAGCCCTGCGTCCGGCTCTGTGCTGACAGCTTGGAGCCTGGAGCTTGCTTCCGATGAGACACCGTGGGCTAGGAACTTTGTACTTTTCTTTCCTTTATTTTATTTTTAAAAGTCTACTCTATCTTGAGGTTCACTGTGATTTGTTTATTTGTTTTATTCTCTTTCCTGCATGGTGAACCCCATCAGGACACAGTCTGTCTTGCTCATATTGCACTAAATTAAATGAAATTGAATGTTTGCATGTATACGGGCCTGATGTCATGAGGCCATTTTTTCTGAAAGTATGATTCAAAAGCCTGGCCAAAAAAAAATGTCTTGTTTTCAGAATACTAAGAAAAGAAGAAGTCATAGAGTTATTTTTGTGTATGATTCTATGTGAAAGCCAGGAGGTTACTAATGAAATTTCCCAGGAAAATCAGTGTAGGTGGACCTAACACTTTGAAATAGATATGCTTATAACAGAATATATTTGGGGAAATGCAAAATTAAATTTCTTTATCAAAACAGTAAAAGTAATGTGAATAATATAGGAGAAAATTGAAACTTTGTTAAGAAAGACAGAATGATATAACCAAGAAATAATATTGAAGAGAGAGCTCTTTGGCCCCAGCTGAAAGGTAGTAAGTGAAAAGATAGACCACAGAATGAAATAAGATACTTTCAATACTTAAATCTGTCAAGGTGCTTGTATCTAAAATATATAAAGAACACTTTAAAATCAATAACAAATGACTCTCGCATCATGTTTTTCTCCCTTTCCTATGTCAGAGGAAGAGCAATTCTTTACTCATTGGTCCTTGATCTTATTCTTTTGCGAGGTGACTGTTAGTGTCTTTAACCCATTTTTTTTTAATTGTACTGTTTGTCACTTGTTATCGTCCCAGTCTTTGTCTGAGTTGAGGCTGAGCTAATGACCCTGGAAGAAACTAGCAAGAACAAGGCGAGACTCTAATTCTGAGGAGGGAATATGTGAATTAAGAGGGCACTGCAATAAGAATGCAAAAATATGGACTCCTTCTAAGGGCTGAGAATTTAGAGAATGTTGGCATTCTAGAGGCAAATCAGAAGCCTAGTTAACAAGGCAGAGCATCTGCTGAAGATAGGGTATTATCAGTTGGAACTTGGTACAGGGATAGAATCAGCTTCTCACGCTTCAGATCAGAAGAAAATCCAGAAACCTGACGTGAACTAAATCTGCAAATGAGGAATCAGTTGGCCTATCCTCTGCATTACTGTATTGTGGATGTCTGGCTCTTTTTGTAGTTTTCTCATCTATTTCTGACTTCATTGCTCTTCATTCCCAGAGAATGTGGGAGGGAGTGGGGAGAAAGAAGGTAGGGGAAAGAGAAGAGAAGGAAGAAAAGAGGAGAGGGGAGTCCCTTTACAAATATCACCTCACACGAACTTCACAGAGAGCATAATCATTTAGGAATTATGAATCCTATTTTAGAGAGAAGGAAAATGAAATTTGAAAAATGAAACCCAAAGTCACACAACTTACGAAAGATGAAGCCAAGGTTTAACCCCAAGTTGGACTGATTCCAATGCAATGCGCTCATTCATGACTCAATTATCTTATGGTAATCATTCAATTATGCTTATTTTTTAAACTAACAAAAAAACTGTGTGTTTAAGAGAAGTTTTAGGTTCACAGTAAAATTGAGGAGAAACTACAGAGCATTCGCATTCCTTGTCTTCACACGTGCGCAACCTCTCCCACTATTAATATCCAGCACGATAGTAGTACATTTATTATGATCAATGAACCTACGTTAGCATGTCTTTAGCTTCCAAAGTCCATGGTTTACATTAGGGTTCACTAATGATATTGTGCATTCTATGGATCTTGGTAAATATATACTCAGGTGTATCTACATTGTAGTATCACACGGAACATTTCTGCTGCGTTAAAAATTCTCTGTGCTCTGCCTGTGCATCTCTTCCTTCCCTCTGTACCCTGGCAAACACAGATATTTTAACTGTCTTCATAATTCTTACTTTTATAGAATATCATATGCTATAATCATACAGTATGTAGACGTTTCATATTGTCTTCTTTTACTTGGTAATAAATATTTAAGTTTCTTCCATGTCTATTTGTCACTTGATAGCTCTTTCTTCACAGCACTGAATATCATTCTGCTTTGATGTGCCAGTTTGTGTGCTGACATAAGTTTTCAACTCATTCAGGTAAATACAAAGAGTGCAGTTGCTTGATCACATGGTTAAGGGTTTGTTTAGTTTCGGAAGAATCCACCAAAGCGTCTTCCAAAATTCTAGCACCATTTCATTCCCACCAGCCATTGATGAGAGTTTCTGTTGTTCTATATCTTTTTCAGCATTTGGGATTGTCTGTTTTGGATTTTGTCCATTCTGATGGGTGGGTGGTGGCATCTCATTTTAATTTGCAATTTCCTAATGTCATAGGATGTTGAACATCTTTCCACCCATTTAACTGGGTTGTTCAATTTCTAATGAATTTTAAGAGTTCTTTGTGTATTTTGGATAATGGTTCTTCATCAGATGTGTCTTTTGTAAATATTTGCTCCCAATCTGTGGCTTGTCTTCTCAATCTTTATTATTTTTTAATTGTTTTTTAGTTTATTTCTTTTCTTTTTTTTTTTTTTCTTTTCTGAGAGAGAGAGAGAGGCAGAGAGAGGGAGAGAGACGGTGAGCACAAGCAGGGGAGAGGCAGAGGGAGAGGGAGAGAATCTCAAGCAGGCTTCATTCTCAGTGCAGCGCCCAATGTGGAGCTCAAACTCACAAACTGTGAGATGATGACCTGAGCCGAAATTGAGAATCAGATGCTTAACCCACTGAGCCACCAAGGCGCCCCTCAGTCTCTTGATATTATCTTTCTGTAGAACAGGAGTTTTTAACTTTAGTAAAGTCCAGTTTATCAATTGTTTCTTGAATGGATTGTGCCTTTAATGTTGTATCTGAAAAGTCATCGCCAGATCTAATGACATGGATTTTCTCCTATGTTATGTTGTAGGAGTTCTGTACTTTAGCATTTTACATTTAAGTCTGTGATCCATTTTGAGCTAACTTTTGTGAAGGGCATATGGTCTGTATTGGGATTTATTTTTAGTCATGTGGATGTCCAGTGCTAGCACTATTTGTTGGAAAGACCCTCTTTGCTCTGTTGTCTTTGTTCCTTTGTCAGAGATCAGGTGACACACTTCTGTGGGTCTATTTATGGGCTCTTTTCTTCATTCCATTCATCTATCTCTATTCTTGTATCAATAACCACACGTCTTGATTACTATAGCTTTATAGTAAGTCTTCAAGATGAGTAGTATCTGTGCTCTGACTTTGATTTCTCCTGAGCTTCTTGGTCTTTAGCTCCTCCAGGTAAACATTAGAATCAGTTTTCTGATATCTATAAATTAACTTGATAAAATTTCGATTTTTTTGTTGGTTGAATGTATAGATCAATTTGGGAAGACCTGACATTTTGACCATATTGAGCCTTTTTATCCATAAATATGGAGTCTCTCTCAATTTCTTTAGTTCTTTGATATCTTCCATCAGAGTGTTGAGCTGTTCTTCGATGGATAAATAGGGTATTTTTCAAAACAGTTCGTTTTTCCTTTCCCCTTCTGGAAGCATGATGGAATTTTTCTCCACTATTTACTGTGAGAACCTGATAGAGCTCCTGGAGGTAAAATTCACAAAAGTATAGAGGCTCCCTATGGCTGGGTCTCTTGGAGTTTTTATTTCAGTCATAGTCACAGTTTAAGCTCGAGCAATTCACTAATTACAGTTTATGTTTCCCAACCTCAGTATTGGTTTCTGGAGAGGTTTCTGCTCTGGAAAAGTTGTGATTCTCTGTATCTGCCTGTCTGTCTCTCCAATTCAGGGGGCAGTAGTTTGTCCTTGTGAACTCACCCTCTTAAAGATCTAAGGAGAGTTGCATTTTTTTTCAGTTTATTCAGATTTTTACTAGTTATTAGGATGGAGTGACAATGTCTAAGCTCCTTATTTATGGGACCAAACCAATATGCCTATTTTTTAATCAACATTTTAAAATCTCTCAAACTCTTAACTCTTTTCTAATTTGCCTTTCCAATTATCACCAATCAAATCATTCACTGAGCAAACATTACAAAGTGCCTACTAAATTAGATAAGATCTCTGCAAGCTGAAGGGAATTAAACAGTAACTTGTAACCAAGATATACAAGGTGACTGCTTTTATGATTTTACCGTCCAGTGGAAGAAACCATCAGCGAATTTCTTCCATTTCTATTATTTGGTTGTTATATCTAGTTAATAAACCATTTGGTCTCTGAATTGTATCTTTTGCAAGCAGAATATGGTATTGTGTAAGAAAAATTTAAATTTTTAATGAAAATTATTTTCAGTACTAAATGAAGCAAACACTAAGTTAAGGCTGTTATAGTCCTTGGAAGTAATTTAAACCATGAATTCCAACAAGTTTTTTGACAGTTATAAGTGGGAACTACATAAACAATAGAAGAACAATGCACTAGGGAGAGATGATTTAAGGAAGCTAGATTTCTGTACTGGTATAGCATATTTTCTTTTAAATAGAAAGTCACTACTTCAAGTTAAATCTAAGTTTCAGGCAAAACAGTCTATGAAATTTATTATTTATGTACTGAGACTTAGGTAGAAACAAAAGTAATTTTAGATTTTGCTATGGTAACAAATGTGAAATTGCCACAGTAGTAGGATGACAGACTCAATAGGAAGCACTCTCTATGTTTGCCAAGAGGCTCTGCACAGAGACTCACTTCCAGTATTTTAAATAATTCTACCTAACCAGGTGGGAATTTTACGACAAGAGAAGCATTTGTAGCCTTTTCAGAAATACAACATGCTAAAAATATTTTAACACATCTGAATGTTTTCAACCTCAGTATTTTTACGATTCAGTGTTACCTTGCTTTTACTTATTTTCCAAGTTAAAAACCTTCCATAATTCATTAGGAATATTGTAAATTTGATCTAACAAAAACCTAGGTGGTAAAAAACATTCATCACATGCATTTAAATAAATTTTGCTCTTAGTCTATGTAACTGTTCTTTCCCATGTTCAGTTTTTTCCCCCGGCATGAATATCTAGTTCCATATATTTCCATCTTCCTATGTCAATCCTCCAGGGCTTTCGAGTCCATTAAGACTTTAAGTAAAATACTTTCACATTGCTTATTATGAAATCAGTAATTAATTCTCATCTTTAATAGAAATCACTAATATAATACCACTTGTGGGATTTAGAACACATTGATAAATCAAATTAATAAACAGTATATTACGGAATACAAACTATGACAAAACTCAAACAAACACATGGTTCATCTATGACTTCCAGCTTCTTCAAATGTGTGCATGGCCCTGTGCAAATAAGACTCTCTTATTTAACATTTCCAAATGTAAAGAAGATATCATCATTTATTAACTTAATTAACACTTAACATGTACTCAGTATTTTCCAGGTACTGGGGATTCAGTGTCAAATTAACAAGTCAAATTCCAACTCTTTCCATTTTGGGGTCTTTGAATTTATGGCCCCACCTAACAGGAAGCAATTCCTCTGGTTATCATTCATCTGCCTCCCCTTCATTCAGTCTTGGTAAAATATATCTCTTTAGGCCCTCCGTGATCATCCTATTGAATGGTCCATTACTCCAACCCACCATTTTCTATCACAATACTGTGTTTGGTTTGCTTAATTACTTTAAAAAAATATTTTATTTACATTTTTGTTTACTTTTTTCTTGATTTTTCTACCCAAGTCTAATGACAATCTCATAGAGCAGACCCTTGTAGCAGCCCCAGCAAAGTGACCAATATCTTATACAGAGATTTCCAATAAATGTTTCTTGAATTAATTTACTAATTCATCAATAAGAAAATAAATAAATAAAATTTTTGCTCTTGTGAAGTTAACTTCTGTTGAGGCTTTCATAATAGTGCAATGATTATTGTACAGAGGCTATCTTCAAATGTAATGTAATGCAAAAACCACGAGAAAAGAGAAGCAACTGAATCTCATTTGTTGAACAGAATTTTTAGCTTCACAAGTAGAGTTCTAGCCATTCCCTTTCCTGACCACTATTTCCACAAGCTACCCTATAAAGAAAAATAGCTATGTACAATCCATTATTCTTTTCTAGCTCTTATTCTTCTGAGGTTGTTTCTGCTATTAAGTAAGGTTCTTTATTCATCTTCTCAAAGAATGTAATTACTTTTTGTGTGTGTGTGGGATGGAGATCGTGCAGCAGCAGGTAATTATGGGAAGACCGGAGATGTAAAGATTAAGGTGTGCCGTATTTTATCTACCTCTAAATCGTGGCCCAGTTTCCTCACCCAGCTCTAGCATTGGGATGGAGTCAGCTTTTCCCTAAGACCTTGCATCTGTGGCAAAGTAATGCATACCAAATTTTAAAATGGAAAATGGTTGTTTAAAGGCATCTCACAATGTCTAGTATATTCCTGGAAGAATTGATGGTTTTAAATTAATTTGAACTACTATTTCCATAATAAGCTTACATTTAAAAAAAATTCAGGGAACGTGTCTTTACATTCTATTCTGCTATTTGCAAGTTTTATGTACATTAGTGAAATGTCATCCTAAAAAAAGAATAAAAATAGGCTAATTGTAACTTTACACTGCCACTTTCAGTCCTTGAATTTTTATCGTTCCCTAATGTCTTCTGCAGTTGCTTAATTTCTTCACGCCTCCATGGTCATGGCTAATGCATGTCACATAGCTTTTGGGAATGGAGTGACCTGAAAACTGCCCAAGTCATTGAATTAAGAATAACTTTGCAAAGACAATTAAATATCAGAGAATTTTTCTCAGGGAGGGTCGAGTTAAGGTCTTCTACAGTGTTTTTGTAAATTTAACTCTTCTTAGCATTCCAATGTCACCTAACTTTAAATATGGCAATGCATGGAAGGTTTTTCCTGTGTATATTTTATTTAGCTTTTTTTCCCAAAACTTTCTTATTTATAAATTTAATATACTCAGTTTTGGGGTGCTAGCTTTGGTTCTATGGTGAATCGTTTACATAATGCTTTTCTTATCTGTAAAATGAGTAGATCGCACAAGATTATAATGATGTTCTGACATTCTTCCAGAGGCCTGGCTGCTGAAACATGACTATCATCGTGTTATTCCCTTGCTCGAGAAGCTGTGCTGGTTCCCAGGCACTCGCTGCTATGAGATCAGATTCCGCTGTTCGTATTTCCAGGCTCTCCACCTACTAGAGTTGCTCTCCCTCATATTAACAGTCACTTCTCTGAAACACACACACACACACACACACACACACACACACTCACTCCACATCAGAGAGGTGCTCCAGGACTTAAGCTCACCTCTTTGGAAACCACAACCGAGTGCTATAGCAGTGAGACTCAAAATGCTACCAGTCCCTGAATTCTTACAGCTGTTACAACATAAGTGCAGGAGAAAAGTATTTAGAAACTTTTATAGCAATTTGACGTTGTCATGACACCCAAGCTCGTGATGAAGGCACTTGTGCTTTTGAACAGTTTTAGTGTTTCTAAACTGCGAGTAACACGGCGGGCTCTGCACAGTGGTCACACCCAGTAAGACCACGTGACATGCTACAGTTACTTGTTTGACAACCACGGATTAAGTTTGTATAAATATATGATACTATCTAAAGATTTATTTATATTTGAAAGTTGTTTTTAGGAGCATTTTCATTTTTACTCAAGCCTGCTTTTTAATTTACAATTTAACATCATTACCTAAGTCAGGGAATTAATATCTCTATTCTTTATTTTTAACATTAATTTAATTATTATGATGCAAATAAGCTTCATTGGACATTTTTGTCAAGATAAATTTGGGGTGCCTGGTGATTCAGTAGGTCGAGTGACCACTTCTTCATTTCTAGTCAGGGCATGATCCCAAGGTTGTAGGATCAAGGCCTGCATCACACTCTGCTGAGCGAGGAGTCTGCTTAAGATTCTTTCTCTCTCTCTGTCTCTCTCTCTCTGTCTCTCTCTCTCTCTGCCCTTCTCCCCCATCTGCATGCACACTCTCTCTAAAATAAAAGACAAAACCTTATTTGAAAAAAGAGAAGGTAAACCTTTTCAAAATACAGCAGCAGTAATACACTAATATATGATGATGAAAGTGATTCTGAAGAAATGAAGGAAGTGTTTGTATTATATTAAGTTCTGTTTAGTAGCTGTGATCGATGATGAAGTGTTAAAATTACAGTGTATTCTAGCTAACTGTGCTGCCTAACATGCCAATGGTACCAGGAAACCTAAAAGCTTTTAAATTCACACATAAAGAAATGTTCAAAACCAAAAGTATCTTGTAAAAAAAAAAGGCATTGAATTAAAAATCTGATGGAAGTAAATGTTTAATATTTTGTATATGACCATTAGTGTTTTGTGAGCTGATTGTAAGTAACACTATGAGTGAACACTAAAAGTATATGTATATGTAACCGCTAAGTTCTCAGTGCGAGGCCATTTCAGATGCATTGGCTTGAAAAGAGTGGGCGAAGAGGCAGCAGAAGAGATCACTCAAGTACCGCTTTCCAATAACAACATACATCCACCTCAGAAGCCAACTAATGATAGAGAAGACCAACTTATACAATACATGAAGCCAGCAAGGTGTTTGTCGTTGTGGCTTAACAAATCCAGAGATATTCTTAGCATGGCAATCCTTTCAGTATTTGTGCAAATTTGCACATGAGCAGTTTTTAGCTTCAGTGCTAAAAAACACAGCTAGACGTGAAGTATATAAAAATATTCAGTTTGGAGTTCAAATTCCGTGTAGGAGTATGCTCTAACGGTACAGCTGCAAAGGCAAGTAAAAATTCTAGAGTAATCATCCAGATTTAGAAGCTGGTCCCAGAATATTATTAATCTCCACATTCCTTACTTCACTGAAATGTTTTGATTTTTTATAGGTGTACCAAATAATGTATTGAGTGATAGAGTACAAATTGTGAATCACTAAAAACTGAAGGGTCAAGTTTGGGATTATTTTTTTTATAAGGAGATAATATGAAAGCTAATTGAAAACTTGATTATCTCATGCTGAAGTATAATGGCTATTAAGATGAAAACTTTTGTTGAAATATTTGGATTGAAGAATAAAATCTCATTGCTTATGCAATGTAAGAATCCAGTTTGGGTTCAGCATTTTAAAGTTGTGAATTAAGCATCCAGACTTGCTATTTATCCTGTATCTTTGGAATTTCTAATTATCATAATACTTTCATGCAAAGGAGGAATGAAAGATGTTTTTCAACAGTAGATAAGACTTAAAGGTGAAAACGAAAGTGAGAAGCTTGAAATAAGAGAGTTTCTACAGAGTGTTAAAATGTGACCTAGAATTCAATAACAATTTAAGTGATCTTGATAATTTACATCTGTGTAAAGTTATCAACAAACACCTTATAAGTTTGGTAGATGATTTCAATTCCTTTTCCATCAAAAGAATATTATTTATCAGATATTAATGGAATCTGAAATCAGTTTATTTCATCATAAGTTAAATAAAGCTAAGCAACTTTCAAGATAAGTTTTTGGCACTGGCTACTGATGAAGAATTAAAGATGAACTTTGAAAATACAGCACCACTTTCTTTATCCTAGAAAAAAGTTAAAAACGAGCTTGCTGAAATTGCTTTAAAATCACTTCTTTCATTGCTATCAAAATATATTTTTAAGACTGATTTCTCTATGATGAGTTTATAAAAATTGCAATAGCTAGATGTTATTCCCTGTGAATACTGTTGTTGTCAATAGAATCTATATTAGATAAGTTAAGCAAGGAACAAGTTCATCTTTTGCATTAAAAATTTATATTTTGATGTGTTGATGTCTCTTCAAAGGATAAAGTAGGTATTCAATATGGAGAATCACTATTTTAGTCATAACTTTTTAATTTCTATTATGAAACTACAAGTTTAAGTGTAATAGTGATTCTCTATCTTTTCACAGTGATGCAAACTTTCAATGCACAATATGTACAATTTTTAAATCTTTCCTCCTTTGTAATGCTTCTTCTGATTATATTCATTAAATGTTGCATATTTTCAGTTGAATCTAATAATAAAAATGTGATGTGTATTTTTGCCTGTTTTTTCCTTTGATTTCACTTTCCTAGTAACTCATTTAATTGAATTTTACAGAAGTATAGTTTTTGCAACAAAACAGAAACTTTTTAAAAGCTGAGTTTTTGCTCTAGAGAGTTAAGACACAGTGTCCCATACAGCACTTGCCATGAACGATACAGTGTCAGGAGCAGGGTAAATGTTCAGCAAATACCAATGGATATGTAAATTTGTACCAATAAATTAGGTTACACTTTCTGAAGGGAATAATTTCCTCCAGTAGATAGCTATATCTATACAGAGATTCTTTTCATCTGCCAGTTTCCAGGGGTAGAAATAATTTAAGTACACAACATTAACTAAATTATGTATAATTCTTCATAAATTTCAAAATGTCAAAATGAGCATGATGTCACAGAAAACTGCGTGGAGTTTAGTATTCCTCTGAACAAAGCAAGCACACTTTCTCTTTTCTGTAGCTATGATCATGCAGATAAAGCCATACCATAGAATGTTTGAAAAGCAACAAAGAGTGTTATGTAATTAGGAATTTTCTTAAAAGAATAAAAAAAGCAAACACCCTACTGTCTTTTGTTTTTGAAGATTTGATGTTAGGAAACCAACCAGGCAGAGGTTTTGTTTGACCAAACAAAAGAAAACTATGAAAGTACAAAATAAAATATTATTCAACACTTCTGCATTTCATCATTAGTCTCCTACAGGATACAAAGTCAATGTGTCCCTATGGGGGTCCGTGGGAGAAATGCCAAAAACAAAGTAAAGCAGTTGATGATCCTTGATCTCCTCTTTACTACAGCTCCCAGTATTTGGAAGTCAGAGAAAACTTTCTTTATTAAGTGACTATGACAATTCTTTTGAATAAAATGTTAATCAAGATCAGCTCTTTTACTTTTAAAACTTTTAATCAAAGTCATAATATCTTCCCCAGCCTTGCATTATATCAGGGATCCTGTAAGGAAGAGTTGAGTATGCATGCCTCTTTCCTCCCTGAGTGGACAAGGTAAGTGCCATTGCCGTTCTATAGATTTCTTACCTTGCTTTTCCGACTGTGTGAACTAAGAATACTTTTTCTCTAAATGATCAAAAACATGATTAGTTGTTGCAGTGACTGACATTGGTGTAGGTGCATTATTGAAATGCACAATGGTTTTCAATAACCTATTAATAAAATTCATAAGGGATGGAATTCTGTCTCCTATTTTTTGAATGGGGTAATAGTGTACCCCGCTGTAGCCAAATGTTATTTCTTTAGTGTAACTAATAGAACCTGCTAATATTACCTATTACCATGTCAAAGTTAATATAACAGAGAAACATTAGCATGTTAGGACAATTTAGATCTAGGAAGTATTTTTTTAATGTTTATTTATTTATTTATGGGAGGGAGGGGTGGGGGGGGGGGGCAGAAGATCTGAAGCAGGCTCTGCCCTGTCCACACACAACCTCATGTGTGGGACTTGAACCCATGAACTGTGAGATTATGACCTGATCTGAAGTTGGATACTCAACCAACTGAGCTACCCAGGTGCCTCCGATATAGGAAGTATTTTTATAAGAAACCCTGTAGAGCTGTGAGTGAGAGAAGACACAGTGGCCTCTTTCTCAGCAAACAGATCCCTTCTAGACAAATCTGACGTCTTGGGTAATTGTGTTGGTTAGCATCCTCTTTCCTTATCTCTATTACCCATTCCTATGTCTTCTAACAACCGAAGTCCTTCTAAAGACAGTGTTATTTGATGAATGTGAAATGCTTATTTATATCTATCTTTAAAATCCCTTAATAACACCAACAAAGGGGTCTCAGTTAATCAAGCTGGTTGGATAAAGATTGGGGCAAAATTCATTGTACTAAATTTATTTCCATATAATAAACCCATTCTGGATCCTCATCCATTGAAATTGCCAGAGTCAAAAAAGTTAAATTATTTTAGACAATGCAAAAAGAAATTGCCTGCAATATTTGGAAAGGAATATATCTGCTGAAATGCCTGAGAGTTTATAAAATTTACACAAAACCTTTATTGAAAAATAATTGGAAGCCACCCACAGCACGCTATAAAAAATTCCAATTTTCTATCCTATTTAATTCTGATACTATTAGCCTTCTTTGCCTGTAACATGGAAATTGAAACACAATAGTTTTTGTCCAATGTTTGAAAATACAGAATCTCGTTATATTATTATAAGTTTTTATTCCTATTCTCTGAAAACAGTCTAGATTTTCTATTAAATAACTAAAATCTTTTTCATTCTCTTCTTATGCACCTTAAACTTCCACGAATCACGCAGAAATTGCTTACATCGATTCTTCCCATGCCGTAAATGAACATAATTTTAATATTTACAGGTCATTATATGTCATTGGGTTATAATTTCCTGAGAAAATCCACAAGGTCCCACATCAAGAAAATACCAGTCTTTTCAAGTATATAAGCCATTAGGCCATGAATCTACATCCCATGGGCCCACTAGACTAAGAACAAAATTAAAAAATATGTAGACAAACATAAATTTCTTGATCAGGAAACAATGTGAATTTGCTGCTGGAATTAAATACGTATATGTATTCCCATTTCAATCAAAGAAATCTAATGTTTTCTTACAAACCATGGAGGGTCTCTTGAGCATATTTAGAACACATTGAAATGTAGTTTATGATTTTCTTTGTTCAAATTATCGATGACTTGTCAAAATATGTATTTCGGTATTAGAAGGACATATCCAAAACAAAATCCAGAAAGAGGTGGAAACTATTTTTATGACAAAGTAGAAAGAATAATTGGTACACTTTTCATCCTTTACTTCTTTGAACTAGATCATTTAAATTTCTCCTATCTGGCAGAATAGAAGAAGGGTTTGGTGTAATGATTCCCCCAATCCTTAAATTTGATTGTTGAGCACATTTAGGTATTTTCTTTTTCTTCTGTTCTTAATAGAGTGGGAAGCTGTGCTTTTCCCTACAGACAATCCATGGACAACAGCCTAGCCTGTGGCCCATTTTAGTCCTTACCCGTCTGAATTTAAAATGCTATCACAAGATTTCTTCTAAATTACCAAAACTTAACAGGCTATTTTCTCTCTGAATTTCTATTTGTCACTTACTCTGTACTTTAATGCTGTAATACCAGTTCAAACTTCTCCTTCTTTCTCTTTGACTGATATAAAATGTTCATCCGTCAGCAAAACCGATGGCATTGTCTTTCGTCTTAATTTTTAAGATAAATGTATCATTAAGATTTAGCTTATCATTTTAAATAAACAGCAAATAACTTGTTTGCTATTCACTGCCTCAAACTAGTTTTTAACATTCACATGAGAATGTTCACAAAAAGAGAGATTATTTTAAGTTATATATATGTCACTATGAAAGAAAAGACAATCTTTACCAGGGCGACAATTTGGAAGAGACCAATCTCTAAATGTATTTGCACGTGAATTTTATAATTATAAAACTAGTTCCAAGATCATGATGTATTTGGGGAGTATTCCACAGAAATTAATATTTCCATTTTAAGCCAATTTAGTTACATGGTACATTGATGAAATAATTCCACTCTCATTGCATGTGTAGCAAGTTAGAAAGTATCTTAAACTTTAATTTTTTAAAAACGTTTATTTTTTTTGAAAGACAGAAAAAGCACGAGTGGGGGAGGAGCAGACAGAGAAGGAGACCACAGAATCTGAAGCAGATTCCAGACTCCGAGCTGTCAGCACAGAGCCTGATGCGGGGCTCAAACTCACAGACCCTGAGATCATGACCGGAGCCGAAGTCGGATGTTTAACCAACTAAGCCACCCAGAGGCCTCAAAAGTATCTTAAACTTTAAAATAAAAGAGTAACTCAAAAGCTTGATTTAAGTTTAGCATATTTCCAATAAAAAATTAAAAGTAGAAACAAAAGAGAGACAATATGAAAATAGCAAATCAAATAAAGATATTTTGAAGTTTCAATTTCTTAAAACCCATCATTGTGTTTTATGATCAAATTTAAACCCTTATTTTTCTGTTTTCCAATGGAATTATCTTAGCAGTGGGTTATGTTTGTGCTTTTTTACCAATCATGATACTTGATTACTTTCTAATCCACATACTAGGTCACATTTAGCCTTTTTTCTCTAAGTCATGCCATAGCTATTTATTTCTGTCTGTGTTCAGCCATTGGGAAGATGCAATGAAAATGAAAGGTGTGGTGAATTACCCTCTTATTTTGTCTTTTAAAGATTTCATTTCCTATTTAATGCAACGTAAGGACAGTGCGACTATCCTAAGGACCTCAGTTAACTGTCGTTAGTTGTTGCTGGTATGATATGGACCATGCTCTAGTTCCTCTTTTAATGCCAATGTTATAGAAAAGGTCATCAACTCAGACTGTCTTCACTCCACTCCCAGTTCAATTCTAAACTATTTACATCTACCATTGACCTTACTACTGTGCTAAAATTGCTCTCATGGTATCTAGTTAATAAAATATAGTTATGCATTTATCTATCTATTATCTGGATTTCCCTAAATAATTTAGTCTTCACTAACCAAATTCTTGCAATCATTTCTACCTTTAAGTCTACTTTGTTTTACTTTCCCAATTGTCTAGTAGCTCTTTTTGTTGTTGTTGTTGTTATTGTTGTTGTTATCTTTCTACACTATAAAAATAGATATTTTCTAGAGCCCAGTTCTCAGTTCTATTCTCTTTTCACTACATTCTCCTCAGGGATTAATCTAACCAACCTTATAGCTTAAACTGCTGTTTTAATGTCAATGACACAAATCTTTTGCTAAGTATAAGAACCTGACCACCAAACCAGTAACTCCATTTAATTACAACATATTTACCAAGTACTTATTTTTATTATTTTTTGTGTTGTTTATTTTGGTCCTGCCCCCTGACATGCTATCCTTCTCTCTTCCCCAACTCATCCTACTGAAATCTCTATTCAGGATTTGTCTCAAATGTATTTTTTTAAATGAAACTCTTTCTGATTCCCCAATATGGATATGATGATTATTCCTTCAATGTGGTTTCTACTTTGTTTATGGCACTTGTCTTACTCGTTTTTGCTATTATATATTTGTGTGTTTAATTTTGTCTATTCAATCATAATCTTTTCCAAGGTAGGTATATAACCTATCAAAGACCCTACCTTCTAATACCATCTTCTCTGGGGGTTATAATTTCAACGTATGTGTTTAGGGAGAGACATAAACAATCAGTCCATAGCAGTAGAGATGATATCTTAATGTCTTTGGCTTCCTTAAAGTGCGTAGGATAAAATGCCTTCACCTATTGAGTGAATGAATTGAATTGACTACTTCAACTTTTTCACTATTTTCATTTAAGGATTTCAGAAAAGTCAGTCTCATGAAAATTCATAATACAATTGTGGAGGAAGAAAGACACTGAACAGTAGACATGATATACTTTTGAGAAAACTGGGAAAGAAGGTAAAGATGCGAATCAAACTGAGACTGAAAAATAACTACTTTCTTCAGTCATTGGAGAATTTGTGTACTTCATTCTAACCAAGGGAAAAAATCATGATGGAACTAAAAAGGAGACTGGACATCCAGACAGATAGGTGGCAACGATTTGAACTCTGCAATATGATAGGATCCTTAGGACCAAAACTCTCCTACATAAAATGTATCTATCAGTATTAGATGATTCCATACTTTGGTTTGCCCTGGGATAGTCTAGGTTTTTACTGTTGTCCTTAAATAATTATTACCCTCTTCGCTGGTTCCCAAAATGTACCAGTTTGAATAAGGTATTATGCTGAGTGACATAAGTTAGTCAGAGAAGGACAGATATCATATGTTTTCACTCAGATGTGGATCTTGAGAAAGAAGACCATGGGAGAAGAGAAGGGGAAAAAATAGTTACAAGCAAAAACATAGGGAGGCAAACCATAAGAGACTCTCAAATACAGAGAACAAACTGAGGGTGGATGGGTGAGTTGGGGGAGAGGGGAAAATGAGTGATGGGTTTGAGGAGAGCACTTGTTGGGATGAGCACTGGGTGCTGTATGTAAGCAATGAGCCATGGGAATTTACCCCCAAAACCAAGAGCACACTGTATACACTGTATGTTAGCCAATTTGATAATAAATTATAATTAAAAAATAAAAAACATATTAAAAAAAGAATTATGAATTAAATGATCATCTTACCCAAAATATATAAGGCTGGGTAGTTTATCAATGTATATCCATGTTTATCTCTATGATTTTCAATCTATAACCTTATACATTCACACACTTGTCACATTTTTAGCAAAATGATTTATACTTTCAATAATTCAAAAATGCTGACCTACTGATTATGATTTAATGAAGGACAATAATCACTATGTTCTTCCCCTCACTTGCTTAACAGTGTCTTGAACATTATCAGCCCTTGCTCAGGGTTTATTGAATTGGACTCATGTTCTAGGGAGTTGATATCAAAGACTCCTATTAAGAGAGTCCTTGATATCAAGGGCTCTTCATTAAGTCATACATCTAATACTTTCTCAGGTGATTTTGCTTTCTAGAAAATTAAAGAGACACTTATACAGAAAGAATTTGGATACCTACTTGAAGGCAGACTTGGCATTGATTCACAACAGTAACTACTCATTTTTGGAAAAGAATGTTCAAAGTACTGATTTTTTTCCAACTAAATCACATTTACTACCTTTCAAACTAACCCCTTCCTATGAAAAACTCATTTTAAATATAATATTCCAGAACTTACACCGACACACGTCACTAATTTTGTTATTTAGTTATTTGGATATTGAAGATTGATACAATGAAGCTACCAAGATAAAACACAGAAGAATAAAATTGGTCAGACTCTGTAATCTTTCTCTCTTTGAGTAATTTTCAATATATCAAAAAATGAAAATTAAAAACAGAGAGATCTATTTGCTTCATTTGAACTCTTTATCACCCGCCTACTCCTTAACAAGGAAAAACAAACAAACAAAACAAAACAAAAAAAAACCTGCAGCTCTTTTCCTTAAACCCATTCATTATTTTTTAAGATCTCATTAAATAAAAAAGGAAAAAATAGATGCTTTCATTGAGTGTACAAAATTAAAGTTGTTCTGCCACCAAATCCATTAACCTCTCCAAGAGAACTCTCTGATACTAACATTGATAATGCCTGTTAAACGTACATGCTGAGAAGAAGATAAATGAAGATGAGAAGAGAGATATGATAGAAGAGAAAACTGGCATCTGCCTTCTAATCTACAGCACTAGAATTTCCTAGGAAATAACCACACCATCAATCATATCAATTAATCAGCACTACACCAGTTCCCAGCTAAAGGACAGGCAATTACAGATGAGGGGAACTGGAGTACATAGTACAGTATCAGACTTATTAGAGAGAACACTGGGCAGAAAGTCCCACTTAAAGATGCGGTCCAGAACATATAGCCAATGTTTCAATAGCCAATTCGCAAATGAAGTCTGGTGACCATAAGTGTTATCAGTGTTTAAAATTTGTTATACGGTTTAAAAAAAAATGATTCTAAATCAAGGTCCAGGAGATAGCAGAGGATCCAAAAACTGAATCCAAAAGGGATGGAAGCAAAGGAATAAAGGTAGACACGTCATGGGACAGAACCAGAATTCCAATTTAAAGAGCACTTCTTACCACTTTTTTAAAATTGTATTTACTCACATCTATCTTGCCCTCCTGTTTATGCAGAACGTTGGCATATGGATGAATGATAGAAACAAATGTTCTCTAAAAGCACTTAAGATACACTGTATGAGTTTAGTTCATACTTTGGCAGAATAAATGAGGTGTTTAGGTGTCTTTTGCTTCTCCCCTAGCCCATGCATCCTTTCCCAAATGCTTGTTTTTGGTTTCAGTCAGCATTTGAAGACAGGGTGGCTATATGGTTATCCTCCTTTTCTCACCCTCCTGATCTTTATACAAGAAGTGGCTGACAAGGTATTGAAATTTGTACTCCTTCCAGAATTATGACAGTGTAGTAGACATATTAGCCATCGTTTCAGATGATGGCTAGAGTGATATTCTGCTAGAATTAAAGATTAGCATCCAAACTAATCAGCTGATACTCATGCTGGATTCCTTATCACAGACATATTTTGAGTATTACCAATGGCTAGTGGAGTATATCTATTTCAGATTAACATAGAACTATAAAACACTAAGCACTTCTTAGTCCTGAATTTCTCTATACCCTATTCTATGTCTAACTCAAAATCATAACAATTATTTATTCTAATATGTTCTTCTAATACTTATATAGATTAATTTCAAGGTAATGTATTTTGTATGTTTGTATGGTGAGATATATCAAAGTTCCTTTCTGTATGTTTTTGCATATTGATATTTTGATATCCAATGTTTCCAGCACTAATTGCTGAAGAGACTCCAACACTGAACTGAATTACAAACTTCACCAAAAATCAACTCTGTTCCATTGATCTCTGTGTCCATCTTTAGCCAATACCACACTGGTTTAACTAATGTAGCTTAAAAGTAAGTTTTGAAATCGGGACAGTAAGTCCTTCAACTTTGTTTTACTTTCTCAAATTTTTTTGGCTCTTCTAGGTTCCATTTAAATTTTCAGACAAGGTTAATAATTTTTTAAAGTTTAGGATAGTTTTGGATTTATGGAAAAATTGCAAAAATAGAACAGAGCATTCCCATGTACCTCACATGCAGTTTCCCTGTTATTAACATCTAACATTATTATGGCACATTCGTCACAATTATGAACAAATATTGATATATTATGAACTAAAGTCCATATTTCATTTGGATTTCTTTAGTTTTTCCCCAATAGTTTTTTGTTTGTTTGTTTGTTTGTTTGCTTTTTCTGTTTCAGGATGTCATCGAGGTACCACATTATGTACATTTAGTTGTCTGCGTTGGTCTCTCTTGCTGTGGCAGTTTCTTTGAACTTTCCTTGTTGTTGTTGTTAGCCTTGACAGTTTAGAGGAGTGCTGGTCAGGCATTTTGTAAAATGTCCCTCAGTTGTGATTTATCTGATCCTTTTTTCTGGGACTCTTCTCTGAATTTCTGCTGGAGTGAAGGGCTATTTTCATCATGTCATACTAATAATGCATACTATGAACATGACATCACTATCAATGTTAACCTTGATCATCTGGCTGCAGAGCGTTTGTTAGGTTTCTTCTTTTTAAATTTATACTCCACCTCCCTCCCCCCACCTTCTATCCTGTACTTTTTAGAAGGAAGTTACTGTGTGTAGACTACATCTAAGAAGTGGAATATTAGCATGTCTTGTTTTATTGTACTTCACTTTATTGAGCTCTGCAGATACTGAATTTTTTACAAATTTTTGGCAACCCCGAATTGAGCAAGCCTACTGGCACCATTTTTTCAGCAGCATTTGCTCACTTCATGTTTCTACGTCACATGTTGGTAATTCTCACCATATTTCAAACTTTTCCATCATTATTTGTTATGGTGACCTGTGATCAGTGATTATAACTTACTGAAAGATCAGATGATGGTTAGCATTTTTTAGCAATAAAGTACTTTCTAATTTTTTAATGAAGTATTTTAAATTTAGGTATGCACACTGTTTTTTTAGGCATAGTGTTATTATACACTTAATATCAAGTAGTATAGTGAAAATATAAAGTATAGTGCATATTTTATGCTTTGGGAAACCAAAAAATTTGACTTCTCTATTGCAGTGGTCTAAAACCAACCCACAATATCTATGAGGTATGCCCGTATCTAGATAAGTTATTTGGACTTTTCTACATAGGAAATTTATCTATTATCCTCCCAATATTTATTTATTCGAACATTTGTTCATATTACTATGGATTCATGGATAGCATCTTATATGCTGGTGTTTTCACCCATTACTACTTTATTTTGTTGCTCACATTGCTCCAGCCTTGGCCTTTAGGTACTATTCCAATTTATTCCTGTGTGTCTTTGGCATATCACCATCGTTGTGGTTTTCTTTTTATTTTTGTTTTGAGCACTTCCTTGCTATCTAGCACTGAAGTTTGTTTAAGAAAACATATAGGGCACCTGACTGGCTCAGGTCTTAGATCATGCAACACTTGATCTTGGGATTATGAGTTCAAGCCCCATATTAAGTCTAGAGCCTACTTAAAAAAAACAAAAAAGAATGGCTTTGATAAAGCAGTAAAAATTGTTAATTAAAAAAAAAGCATATAGTGAGATCTTATTTTTTTCTTTTTCTTTTCTAACCACTATGCAATCTCTGACTTTAGATTAGAGTGTTTACTTTACTTACATTTAATGTAGTTAGTGTTAAAATTCGGTTTACAGCTGCCATTTTGCTATCTGATTTTTATGTCTCATCATTTTATGTCCCTGTTATCCTTGCTCTTTCTGTTATAAACAAGCATTTTTATACCATTTTAAGTACTCTACTGTTTTTTACCTATATTTTCAAACTTTTTTATAGTGGTTGCTTTAATTATAATATGCATCTTTAACATCACAACCTACCTCTGGTTAATACTGATTTACTTCTGATAAAATCTATCAACTTTGAATCAGATTAGTTTCATTGTTTCACTCCGCTTTATGCTATTATATATAAATATATATATTATATTTACCTACATACTATACTTAGCTACATATTTTCAATATTCTAGTGCTCCTCAACTTTTTTCTATGATTACAAGTTACCATTTTCTTTTTACACTAAAGGTTTTTTGGGTTTTTTTTTTTTTTGGTAGCGAATGCTAGTACTATGCTATGGTTTTGTCTACTTGACAATATATTTTGCCTTTCTGGAAAAAGAATCTGGATGGGCAAATTTTTATTTTAGCATACTTTGAGTATGTCATCCTATTGCCTCCTTGAGTTCCTTGTTTCTTACGAGGAATTATGGTAACATGTCCCCATGTGTGATGAGTTGTTTTACATTTGTAGCCTAAGTGATATTTCCTTTGCCTTTGACTTAGCACTTTGATTCTAATGCACTGAAATTGTCCTCAAACACCTTAACTCTGGAAGACTTCCGCCCCCTGTCCATGGAACAGTATGTGGGTTGGGCGATGCATTCAAAGTTGTGGCCTGTTCTCCATTTCCCTTGCCTGTCACATTTTGCCAGGATTTCCAGAGTCTGCTTCACATGAGAAGGCATAGGGGTGAGAGGTTATTTCACTCCTTTTCTGGTTCTTTGATGTTTAAGTTCTCTCCAATAAACTTCTGGCCTGCTGATTGCCATAAACCAGAATACACATTTGAGCTAGCATATTTGCAGATTTTCTCGGTGATTCTAAGCCAAATCTGCCAATTAAGGTCAGCAAACCTGCAGGTTTTCATTCTCCACTTGACATCTCTGGTAGAAGAACCTATTACCTTTGAAGTAAAGTTACAGCTCTTCCAGACTGAGCTGGGTATGGGTTGATGGGAGGCAGAGATGGGAAGAAGTTCTAGGCAAGAAAGCCACCCCTTCCATCGTTCTTATTTGGAGCTCTTAAAAATTTTTAAATAAACACTTCTTAATTTATTGCAAGCCTCTAGTCAATATCCAATGCCTTTTAATGGGTGGGGTTTTTAAAAATTATTTTACCCATTTAATTTTTTTAATGTCGATTTAGTTTTGAGAGAGAGACAGAGCATAAGTGGGGGAGGGGCACAGAGAAAAGGAGACACGGAATCAGAAGCAGGCTCAAGGATCTGAGCTAGCAGCATAGAATCTGATGCAGGGCTCGAACTCACAAACTGCCAGCTCATGACCTGAGCTGGAGTCGGACGCTTAACCAATTGAGCTACTCAGGTTACTCCCCCCTGTCCCCAGCAATTTAATCTTAAAGGCTAAATAACTAAGATCTTTTCTGCACTTTTTATACTTGTTTTCTACAGAAGAGAATCACCTTGCTTCTCTGGAACCATTATTAGAAATCCTATAATTATTAAATTATTGAAAGTGGTTCAGTGAAACTGCTGATAAGAACAAAGTGCTATATCTACTCATCCGGGGAAGGGGGAGAAATTCAGATGTTCAAGCCCTAAGTGAAAATTAAATATTGCTGTTGAAGACATATGCTTGTTCTCTAGAGACCCATGCTTAAAACTTACAGATTAATATAAGGTTATGGCTTTTCTGTGACCCCGATTATACCTGCAGTTAAGTATGTATTTATTTTACTAGTTGCAGATAAGAATTACTAAGTTCGAACATAGCTTGTGTATTTGTATAAACCGGAAGTTTAAGATTTTATGGATTCTCTGAAGTTGTAACTCCCGAAAACCTACCAAAATACGGCCCACTCTCCTTCAGATCTTTGTAATTGCAATGGCTTGTGGTAACCATGTCCACAGCCACACGGCCACGGTAGAATTATCATATTTTGTCTGCTAGTCACACACACACACAAATCTTTGACATGATATTTCATTGACATAAATCAAGGATAGGTCCTTATCTGCAGCCTAGGAAATGAAAAGTATACTGAGACATCAAAATATCACGGTGATCTCCTCTTTACTGTTATGTATATTTCATGATTCTTCCCTAATTGGAAAAATACATAATTGAGGCCAATTGAAAAAAAATATATGATGAAAAAAAAGTATGAAAAATAGAATAGAGATCAAAATACTCTCTCTATATTCTGTCCAATATAATCTTAGCCTTGCTAAATAACACTAGCAGCAATTTGGAGATCTACGGGACATTGGGGAAAATGGCACAATTTAACTGAACAGGAGACGGAAAATTTTCTTTGACACTTTCTAAGGGTTATCTCCAATTATATTAGGAAAGTGTGGCGGCATTTTATTGGAACCAGCAAAAGAGATAAATTTTTGCTTGAAACCCCAATCTCTGTTCCGGGAAAAGTCTTTATTATTTAGCCTTCAGGAAAATGGAAGTGACAGATTGCAACTGCCAGTAGACACTGACTCCCTTTATGTTCCTCTGCTTTTCTTATTCCCAATTGGAGAGAGAACTGATTAAACTCTGACTCCAGAATGTGAAACCAAAAAGTTTCATAACCATGCGAGTGACTTTAGCATGTCCAAATGTTGCCATGGAGATCAGAATTTGTTGAACTTGACATTATAATCTGCATTAGCGTCTCTAAAAATGTTTAAATAGATGTAGTGTCAGAACACTGATAATTCCAGTTGTATGCCTTAAATCTTATCATTCACCCTGATTTTTCAATCTTCTTAAATTTAGTTGACTGCTTCTGTTTATTGCTACAGTATAAATCAAAAAAGGTGTATATATGTCAATCTCATGAAATCATCTATGCTAATAGGTGCTCAAATAATCCTTTTATGGGTATCACTATTCAATTCACAGGATTCTAAACCAAAAATCCTTGGCATCAAAATACCTGTGGTTTAACTACAAAATAGTAGTAGGTCAGGCAAAAGTTATAGGACTCTCTTAAACTAAGACTTATTCATGCCTGATGGCATCTGTTTATTTATTTATTTTTTCCTTCTCAAGCTCAATGCAATAGCCAAATTATACTCAATTCCCTATCTATTTCTGCATTTGCTGTTGGAGAGCCTTAGTGTCCCAGCGTCTCTGAGATTAATTTTGTCAAATGTTTCCAGGCACACCTTCCCAAGGTCATTTGGGTCAGTCAGGTGAGCACCTAAGGAAAATACAAGTAGTACACTTGACCCTGGAATAGACCACTATAGTTCACTTGGTTGTGAATCTATTCATTAAGAATATTTATCTTCCACTCTGATCAACATCGTGACTCCTTTTTTATAGCTTTTATTTTTGCAATTATTAAACTCTTTCTGTATTCAGATTAGAAAGTTTTAACATAATATTGTTCTTTTGAAGATGCTTGGCTTGAGCAGGGACACAGTTTTATTACACAAGAATAGGATTGCTTTGGTTTTCAAAAGAAAAAACATATCTAAAAACCATATCTAAATGGCTGACTGTGACTGTCCATTGATCTATTTCTGTATCCAGTTCTCTGTTTTGACAGTGCAACTGCATCAGGTTATTTTTCTTCACATGATTACTGAAAGGTTTTACTTCCTGCCTAGATTTGTAAGTTCTGAGTCCTTACTGCTTACTTTCTCCTTTAGCGAAAAATATATCAGAAATTATAAGAAACTTCTCTATTTTCTGCTGTTTTCTATACCTGTCAACTTCTAAATGGAAAGTGAGGAAACCACAATTCAAAAAGATGCCCACTCTAGAGCACAAGAATCCTGCACTCTGGTATTTTAAGACTTAAAATATTTCCAATGACATCTTTCTAAGATTTAAGTCCACTTAGTTCATAATTTTTTAAATGTTTATTTATTTTTGAGAGACATAGAGACAGAGCGTGAGCAGGGGAAGGGCAGAGAGAGTGGGAGACACAGAATCTGAAGTAGGCTCCAGGCTCTGAGCCATTAGGACAGAGCCCGATGCGAGGCTCGAACTCACAGACTGCGAGATCATGACCTGAGCTGAAGTTGGATGCTTAACCGACTGAGCCACCCAGGCACCCCTTAGTTCATAATTTGTATTACATGTTTTCAAAAAGAATTTACTATAATTATGGATGCAAGTAGAGCTAAAAACTTAGATGTCTAATTTGGTTGCTTTTTTCAAATACTGGTATATGTTTGAGTCTTGATTACTTTATGACAAAGGCAGGAGTTATAAGAAAAGAGGAAGAGCAATTAAAATGGATCTTACTAGAATATTAAAGGCTGCTCTTTCACTCCAATAGCAACTTCTGAAAGACCTAGAGGTTCTAGCCAGTAAAAATTTTCAGAATCATAGACACTGATTTTAACAAAACCAGCAGAAATTTTCCCTAAAGTATTGGGATTATTTCTTAATCTTCCCATTACATAGGGATATTCTTTTATGTTAAAATTGAAAAATATGCTGATGCATAATTGCCTGGAGCTGTGTGTTGCAAATGATTCTGAGGTTCCAATGAGGAAGAATACTCTACTGGTTTCCAAAGTGTAACCCCTGACCAGCACCATGGCCATCAGCTGGGCACTTGTTAGAAATGCAGATTTTCGTGCACCTTCAGAACCCTGAGACTGAAGTCTCGCCATGTGTGTTTTAACAAGCTCACTGGGTAAGTCTCATACATACTAAACTTTGAGAACCACTGCTCTAGCCTGTTAATTATGTCTGCTCTGTGTGTGTGATGATGAACCAAATGTCATTTACCTTTCTAAATTGGATGAAATAAATATCATGACACAGTAAATAATCTCTAAGCCATTGAAGTTTTAAATTATGAAATGGTTCATCATCATGAACTTCACATTGGGATATTCAGTGAATTTAAAATGAAATAAAAGCTAAAGTAATTACTAGTGAGCAACTGTGGTAAGAGCATTTGCTCTTGTCTGCGCTGAATCAAACACTTCCTTTTTAGAACAAGCCCTCCCTCCTCCACGATTCTGTTGAGGCTGTCATTTTTGTGTCTGTTATAAAAATTGATAACAGGAATGGAGAATCCAAAGAGATAAGCAATGAAACATGGTAAGTTGAGTTCATATGGAGCCCCATTCTCTAGGTTGAAATTTAATAAATCCTTAAGTGGCAGCAAAATTCTGCTTAATGTTTTATCTAATATGTAAGATTCAAACTCTGTGTCCATTAATGCTAAAACTTCAGGGGACTTGGTGGAAATATGTAAGTATTAGAATATACTGTTAACTTCCTGTGGACATCAATAAGATTTTAGGAGAACTGTATCTAAGCTGGGAAATTTAAAGCAGATGGTAGCACCTGGCCTTGTTATGTAAGGTAATTTTCTTCCTAGAGTTAGTTATGCCTAGTGGTGGGGAGTCAGAATTTTTTTTAAGCTTATTTATTTATTTTGAGAGAGAGAGTGAGCAAGAGTAGGGGAGGGGCAGAAAGAGAGGCAGGGAGGGAGGGCGAGGGAACCCAAGGCCAGCTCTGCACTGTCAGTGAAGAGCCCAATGTGGAGCTCGGACTCACAAACCATGGGATCATGACCTGAGCTGAAATCAAGGGTCTTGATGCTTAACTGACTGAGCCACCCAGGTGCCTGGGGAGTCAGATATTTCTATGTTTTGTTGGAATTCTGGTGAAATCTCCATTTCCAGTAAAGATTAGTGCAAGCAGTGTGCAGTGAGTGGGAATGTATCATATTGGCAACCAGGGCCTTTGCTTACAAGGCTTATTTCCAAGATGTCTGCATGCCTCCTCTCTCCACATAAACTCAAATGCCACCTTCTCAGGTAGGCCCACTTAGTATGTCCATTTAAAATTTCCATCTGCCCTGAAACTTCCCTTCACTCCTGCTCCCCCTTAGCCCACTCTATTATTTTTCATATCACCTATCCCTTCCAATTCCCAATAAAATCCTAGATTACCACAAAAGAGAAATATTAGCAGGAAATCAGTGTTCATAGGTTGAATTATGAACTAGCTTTGACCTTTCCTGTATGCATTCAAACTCTACGTGTACCTGCAGAGAGTAGTTGCTATGGGCCATCCAGGAGAGTGATAACTGTAATGGCAATTGTTAATCTTAATATGAACAACTCATAATGATGATAGTATAATAATTATAGCATAATTATAATAATTATGCCTACACACATATAGGTATTGGGTCAATACTTAATCTACCCTCATGGCTCAAAGATCAAGGAGAATAAAAGGAAGGGAATGAGTGGGCTGTATATATTCAGAGTGTCTGTAGATCAGTTTTCATGGAAGTGCATTTATATGGAATGCAATGGACTGAAGATTCAGCAGACTGGTTAACAATTGACATAGGATCTTTGCTTTAACAAAACCAAAGGTGTCCTTGTTGATTCAATAAGATTTTATCGTTCATTAGGTCTTAAATATAGCAACTAATTAGAGGAGACCACATCTCTGCTAAAAACCTGTGGCAATGGAAAGAATTTCACCTCTGCGACACCAAATCAGCACACTTGTAAATTAAACATCTTCATCTCAAGTCCAAATATGCCTCAGCCTTGCCTGAGAACAACTGGTCGAGGAAACATGTGGCAAAATGAGATATCTAATCAAGTCCTAGAATCCCACAGGAGAATATAAAGATGAATGTCACTTGGAGATACTTCATCCATATCCACATGAGTGTTAGAATGTCCCTCTGCTTAGCAAACCATAGAGAGGGTGATGTAAAACATATATTTTGTGCTATAAACTGTGGTATAGAAAGGTACGTGCATGTGTGTATGCCCCTGTGTGCATTTAAGGATAACCGAATATTTATTCCCTTGAAAATTAGATTTCTCTGTCTAGTAGTACATATGAACCTAAGTTTTCCTTTCTACCTTTTTTAAACTATAAAAGTATTTTGTTTTTTGTTTTGTTTTTTAAAAGAATTTTTTAGTGTTTTATTTATTTTGAGGGAGAGACAGAGCATGAGTGGGGGCAGGGTAGAGAGAGAGGGAGACATAGAACCTGAAGCAGGCTCTGGGCTCTGAGCCATCAGTACAGAGCCCCATATGGGGCTCGAACCCATGAACTGTGAGACCATGACTTGAGCTGACATCAGAAGCTTAACCAACTGAGCCACCAAGTTGCCTCAAGTATTTTGTTTTTATTTCACATAACCTCTTACTTTGGTTCTTCAATTGTCCATTTGCTTTAACCTTCCATGATTTCCTTTTCCGAATTTGGCTTTTTGTTCAGTTTGTGTACATCTTGTTCATAACCTGATGCACTGCTTGGTTAACTCACCTCCTCAGCATAGCATCTCCCCACCGTATCATTTCTGGCAATTACTATCCCTCTAGAAAACCTCGTTAGATGAATAAGTCTCTGTCATTCTCCTACTTACCCCCAAGGTCTTCAAAATATTGATCTTTCAAAATAAACACCAATATCTGATCTTTCCATCATTATTTATATTAAATAGAAATGCAGTCAGGTCCTTAGATAGGTAGGCAGGTAAACAGGAATAAAATAACATATAAAATGCATATGTAATACAAATCAGAAGATACATTTTATATTTGTGTAATACATATATGTAAATTTTCACGTTCTTATAATTTTTATATTGAGAATTTATCAAGAACTAGAATGGATCAGGAAAGGGCTTCAAATAGAACCTGAACTCAGTGGACCGTACTCTGAAAATCTGCCTCAGTCTAGCAAAGACAGAAACGAATAGCTCCAAAGGACTCATTAGTGTTTATGCTGGCAGTGCGCATTTAAGAATAGTAGTCAGAGTTTATTGTGAGCCCCTTATTATCCTAATCCACACAGACCAATTGGAGTCAATATTGCTCCATGCATTACTATCATGAGTGCTGTTGTCTAACATCCTGCCAAAATGCAGAAATTAAAAAAGGAGGATGAGGCAATAATGAACCAGGTCAAGAATTTAAAATAAACAAATAATGAATTATCTTTTACTTGATAGTGTGAAAGCTACAAATACAGAAGAGGAGGGGGGAAAATCACCTTCCCATTCTTTGTTTTTCCCTTTCAAAAATCTGTACTTTGGCAAAGACAGAAATAAATCGACACCTGCCAAAAATCTATACAGGACTCAAGTGAAATGTGTTTGATTTTTTTGAAGCATTGCTAATTATCTATAAATTACCTAAAATCATATATTATTTTCTTTTCCTTATTCCTTATTATGTTTGTAACATTTTATACATTGTATTTCCAAGTCTAAACTCATGATACTAATTTTCATTTATCATTCTATATCTAGAACCAGAATATATTGTCACAAGTTGATCTCAACTATCCCAGTGGCTTTAAATACTATCCACACACTGATGGATCCAAAATTTATACAACCAGCCTTACCATTCCTTGCGACATCAGACATGCAAACACACACACACACACACACACACACACGCACACACACACACACACACGTTTATCACTTATTCAACATCTGTATTTAGATATTGAATAAGCACCACAAACTTCACATACCCCAAGCCAAACTGTTGATTTTACCTCTCAAATTTGCTCTACTTCACCAGTGTCCCTTCTATCTGCAAATGACATCACTATTTCCTCAGTCACTCTGACCAACAATTTCTTTCTTCCACACAGCAGATCCACTTCACAGCAAATCTTATTGATCCTATTGATTTTACATTCAAAGTATGTCACCTCACTGGTTACTCCTCTAATTCAAGTCACAATAAATTCTGACCTTCTAACTGGTCTCCTTGCTTCCACTCTTTCCCCTTATATACTTTGTTCTCTAAACAGCACCCACAGGAAACTTTCCAAAGTGCAAGTCAAATTATATGCTTCCCTGCTAGCAGGCTTACATTGGCTTCCTATCACACTCAAACTAAAAGTCAGAGACCTTACAATGGCCACCAGAGTGTGTATGACCTGGCACCTAGATACCTCTCCAATTTCACCTCCTATTCCTCACATTCCCTGTGCTTCAATCATACTGGCCTCTTTGCTTTTCTTGGACACATTCCTGCTTCTGTCTCTGGATCTTTCTCTTGGTGTTTTCTATTGCATGGAACATTCTTTTTCTGATATCAGCATGGTTCATTCAATTTACTTTGGTTTTGCAAATGCTACTCCCTCACAAAGGCCTTCCCTGACCACCTCATCTAAAATGGAGCCCAGGGGCGCCTGGGTGGCTCAGTCGGTTGGGCGGCCGACTTCGGCTCAGGTCATGATCTCACGGTCTGTGAGTTCGAGCCCCGCATCGGGTTCTGTGCTGACGGCTCAGAGCCTGGAGCTTGCTTTGGATTCTGTGTCTCCCTCTCTCTCTCTGCCCTTCTCTGCTCATGCTCTCTATGTCTCTCGAAAATAAATAAATGTTAAAAAAATTAAAAAAATAAAAATAAAAAATAAAATGGAGCCCAGCCCTGACACTCTTTTTACTTATTTTATTTAAAATATTTTTTAAGTTTATTTATTTATTTTGAGGGAGATAGAGTGAGAGTGGGGGAGGGGCAGAGAGAGAAGGAGAGAGATTCCCAAGCAGGCTCCACACTGTCAGAGAAGAGCTCGATGCGGGGCTTGAAAATATGAACCACGAGATCATGACCTGAGCTAAGGTCAAGAGTTGGATGCTTAACCAACTAAGCCACCCAGACACCCCTCTTTTCCTTATTTGAAGTATTAATACACAATTTAGGTATAGTAAGAACAAAAGATCAAGAGATGATTGTCAGTGAAAATATAATTTATTACACATAGATCCCAAAAGAGGGCACACCACACCATGAGGGGCCACGTGGAGAAGTACCAGGGTTGGTCAAGAGACAAAGAGAAAAGTTGGGGGAAGGACTGTGAGTAAGAAATTTTATTGTGGTTTCCTTGGAAAGGAATAGGTGAGTCAGAGTAAAAAGGTAAGGCAGGTTTAAGACTGGCTAAGTTTGGATAATTTTAGAAGTCTCTGGGGAATAGAGACTGTTTCTAGCTATCTGATACCTGGCTCTGGTGTGATTAGGACAGAATAGTGGTCCAGAGTATGAAAACCTTGTAAAGGAAGTGATTGAGGGTAGCGGTGGATTGTTTACTTTGTATTTAAAAACCATGGACTGGCAAGTTGTTTATTGTCTCTAGAAATTGGCTAACCTTAGGAGGGGCAGTTCCCTCAGAGTCAGGAAGTCCCAGATGTCGATTTAATAAGTCCCAGATTATTTTCTGTGTCCAGATGTCGAAACATCAGGACACAGAAAATAAACGACATAATTAATACAATTCTCACACCTTGCTTTATTTTCTTCGCAGCACCTCTCATTATTCAGCCTTATATTATGGATCACTTTATTTGTTTATTCTCTATCTATCCTTCCATAACAGAAATTTCATTACAGTAGTGACTTTTCTGTTGTTATTCGCTCCTGTTTTCCCAGTGTTAGAATAGTACCAAGTGCAGAGTAAAGGTTCAATAAATCATTTTTAAATTAGCTTATAAATAAGTGGATGACAGCTGTACATCAGTGCTTCTCAGCCAGGAGTGATTTTGCTTCCCAGGGACTTGTGGGCAATGTCCGGAAGTACTTGCAATCGTCACTAGGGGCAGAGGATGCTGCTTGGATTTGGGGGTAGAGGCCAGGCATGCTGCTAAACATTCAACGATGCAAACACTGCCCCCCTAAAAACACAACTATCTGCCCCAATCTCATTAGTGTCAAGGTTGAAAAATTCTGCTGTAGAGAAACCAAAAACCTGTATATTTTAAAAAACATAAGAATAACTATCAGAAGTTAATGATTATGGTCATAGCTATAATTAATTTAGAACCAAATTTTCTCAATTATAATTTTTAATAGACTTTTAATAAATATATGAACATAATCATCAACTGCTATTATGATTTATTTGTTCAATAAAAGGTAAACCATGAAAAGCAATGTATTTACCTGTCAATTATATTCCTATTTATACTCTATATCGTTATACATACAAACAAAAAAATGGCTGACAAAGCAAGATAGTTTACAGTAGCACTTATAATAAAAAGGTAGTGATTCCATGAAAGCATCTGTACAAAATAAAAATGCCAGGGTAATAATTAATAATGTTATCTTGATATAGTAGTGGTAATATATAATATTCATTTAATCGTCCATGTTCTATGCACCTTGATGAGTGTTTTACAGGCCTTGTGCACATATTTAAAAGGACTTGTGATCCACACAGTGTGTAAGAGAATCTGTTCTCGGTTCTGGGGTGATAGCGGTGAATACAATCGGACGGACCCATTGGATCTTTCGGATAACAAGTAAAGGAATCGTGTAACTTACGGAAGATAACAGATTCAAGGGTGATAACCCTTAGGCCAACTCTTTATTAGTGGTAGTATTATTATCTCCACTTCACATTTAAGCAAATGAAGGTGTAGAGAAGGTAAATGACTTACCTAAATTCACAAAGATTGTAAATGGGGGAAGTGGGACTCGAGTATGAATCCAAAGTCCATGATCTTAAGTACTCTGCTCTATTGTCCTCTACTTCCAGATGTAGAGGGGACTTTATTCCACATCGAAACTTGGAAACCAAGTTTCTTCAATATGGTGGCTCTACCCAGCCTAGGTCCTTGAAGATCTATGAATCCAACAGGTAAGAAGAGAGTCTGAAGGTTCAAGTATTTAAGATTTTGGGGGTCATGTCTATTAAGTGGTGAAAATTACTTCTGCTCACATTCCATTGGCTATGGATCACTCACGTGTATATACCTAACTGCAAGGGAACATGTGTGCCCAGGAAAAGGAAAACATGAATTTGGTGAAAGCTAGCAGTTTTTATTACAGATCATCCTTCTTAATACCAATTAAGAATGACCAATTAATGAGCTAATCACCTCCCAAAGACCCTACCTCCAAATATCATTGCATTGGGAATTAGGTTTCAACATACGAATTTTGGGGAGACATAAACATTCTCTATTGTCACATGCATTCCTGTATCAAAGGGAAACAATCCAAAAGTCCATCTAGTTACTTAACCCAGCTTGACGTTTAAGATCTTTAGGTAATACGTTATCTTCTTCCTTAGGCCTTAATGTGATTCCTTGTGAGTATAGCAACATATTGACTAAAATGACAAACTTGCTGCCTCCCCAGCTAATACAACAAGCCAATGTACAATGATGGGGCAGGGACAGGATATGCCCATTAAAAACCTATAATCAAAAGAATGAAAATAGGAAGCATATGGCAGTCGCTGATACATGGCAATGATGAAATCCTGCTGGGTGGGCATTTTGAAGAATCCTCTGCTGTTTGCTCAGACTTGGATTTGGTTATCTTGAAGGAACCACTTTGTGCTTTATACTCTGCAGCTTTGACTCTGCCCACTGGGAGAGTGTAGGCAAGTTTGCTGTCTTTAGAATATGGGAAAATACATAAATTCAGGATGCTTCCTATTATGGCAAGCTGGAAGCGTGGGCTAAGAGTTGGTTCAGAGTCACAAGTAAGTTTTGGGTAGACTCATGGTTTCCCTCATAATTCAATTCTGTCAAAAACCTAGGGGAATACGGCAACATAGTCCCCTCAAAAACCTTATCTATTTTGTGTTTAATTTCCATGGTCAGAAACCACACGCAAATTTTTTTCCTAGATACAGTTCTCAAGTATCACTTGCCCCTATGTCTCTCCCTTAAATAACCACTCCTTTCTAAGAAAGGAAAAAGAAGAAGAAAGCTCTATTCCTACTACCTGGGGGCAGCTGAAAAAATAGGCTGGGAGTGAAGGGCAATTCTCCTTATCTTACATGGTCCCATGACTGAGTCATCATTTTAACCTGAGAAGTCTATATGGTCCTTATGTCTTCAGT
Source organism: Paguma larvata (assembly GCA_030068075.1). NCBI lineage: Eukaryota > Metazoa > Chordata > Mammalia > Carnivora > Viverridae > Paguma > Paguma larvata. The sequence continues at coordinate 157,993,367 of CM057823.1, read as the reverse complement.
GTCTTTTCAGTCTTATTTCCTATTATTTGAACTCTGGTCAGCTTTTATAATCATCTGGAATCACTACCTTACATTTTCTGCTTGAAAGCTGGTCAATTATCCTTTCTAGAAAGAGGTAACCAACATTTCTTACCTAACATTCTGGCTCTTTCCAACAACTTTACTAAGAGCTACTTTCCTAAGGTTTAGTACGTACTTGATCTACCGTCCAACTTCTCCCAGGTAACAGTTTTATCAACTCTTTTGCCATGGTAAACAAGAATCTCCACCCTTATAGCCTTCTATATTGCTATCCACAACCGCTAAGCCAATACCTTGTGTTTTCTTATGGTAGCACCCTGCTTCAGATACAAATTTCTGTCAAAGCTGGGGTAACCTAGCTACTGTAATAAATAACCACCATTCCAGTGGTTTAACAGAGTATAAAAGTATTTTCAATCGTATAGCAGATTCCACACACATGCTCCTTGTTGCTTTCCTTCACATGGTGAATCAGGGACGCAGGTAACTTCCATGTTAGGGCTGTGCCATCTCCCAGAACTTATATCTCAGTGCATCCAGCTGATGTAAAGGGAAGAACTATAAGAACTGTGTATGGAGGACAAAGAAATCAACTTTATAAATTGTTTTAGTTTTTGATGCCATCATGAACCACAGTTGCCATGATTACAATTTTTATGGTAGGTTCTCTTCCTATTAACTTGAGTTATATTTAATCCTACTTGTTACTGTTGTTACTTGTTTTCCTCTGGAGAAGATGAGTTAAACGTTAGGCTGCAAGTTATGCCTCTTTTTTTAAGAAGCACATCAACAACTATAGGTCTTCTAGGTCTTAGAGAAAGGATCTGCCCAACTCTGGACTTGACAATGTGCTTCTCATTTCCTTACTCCAATATCAGTCCCTACTGGCCCTTATTTCAGGAAATGTTGTGACGTTTACTTTTACTGAAACCTGGCGACTCACCTGCGCTTAATGCCAAGCTTTTCTTATCCTACCCTCTTCTTTCTTCTGGTACTGCATAAAATTTTGCAACTCACCACTCCTTTCCCTGGCTTTTTGCCCTCCACGTATATTTTTTTTAAACATTTGCTACCTTTATGTCAGGGATCTGCTGAGAGTCCGTCTCATTATAAACACAGTAGAGGATGGCCCTTCCTCCAACCACTCACTTCTGATCAATAGCCTTTTTATAATAATCCCTGTCCTTTTCCATTGAGCAACTTCTGTGTCTGTCTGATTTAGCAAGGAAACATTGATCTGTATCATCCAGCTATGCTAGGACATAAACTTTTGTAACATATGTAAATGGAATTGAAAGAAATTGGTAAGCAGAAAGCTAAAGAATATCCCTTAGGGAGAAAGAAATCTAAATACCTAAATGGAGGGGCGCCTGGGTGACACAGTCAGATGAGCATCCGACTGTTGATCTCGGCTCAGGTCATGATCTCACGATTAGTGAGTTCCAATCCCGCATGGGGCTGTGCCCTGAGGGCGTGGAGCCTTCTTGGGATTCTGTCTCTCCTTCACTCTGCCCCTCCCCTACTTGTGCATGCTTCTCTCAAAAATACATACATACATACCTAAATTGAACCTTAAGTCACATTCCAGATCTCTTGGTACTTCAATGGCGATGCTTTGAAAACTAAGATCTTAGTGAGGCATTACGTACTCATGAGTGGATTGCTCCCAGTTCCAGTCTCTGACACCAGCTACAAGGTCTAGGAGTGCTCTCTATGTTCTATTAGGCCAGTGATTTTTCTTTGTTTTTGTTTTAGAGAGAGAGATAAGGGGGGTGCAAGCACGGGATAGGGGTAGAAGGAGAGAGAGAGAGAGAGAGAGAGAGAGAGAGAGAGAGAATCTGAAGCAAGCTCCATGCTCAGCATGGAACCCAATGCAGGGCTTGATCCCATGACCCTGGGATCATGACTTAAGTCAGAATCCAGAGTCGGGTGCTCAACTGACTGAGTCAGCCAAGTGACCCTAGGCCAGTGTTTCTTAAACTTTAATATGCCATATATCATCGAGCATCTTGTGAAATGCAGATTCATGTTTAGTAAGTATGGAGTGGGGCCTGAGAGAGTCTGCATTTTTAAGAGCTCCCAGATGCTTTTGTCTGTGGGCCACGCTTGGAGTAGCAGAGCTCCAAGTCATGCCTGGGAAATGAAGGAGGTGGGCTACAGGGCCTCAGGAACCTTAGAGTAGGCGCCCATTCTGTACTCTTTCCAAGTACATATTTGGGGGCTGGGTCTGGTTCGTTGTGCATTACTGAAAAGATTTATTGTCACGAAACCCCACGGCAAAGACTATAGGCTCTGAAGGACACTGGAACCTTCTCCTGTGTTAATAATATCCTTTTATCTACCATACATTGTGTACAAATGCAGAGGAAGTTATACAGAAATTTTTTTTTTGCCTTTCTCAGAATAAAACAGTCTAGGCATTGGAAGTTATGGATTCAATTATGGAATCAAAAAACCTGAAGCATCTGAACCAGCAATCAATCAATTCTGGCATGGTAGTTTTCCTCATGAGTTTAATGTTCTATTATTTTTAAATACATTTGCTTCATCCCCTATTTCACTACACAATTATTAGATCCATATCATGGAATGGATTATAGTTCCACTCGTACATAAATCTTAAATACAGTAAGGAGGTAAACTACACGTTCTCATTATATAGTATGCATATCATTTGTAACCATATGTCTTGTGGCCAAGGATTAAATTAAAATAATTTTAAGTTGCCTTTTACAGAAGAATCATTTTTTCATTCTCCTGAAAGTAAGCCAGATTCCAGGGTGGTTTTTTTTCACATTAAAAATGAAATTTATTATTTTCCCTTTCCAATAGCACTTAAACAGTAACTGGTAAACCTTCTTTTTACTCAGTTACCCCATGAGTTTAATGTATTTGACATTTCTGGTAGAGCCTTTGTCTCTTATTTATGCTTTAAGCAATAAAAAATTCACAAACTTTATAACGCAGCTTAATTTTTTACTCAATTATTTATTTCAAATGTAGCTTTCCTTTCATAATAGCTGAACACTTGAAAATTGTTTACAATTACTTCCTTCATAATTTCAAACCCCAAATGAATGCTTTTTATCTCCCAAATGCTTTCCAAAACTGGCTATGTCTTGATGTGTTGGGTGAGTCAGCGTACTGTAGCCCAAATGACTAGATTTTTGTAATTAGAAATTTAAGTCTACTTTTCCCTGGTCACTGTCCATCAATCACAATACATTTTTATCAGTCTGTGACCTTTGGTGTGGCCACCATCTCAAATTGTGTCTCAACTCAGTCTGTTGTTCTTTTCTTTCTTCTTAAATTCTAATTATTTCTATGCATTTCCTTTAAAAAATATGAATCCAAGGACTGTTGTTCTAAGCCTGGGAATTCTGTGTTCCAGCTATACAATTTAGCCTACTAGCGATCTATTAGTGATGGCCCTGGTACTCTCTTTTTTATGTGCTCCTTTGATCATTGCTATTGAAAACCTTAGCCTCTCCAATTACATTGCTCCCTTTGTGGAACAGTTACATTACACATCCCTGACTTTCTGTGGTTTTACTATCAAAGCGTAGAGTACCTGACTTTTGCCTTTTTTCATCCTTATTGATTATTTTTTCATATCACAAAAGAGGCAACATCTTTTTATGTGGATGGTTTCAATAAAATTCTATCAGGAAAAGGACATAGTTTAAACCCTCTCTTAAGGTTGGATTTTATGATCCGAGCAGTTTGTGTCCTTGGGAGCACCGCTCAGGGATCTGACTGATTCCCAAAACATCTTTTTGGGTAACTCAAAGCAATGTCAATTTGAGCCTCAGAAAATACTGTATTAGTGCAGCAATTAGTTTCTCTTTCACAGTCTTAGAAAACAATCTCTTCTATCAAAGTGAAAGAATATTCTAAGAGAAATTAATCACATGATGCACAGAAATATGCTTTTGGGGAATGCTCAACACCACATAATTAAATAAATTGCAAAATCTACATCCTATTGTTTGCACTGGAGGTTTGGAAGTTTCCTAATCATCGCGATCTCTAGGTAAATGAGAACCAATTGCCCACAGCAAATGGATAGATGCAATTTTCCACACTAGTTTGAGAATTTCAGGAGAAAGGAGTCACATCTTATTCAGTTCCATATTAGTTCCTAGCAGAGTGCATAACATACAAAAAATAGATTTGTCGAATTCAAGCCAATGTTACTTATATCTTTAAATTAAATAATGATCCATAACTTTAATTATATACTCTTTTACATATTTGTGTTTAGAATATTGTGCTATGTTTGCTGTATATAATTCCTACTTGTTTTTAGCATCATAAATTCATTGTGAGAGTAAGAAAGCAAAGGAAAGAGAGTAATATGGAGCAGATATTATACTAAAGAGTTTTTGACTTGACAAATAAAGAAAAGCACCACAAATGAGATCTTAAAAATATGAAATTACTTCTATATGACTTTTAAAAAATTATGTTCAACTGACAATTCAGAGTTTAGCCAAAATTTTAAAGTGGTTTTTTTTGAAAACTAAAAATACTGGTTTTTCCATTCATCTTATCTAAGAAATTATTATAATAATTTATCTTTCTTTTCAGTAACTCTTCCACATTTTTACCTCAAAATATCTTAGATGTCACATGAGACGCATGTGTTGGTATTTGAGCATTCTTGCAAAGTTTTAAGCCCCAGTGAATTTTCTTAGTGATTTATACAACACTACAGAAGAATAGAAATCTTTCATTTCAGAAGTCTGAAAGAAGCAGCAATAGCAGTTTCCAAGGGAGAGTTAAAGAAGCAATGAACTGCAAAGCATGAATTCAAATGGTTGGATTTGGAAATCAGAAGGGCTCAGATTTGAAATGTATAATATCTGCTCATATTCCAGTTCAAATAGAAATAGAGAAGGTCTGAAATTACTAGATGTTTATTAACGAAAGGGCGTACAGCACAAGTATCCACAGAAGGACTCACAGTGGCAGTTCTTTATAGAATATATCTTACTTAATAATTCCCAAATTGGGGAAAAACTAGTTAAGTAGGGTAAGTAACTTGATCAAAGGCACCTGGCCAAAGGAAATGGCTGAGACACAATTGTGAAACTGATTTAAAAATGAAGCTCTTTTCACTGTTTCATGCTATCTCTCAATTAGGATATAACCAGTCATCATAAATTTTGCATTTTCAACTCTAGATAAGGATCTTTGGACTGAACTCAAAAACCATGAACTGCAGTGATGGCTCTGCCAGAATTTGTTTGCTACTGAGCAGGTCACTGAAAGTATTAGTTTCCTCTTCTGAAAAAGGAGAGTCTGAATAAGGGACTTTGAAGATCTTTCCCACCGCCAACAGTACGCATTATAACATTTGGGAGGTGAGAGAACAATAAATTATGGGTAAAAGGAAAAAAAATGATATTTTATAATGCAATTAAAAATACTCTTTTCAAAGAAAACCATATATTTAATTCTATTCACGTAATCCATATCAAAACTCAAAAAATTTACCTTTTAAGCATTTTAACAACTTTTAATATGCATGTTTATAATTCAAGGAGTTTATTGTTGTAAAAAAATAGTAAGAAACTCAACAGAAGTTCTTCATGACCTCAACTTACTCATTTGCTCAACCGACATAAAGCATGTTGATAGTCTCCTTAAAAGTATAATGATGAACTGAATTCTCCCTCTACTAGGCTTATCCCAGGATATATATTCACTTTTGTTCTCAAGACTTGAACTTTAGGATTGCAGAGGGGCCATTGTATTGGTTACCAGAATCATTTGTGTCCAATATACACAATTATAATTACAATTATTATATTTTTATTTTATTATATAATGTTTAAATTATGATCTGTGTAGTAATTAATTTGGTCTTGCTCAAGAAGAGTTCTTGCACTTGTCCTGGGCTACTGGGATGTAACTTCTTAAAGCCTTGAATTTCCTTCAAGTGATAGGAATGTCTTTGTAATACATGGTGAGAGTCTCAGACAATACCAGATAGTTTACACTAACAAGGTGTCTAATGACCCGAAATAGAGGGCACTTCTATGTCATTATGACTGCCTTTAATTAATTGCTTTCAGTTGACTGACCATCTCCAATCAAATTGAATGTATCAAATAAGAAGGTGCTTCTCATACTCTAAAAACCCTGGTTAAACCAGAAGCATTTTGCATAGAGAAACTATTATTCAGGAGAACATTTCTTCAAAGACCAATGCCAAAATTCATACCATCACCATTTACTATTATATCTCAACTTTCTTCTTTTCTTCCTCCCACTATTTCTCCTGTTTCTTCCTTAAGGCTGGAATGGGGTGCAATTTCTAGGCATGGCCTGATCCTCAATGGTTGTTTCCTGTCTTGTTTGAAAATGACATATCATCAATCCTTAGGCTCCAAGTTAGAGAATTATCTTCATCACTTCTCTAAAACCTCACTCAGAATTTTCACCAACCCTTCTTGTTACAGCCTGACTCTATTTTTTTATGGTTGACCACTGACAATTTTCAGGTCCCATCTTTTCCCTTCTCTTGCTCCACAGCTGGGAAAGTCACAAAGAAAGTCTTCATCCACCCTCCCTTGGCACCAGGAGGAATTTGAACTATACAAACTTAGCCCATACAAGAATACTTACTCTAGTCCTAACCTCTGACCAAAATAAAAACAAAGGTCCCTCCCTTTGCCCAGGCTTTTGTGCCTACCCTACTCTCACCAAATAGTCCCCTTATGTAAGCAGCAAACCTTGTCATAACGTCTTGGTACATGTATGATATCATTAATCTGGACAATAAACAATTTTATTGGAGGGAGAGGTGGGCAACCAAAAACACCCTTTCCTTTTTATCATCAAAAATTTTTTGTATCATCTGATATCTTCCCTTGGGTCTTTTAAAGCAAAGCTCTTCAATGTTCCAATTCCTCTACTCTCATTGTCTCTTGAACACAATTCAGTAATACATTCACTCTCAGAGAGCCTCTTATTGTGAAGATCAGCAAAGATCTTATTACTTAAACCAAAGGTCAGTTCTTAGACTTCTTGCTTGAATTATCAGCAATGTTTGATTCATTTGATTACTCTTCCACTTTGAAATATTTCCCCAACCCTGGCTTTTAAGACGCCATGATCTATAAATTTTCTCCCACCTCACTGGTATTTTTCCTGTCTCTAATTTGTTCTTCCTCATCTGCCTAACCTCTTAGTGTTGGAATGCTCCAGGTTTCAGTCCTTATGATGAGGGAGTGTAGGGCAAGCTGAGGGCAAAGTATAGGTGAACAGCACCCCACCCCCAAATGGAGTATTACGTGATATTCCTTGGACACTCATGGCAACCCAAGAACAAAGAAAAGGGGCTTATGTGCTTGTCATGGTGATGTAGGAAACTAAGGCAAATGAAAAATTGAATTCTCTACTGTCTACAGCTCATAGACAAGTCCTTGAAACTGTCAGAGTGACCTCCTTCAGATGCCTGGATGATGACACTTTGCTAGGGACAAAAGGGAATCTTGGCTTAACATTATCCTGACTCCCTCCCCCAACCCAGGATCAAGTAAGTCTATTTTAACATATAAAAATTCCTTTTGAAACTTCCTTTATCTCAACTTCCCTAAGATATTTGCTGGCAATCATACTCCAAGCATATGGCCCCCTGATACACAGCTGAAGGGTTTCATTATTGAAGTTTTATTAATAAATGGTGTTTTCTTAACAACACCTGACCTCTCAAGGTCCTGAAAACCTTGTTTCCAAAATTCCTTAGAGACTTACTGTATCCCTAACTCCTTCCCAGCCTGAAGATATACGATCAGTTACATGTCACAACCCCAGTGCAGGTCTTTCTGCCCATGGGTCCTGTTCCCTGCTTTAATAAAATCTCCTTTTTGCACCAAAGATGTCTTCAAGAATTCTTTCTTGGCCATCAGCTCTGTACTCCACCATCACCCCAAAATTTCATCTGTTAGACCTCCTCACTATCCCTTGGTAGTCTAATCTATGAACTGAGAACTACCAAATTGTCCATCTTAAAGTCTGATCTCTCCCCTAAACTTCAAAATTGTAGAATTCAACTTCCTACTCAATGCTTCATCTTAGAGGCCGTAATATCCATTTCAAATGTAACCATATCCAAGACTGAACCCCTGACATTCTTTCCCCCAAATATTCTCCATCTGCAGCTTGTTCCATCTCATTTAACAGCCACTCCATCTTTTCCTAAAGACATTCTTTACATCATTTTTGTCTTTCATGTCTCACATTCAATTGTCTCAAAATCCTGTTGTCTGTATCTTCGGAATATTTCCAAAAACCAAAGTCCCACTGTCTCCACTGCTATAACACTGGTTCAAAGCATCACTATAGGAAACTGGATTACTAAAATACTCTTTTAAATAACTTTAACTGAGAGTGAACTTTTAAAATAAAGCATATCAGAGGGGAGATTGGTGGGAAGATGGGTGAAATAGGTGAAATGGATTAAGAGTACACTTATCGTGATGGGCATTGAGCAATGATGTATAGAATTGTTGAATCACTATATTTACACCTGAAATTAATATGACATGGTATGTTAACCATACTGGGATTAAAATTAAAAACATAAACAATTAAATAATTTTAAGTGTACTTATTTATTCTGAGAGAGAGAGAGAGCATGGGATGAGCAGAGAAAGAGAGAGAGAGAGAGAGAGAGAGAATTCCAAGCAGGCTCCACAGTGTCAACACAGAGCCCTGTTAGGGGCTCGAACTCACAAACTGTGCAGTCATGATCTAAACCAAAACTGAGAGTCAGACACTTAACTCACTGAGCCACCCAGGTGCCCCCAATTTAAAAACTTAACAAAAAATATATGCAGACAATGTGCTAATAAAAAAGTAACATAAATTAAATGTAAGGCACAACACATTTCAAGGGTCACAAGCCCACAAGCCCTAGGAATGCCTCCAAGATAATTCAGAAATTTGACCTCGACTTACCTTTCTAATCTTCTCCTCTCTTACTTTATCCACCCAATGCATGAAGAAGTGGAGGTAGCTAAGTAATGTGTAGCATTGGATTATAGAGATTATTATATGAAGAAAAAGCAGTAGAGGAAATACATAAACTGTTTAGGGAAAATAATAGAAAAGGGAACTTCGTTTTTCTAATAGAAAATCATCCATGACTTTTAATCTGTCTAGCTAATTCACCAACTCTAAAGGTATAGTTCAGAAAAAAATTCCATTTGGTGAAAAAGCATGTTCCTCTTACAAATTATGATTATGGTCAATATTGAGGATTAATTAGTTAAAATCAACTTATTTTTAAAACTACACAAAAAATTCTTCTTTTTTTAATGAGAGAGTTTTATTATTTGGTATGAGTCATCACTCTCAACCACAAACTCATAAAAAGTTAAATTTTAGATTGTGAAAGGTAGAAACAACAAGGTATATCATCAGATTTAATTCCGTCTATTGTTAAAAATTGGTTAGTAACATAAATTTATAGCTTACTTTTAAGATAAGAAAATCTATATATTTCTAAATAAGAACCTTTCTATAATAAATATGAAAGCGTTTAACAAAAGATTCATAACTAGGTAATATTAGTAGACCTACACACTGGGGAGTTAAACTATTCTATTATTCTAATAATTCTAAAGTAGAATTATTAAAGTAAAAACAAAATTACTATGAAGTATAAAGGTATTCATCATAAAGTTCAAGGCAATTCTAATGGGCTGGGTATACTGATTTCTCCGAGGAAGTCCTGTCTACTTCCCTCCATATGAAATATGGAAGAACATTTTCCTCCCTCCGTGGATTCTGCACTTCGCTTTCTGTTACTTGCAATTTCATCAATTTATGTTTAAATTTGAATCCCATTCTCAAGAGGCCATTTATTTCCCCATTAGTATTCCCTCTATAATCTAGATAGTCCATCAGCATACGAATCACCAGTTCTATGTGTAGTGTATGGCTCAGCCAATGTAGCTTCTTCTAAGAATGCTTTAAAAAATCATTTGCCCATAGTATCCACCCAGCCCAAGATTGTAAAGACAAAATAAATACAAATGTAATTCTACTGCTTCGCTCATTAACTTATATGTATATTATTATAATCATCACTTTAAGGAAGGTGGTTCTTGGCCTGTGGTTCCTGGACCAGGTGAATCAGTTTCACCTAGAAGCTAATTTGAATACAAATCCTCTCTCCCCCAAACTTACTGAAATAGAAACTATGGGGGTTGAGTCCAGAAGTCTTTGATTTTACAAGTCTTCCAATAATTATACTGCAGCTAACATTTGAGAACATTTCCCTAGAAGAAACATTGCTGAGTAATGCACATTGTACAAGGTGTAGAGAATCAATCAAGCGGTTTACAACACAATATATGGTCATACTAAAGATACGGCCATCATCCCCTCACACACACAAAAAGTCACTTGTGCAGAGTTTACTTATCGTCAACGCGTTTTTAGATTGGGTGCTGCTCCAATGTACAGCTCAAAGGCGTGCTCTTCGCATCATAATTTATGTGACCGCTCCCTCCTACAGAAGTTTATGGCAGAGTCTCTGTAACAAAACACTGGTTCTGTTTCCAGTAGCTCTTTATGAACTCCATTCTGTACGCCCCAGTGTATTCATGAGGCACAGCATAAAAACCAAAACCAAAACCATGATAAACAGTTGTGACATGATGTCATCAACTTTTTTTTTTTGTTTTGAAGTTTTAATGTTAAGCTTCTGTCATTTTGAATCCATACATCTTAATTTGTGTTCAAATTCTCCTTAAGTATGTATGATCAGTGTGTGTGTGTGTGTATGTGTGTTGTGTGTGTTTGTGCATGTTTTATACATAGATTTACTGTAAATTCTTTTCTTTTTTAAACATTTGGCAAGATCAGAAAAGAAAACGCTTCGCGTATTTTTTCTATTTGGGGGATATTTTAAAATAATAATAAACTTGAGGGGTGGCCATCTGAGTACATTACAATCATCTAGCATTCAAAACCAGCCTTGGAATTTCTACTTACAGTTTGGTAAGGACAGGATTTGGCTGCAGTCTCCAGCACTCCATATGTTTGATTTAGAATATTTTCCATGTTGTCACTATTTTTTCACAGATGCACAGATGAAAGGCAAAGTGGATTAAGCTGCCATAAAATACTAAGCTGTATTTTACAACAACCACACAATGACTACCAATGAATCCCTGCTAAAAATTGTTATGGGCAGGCCCTTCCTTTTTGCCCTTTTGTTCAGGTTGCAAAGAAAGAAAAGGTAGAAAGCAACTCAAAGAAGTCACTTCGGTATCTTCTCGTGTCTCTAATAAAGCTCATACTTTGACCCACCCCCCAAAAAAGAGAGTTGACTTATCGTTTTGCTTTGAAGTACACAGAAAAGCAAAACTTGATAACACTCCAGTTTAAAGGCATTTAATTTGTTTCGACACCTACTGATTACCTATGCCAGGTATGTACAAAGGAACATAAGTCATGGCCCTTGCCTTCAAAAAATCTCATCGTGGTCCCAAAGCACACTTAGCTGAGAATGACAAGCGTCAAATGCTTTATACATTAAGGTGGGTTTGGCAACATTTCTGTGAGACAGGTATTATTATTACCCTCACTTTACAGAAGAGGAAATGGATTTTCCCAAAGGTGTACAACTAAGTTTGCAGAGTTAAGATCCATGTCAAAGTATTCTCATTCCAAAGGCCATTCTCATTCCACACCACCACCCTGCTGCTTTGGTGCCATCAGTTCCTGGTTTTCACAGCAGGGCAAAAGAGCGATGAATTGGGTCTAGACACTCATGTGAGGCAGAAAGAGTTCTTGGGTATATCTGACTCTCCAAACATGATTTCTGAAGGCAAACAGTATAGAACATTCACTGAAAATGTATACAGTTATATAATTCAAACACGATCTAATCTAGTCTACCTCCTGAACCCATGGCAGACACTGCTAATCAACTTACCTTAATTAACCAGATGAGAGGACTCCCTTTGAAGGTACGTGTATTGAATCATCACGATGTACACTTTCAATATCTTACTAATTTGTCAACTATATTTCAATAAAGTTGAAAAAAGAGAACTTAAGCCCCAGATTTTTTATTCACAAAGTACCGATGGTCATTACTGAATCTGCAGAGTTAACATATAAAATGAAAGAAGGTTTGCTATGCTTAGTCTACTCTCAACCTTTTCGCCCAGGTTTATAGTTATACTGAGTACACTGTAAATCTTTAGTAAAATATTTAGTACTAGATAAATACCAAGCTACATGGCCTCCAGAGTTTATTCCATCAACCAGCTTCCTTCCTTTGTTGTAGAAGAAAATAATCACGGTGTCACAAATTCTTCGTGACTATTTCTGATGATAAACCTTGCTCTAATTTAAGTAACCCTCTTTATTCCTTCTCTTCGTGTGGATAATTTCAACAGGGGATTAGAGGTGGAATTTAGGCCATATCCGGTAAAGCCATAAGGTGGTTTTGGAATAGAAGTGTTAAGTACATATTACTCTATTTAGAAGTTTTAATTAAAAAAAAAAAACAAAACCTCTTTATTTGGAGGGGAACACCCATGCAACAGGTGTGCATTTATTCAAGAATAATCAACTGCAAGAAATGTCATATTTTAAATCAAGTTATTCTGGCTCGCAGACTTCACAGGCATTTTGCAGCTGGCGCCTTTGAAATCTTGCCACATAGTATAGCGTACATAATACAGGGAGCTGGGGTGCAGAGTTCTAACACCCCTCAATCCTCATAGTCCAAGAATCTCATCTTTTGCCAAGATCAGGCTGTCCTCTCTGTCCTCTCTCTACCTCTGATCCTTCTGTGTTGTGCTGTGCAATATAGCACCCTGTAGCCCCATATAGCTATTCAGCACACAAAACATTGCCAGTCTGAATTAGGTCTGCAAGTATAAAAACAAATTTACTGCACTTCAAAGACTTCCTGTCACAATAAGAATCTTAAGTATCTCATTAACGATGTTTATATTGAATACATACTGAAACAATAATAGTTTGGATATGTTATGTTAACTCAAATCTATTATGAAAATTATTTTCACTCGTTTTACTTTTTAAAAAATACGGCCACTAAAATATTTAAAAACGTGTAGTTTACATTATAGGTAGGTTGGGCAGTACTGCTTTAGGATAATTTCAGCTAAATTTATTGATGAACCCATCCGTATGAATACTACCCTACGTTGTTACTTATTTTATTTTTTTTAATGTTTATGCATTTTTGAGAGATGGAGAGACAGAACATGTGGGGGGAGGGGCAGAGAGAGGGAGACATAGAATCTGAAGCAGGCTCCAGACTCTGAGCTGTCAGCACAGAGCCAGGTGTGGGGCTCAAACTCACAAGCCATGAGATCATGACCTGAGTTGAAGTTGGGTGCTTGAATGACTGAGCCACCCAAGCACCCCCATTGTTACTTATTTTAGAGCATTACTGCCAAACAGAATCAGTTATCATACATTCTCCCACCTCCACAATAATTTAGAAAGTTAAAATTTTTGAATGTCCAGGAAGGGGCAAAGAGAGAAAGACATTTCTTTCTCTCAGAACTTCAGTTAGGATTTCCCAGTTACACTTATTTCAGAAGTATTGGCATCACTGTGAGGCTGATGATACCCGGTAAGGAAAATAGTTTCTCCCTGTGTTACTGTAAATTATGTAACAGAGTGTTTCTCTTCTGTTCCTCTGGGTTTCGGTTTCTAAATCTCAAACATAGAACACGTCATTAAGCTCTTTCCCAACTAGACTTCCTGTACTCTGTGGAAACCATGACCTCCTTTTCCAAGTCTTTAGACAGGGAACTAATCCGACTGTGGCAGAGAAAAATGAGGTTCCATCAAAAGTTTTAATCTTGTATCCTCATAGCAAGTTCAACTTTCTATCCTGACACAGCTGTCCATGCCACATGTAGCTATACTGGGTAAGCACACTATGGCCAAACAGAATTACTAGGCCATTGACCACGAGCCAATGACTTTATCATGCAGAAAATGTTTCCTTCGGTCTCATTTATATTTTATTCCCCTCATAGAACAGGGCTCTGTTTTGTACCTGACTCCCTTAGTATCATTGTAATCAAGTGATTTTTGCGTCTCTGGTTCTACCTGTGGATTCTGGGCCCTCTCGGGTTTCATAAAATGATATGATGTTTGTGACTTCGTGGTGAGACACACGATGTTCTGATCCTGTGCCCAAGTTAAACAGTACAGAAAATGACTCTTTACTGAAGATGGAGGTGTTCTTCACAACTAAATCTGATGATAAGAGCAACTGTCATTACGATAAAGTCAATATTCATTTTAAAACAAATGAAAATGAGTTTTCATTGAAATTACAACTGCTTTAAAAAGTCTGATATCAATTAATGTCTATGGTCTTCTAACTTATGCCTGAAAAATATACCAGAATATGGTATCTTGTCAACATTTCATAAGATCTGAGCAAAGGTTTAATTTTTTAGTGCTTCATTTTCCAGAAAACATTACATTTATAAGCTGATATATCATGCTGAAAATTGTATCAAAGTTGACATGACTCAGCTGCAATTCAACAAAAGAAGATGCTATCCAAAAATTTTCTTCTCAGGAACACTGCAAAAAATATACGACTCTCCATTAAAATAAACTATTTTTTGTTTGTTTGTTTTCAAGGGGATTTTTTTTGGCAAGTTCCATTCACCTGTTTATTTATGTTTTATTCATCGACTCTAATGTACATATGGTTCTAATGATGTTTGATTTTTATATATTGACATCTTCCCAGTAAACTATTAAGATCTGTGGTTATTAATGTTTCATAATAATGACAGGCAATACAGGAATGATCTTCAATTCTAGCAGGGAATAATAAATTTTTGGAGACACTGTTCTATCTTGGAGTTATATTAGAGAATAGGAGTGATTATACAAAAACATTCTCTAGGTATATTGAAGAAATAGGTTGGTGACCACGTGGTTTAAGAATAATCTTGAAGAAAAATACTCCAAATCTTTTAGCTATAGCCTTTGGGTACCATGTTTTTAATTTCAGAAAGATGAAAAACTATACCATGCTGTGTCCAAATGAAAGCTAATTAAACAGTATTTTAATCGAGTTTACTGTGTTCAGTTTTACCTGAAATAAATACAATAAAGAGTTCTTTTAAAAAGTTTCTACATAGTCTATAAGCCATCTCTATTCCAATATGCATCCATTCCTTCTATTGCTTTGCCCCTAATCCTCTGCTGAAATTATTCACAATAAGACCACCAAGTCACCAATGTCCTTCTGATATTGAATGTGAACTTACTATGCTGTATTTATTGATGCCATTGACATACGATCTCATTACAATGCTTAAGAATTTAGTTTTTAAAATTTCAATGTTTATTTATTTCCTGGCAGAGAGAGACAGAGCGTGTGTGGTAGGCGGCCAGAGAGATAGGGAGACACAGAATCTGGAGCAGGTTCCAGGCTCTGAGTTGTCAGCACAGTGCTTGATGTGGGACTCGAACTCCCCAACCATGAGATTATGACCTGAGCTGAAGTCAGATGCTTAAATGACTGGGCCACCCAGGCATCCCTAAATGCTTAAGAATTTAAACTCTTTCCTTCACTGTTTTGTGTATAAATGCTTTTTTTTTTTTAGTTTTGCTTGTATCTGCGTTTCTTCATTTGCAGATATCATTTGCTTCCTGTATTAATGTTTTAAATAAAGAGTTTATTGAGGGAATATTTTTAGAGGTATTAGAAGGGGTAAGACAGAAAATAAGAGAGGGGAGCTTGAGTGGCTCAGTCAGTTAAGCATTAGACTCTTGATTTTGGGTCAGGTCATGATCTCATGGTTCCTGGTATTTAGCCCCAGGTCAGGATTGGGATTTTCTCTCTCCCTCTTCCTCCGCCCCTCCCTCCCCACCCCCCCCTCCAAATGAAAATATATATTTAAAAAAAGACAGCAAACAAGAGAAATAGAGCACTCAACAACTCAGAGAAGACAGACATCACCACCTCTGGGCCAGAAGGTGGAAAGGGAAGAAACCGTTCATGAAGCCCCTAGTAAACAGGAGTCATGGAAGAGAGGCCAAGTAATGAATGCTGTTATTGCAGAGAAGCAGTACCAAGCAGAGAGGGACCAAGGAGAAGGAACTATCCCAATCTTCCTTTGATTTCTCTCCAATGATCTCACTGCCTCATTTTGGTCACACTTGACTGGAAGCCAGCCAGGAACCTTAAGGGATACAGTATCTAAAATGTTAGCCTCCTGGAGACCAGAGCTGTGCAAAGATGTCAGAGAAAATATCTGGGTTGGGGGTGAAGACAGAAAGTCAAGGATTTCTGGTTAAAAGTAGCCAAACCACACACACACACGCACACGCGTGCACGGCTGTATTCAATTATCCTCAGAAATAAAGTGATCCCAAGTTACAAATTATGAAGAAAAACTGTTAACATTTCATAACGCCAGACTTTTCTAATCTGATAGGCAAAAAAATGGAATCTCATAATAATGCACATTTTGTAAAAAGTTTGGCCAACCGTACTTGATATTTTCTCTGAAATTTTCTGGTTTACTTTGCCCCATTTATAAGAGTTGTTGATATTCTCTATTACTTATAAAACCATCTTATAATAAAATAAACACTTTTTCAGTTATGTTGGAAAGACTCCATCCTGTCACCTACCATAAGCACCAATTATTACTAAGCCCTTACATATTCTTCCAGAAATGTTCTATCCATATACAACCATATATATGTATAACTTTTTAATATACAGGGAAACTTAGTTTAGAAACTCTTCACTATTTTTTTCATTTACAGTACATTTTGAGGTTTTATCTTCTTTTCAGTACATACCTAATTCATTTTTTAAAGGCAGATAAAATAATTTTAAAGGTATATAAAATTGTGTTAAAAGATCTCTTGCCATTAATTATTTCTGGTCTGATATTACAAATAAAGCTACACATTATATATATATATATACATATATATATGTATATGTATATATGTATATATATATGTATATGTATATATATATATATATATATATACTTTAAAAATACGCCAGCCTAATGAGAAAAAATGAAATCTGGCCATGGGTAGCAACATGGATGGAACCGGAGGGTATTATGTTAAGTGAAATAAGTCAGTCAGAAAAAGACAGATACAATATGTTTCCACGAATAGGTGGACTTTGTGAGACTAAGCAAAAACCAGGGGGAGGGCTAGAGGGGAAAGAAAAAAAAAGACAGAGAGGGAGGGAGATAAAACGTAAGAGACTCTCAAAGACTAAGAACAATCTGAGGGTGAGGGAGGTGAGGGAGGTGAGGGAGGGGGGAGAGGGGGTGACAGATATTCAAGAAGGCACGTGTTGGGATGAACACTGGGTGTTATATGTAAACCAATTTGAAAATAAACTATTATAATAAAAAAAAAATATGCCAGCCTATCTGTAGGAAATTACTGAGTTAAAAGAAATACACAGCTTAAGTGTTGATAGTTATATCGAGTAGTTAATTCAAAACAAAAGTGCCAATATACATTCTATTAACAGTAAGGGAATACCTGTGTTAATTAAACATTTTAACTTTTGTGAATAAAATAGACCAAAAAATAGAGTGCCATTACAGTGTTAACTTGCATGTCTTTGATTCTGAGCGAAGTTGGGCATATTTTGATTTTTATAAGATATTTGCATTTTTTCTTCTATGTGTGTCTTTGTGTGTAGATATATGCATTTATATAATCTACCTTATTGGTTTTATTTACATCTTTTATATTCATAATTTTTGTTCATTTGATCTTCTTTGGTGTGAAAAAGGTAGACAGATCAAAGGAACAGAATACAGACCAGAAATAGAAGCAAGTGCATATTGGGATTTAGCAAAGAGCTAGATGTGGCATTTCACTCCAATACTAAAAAGATGAATTTTTTTAAGTTTATTTATTTATTTTGGGAGAGCATGCAGAGCAGAGAGAGAGGGAGAGAGAGGGAATCCCAGGCAGGCTCCACACAGAGCCCATCATGGGGCTCAAACTTATAAACTGTGAGAACATGACCTGACCTGAAATCAAGAGCTGCATGCTTAACCCACTGAGACACACAAGCACCCCTGGATTTTTTTTCTTAAAAGTCTTTAGAATGACTGCTAGCCACTAGAAACAAATAAAGTGGTATCCCAATATCATTCTTTTTACTCAAATACTTTTAGAGAGATCAAAGTAGAAGATGTGAAAATCAATCTTATAAGAAATAGAAAAAAGAGTAAATTTATTCTTTATCTTAGAGTGAGTAGAGTGAGGTATGACTTTCTTCATGAGGCATACATCCCAGAAACTAGAGAAGAAAGTATTACTGAAGTTATATACACTATAATTATTAAATGTTAATGCAGAGAGGGAGGGAGATAAAACATAAGAGACTCTCAAAGACTAAGAAAAAACTGAGGGTAAGGGGGATGAGGGAGGGGGGAGAGGGGGTGATGGGCATTAAAAAGGGCACATGTTGGGATGAACACTGGGTGTTATATGTAAACCAATTTGAAAATAAACTATTATAACAAAAAAATGATAAAAAAAATGTTAATGCAGAAAAATATAAGAAAGTAAAAATAGGAAATGATGTACTAATGATAGGACAATGTTTCTAGAAGCTTTTCACACATTAAAAGAATAACTCAATAACCCAATAAAATATGGGTAGATTACATAAAGAAGAAATGTTACCAATTTATAAACCACTCAAGATCAACAAATGCAATTTATTATAGATATTTATATATGTATACATGTAATTTATTGTCAAGTTAGCTAACATGCAGTGCATAGAGTGTGCTTTTTATTTTGGGGGTAGACTCTTGTGATTCATCACTTACATACAACACCCAATGGTCATCCCAACAAGTGCCCTCCTCAATATCCATCACCCATTTCCCTGTATTCCTGTATTTAAGAGTCTCTTATGATGTGCCTCCTCCTCTATTTGAACCTATTTTTTCCACTTCCCTTCCCCCATGATCTTTTGTTAAGTTTCTCGAGTTCCACATATGAGGGAAAACATATGATATCTGTCTTTCTCTGACTGACTTATTTCACTTAGCATAATGCTCTCCAGTTCCATCTGCTTTGTTGCAAATGGCAAGATTTCACTTTTTATCATTGCCAAGTAGTATTCCATTGTATATATAAGCCATATCTTCTTTATCCATTCATCAGTTTATGGACATTTGAGTTCTTTCCATAATTTGGCTATTGTTGAAATTGCTGCTATAAACATTGGGGTACATGTGCCCTGTGTTTATAGCAGCATGTACAGGATCTTTTATCCTTGGAATGGCTATTTGCCTTCTTCCCACAGCACTCAAGGGGGAAGATTGCTCTTTCCCACTGCACCTGGGAGCTAGCTACCGAGTCCAGGGCTGGCTCCCCTCCTTCCCAGGCGTTCAAATAGGGCAGAGAAAGCCCCACTGTCAGAAATTGATTCTGTCTCCATTTTATCCGTTCCCCGGTTCCTGATTTTTCTCTTGACCAAATACAATCCTACAGTCCAGCAGCCTCACTTTCTCTTCCTTTCATCTCTCTGCAGAAGAAGATCCCTCCCTTCCATGCCTAAGTGGCCCATTTTATCTCTCCCAGTTCACAATCATGCACCTTTGGCCTGCCACCTTGTCCCCATGGGCCCTTGGAGATGTTTCCGTGACTCTATAGCCCGATTCCTGGAATTCCAAGTCTTCTCACCTTAACGCTCCTCTGTTTGAGGGATGAGGGAACGTCCAGTCCCCCTAATTCTCCACCTTGTTGACCAAAATGTAATTTAAGACAAAAATTTCATACCAGTTTTACCTTTCAGGTTGACAAAAATGAGAATAATTAATATTAACCCAACGTTCTCACACACTGGTGAAAGGAATATAAATTGGCTCCCTTTCTTTGGAGAATAATTTGGTGACAAAAAATTTAAAAGATATATTCTTTGGTTTAGAAATTTTACTACTTGCAATTTATTCTAATATGTACATGTGCCCCAAATATAGGCACTCATATTACCAATGCTGTCTGATGGTTTTTGTTCAGTGAGAAAGGGAGAGAGGGAGTATCCCAAGCAGGCTCCGTGTTGCCAATCCAGAGCCCAACACAGGGCTCAAACTCATGAAACTGTGAGATCATGACCTGAGCCTAAACCAAGAGTTGGACATTTAGCCGAATGAGCCACCCTGGCGCCCCCTGAACTTGTTTAATTGATAGTAATGCAGTTAGTAATAGGGTTTTTACTATCCAAAGTCCTGGAATTTTCACCAATCTCAGGTGGACGGGTTATCCAGGACTACTGAAATTTTAACCTACGCTATAGCACCTGTCTCAGGGATTTATACACGGCAGTGGCAATGAGGAGAAAGAAGCAGTCTTTGGCCCTAAACCTCAAAGCTTGTAACCATTGTAAGCTGGGACCTCTGGAGCTTGACCTGTCACTTTCTCTATTTCATTTAAATTCCCCTCTCTCACACACCTCCTCAACCTGAAGCAGGTTTTCAATATTACCACATTCTAATTTCGGGGCAGGAGGAGGGAGAAGATATGCAGAGAAAGGTAAAATGTGGACTCCAGGGCTGTTGAGAGAGCCAAGTTAGCGAACTATAAGAGTAGAGGCCACTGAGAGAGAAATTCAAGTGGAGATCGCACTTAATCCGCAGATGAACTTCACTCATTGGCTCGCACAGTCTGTTCAGTGTTTGATATTCGATACATGGATTTCTCCTTGAGAAGAAATAAGGAGAATGGGAGAGTGGAACCTTAAAATCTGTCTTTTCTCTTGTAAACTACAATGTGAACAACTCTTAAGCCCATATTGCAAATTTAGTCCTATATTTAGAGACCCAGACTGTATTTCTCTTCATTTGGATATCTCTTAATTAAGACTCTCTAATTTGGATATCTCATCGTTATCTAAAAATTAACTTGTCCCAGACTGAATTATCATTTCCCTCTAAACCTGTTCCCCTTACTGTGATAATCCCTGTTTTGGTTAAGGGCCCACCAATAACCTAGAACTTAAGGTAAAAATGCCGTGATATTTCTCCAAGCATCGTTGAATCAAGGCAAGAGGCACCCCTGCATTGAGCCAGGCACCTTGGACAACTCGGGATGTCATACACACATGCACATGCAGGCACGCAGACACACACTTACTAACACCACAGGGAAGTCGTGGGCAACCTCTGTCATTCATGATCTGGTATCCAAACTGGCATGAGGTGAAATATTAGTATCTTTTCTCTTGATTAGCACCCTTCAGTTTGCACGAAAGTGTTTCTTATATCTCTTGCTGTATATTCTTGAAACAGAAGGAGCTACTTCTCCATATGGGGAAGGTGTGGGGATTATGTGACTACTGACTTCAGAGCGGAAACTTTCTGTGAAGGATGAGGAAGACTTAGTGGTAACTGTGTCTATGTAAATAAAAAGAGAAATTAATGAACTTGACAAATGCTTCTTCAGATAGCATGAGCACAATGAATTCTTGCAATAATTAAGTATCAGTTCTCATTAGTGCCAAGCATCCATTTTCTTGTTCTCTTGGTGCTCCAATTCGCATTTCCAGAAGTATTCAAGGATGAGTAGTGTAATAGTAACTGCTCAATGGAGACTGTACAACATTTAGCAATATTAACAATTCGTATTGATTTTAAATTTGTATATATAAAGGTCTAGAGAAAACATGCATAAAGTATGATATAAATTATTTACATTGGAACCAGATGGGTTATAAATGTTAGAATTATATTTTAAATTATGATATTCACTATAATTTGCATTTTGCATCTTAATTTAATAGACAATTTGGTTTGCTTTGGAAGGAAAATCTTTCCTAAAATTAGAAAAACTAATTTTTAAAGTTTACTTAAATTTACCATTTTATTGAAAATATATTAAAAATTATCTATACTTTGAGTACAATGACATTTTAGTTTTTAATTTCTTAGCCATTGTTTTCATAAAAAACTTGCTGAACACTCAAATATGTATAGTAATAATTCAATTTAGCCACCTTTGATATTTTGCCAGCATTGTTATATGAAAATCATAGATTAACATTATAGTTAATTGGTCAGTATGGAATTATATTTTTCAACATAGGATAGAACATGTTTTACTTAATGAGTTGTTAATTTTATTTATGCCTTTTAAATATTCATGGTTATGTTGGCCTGCACTGACTCACACACTGGGACCTTGAAATGTGGGGGACCAGATTTCTTTTTCCAATCCCCTCCCATTCCCTCGCCTCTCATAGCCAACCCCTCACCACTGCGTCCAGCCAGTCCAGCTCCTAAGTGCTTCTTGAATCTTTTCCCTCTCTGGTATTTTTCCTTCCATGTTCTCATGGATTTAACCTGGATAACAACAGCAGTCCTCTGGTCCGTTTCTTCTAGTCTCACTGATCCCAAATCTATTTTTCACAATACCAAGCGTGTTTTTTCTACATATCAAACAAACGATGTTACTGCCTTCCTTTAAATGCTTCGATACCTTCTTTTTTAAATAATATTTATTTTTGGGAGAGCGCAAGTTGGGAAGCAGCAGAGAGAAGTGGGCGGAGAATCTGAAACGCGCGCTGCAGTGACAGACAAGCTGACAGCAAAGATCCTGATGTGGAGCTTGAACTCAGGAACCATGAGATCATGACCTGAGCCAAAGTCCGACACTCAAAGGACTGAGTCACCCAGGTGCCCCTAAATAACATACCCTGAGGGCATGTTAAGTGAGATAAGTCAGAGAAGATAAATATGGTATGATCTCACTTACATGAGGAATCTAAAAATGCTGAACTCATAAAACAGAGTGGGGTGGTGATTACCGTCGGCTAGGGAGTAAGAGAACTAGGGAGATGTTTAAACGCACACACCAGCAGGATGCCTGTGTGGCTCAGGTGGTTGAGCATCTGAGTTTGGCACTTAGGTTAACTTCAGCTCAGGTCTGACATTTGCACTTAGGTTAACTTCAGCTCAGGTCACGCTCTCATGGTTTGAGAGTTCGAGCCCCATCGCTTCTCGGCCTTTTGGCCAAGATCAAGTGAGAATTCAAACCCCGCATCAGGCTCTCTGCCATCAGGGTAGAGCCTGCTTTGGATCCTCTGACCTCCTCTCTGCCCCTTCCCTGCTTGCGCTCTCTCTCGTCTCTCTAAAAACTAAAAAATAAACACTTAAAAGAAAATTAAAGGCATAAACTTGCAACTAGTAGATAAATAAGGCCCAGAGGTCTAATATAAGTGATTAAAGACAATATTGTATGATAAACTTCAAAGCGAAGAAACTACATCTTAATTGTTTCCACCACAAAAAAGAAATTATAATTATGTGAACTGATAGAGATGTCATGCTACAGTGGTGATCAGATTACAAAACACAAATGTATCAAATCAACACACCGTACATTTTAAACATAATTTAACATGCCAAGTACATATCAACAATATACATTTTTAAAAATAAATAGAATGAAGTCAGTAAACATGTAGAAAAAGAGTATGGTGATTGTTAGGAACCAGCGCAGATAAACATAAGAAAAAACTATGTAAAACTAAGCCAGTTCCTGCTATGGTAGTTGT
This sequence comes from Paguma larvata, assembly GCA_030068075.1. Classification (NCBI taxonomy): domain Eukaryota; kingdom Metazoa; phylum Chordata; class Mammalia; order Carnivora; family Viverridae; genus Paguma; species Paguma larvata. The sequence goes on along the minus strand of CM057823.1, from coordinate 157,969,741 downwards.
GGTGGTAGTTGTAGAGGTGGTGGTTGAGACAATTATCAGACTGAAAATATCTCAGTCACTGTAAGTATTGAGTCAGACTTTCAATAGAATCACAGAATCACAAAGATGAAAAAAATAAATACATAAATGCATAATCAGCCCCCAAATGGCTTTGATGAATAAAATCTGAACTTGTTGCCATGACAGTCAAGGCCACTGCATAACTTCTGTCTCATCATCTGTCAGGAGCACCTGGGTGGCTCAGTTGGTTCAGCGTCCAAGTCTTAATTTGCACTTAGGTCATGATCCCAGGGTTGTGGGAGAGGGCTTCCTGCTGAGCATGGAACCTGTCAAGAATCTCAGTTTCTCTCCTTCTGCCCCTTCCCCTGCTCCCTCTCTCACAAAAAACAAAAACAAAAACAAAAAACAAACAAAAAAAACCCCAAAACAAAAAGCAAACAAACAAAAACACATCTGTCATTTTCCCTATACCTTATTCTTGGTCATACGGAATTTCTGTAATAGGCCTTATTTTTTAGAGCAGTTTTAGTTTCACAGTAATACTAAGCAGAAAGCACAGACAGTTCCCACATACCCCCTGGCCTCACACACGCATCACCTCTCTAGCTATCAACACCAGAGTGGTACATTTGTTACCGTCAACAAATCTACGCGGACAACATCATTATCACCCAAAGTCCACAGTTTAAAGTTCATGCTTGGTACTGCACACTGTATGGGTTTCACAAATGTAGAGTGCGTCCATTGTCTTTTACACAGAATAGTCCCACTGCCTAAGAAATCCTCTGTGTTCTGCCTATTCGTCACCACTCACTCTTTCCATAATCATCAGCAATCACTTACCTTTTTACTGTCTCTATTGTTTTGCCTTTCCAGAATGTCATACAGTTGAAGCATTTTCCCATTGGCTCTTTTCACTTAATAATATCCATTTAAGATTGTCCCATGTCTTTTCAGGCTCAATAGCTTATTTCTTTTTTTGGCACTGAATGATATTCCATTTTATGGATGTATCATTGTTTATTTGTCTATTCACTTAATGAAGGACAGACATTCTGGCTTCTCTCAGTTTGTGCCAATTATGATGAAAGGTGCTATTAACATCTATGTGCAGGTTTTTTTGTAGACATGTTTTCAACTCCTTTAGATAAATACCAAAGGAGTGTGACTACTGGATCATATTGTAAGGACATGTTTAGTGTGAGGCGGCCCCATCCTAGGCCCCCTGGAGTTTTAAAATTGCAGACTTGCCCGCACTGAGCCTCTAACAATTTGTCAATTACCATTTAGGTTTCTCCTCCGGTACCTCGTGATTCTCTGTGCCTTTCCGTCTATCTCTGTAACTTTGAGGGCAATGATTTTGCTCTGTGACCTCACTTCTCTGATGGGTCTAAGAGTTGTGGATTTTTAGTTTGTTCTGCTTTTTACTCGTTTTTAGAACAGAGTGGAGACTTCCAAGCTCCTTAGATGCCAGATCAGAAATCTCCAAATGTGCTGTTAATTTCCTTAGTGTGTTCTAGTATCTCTCTTATCTCAGTGCCTTTACACAAGGTGCTTTACTTGGCTGGGTTTCTGTGCACTGGCTACCAACCATCTACACTAATCTACACTGCGCCACAAGTGTTTATTTTTGTTCTTTTCACTTGAAGATGGAAGCTATATACCCAGTGTGTAACAAGAAAAAGAACACCTACCCAAGTCAGCTTAAGCTAAAAGCAAAGGTATCGGCTCATTTAATAAGAAAATACGTGTGGTAGTTCTTGATTTAGGCTTTGGTTGGAACCAAAAGTTCAAGGGTTATGAAGAAGCTACTGTCTTTTCATTCTTAGACAGAATCCACATCTTAATAAAGATAGGAGTTCTGGATTTGCTGTTTCTTCATACCAAATATTCATGCCACACAAGTATTATGACCACTTTTCAATTCCTTATCAGTCCCTTGAAAAGTTATGGAGTTGTCACTGTTTCTAACAGTAAGGACTATCCTTACAGGTCAGCCTGGATTATGTTCTTTCTCCTGTAGGCAGGAATCTCACAAACAGGAAAGGGGAAATTGATCAAAGTAAGGTACACGAACAAGATATAAAGGCCAAAGATAAATTCTGTGGTCTGTAACCTGGTAGAGTCATCAGAAATGTCCATAATTTTCTGAATGTTGACAATCAGAAAAGACAACTGAAATTATCCCTAAATATAATTTTTTCATATTTATTTTTTACACAGAGTTCAAATTCACTGAAAATTTATTAATTCTCATACCTAGTGTGAGTTGTTCACAATGTTCTGTAACTATATGTATCCATTAACAGTTAGCAAAATGGATTGTAAATTAATAACAGCTGTGCCTTGTCACAATTTTGTTTCCTTTCCCCCCCAAACTATCTTTAATATGATTCTTATATTATTTTTACAATTAAAAGTTTTTGAAAAAAAGAGACTTCTGGCCCAAAAGAGAGTAACGTTAAACATATTAAAGGTTGTTTCTATTACTATAGAAACAAGCATAACACCTGCTATTTAAAGAAACACTAACTTTTGCAACCGTATCTGACTTGAACGTGAATTAATAACCTTTCCACTATGTGTGATAACTTGATAAGAACTACCTGTCTGACTGTATTTTGAAAAGTTTAGACCAGTTTTGACAGCACCAGATAATAAATACGACAACACCCTGAAGAAGTGTTGTAGATAAGATTATTTTCTGTAACACAGAAAAACTAAAACAAAGGGAAGATTCCTGGTCTGCCTTACTTACTTATCAAATCAGGGAAGGACTGAAAGAAGGCAGAGATCTCATCACCAGCTGTGTCTACGGGCCACTGCTTGGTCCTAATTCCTTGACTCATCCACTCGCCAAATATTTATGGAGTGACCGCCTCCCAGCAGGTGCCAAACTAGATACGGCACTTCTTTGCAGTCTTTGCAATTGCCTTCCAATTATTTCTTCTGCGCTAAGAATAGAACTATTATAATTCTTGTCACATGTTTCTTTTCTTTATGCATCTCTTGTGTTTATGATTTATTTTTAAAATTTTGGCCACATGTGTAACCGTATGCAGATGATGCCAATATCTGCAGAAAACTTAAAAGTTGACTCGACTTTTAAGACAGGTTATGCACTACAAAACCTACAAAAACAAAACTGGTAGTGTATAGAAGTATCTTTGATAGAGAACACGTTTTGATTTGTGATAAAATTCTAAAATGTAACCGTTATATCATGGTTGCAAAAACCATCAAAGGACCAGAGCAGGATAATTCATGAAAGAAAAAGCAAAATAAGTCAAACAAAATTTAAAAGCATCCACCTTGTTAATGATGAAAGAAAAGCCAAGTAAAACAAGATGAATTTCTATGTATAATGTTGGAATTTAAAACAATGTTAATATTATATTTTGTAAGGTCATTGGTGAGAGGGGACCCTTATATATTGCTAACGGATATATTTTTTAGCACATGGAGTGTGAAATTTAAGAATTTTACATCTTTTGATTCAAAAGTTTTACTTTCAAGATAAAATTCCAAGGAAGTAACAAGGGATGGGGTAAAGATTTCTGTAAAGAATTCTCACTGTAGCATTACTTACAACAGTGATAAGGGACGAAACATTTTAAAATGTAGCTACGAGGAAGTAGTAAATTACATTATGCTAAACTCATGAAATGAAAAGCTACGTTTCCTTTACATTTTATATAGAGTGATTACTAGTCATACGGACAATTTTCACTATGCAAGGTTGTGATTAAAGTCCAATACAAAGGTATACTAGAGCGATAGATGTAGCTTTGAAATAAAATACCAAAATATCAATGCCATTACCACTAATGATGAGACTATTGTTGATGGTTAATTCCTTCTTCCTTTTTTTTTTTTTTTTTTTTACTGGTGTATTGCTTTATTGAGGGGGTGTCAGGACGCAAGACACGATGGCAAGGAACAAAATCAATTAAAGGAAGTACAGACACAGGCAGCAAAAATGTTAAAAGAGTAATAAACAAAATGGAGAAGTGCAGTCTCTTGAAGAAGACTCGACTCACAGAAGATAAACTTTAATCGCTGCTGCAAAAAACTTCTGTATGAAGTAGAAATTGGTTTCAGTAATATTAGGAGAGAATATGTTCTAGAAAGTGGTGGTAACTGGATGTAAAATCCTGGCAGCAGTTTAATAGAACGGTCCCAGATGATTAGGTTGAGGCCAGCACTTAATGAGGATGAAAGCCCTGTCTGTGGGGAACTTTGGATGATACTTGGAGAAATATTACATTGTGCGTAAACCAAATTGAATTGTTTTCACATGTGTCATGAAGTTTCATATAGTAAAAGTTTTTTATACATGCACTTCATTTCACAGCGTGAGTGGCATAGGATACCTAAACACAGAAGAGAACATTCATGCAAGAGATGGAACTCCTTGCCATAATGATGCATACAATTCAAAATGATTACACTGTCATTACATCTAGGGTTTTCTGCAACTACAAGGGGATGGTTAGGGAAAGCATGGCCCCCGGTATCGATATCTAAAAGTGGCCACCACCTTCTTCTGTGTGTGTCCTCTTTTTATGTTTTTTCTTCATTTTTATTAATCAACTCTGCTGTTGTGGCTGCTTCTTAGCCAAACTGGTAAAAACAAAACTGTAATCATTGAACATAATGTCTGGCAATTGAGACGTTTAAAACCTTCAGTCTTCTGGGGTGAAGACAGCACTGTGCGACATTTAGAACGCTGATTTACAAACAGGGTGGACACAGATTTTCCTGGCCCGAAGACTTCCACAACTTTCCCGGTCAGGTCATCATAGGAGGTCTGACTTAAGCTCGTTTCAAAGCTAACATAACAAAATTCTGGTTACGGAGTGATGTGAATAGTCCAATAAGCTCCGTCCAATTTCAATCCACTCATTGAATACCCGCAAGGATTGAACAATGTGGCATCAATGACAGGACCTGGTGTCAGGTCATGAATTCCACTCTCAGGAGTGACTTCCTTTGCAGTATCGCATTCTTTCATCTAGAACTGGTCCATAACTGCTGGGTCAAGCTCACTCATCAGAATTTCCAGGGTTCGATCTGGCTGACTGATTACCTGAGTCTCTGGGAAATACAAAGTATACATATACCAACAGTCAGAATTCATGTGTCCCATACAGTATGCTGTTCCATTTGGGAAAACTGCCTTGAAAAACTGCTTCTTCCTTGAAAGTCCAGCGTGGGCACTATTGGTGAGAAGGCTTCATGAAATTCTTACGAGAATAAAAGAAGCTTTGAATCAAACGAAACCCACCGTAATCCCTAGCAAGTTTCAACAGGGGAACCAGTGCTTTCGGCAAGAGGATGGTACCACGTCTCCAAATGAAACATCTCTTGGAGACAAACATGCTACTCTGAACATTGCATATCCATCAAAAGTATGGCCCACTCGGATCTTGGCATGGTGTGAAGAACCCCAGATCCTTGGTTCGTGTCGGGCTGCTGCCTGGAGAACCAAACCTCCAGAAGCTTCTGGTCCCTTCAAAAAAGTGTGCAACTTTCATCACTGTGAGGCTGCGAACAACCAACAACCACAGAAAATCAACTAAATCTTTTGTCCTGCCACTGCCACCACTGCCACACCACTATTCCAGCTATGTTACGAAAGTTCAGGTTCCTTTTTTTGCTATAATTTTATATTAACTTTTTTTAAAAGGATTAATAAAAATTTCCCAGCATTTTTGTTTGTTGGTGTGCTTGTTTTTTGTAAATGAAAGTTGAATGTGAGTTTGTTGGAAATAGAGGCAGATACAGTTCGGTCTCTTGTAGTCCACTGTTTCCCTGTGAGAGAGAGTACAGCAAGTGCTAGCTAATATCGCCGGCCATATTGTGGAAGTTGATAGTTAATTCCTTCTTTTATTTTCTTTTTGTATTTTTTAATGTTTATTTTTGAAAGAGAGAGAGAGTGAGCACATGTGAGTGGGGGAGGGACAGAGAGAGAGAGAGGGAGACACAGATTCTGAAGCAGGCTCCAGGCTCTGAGCTGTCAGCACAGAGTCCGTTGCGGGCTCAAACCCACAAATATGAGATCATGACCTGAGCCACCTAGGCGCCCGGATACTTAATTCCTTCTTTATGTATTCCTGAGTATCCCAAGTTTTCTTCAATGATTATTTATTTGTTTTTAAAATAAAATACAATAAAGTTTTATTTATTTAAAATTTATTTATTTATTTTTGTTTTTTATTTTAATTCCAGTATAGTTAGCATACAGTGTTAGATTAGTTTCAGGTATACAATAAGTGATTCAACGATTCTACATATCGTTACTCAGGGTTCATCATGATTACTCTTAATCCCTATTTCTCCCATACCCCCGCCTCCCCTCTAATATTTATTTTAAATAGCATGCTCAGTTAAAGTCATTTTTCTTTTCAACAGGAACATTTTTTTAGTTGAAGCATACCTCAGAATACATGGTTCTAAAAGATATATACATAAAACATTCCATCCAAAAAAAATAGAATACCCATTTTCTTCAATACACACATAAGAATCCCCTGGTGTGGTTAAGTCCCAGAAACAGAAATGTAACAAATATTACAAATTTAAGAAGTCTGAAATCGGACCGAGTACATTTTCCAACCACGATGGTACAAAACTAAAGATCAACAATAAAACAAAGCTGGAAAATAAAGTTTATTTTTAAAAGTAACTTGTGGCTTCTAGTCCAGGGCTGTAGACTAAAAGCAAATATTTTTCTTTTCTTACATCAAGATCCTCATAAAGGGCCAATAAAGAGAAAAAAGTAAAACTGAGTGAGACAGAGTCTTTCTGTAGACAGAACATTGATCAAAAATGAAAAACCAAAGGACGATCATTCTAGAATTTAAGAAGGGCCCAGAAGTGGATGTAACATCTTGGTATTAATTTTTAAAAGGACTCAAATAGTCTCCACTTAATGCAAAGCAAACCCCACACAATGTGGTGTGACGAGAGGCGAGAAGTCTCTTTCCAATGGAATTGAAGTGGCTCTCCGTGGGCAAACTGGGACAGTGAGTATTTGCCCCGAAAGCAAAATTGTTCAAATTCTACTATTCAGAAAAATTCCAGTTTCCTGCTTAATTATTCAAAATGAACTCTGCCAGTTGACAGGCGCCACCCGTACACACACTGTTGCCCGCCATTCTCAACATAAAATGATATTCAAGCGCTGTTAGAAATTGAAGAAAAATCTGTAGCAAGATAAAGACCAGGATAAACAAATAGAAAAAAATTACTGCCGCTGAACTATCAATTATTGGAGAACTTAACAGAACATTTCTTAAAAAGAATGTTAACCCTAACGCACAGAGTTTCGAGAAGGTTTTGCGATCTCCAAAATGAGAACAGGATAGTATAAGAAAGGAATTGCTAAATATTCTGTTATACACCAACTTCCATAGACAATTACTGAAATGGATTAATCAAGAAAAATCAACTTAATGATGTAGAGATACAAAAGGAACAACTAGAAAAACAATTAGGAAACTGTAAAATGGCTCTTTTTTTCATTCATTCATGCCTAACCGACTGAGCCACCCAGGTGCCCCTGCAAAATGGTTCTAATGAAAGACTGAAAAGGAAAGAGGTAGTCTGGAGGACCACTGTTTTGGCTCCATGCCTTTCTGCACTGTTTGAGTTTTCAAAACCTTGTATGTCTATTATTCTGTTGCAAAATTTAAGTGTTAAAAATAGCAGAAAATTGGGGTGCCTGGGTTGCTTAGTCGTTAAGCGTCTGACTTCAGCTCAGGTCATGATCTCAGTGAGTTCGAGCCCCGCATCAGACTGTGCTGGCAGCTCAGAGCCAGGGTCAGAGCCTGGACCCTGCTTGGGATTCTGTATCTCCCTCTCTCTCTGCTCCTCCCCCACTCACACTCTATTTCTCTGTTTCTCAAAAATAAAATAAACATTAAAAAAAATTAAAAAAAAAACTGTTTAAAAGTAGCAGAAAAAAGTGGGTTTCAAAACATTCCTTCTCAAAATGAGATTTCCAAACAAAAGTCAGATTTTAAAATTCACCCTTGTTCTATCACTTTAATTCCGAGCAGGGAAAACAGAAACAGAAAGTCATCTCTAAAGTATTAACGGTGATTTTTGTCGTTGTCATTGAGATTCTGTGGTCAAATGTACACTCTTTGTGAGTTAAATATTGAGAAAAAACTTCAGGATTTCTGTGGTGTAGGTAAGATCTGTCTGTGAATGAAATTCTTCAAGCATTTTGCTAAATATCTCTTATGCCATAGTTAAAGTACTGCCAACAAAAATTAAATCCTGCTTTAAAAATATGGCTTTTCAATTAATGATCCTCTCTGTCTTTTCTACTCATGACCTATTTGCGTCAAGGCCATGCGTCATAGTATAAGGCATTGGTGATTCTCTAATACAAGCTGGCTTCCCTAGCTTTTAAACTAATAACACTCCTCAGCCCAATGCCAGGAATTCCCCACTGAGTTCAGGTTCTTTGATGGCCAGGATTCTTCAACCAATTTAGACTACAAAACAGCTTTGGACAATTTGGTCCAGCTTTGAATTGCCTAGAGAGCAGGCCCTACAACATGCCTTTCCCAACTCAAGTTGGCATAGAGCTTGGTAGATTCGAGGACATGAAAGGGAATGTTCACTACAGCATTTTGGTCAAAGGGAATAATAAAGTCTCAGAAACAAATCAACTAAAGCACAAGTCTGTGAAGGCTTCTGTGATATTGTGATCCCCAAAGACTGCCCACCTAGCAAAAAAAGCTCAGTGGAAAAGGTCAAAGGAAATGATTGATTAAATGACTACATCACGACTGAAAATTCACCTGTCAAAAATATCCTGAATGAATTTAAAGACAAACAAGAAAAAGCTTCCAGCAAAAAATGACTGAAAAGAACTGGTGTTTTACTGTATGAAGAAATCTTACAGTTTAATGAGAAGACAAGAATGTCAGTCAAAAAAAAAAAAAAAAGATGGAGGAAAACAGTGAACAATCCATATGCACACATATACACATTCACATATAACACGATCTCATTTAAAAACATCAGATCCTGGGGCACCTGGGTGGCTCAGTCAGTTAAGCGTCCGACTTTGGCTCAGGTCATGATCTCTCATGGTTTGTGAGTTTGAGCCCCATGCTGGGCTCTGTGCTGACAGCTCAGAGGCTGGAGCCTGCTTCAGACTCTGTGTCTCCCTTTGTCTCTGACTTGTTTCTTCCTCTCTCTCTGACCCTCCTCTGCTCGTACTCTGTTTCTCTCTATCTCTCACAAAAATAAACAAACATTAAAAAGTTTAAAAAATAAAACATCAGATACTATTAATAATTAGAGAAATGAAAATTAATATTCAAATTACTTGGTATATTTCACCTCTCATTTTTCTTTCTTGTTTCAAAGATTTTTTTTAAAGTTTATTTATTTTAAGAAAGTGAGAGAGAGATCAAGCTGGGAAGGGGCAGAGAAAGAGGGAGAGAGAGAATCCCAAGCAGGACTCGATCTTACCAACCGTCAGATCATGACCTGAGTTGAAATCAAGAGTCTAATCCTTAACAGCCTGAGCCACCCAGGTGTTCCTTAAATAATTATTTTATTTTTAAATAATCTCTAACCCAACATGGGCTTGAATTTACAGCCCCGTGATTAAGAGTCCCATGTTCTACTGACTGAGCTAGCCAGAGGTCCTTCACCTCTCAGTTTTCAATTTTGCTTCTTAAAGATTAGATTACTAAGAAGGAGTAAACTATACTGAACTCCATGTAATGCTAAAACTGCTATGTACAACTGGTGGAAGCTGGCAAGATTGTTCTAAACAGCAGTTTGATAATATACATCAAAGTTTAAGAATGGTTATACCTAGATAATTTGTCTTGTAAGACTCCACTTAAAAACTGGGGCACCTGGGTGGCTTCGTCGGTTAAGTGTCTGACTCCTGATTTTGGCTCAGGTCAGGATCTCACGTTTCATGATTTCAAGCCCCACATTGGGCTCTGTGCTGACAGCTCAGGGCCTGGAATTTGCTTCGGTTTCTGTGTCTCCCTCTCTCTCTGCCCCTCCCCCACCTGCACTATGTCTGTCTTTCTCTCAAAAATAAATAAACATTAGAAAAAAGAGTTAAGAAACCAGAATATCAAATAAATACACATAAACCTTTAGAACAGTGCCTGGACATTATAATAAACATTAACCATTATAATTTAATAATTATTAAATAATAATATTAAAAGCTTATTCACTGGCAAATTTGCAACTGAAATTTTTATCACCTTCTACTACTAACTAGATAGAATGGTGGAGAGGTAAACAGTGGAAAGAGTAAAGGTTTTTAAATCAAAGCCTTTGGGAATCAAATGGGAATAATATAAAGATTACATGTTTTGAGGGGAGATTTAAAGACATAGTGCATTTAAAGGGCATTTATGGGGACCAAAACATTGTAGTACTCAAGTGAGAGGCACATTGTCATTATTATTATTGTTATCAACAAAATATACTAAAGACATTTATTTCTATTGTGGCAAATTTCAAAAAAGATATAATACAAAAATAGAAGTAATAAGAAAATGAACTCTCCTACATGTAATTCTAAGTTTTAATAGTTTTCAACAAGTGATCATTCTTGCTTCACTTATGCATCCACTTTCAACACACACGCAGGATTAATGTGAAGGAAATTCTAGGCAGTATTTTATTTATAAATGTCTCCAGGACAGCTCGAAAAATGTGACTGTTCTTTTATTTTTAACATAACCCAAATATTATCATCACAACTAAAAATATTCTTCAAAATCATCACAAGTCCAGTAAGTGTTCAAGTTGCTTCCCTATTGTCTCATATATTTTTGGTTTCTTTGAATCCAGAGGAGTGGAAGGTCCATATATTACTTTTGTCTCAAGTTTTTTATATGAGTTCTCATCCACTCCTTTTCTTTCTTTGCCATTTGCGGAGGGAATGGGATATTTGTCCAAGATTTCCCCAGCCTCAGTTTTACTTACCACAGCCCCACGGTGTTGCCCAAAATGTTCCTGCCTTTTTATTTTCTGTTAATTGATAGTTAAGTATATATCCAACTTCGCTTTTCTTTTGGCAAGAGTCGTTCACAGGCGATTTTTGTACTCTCACCGGTAGGCATATGTGTCTGATTTTCTCTTTTTTTGTGACGTAAGTAGTCACTAATTATCATTGCTTAGATCTGTTCTTTCATTTGAATGGCAATAATCTCTCATTTTTTTCTTTATTTCCTAGAATAATACGAGAAGAGACTTCTCACCATTTGTCTATCCTTTGTTAGAATTCATTTGGAAGAGGCAGGATGAATGCTAGCACATTTTCTTTATATATTCCAATTCTTGCAATAATAAGATGGTTTCCTAATATTCTTTGAAGGGAGCAGTTGATTCCATCTTAGAGTTTTGCTGATTCTCACAGAGAGATACTTATGCTGTCACACAAGCCTGTTGGTTGCCCCTTATTGGAGGGTCTGTATGCCAGGTCTGCAGGACTCTCAGCCAAACAGTGACTCTTCTCCCAAGGTCTAGGTCCCAGTTCTGCTGATTGCTTCTTTATGCTTCCAAGATCTAATAATTGCAACTTTTTCCCTTTGTTTTCCTGGTCACAGGTGGTTGTTGTTTCCTATGGTATATGATACTGTAAGGACTACATTTTCTTCTAGTTATATGGTTTCATTTTTTCCATATTTAAATCTCAGAACGCTTTGGAATCACTCCTATGAATAGTGCCAGAAATAGAATCAGCTTTATCTATTTTTTCCTACGGTTTCACTAGTTAGTCCAACAGTACTTATTGAAAAGCCCAGGTTTTCTTGGATATTGTTTGTTCTTCTAAATGTATTGTGTAATAAACATGTCGCGCTCCAGACAAAAGCATTTAATACATGATAAAGGCAGTATTTAAGTCGGTAGGGAACAAGTTCTTGTTGGAGTGAAGAAGTGTTGCTGTTGTGACACTCAGAGGAAGCGAGGCAAAACAGAAAGGCTAAGCATCCTTTATTTTCCCTTCCAAGATCCGGTCTTGGCAGCAGTGCCCCCCACAGGCAGAGACTTACTGAAGCCAGCGCACGAACAGAAACGTGGTTAGTAGAGGCCCAGACTGCAAATCTAGTCAATTATACATGGGTGGATTTTGAAACAGAGACGCAAGAGTTTAACAACTGGCTGTTTATCGTCTTCTGCTCTTATAAAAGGATTGCCACTAATAGCATTGTGCATATAGTTTTTCATAGATTTGCGGGTGCATTTTGAGATAGATACTAGAGATGAGATTGCTCAGGTCAAAGCATAAATGTAGATTATTGCCAAATTCTCCTCCAGAGGGACTTACCATTTTGTACTCCCAACAGCAAGGTTTGACAGTGCTAGTTTTCCCTCAGTCTCACCATCATATGGTTACACTTTGAGAGTTTTTGCCAATCTGATTGGTGAGAAACAGTATTTCAGCTTTAATTAGCACATTTCTCTTATTATGGGGAGTCATGAATATTTTCATGTAATAAAGAACTATTTGCATTTCCTTTTCTGTGAACTATCTGTTCATATCTGTACATTGTCCATATGTATTTTACCTCTTCGCCCTCAGAAGGCTTTTATATATTAGAGGTAATAACTCTTGGAACTGATGTAATTTTCAAACCCTTTTTCCTATTAGTCACTTTGCTTTTTGGATTTTTTGCAACGGAAAGTTATTTCTTATTTCTTAATATGGTTAAATGTAATATTTCAGTATTTTTTGTACTGTATCTAGATTTTGACTCCTCTTTAGAAAATTTTCCTCTCATGTTATAAATAAATTCCCCCATGTTTCCTTCTTGATTTGTAGTTTCATTTTTTGTATTAAAACTCTAAACCAGTTAGAATTTATCTAGTCTACAGTGTCAGAAATGAATACAATTTTAACTATTTTCTTTATGGTTAACTACTTATCCCAACACTACATATTAAGTGGTCATTTTCTCTCCACTGTTTAAAGGCTGCCTTTATCATATATTAAATTTCCACGTGCATAAGATCAATTTATGGCTTACCTATTCTATTATATTGGCCTGGTTTCCATTTGTACACATAGCATAGTGATTCAGAAATGGAAACTCTGGAAAATGTTTTAATAACTAAGAGAGTTAGTTCCTACTTCTGGAATCCATGTCCTGATTATTATTTGTTCTGTTAAATGAATTTTTATAATTAACTTCTCAAGCTCCAAAGAAAACTAGCTTATTAATATTTTCTTGGAAAAGCTTTAATGTTATAAATTATTGCAAGGAAGAATGAATTCCGTATGACCTTGTCTCTTTCTGTCCAAGAATATGGTATGTGCTTTCATTTTTTTATACAGACACACACATTTGTTGGACATAAATTTAGATATAGTTGTGCTGTGTTTTTCTTTTGTAAGAGAAATTGTCTCATTCATAGCATCTTTCTGAATATTGATTTTATGATTTTTATAATCTGATATCACCCTGATTTCTCCTGTTTAACTTTCTCCATCAATTTTTTTTTTTGGGGGGGAGGGTTCCATGTATATAATTCTATTAGCTGCAAATAGAATTCTTACTTTCTAATTCTTATGTCTTTGTGTTTGACTACTTTTATATGCTAATAGTTCTAATAAAAATGTTAAAAAGGAATAAAAAGATAAAATATATTTGCCTTATGTCCGACATTAATCAGACAGCTTCTAATGTTTTCTCATTAGGTAAGACACCAACTTTAGGGCTATGATGTGGGCATGTATGTGTGTGTGCGGGTGTGTGCATGCATGCATGCACACGCAAATCAGAATTTTGTCTTTAAGGATAATAAATTTCAAATACTGTTAGATATCTGAAGATGAGCATATGATTTATCTCTTTAGCTCTAACAGTTCAACAGATTATATAAATGTGTTTGTTAGAATTGAACTATCACTGCATATTGCAGTCCTAGGATGAATCCACAAGACCGTTACGTATTCAATGTTGACAAGACTGGATTGTAATTGTATTTTTGGTCAATCTTTTATTAGGGTTAACAATTCACTCATCTCATTCTGATATGAATTTGTATTCTTCCTTCTCTTCTCTGTTCTAGAAGAGTTTAAATCGACTGGGGATTTTCTTATCTTCAGAGTGTGGCGAAATTCTCACGTGTACCCATTCAAGGTCTTTATTTTTAGTATTATTATTGGAGTACTCTCTTACTTTTCCTATTTATTTCATGACAATTGATCTGTTTAGACTATCTTTTAGGATTAAAGAATAAATTTTTATTTTGATAAATTCTATTTTGCTAGAAAATTATTCATCTTATCTAGATTTTCAAGTATATTTGCTTAGAGGTATGCAGATTAAGGATATATTTTCTTTTTTTAAACTATTTTTTAATGTTTATTTTTGAGGGAGAGACACAGAGTGCAAGCAGGGAAGGGGCAGAGAGGGAGACACAGAATCTAAAGCAGGCTCCAGGCTCTGAGCTATCAGCACAGAGTCCGATGCCAGGCCCAAAATCATGAACGGTGAGATCATGACCTGTGCCGAAGTCAGATGCTTAACCGACTGAGCCACCCAGGTGCCCCATGATATATTTTCCATATATATAATACTTCTAAATTTCTGTATTCGTTTCTCTCCCCACACCTTTTTAAAAAATTAATATGGTTCATTACTAGCTTTTTTATTGTAATCATTTCAAATAAATGAGTTTAATACTGGGTTAATTTATTATTCTTAAAATTGTTTCATTATATATTTCAGTTTTGAAGTTGGTTTAATTCTTCTGCTTTGTTTGGTTTACAGGTCTTCATAGAGTTTCTTTTACTAAGCAGTTAGGTGTTTAATCCACTTTTTCATTTTTATTGTTGTTAAGTATTTAATCTAAAAATTTTCCTCTAGTACCTAATTTAGCTTTGTTTCATCAATTCCGATAAGTTGTGTTCTCATAAATCTTCATTTTCAAGAATATCTGAAATTTTGGTTCCCTCTTTGACCCCAAGAGCTGTGTGATAGCTAATTTTATGTGTCAACTTGACTGGGCCAGAAAGTGCTCAGATGTTTGGCCAATCATTATTCTGGGTGTGTCTGTGAGGATGTGTAAGATGAGATTAATACTTGAATTGATAGGCCCAGTAAAGCAGACTGCTCTCCCTAATGTGGGTGGGCCTCACC
Organism: Paguma larvata; assembly: GCA_030068075.1. Classification (NCBI taxonomy): domain Eukaryota; kingdom Metazoa; phylum Chordata; class Mammalia; order Carnivora; family Viverridae; genus Paguma; species Paguma larvata. The sequence goes on along the minus strand of CM057823.1, from coordinate 157,954,592 downwards.
CAATCAGCTGAAGGCCTGAAAAGAATTAAAAAGCTAATCCTTTTGCAAATAAATAAGGAATTCCTCTTCCTGGCTCTTTGATCTGGGATGTTAGTCTTTTCTGGCCCTTGAATTCAGACTGAAACATCTGCTCTTCTTGGGTCTTGAGACCGCTGACTTCCAGATCAGACTTAGACTGAAATTACAAGGCAGCTCTCTTGGGTCTCCAGTATGTTGACTCACTTTTCAAACCTTGAGACTTATAAGCCTCCATAAATGCCAACCTATTCTTTGTAATATCTCTCTCCTTCCCTCTCTCTCTCTGCTGAGGGAAAGAGAAAGAGAGATACAGAGAGAGGAAGGAAGGAAGGAAGGAAGGAAGGAAGGAAGGAAGGAAGGAAGGAAGGAAGGAAGGAAGGAAGGAAGGAAGAAGGAAGGAAGGAAGGGAGGAAGGGAGGAAGGAAAGAAGGAATTAAAAAATAACCTCTGGGTTATACTTTTCTGAATAACCCTAATACAAGTTGTTTATAGATTTATTTTTAAAATCCCAGGTGGAAGGTTCTTTCTGTTTTACAACTTTGGAATGCTTCTGGTTTTAATTGCAATATGGTTATGGTATTTATGTTATTTCAATCACACACACACACACACACACACACACACAGACACACACACACACCCTTACTATTTCTATAACCATCCTATTTTAGGGGGTTGGAGGAAATTGTTTTGGCTTGAGGAATGTGTATTTCTCCTTCCTGTTATTAATGTTTCCTATTTGCCCTTGTCTCCTGTGGCTACTGTTTTATGGAAGTTGTTGCTATGGGGTGGAACCTACTGCCTTGGACTGTGCCTACACGGAACTACTGAATCAGAGAGAAATAAACTTCTATTTTCTTGAGACTGCATTTTAGATCTCTTTAGCTTAACTTACTGTATCTAACCACAGGCAAACTTACCAAGTTTGTAGCTCTGAAGAGAGACTGGCTCAGTGACAGGAAGCTTTACAAAATAGTTCTAACTAATGCAAATAAAATGTGGCACACATTTGGTAGTAATTCATAAAAGATGCTTTCTATTATTTTGCCACTCTCTTCCCTACAACTACTTAAAATCCTAATTATTATATTTCGCAAACCAATTGATGATCTTGTATCCGGATATTTATAACACAAGCCAATAAGTTATTAATTTTGAATGAATAAAGCGTGTAAAATGTTTGTATTATTACATGTGGGCTGCTGTAACAGAATGCCAAAACCAAGTGGCTATTTCTCTCAGTTCTGGAGGCCAGAAAGTTCAAGATCAGGATGACAGCAGATTCGGCATTTAGTGAGAGCCCACATCCTGGTTCATAGACAGCCATGTTCTTGCTGTGTCCTCACATGGTGGAAAGGGTGAGTGAGTGCTCTGGGATCTCTTTCATAAGGGCACGAATTCCATTTATGAGGACTTAACCATTAAGACTTTATCACCTTCCAAAGGCCCTACATCCAGATACCATCACACTGGAGATTAAGCTTCAACATGAATTCTGAAGGGACACAGTCTGTATTACTTAAATGACTGTATAAATATGTAACACATAAAGACCAAGCAAGTAATCTTACTTAAAAACTGTATGCAATACAATGTAAAATTCCTCTTCTCCTAATTTTCCTGGAAACTTTCATAAAATGTTAATAATAGTATTGTTTCATTTTATATAAGCAATAATCCTAATTTCCTCATTTATTTGGTAATAACTGAAGAAATGACCACTTTGAAGTTGCATAACATTTAGCAAATATTACGTTAGTTGGTTAGATTGTTTAACTGGCCAAGCTTCAATGTAGTTTGTTCCATCAAGATGAAGTAAAATAGTTGTTTTTTTTTTTTTTTTTATGTTGTTACATTAGGAAAATAACAAGCATAGCTCAAATTTATCTGTATTTCAGATAAAAATACTACAAAAATAAGTTTAAAATTGAATTTTCACATTTATGAAGTGGGTAGTTTATTTAAAAGCAATTCATTTATGAGTAACATTTTTGAAATGAGTGTGCAGTCAAAGTCTTATCCTATTTCACTGAGGCTAATGGCTTCAACTGCTTATTCAGGATTCTAGGGGAGTAATTTACTGAGTTACCAGAATTGCGAAAATTTTCCTGGTGCCAAAATTTAGAGATCTTCTGAGGTAAGCAGATTTTGGCAGGGTGGTATATTACGTTAACCACCATTCTCATAACATCAGGTGATGTAATGATGATGCAGTGTCAGGACGCCTGGACGGCTCAGTTGGTTAAGCATCTGACTCTTGGTTTTGGTTCAGGTCATGATCTCATGGTTTGTTGAGTTTAAGCCCCGCTCTGGACTCTGTACTGACAGTGCAGGGTCTGCTGGGGATTCTCTCCCTCCCTTCCTCTCCCTCTGTGCCTCTCTCTCTCAAAACAAATAAATGTTAAAAAAATAATCCAATGTCTTGAATACTCTATTACTACAGTAGTCACAGTTTAAAAACTCAAGTTCATGAATTATTTAATAGGTAGGGAGGTATGTATATAGCAAAGAAGACAGAAACTGGAGTGAATTTAAGGTTTTTCCTAGCACATGTCCCTTATTCATATAGCATTTGGCTGTGTTTCATTGAGAGTACAAGGTAAATTGGCCAAACGCAATGTGCTGCAAATTGTGACTTAACTGCAAGCCTATCTTATCATAAGGTAAGCAAAATTTTCACAATATAGTTCTTTAACACACTTGAGGTAAATTATTATGTAGCTTATTAATCTTCAGTTATTTCCTTAAAATGTATGATAGATTCTATCATCAATGTAACTATGTATGGTTAAAATACTCTCATAATACCTAACTCCTTAATCCACAAAATATGCATGATTCTATTACTTTATTATTTAACATATCCATAGAAACCTGTCATATGTTCCTCATTTAGCAAGTGCTTAATTTTAATATTGTTCTTATGGAAATATAGAGGAGTCATATCGAGTCATAATATATATACACACATATATGTGTATATTTGTATATATGTATATATGAAATATATATATACATATATATATATTTAACTTAAACAGGTTCAATTACATTAGACTTGGACAAAAAGAGGGACAGGAAAGAGGAAAGGCAAACAGAAGAGTTGGGAAAGACTAAGAGACTGAAACATACAGATGACGGAGACAAATATAAGATAAACAGATGCATGTAGCACGGAGCATTCCATATCCTGTTCTGTTCAGTAGCTCTACATGCTCCTGAGAGGTTTTTCTGCTTCACTTTGCTCCCACAAAAGGAAAAGCGCATGTCCTCACACTCTGTGTGGGCCTACTGCACAATTCTGTTAGTCATGTGCATGTCTTGGTAAATGTGTACTACTGGACACTCTTTATGTTAACAGAAAACTATGTTAAGTGAATACTGAATTTTATAATAAACTACATTTTGTAATTAATTTTGATTATGTAATTTAAGATTTTATAATTTTGCAATTTAACAGAATTTTGAAAACAATATTTTTACCTTACAGGCCTATTTTAGAGCTCATCCTACAACAGGACAAATGAAGCCCTTTCTCCACCCACCTTATTCATGTGACCTAAGTTCCAAGCAATGATCTCAGAAATGAACTTCTGGAAATTATCCAAGATTTGAACTAGCAATAGCCTTTGTATTATCAAGGTTAACTAACAGAACTCCTGATATTAGAGAATGTGGCATTCACATTTAGTATCTGTCACCTAGAACAGTACTATCTCTTAACCATTTATTAAAGGCTTGAAACCCTCCACCTCAATACTTCCATCACTCATTTATTCATTTTACTAGATAAAAATTTATAATTGCTTATTAATAAGCATTTAACTTAACTCAATTTAATCTGCAAACAATCTGTAAATATGATATGATTTCCCTCGACTTTATAATAAGAAAATGGGAGCAATGAGCCAGATAGCTAAGGGGCAGAATGAGAATATGAATATAGATCTTTCTGAATTCAAAGTCCATACTATTTTAGGAAGTTGCCTTTAATGCAAAAATCCAGAAAGAATACCATTTAAAAAGAGTGACAGAACATTGTTTTCAAAACTGTATGTTTATTTCTATACTTGGCATCATACTTATCATTTAAATGTTCTCATTTATGAAGTGGTTTTAAAACTCTCCTGCATGTGCTAGCTAATAAAATATCCATATACTTCTTTGTTGTTGTTGTTATATTTGTCAGACACCCATCAGTTATGGTGGTGTGCCTGATTGGGAGATCTTTCATTTCAAGAAAATGTGAAATGTTTCCATGGAGATCAGCTTGAGATAGCCCAGTGACGAACTTCTTAGCTATAATTTCACATTGGTTTCTATGGTTTCCAGATAGGGGAAGAAAATGAAGTTGCAGATTTTTTGGTAATGTAAAAGGTTATTGGAAAATAAGAGATACTGCTCAAATCAATGTCACCCCCCTTCGGGAAAGTAACTGCTGTTACTGCAAAACATGGAAGCTTTGAAGATGTATGTTGTCCATCAATGCACTTTTCTCTACTGGTAACAAATGAGGGACTATCACAATACTTAAACAACTTCCAAAATTAGCTGAAACTTCTCTCAAAAGGGCTGAATTCATTGTTTAAATGTTTTAACAATAGGTACTAATAACTGGCTTGCAATCACTATTTCACTTTTCTTGCATCACTCTTTAAAGAGAGAACACAGTGCATCTATCTGCTAAGTCAGTTAAGGAGCAGGTGAAAACTGACACAGAGATAGCTCTTTATTCATTGTTTATAACTGACACCAGAATTTAGCAGATTTTTTTGGATACTTGTCATTGTTATTAACTTATCTATAAGGTTGTGTTATGAAGCAAGAACTAATAAATAGTGGACCTCATATTCAAATCCTATTAAAGCAGGTGCATACAAGTCAGACTGATCAAACATATCACCCCTTTGGCCCTATTCTCCAGCCTGTTACTTATCAATCCTCTCAATAATTGGCATGCAGCCACAGAATTTATCAACACACCATCACCACTCGGAATAAGATCTAGGTTGTCTTTTCTTAGGAAGTCTGTGAAATTCCTAATGGAGCAGTAGACCAAAACCAAGAGATGTGAATTCTATTTCATCTTCATTTAAATTTTTTTTAAATTATGTTTATATATTTATTTTTGGAAAGATAGAGAGGGCGCAAGCCAAGGAGAGATGGAGAGACAGGGAAAGAGAAATCCCAAGCATGCCCTGTGCTTTTAGCACAGAGCCCGATGCGGTGTTCAAACTCACAAACCATGAGATCATGACATGAACCAAAACCAAGAGTCGGATGCTTAACAGACGGAACCACCTAGGCGCCCCTGACCTTCATTTTATATACTTCGATGTCACTTAGCCAATCCATGGCTAATCATGGGCATATATCTATTCAACAAGATACATGACCAGCTTACAGACTTTATAGGATTAGTATAATTTCAAATGAAAAAAAAAATCCAATCATTCTACAGCTGTAACAACACATAGATATGGAAAACTTAATTATTCATTCTTCACTTATTATTCATGCTTATTTACAACCTAGTAGCAAACTATAGCCCTGGCAGCTCGGTTTCTCCAAATAAAGGGAGAATATGTATCAAAATGAAGTTATCCAACTCTGCTGACAGCAAGCAAATGTATTCAATATCTGCCAAGTAATACTTTCCCCATAATGATAATATATAATAATATAATTTTCCAAGAAGTGCATGAGACAATGTAAGGGCTATGTCGTGGCTGTAATTTTATAAATGAATCCGAAAGTTAGCTTTAAGACACATGGAGGACAACAACATGGCTTGCCTCCAATGTTTTACATATGGTCAAAATATAATAACCAGTAAGAAAGGTTAGAAGCAGTAAAAGATTCAATATCTAAATTGTATTATAAGAAACCAGTAGCCACAAATTTTAATACCATAATAATTTTAAGTATATATATATATATATATATATATATACACACATTCCTTAAAATACTTGTATTCTTAAAAAATATACATGCATATGTATGTGTATATATTCTCTACATAGATATATGTATGCGTATATATGTCTGTATCTATATAGATATATGTACACACATATGCATTATCTCTCTACATATGCACATACACATACACACACACATACACAGGCTTATATATACATATATAAACCTGAAGAGGTAGGCTTTAACCCTTATGTCAAATCAGAAAATATTCAGGGCAAAGCTAAAGAAAGTAACTGCTGTTCTAAAATACTCATTACACGAGGCATGCATTCCCTAAATCTACTTCCTTATTGATCTACTCTCTTGATGTTTTTCACTCCAAAGTTTTCACAAAAATCTGTTATTTGCTCCCTATCTTAATTCCACCTTGAAATCTTTCCAGAATTTCCAACCTGTATACCTGAAAAAAAACACTAACGGTGTTAATTTGAAAGTAAAATAACAGGTTTAAAGTTTGACACCTGGCACCACTGTTTACAAGTTGTGTGTTTGGGAAAATTTCATTCATTCTGAACTTAGGGTATATGGGTGTGTGAATCTATGGCCCTGTGGGGAATTTCCTATTACCAGTGTACCTAGGAATAAAGAATTCAAGTCTGGTCCTACAAAATAGGCTGTTCATACCTGAAAGTGGAAAGCTTTAGCAATGCAGTTTAATTCCCAGTTGGTACTGAAGAAGACAAGAAATCTTCCAGGTGGGCAGCACTTTAGGTAGGATACATAGCTGGTCATTTTGCTTGGAAGGAGAAATTACCAGAGGTACAATTCTGTACTCAGTCATAGGGATCAGCTAATGGCTTGACAGGTTAATCAAGAATTAAAAGGAAAGCTTAGAAAGCTGGTGACAGCAAGTTTGGGAGTGGATTATGTGAACACACTTCTCTAAGTGGGCATAGAATGGATGATATTCAGTTCCCATATAAATACTCATCAAAAGGATAGTCAGCAGAGTATTATCTTAATAATAATGGACGAGATGACCCATTCGATGGCTATTACTTTCTCACCCTATGTCTTATCAATGGTTCAGACGCTAAGCGATTATGACTGCAGAGAGGATTATGTGTGGTCTCCCAATGTGGACTTTCACACACCAAGACTAGTTTGGCTATAGGCACCGTTGAGTACACCCAATGTACCAAGAGGCCGCCATTGCACCTAGATTTAGCACCATTCCTTGGGTGCTAAAGGGGGGAAGGGAATCAGTTAGCCATCAGTGCCAGGTTGATTTCATTGGACCACTTCAATCATGGAAAAGGCAGTAATTTGTTACCACTTGAACAGACACTTAACTGACAATGTAGATTTACCTTCTTTCCCTGTAACTTTTCTGTGAATACCATTATCCATGAACTGATTTAGTACCTTGGTACAAAGCACTGATTCTGACAAAGAAACTTCCTTTATAGCAAATGAAATACATAAATGGATTCATGCTTATGGAATTCACTGGCTTTGCTGTTTCCCATCATTGATAGAATGGTGCAATCACCTTTTAAGTGTTAAGTTATAGCAACAGCTGGATACTACTACCTTGTCACACTGAGGTAATGTCTTCCATGCTCTAAATAACCAACAAATATATGGTGCTTTTTTAACAGAGCTGGGAATTTCAGGCCTGGGAATCAAGAGTTGGAGATGAGAGTGGGTCCTCCACAATTACCTCAAGTGATCCCCTAGAAAAAATACTCATTTCCGTAATATTGGGTTTTGCTGGTCTAGAAGTCTTGGGCTTCTACTAGGGATCACAATAATGGTTCCATTAAACTGGAAGCTGACAGTGTCACCCTGTCATAGGTAGAGGGACTTCATGTCCTCTTTCAGGGATAGGACTAGTGTATTAGTTTTATGAGGGAAAGCTGCATCATGATAGGTAAAAGCATATTTTTGTTGTCTTTACTTAAAACATAGATATGGTTAGGAAAGAGGTGCACTTATGTCAAATTGACAAGAGACAGACTACTGTGGCTCTTTTAAGTGTCGACTTGGCTAGACTTCAACCGCTTTTTCCAGAATTCTTTCCCTCTGTGGTTTCAGGTTAGGGTTACCCGCAGGGAGAAATATATGACATAGGGATGGTAGACATAACATAGTAACTATTTTGTACTTGGAAGGGTGGCATAAAACACTGTGCATGACATTCCTGATCTTCTGGCTTGCTTTACTGATAAGGAACAGCACTGGGGCCTATAGTTATTTAAACTTCTACCAGTTTTTCAGCTTTTTTGAGTATGGGGGCAGGTGAATGTGCATTTCCACAGTGAAGGGCATCAACTTCTCCCAGAAGTCATCCACATCATCTTAGTTACAGATAGTGACAAATGGGCACAGGTTCTAGTTTATAGTCATGATTCCGATGGATCCTTTTCAATTCCAGTTGACTTTTGCTCTCCCCTACTTCACAGCAAGCTTTCCTCCTTTACTGAGAACTTATTCAGTATCAAATGGTGAGGCAATAGCCTCCACTAGCTCTCACCATTGCTTCAGTTCTAATTCCCATTATTAATCTGATATTCTATATGACTTACACTGGTTCTGCCTCTCTGATTAAACTCTGATTGATAAAATTAATATGGAGAATTTATTTAAAAACTTCTACAAAATGATCAAGACAAACAACTGAATATAAAAATGGAGAAAGAGGGGCATCTGGGTGGCTTAGTTGGTTAAGCATCTGACTTTGGCTCAGGTCATGATCTCACAGATCGTGAGTTCGAGTCCTGCATGGGGCTCTGTGCCGACAGCTGAGCGTGGAGCCTGCTTCAGATCTTGTGTCTCCCTCTCTCTGCCCGTCCCCGACTCACACTCTGTCTCTGTCTCTCAAAAATAAATAAAACATTAAAATTGTTTTATTTACAGAAAAAAAAGAAAAATGGAAAAAGAAACAAAGGGAAAAGTCACACACACCACACACACACATGCTAACAAAAAATGTTGGACCTCATCAGTAATTAGGTTAGGGAAATATAGATTAAAATGTGAGCCACTATTTCACACTCATCAAAGTATTGAAAATTATAATGTATGATAACTCTTAAGAGTGAGTTTGGATGACCAAGAGGAAGCTATATACATTACTGGTGAGACTGTAAACTATTTAACCACTGTGGGAAATGATCCAGCAATACTGATAAAGCTAAAAATGAGCATTCCCTAAGAACTACTAATTCTACACCTAGGAAAGACCCAAGAGGAGCTTTCAGCATAGTAAAACTGGGAAGGAACACATAATGTCCTCTGTCTACAGAATAATGGTAATAATGTATACTTGACCTTTGGAAACAATACATTTATCTTAAGGTTAGTCATTCAGGAGGAGGTGGTCTCCATTGTCAACTATAGTAGGTAGCCCCCAAAGATCCCTGCCTTGAGGTAATCATGCCCTTGCATAATCCCCTCCCCTTTTTTACAGCCTTGATTTAGTGTCTCACTTCTAGTGACCAAAAAATATGGCAGAGGTTATGGAATGTCACTTGCAAGATTAGGTAACAAAAGAACATGGTTTCTGTCTCTCTTACTCTGTTGCACTATAAGCTGCCCTATGGAGAGACCCACACAAAAAGAACCAAGGTTATCCTTGGTTGACCAGCCAATATTCAGCTGTGGGGAAATAAGTTCTACTTACATAAATGGGTTAGTGGAAGGAGTGGAAAGCTGCCACCATGGGGAGAAAGCGCCCAAGGTTAACTAGCGAGATATCATAATGAGATCATGAGTAACATGTTATATCACCTGTAGGAAATTATACTATTGTACTTTGATCAGAAACACCACTTGTCCCCCAGACCTTCTGTTTCTTACACAAGTTAATGATTACTGTCTGTTTTCTACATGTTCACATGTGTAAGATTTTGTTTTCTCCATGCTCACCATTTGGGTAGTATCTTGTGAGCTCAATAAATGTGGAGACAAAATCCCTTAGTGCATTTCTGGGGCTCTTGTCTATCCCTGGACGTTAGCCTCTCTTGTATTCAATTCTCTGTTCACTCTCTTGTTGGACAAGAGAAAACTCCAGACTCCTAGCATGTGACATTCAGCCAGGTCCTAAGGCCAGTAAGCAGCCATTTGTGTTTGGATATAGATCCTCCCCTAGTTAGGCCTTGAAATGATTACAGCTCTGACACTCTGATTACAGAAATGAGAGATCCTGAGCCAAAGACATCCAGCTAAGTCACGCTGAGATTCTTGACTCACAGAAACTATGAGATAATAAATGTTTGTTGTTTTAAGCCACTGAGTGTTAGGTAATTTATAAAATAGCAATAGATAATCAATACACCCTCCAATAATCACTGCAAACCCACAGCAGTAAACAAATTCATTATTTTCAGACTAATATTCATAAATTCAACCAACAATTACTGAAAGTCTAATCTATCAGGCCCTGTTATAGGGATAAAGTTATGAAAAACCCAGTTTCCAAACTATGCTTTTATGGAGTTTTGCACACAGACAATAAACAAAATATATCTTATGTCAGATGATAAAAACTGGTATGGAGAAAAATAAGGCAAGGAAGGACAGACAAAGACCAATCTAAGTTGCGATTTTAAAAAGGGTAGTCAGAGGTCTCCTCTGAAAAGATGACATATGAATGAAACCCTGAAAAGTATGATAAGATGAATCATACAAGATTTGCAGGAAGTACATTCCAAGCAGAGAAAAGAGCAAATGGCAAGGCCCTGATGCAGGAGTAAAACTGACCAGTGCAGCATCTAAGGGGGCTGTGTACCTTTCGGAGGACACTTCCTTTAACTCTAGAGTGAAATAGGGAGTTGCTGGGTTTTAAAAAGAGGAATGATATCACTAAGGTTTTAAAATGATCATTCTGGTTGCTGTGTTAAAAAAACTGCATGTGGTGGGGTAGAAAATACAGGTTTGGGGGAGGGGGGGTATCGTGTAGAAGCAATGAGACTAGCTAGAAAAGTTTTTATAATAACCCCCGTGAGAGTATGGTGGTTTGGATCATGGTAGGAAAGATTAAGGATGTGAAAAATTGTCAGATTATGAATATGTTTTTTATTATGAATATGTTTTAAAGAAAGATTCAATAGAATTTGCCAAACAATTAAACTAATGTGTATATCCACTGAAGGATACCTATTGTAAATCACTAAGCCAGAAGAATATATGCTTTCTTAATTCTACTTTCAAATATATACTATTCATAATCTCCTACAATCTATACCCACTGCTGCTACCTTGCTTCCAGGCACCATAATGATGATTTTCAATGACTTTTTAAAGGTTTCAAAAGTATTTTATTTCTTCAATTATGCTATATTTTAATGAGAAGCAGAGTGCTTAAATGACAAGCTGATTTGGAAACAATTCTGTATTACAATAACTTGAATGGTTATTCATCATTCCACTCTTCTGGGGTGACTCTGCCAACAGGAGACAGGTTCCATTCTATTCCAATCTGTGTGGCTGTAAACATCCACGCAACTACACAGAAAGCGGCTCCACTGGCCAGCACAATATTACCATATTTGTCATGAAAATCTGAGGGTTTTTCATGGTTTTGTCTTGACCAAATTTGTTGAATGCTTCGAATCTTGAACTTTCTTAGTGCATTTCTGGTCAAGGGAAACATCATGAAGGTGTGACAGGACTGCAGTTGATGGCAGCTGCTGGTCGGTTGCCTTGCAACGAGACCTGGGAAAACAAGAAATGTGCAATGACATCTGATCTCCGTTCCGTTCCTCCCTCCGAATATTTTATTCCCACTACTCCTCAGAGAGTGACCAGTCATGTAGTTTGGATGCCATGATGTCTGGATTTGAGTCTCAGCTCTGCTACTGATTAGCTGTATGAACTTGGGCAGTTATTCAACCTCTCTTTGCTTTAGTCTCTTCAATGGCAAACAGAGACAATAACGTCTAGCTCTGAAGGGTGCTGTGAGTGTAACAGCACTCTGACTGGTCTTCAGGGTTAATTTGCTTCAAGTTAACACATTTCTTACTTGCTGACCTAAGGTCCTTGATCTATAACATAACTAATTCACTTTCTTTGAGCTAAGCAGACCACTAGCCTTGAGGAGTGAAGGACTAGAATTTTCCTAGTCCACTGAAACCAGTGAGTCTGTCTGAAGACACCTCGGCTTTCTGATTAGCCCAGGAGTTCTTTAGCAAAATGTGTTTCTTTGTTAGGTCACACAAATGACTTTATTGACCTCCCTCTGTGCATCTGCAGACCTTGCCCTCCTCTGTATAAAGCACAGAGTACTCTGGCACATCGTGGAATAAGAATCAGACCCTCTTGCACAACTCTCTCACTGAGATAGCTTTTATAGCTGGCATCACTGAGTCTGCAGGTAATCAAGAAATGTTGCAGGCCACTGTACTCCCTTTGCTGATTAACTACCCTAAAAACCCTTGGGCCAGGCAGAAACCCTTGAGTTTTCTTTTGGACAAGAGTTCACTTTCTCCTCGAGTTGCTGGCTTTCTGAATAAAGTTCAAATTCCTTTCCAATCAAAACTTGTCTCTTGAGTGGTGATCTTTCAGGTGATGGCAGCTGAACTTGGGTTTGGTTCCATGAGTATTACATGTGATAAACCCTAACAACAACAAAAGTAAGCACATAATGTTATCTTTTCTATTCTTCACAAACAGCCAATGACTTGCTCCTTATATAGACTCCAAATTAGTCAGCATGACTGACAAAATGACAATTCACAACGTGTCCCACTAGTCCAATGACCGGTGACTACCAAAACTCAGGTTTCAGTCAGAATTACGAGGCATTCACAGAATACTTCATACCTCTTCCTCCTGCTGCTCGTTTTCCTTTTCTTTTAATCTCCTTCCTCACCTCCCCCTTCTCCTTCTCTACCTGTAACTCCTCCTGCCCTGCACAAGTCAAAAAAATCATGAAATCAGATGTACATGTCATAATGGCCCTAATAATTTTCTTTCTTTAAACAGATAGCTGTATTGAACAAGAGATCTGGAAGCAGAAACATGGAGTTCTGTCAATTTCTCTTCTTTGCACAAGCTGTCAAACAGTGCTCAGTCTCTAGCAATGACATATGTTAACTGTGGTCCAAATGCAGGCAACATGGATACAAAAACGCCTGAGGTTGGTACTTGTAAACTTGTAACTGTTCACTGAGATTTGCCAACTCAAATGACTTGATTCCCAGCTTAGAAAACAAGACCCTAAGGTTCTCTTTTATTTCCTACCAGATGGTAAAGTGGTACTCTTCATGATTGTGATGAAGGGGACAAAAAGAGAACCAAATGTCTTTCTTCCGAGGTCCCAAACATTCAGTTTTTCTTTTTCCTATTAGTCACAAATCTCTCCACCAAAAGGCACTAAAGTTTTAATTTGAATTGAATTCAGAAAGTAGGCTGAGGTAAAAAGGGTCAGGGTATGACAGGTGCAGACTTAATTTAATACAAAAATACTTGTGTCACATAGGATGGCACAAAACTGGAGAATAATTGCAAAAAGGGATTTCGTGTAGGTCATTCATGTATGCCTGCTACTTTATGACAAACTGATTTCATTAGTCCTATCCTTAAGAAGTAAAGTGAAGCTCAGATACTTTGGCTCTAGTGACGCTGATCACATCCCTTTGTAGCTTAGTCCATTCTTTGGCTATTCCCATATCTGTGAAGCTTTTCTTTTCCATCTAGCCTGAATTTTCTTGTACCAGTAAGTATCCACTGTTGAGAATTTTCTTTTAGGAACTCCTGTAGTTTGTAGTTGGCATTTCATACTGTAATAAACAAACTGCAGTCTTTCATTCCTTTTTTGTTTTTCCTTGTCAGCATCAGTGGCATCTGTCTCAGTTGCTTTCATATCTACATTTATCTATTTTTGCTTAAAAAATGCATTTTAAGAGCTACCCACGGATTACAGAAATTCTCCATATTGTTCAACTCTACATAACTTACTTTTATGATAAATTTCATGTTATCAGGAGTCCTAAGCCTATAATCAAAGAATTGAAGCTATAGGGTCTAATATCCATACTAAAGCATAAAAAAAAAGAAATTCAATAATGCAATGCAGGTAAAGAAAATATTTCTCAAAGTAGATGCTTTCTGATGAAAACAGACTACAAAGAGATGGAAGAAGACAGATTTCTCTAGGTAATAAGAACAAAGCAGAGGTTCTCTCATGCCTGTGGCAATAAAAGAAAAGAAGTATGTTCTGAATAAATATAAATAGTTAAAGAGAATGAAGTATTCTATGAGGATAAAAAGGAAAAATTGATTTTGTCATCTATTTTATACAGCAATGCTGAAACTCAGTTTAGGAAAAATAACTAATACTAGACTTCAATCTAAGTGCAATAAGGCGGTATATGTATTTGAAGCTTCACTGGTAACAAAAATAATTTCAAATCACTAAAGGCCATAAAAAGCAAAGCAGTAATATAGTAAGGAAACTAATATTTAATGTATATATGCCTGTTTGCCAGACATTGTCCCAGAATTTTGCACATTTGTAAAAACAGTGTTGCAATGTGATATTTATCTCCCTTTTATACATGAGAACAAATGAATTCAAGACATGAATTCAAGTCCTCTGATTCTAAATCTAGTACGTTTTTCAACTATCATGTTTTCTTAAAGTATACTCAATTCTGAGTATTGGAAACAAATAGACAAAAAAAAAAAAAAAAAAAAAAACAAAAAACACCAATGTAGTTACCAGAGATGACCCTTTAATTGAAAATGGTTTGACTCATTTTACTTTAATATTTCCTGAGTGACTATTGGTGTGTCAGGGTTTGCGCTGGCTGCCAGCAGTACCATGCCTACTCTCAAGAAGCTTATTTGTAGAGCAAGGGAATGAACAGAGTCACTATTACAGGGAGAGACAGGCTAGAGATGAACACAGAATGTCCTTGGTCCACAAGAGGAGTTACATTTCAACCTGGAATTCTAGAAATGGTTTTAGAGGAAATGACACCTAGGCTAGATTTTGAAGAATGATGAATATATCAAAAAACAGTGTGCTTGGGTGACTCGGTCAAGTGCCCAACTCTTGGTTTCGGGCTCAGGTCATGATCTCACAAAGTTTGTGAGATCAAGTCCCGCATTAGGTTCTGTGCCCACAGCACAGAGCCTGCTTGGGATTCTCTCTCTCCCTTTCTTTCTGGCCCTCCCCTGCTCCAGCAAACTCTCTTGCTTGCTCTCTCTCAAAATAAATAAATAAACTTAAGAAAAAAGACATAAAAAACAAAGCTGGAGTGTGGGGTGTAGATAAATTAGCAAAAGTAAAAGCAGAGAGGGCTGAAATAGTGTGCAGACAGGGCACTCTAGTGAGCTCAGTACCATTATGTAGTAAGTGAGTAACTGAATGCCCGCAGATGAGCCTGGAGGGATGAGGAAGGAACAGCAGGACAGTAAGGACTCTATATGCCTGGCTAGGACATCTGGACTCAATTCCAAAGATCAGTTTTGGCACTGCTGAGAAAACAGTGTGCAAACTCACAGCCTTTTTCTGTGAACTAACAATGATAATTCTTAACTTTGTGTTCTGTATTTTTATTTTTCATAATTTAAAGAAATAGACAATAGTATGAAACCTAGATGTTATAGCTTATCAATTTTTGGTTCCCGTGTTTATCTTTGCCCTGCATTTTTGCTTGTGCTACGTACTTTTGTTTATCCTAGGCTAATGTGAAAAGAATGGAGTCAGCTTTTATATTTAAGTAATGTGTTCGTACCAGGGAACAAATGAAGAATTACACAAAGCAAGTCAGCGCACAGCTCACTACGCGGTACAGGCATCTGAATATAAAAGAACTATGGCTATAGCAAGCACTGCTACAGATTCTGGACAATATTAATGGTCATACTGAATTAATATTATAATTTTGAATTTTCTTTGTTGTATACTTTGGTTCATTTTTAATTTGAAAATGTTTTGGTTTCATAGTTGTATTAAAGAGGATAAATTTGGTTTTATGTTTACACATGTATAAGAGATTTTAATATAAAGTAATTCAAGATGGTACAAGTTATATGAAAGAATTTGTTTCCCCTTTAAAAATATCTCATATGTAATCCGAGTTTAAGAAACATTCTCATAGGTGAGGAGAAATCACCTACAAGAGGGGAAAAATCTGGGGGTTGGGAAGCACCTTACAAAGACAAAGGTGAGATGGAGAATGGACATGAAGATGGGAAAAATGGCAGAAAAGGTAAGAGGTTATTTCAATATTAACTGTTTATTTCAATGGCTCATGAAAATGATGAGGAGGACCTGAATTAAGTACTGATAATGGAGATGGAAAGAAACTAGAGTTGAGAAATATTGGGAAAAGAATCAGTCTGACGTGGAAAATAAGTTATTCTAAGTACACTGAGTAAGTCCCTTCACTTAGCCTCTGGTTTAAGATTTTGGCCCCAAATTCTATTTATGTTAAAAATCAGCAGACATTGACACTGTAGCTTACAGCTGACCTCAGAGAATTAGAGTGTGGGTGATCTAGGTACAGAATGCAGCAAGGTCAAAGCAGACATACTTGAGGTGCTCTAGGAATAGGGAGGTCTAGATACCTGAGTCGAAGGATGGAGGCTCCTAAAAGGACTTACTGTATGGTTGTAAGGAAAAGAACCAACTTCGCAGACCAATAAATGAATGTGCTTATCTTTGATATTAAGGTTTTCTATCTAACTTTAGGAAGAAAATAAGAAGCTGTGTCCTATTTCTCAAAGTTGCCTAAATATTACTAGTAAGTTCTCCCAGAGAGATGATACTCAAGAAGTGAATACCAAGGTTTCCCAACCTGGGCACTACTGACATTATGGTCCAAGTAATTCTCTCTTGTTGGGGAGATATATTCTTGCACTGCAGGGTGTTTAGTTGCATCCTTGCCTCTGTATACTACATATCAGTAAGTAGTATCTTCCTCCTCTCAGTTGTGACATCACAAATATATCTCCAGACATTGACAAGTGTCACGTAGAGTGTAACAGCATCCCCAGCTGAGAATCACTGTTGCGTACAGAACACAGTGTCTCCTTCACTTCTCCCATAATCCTCTAAATGGCATTGTTCTATTCAATACAGATGCTTAAATTCTAAGAAAATACATACTCCCATTCCCTGCCATCGACTGCATAAAGCTTGCCTATCAATGTTTTTTTCTCGAACTAATCTCAACTTTTTAAATGCTGTGAGGTATACAACTTAGATGAAGCATCTAATCTATCTGGGCATTTGCTTGCTTGTCTATAAAATAAAAGAAAAAAGTGGGATTAATTTGGTTTTTCCCAATCCTGCTACTGAGAGTCATCTGGAATCTTTGGTATAAACGTAGATTCCTAGGCTAACAGAACATCCAGGGAGCAGCCTGAAAATCTATATTTTAACAGTAACAAGTTCTCAAAAGTCTTGTCATCACACAAGTTTACGGAACACTGAATCAGATCATCTCTAAGGGTTATCGAGACCTAACATACTAGACCTTTCCAAAGAGGAAAACATTTTAGGAAGACCATTTATTCTTTTAGGCCACTGGAAGAGTACAGTAGTAATTGAATTCACCACCATGGTAATTTAAAAAGTGGCACCTGGGGCACCTGGGTGGCTCAGTTGGTTAAGTGTCCACCTTCAGCTCAGGTCATGATCTCGCGGTTTGTGGGTTTGAGCCCCGTGTCAGGCGCTGTGCTGACGGTTCAGAGCCTGGAGTCAGCTTCAGATTCTGTGTTTCCCTCTCTCTTTGCCCCTCCTCTTCTCACTCTCTCACTCTGTCTCTGGAAAAATAAATAAGCTTATAAAAATTAAAAAGGAGCACCTGAGTGACCTCAGTTATAGGGACCCCCTGGGAGTAAGTTAGTCATCAGAGACATTTGGCAGCATTTAAAAACATGAAAAGTACTAGTAATACTGGTGTTCTGCTGTATAATGAATGACACATTTCTGGGAGTCTGATGCTCCCAGACTACATTACTCAATTGTAACACCTTCATTTCCACCTGCTTTTAGTTTTACTCTTCTTTTACAGCTTCAGAATACTGACACATGGTAAGAAACAATAAAAAAGGCAATCTTTCTGAAATGAAAATGCACATAACCTGCAGTGTCTTCTGTTCATTTATGTATTTCTCAGAAGACTCTGCTGCGTAGGGAAGGATTAGGGTACATAGTGCAGCGTCTCCCATCATGGCTACTTAAGGAAATATGGAAACCCCGCCAGCAGTGATGCTGCTGGGAGAAACGCCTAACAACGATTCTATTTCATGTGTAATGGCATCATCTCCTGAGTCACTGAATTGATGGATGGTACAGCCATTTGCTTAAGGCTGTGTTTTATGTCACATTATTAAGCCTAAAATGTTACATAAATGGATGTTACCTGAACAAATAAAAAGGCAGATCACAGTAGTGAGCTGTTATGCCAGGAGGAAAAAGTAACAGAGTGGACAACTTGTGAGTTGATGTCCTGGAATGGCAAATGTTGCCTGAAAAGTGAAGGGATATAAAGTATGTACTCTCCTTCAAATTCTACTCACAGTCAAAATCTAAATAAACAGATCATTTCTATCCTATTTAGAATGCTAAAAGTATTCAATAAAGTCCATCCTGAGAATAGCCACAGTGCTCATTCAATTTCTTTTATGAACCTGATCACATTAATGTCATTCACTCATTAAATACCCAAAATATTTTCTGTAATCACAAAGTGCTTTCAACTATACTCAATTTTCCCCTTTCTGACAGCTACGTGTAAGAGAACAAAGCAGTAACAGAGAGACTGAGGGCTTTTCTCCATGCCATACTGCAAGTCAGTGCCATGATTGTCCAACAATTCTTATTTTGTTTTCTATTAAACTTTGGTAGGCCCGGCAAATATCCTCAAAGTAGATGTCCATGTGTCCATGTTAATTTTACATTTCAATCCATTTTAAACACTAGAAATAGGTGACCTTATTATTTTAGAAAATACATTAAGTGTTAAAGGGCTTCTGTGGTACTCTCAAAATATTTTATATTGGGGCACCTGAGTGGCTCGGTTGGTTAAGCGTCTGACTTCGGCACAGGTTATGATCTCATGGTTAGTGAAGTTGAGTCTCAAGTCGGGTTCCCTACCAACGTGTGGAGCCTACTTGGGATTCTATCTCTCTCCCTCTCTCTGCCCCTTTCCTCTGCACAGGCATGCTCTCTCTCTCAAGATAAATAAACTTAAAAAAAAAAAAAAAGACCTTATATTAATTGCATTCCATAGTTAATAGATTGTCATATAGTCATGTCCTTCTAGAAGAGACCATTTCAGTGAATACAGCAAGTCAAAATATCTGGATAAACGCACAGCATTTCTCCAACTTATTTTTGGAAAAGAAGAAATATTATGGTTATAATAAATTAATAGAATAAATTTTTATTTCTAGAATAAATTCTAGAAACTTTGAAAATTTTATCCAGAAAATGATATGGAGTCATTGAAAGACATGAGGGGTGTGAGTTACATGGTCAGATTTGCAGCTTAGACATTGCTGTGAACTTGCACAGTTCACCTAATTAAGGTCTCAAAATATGCCAATCTCTCTTTCTGTAGTCATATTTCTGTATCCAGTCCTTTTAAAACTATTAACTTTTAAAAAGGGCTTCAAAGTCATCTAGGTTTAGGAAATCTGCAGGTAACAAAGTGAAATTCTTTTTTATTGAAGTATTTTCCAAATATCCATTGTGCTAACGTACATGGCTATTCTCTGAGAGAAACGGCATTTGAACCTTTCCAAATTTAGTGGAACATGCCATGTTTTTTTTTTTTCTCCCCCTGGAGTGTATCTCTGTATTAGTGTTTTTCAGAACACACTTCAGGGAACACAAAAGAATGTCTCTGTGCTTTCAATGCTGTTATATCATTGTACTCATTTCCAATAGTTTAATAGTTCCAGAAGGCATTTCACAACAAAATCACTTCTTTGTGGGGACTTTTAACATATGACTGAAGGAGTTCAGAGTGCGTGTTAAGCCCAGCGTGTCTTAACAACACTCATAGTAGTAATTAGCCTTCATTATGTGATTCTAACTTCTGCAGTTTTAATATTTGTGCCGATATTTCCCTCCTCTCCACATCTACCTTTATTCATTAAATGCTCTATGAATAGAAAGATAGCATGATTCTACAGTGGCCATTAGAGTCACATCAATAACCCCTCATTGCACAATCTAAAACTTTCATTTAAATATTAAAATGAAAATGTACAAGCCATCCCTACATTTAATCTAAATATGCCACTGATAAGTACAAGTAAAAATTAGAAATTTTAACTTTTAGATATCAAAGACATTTGAAATCTGAAAGATGCATTTAATTGAATGTTTCCATTTTTCATAAAACCTGTCTTTGATTTCTAACTTGAAATTAGGCCAGTAAGGGTCTACTCCAGAAGTTTACTTTGATCAAATCCCAAACTGAGATTGAAATATTTAATGCTACAAAATAATCCTTTCTTCCATGTTTCTGAAATCTCCAGATTTTTTAATTTCCTACTTAGACTATCTCCACCCTCCTAAACTCTGCTCAAACACATCTGTAAATAAAACTTTTATGAGTTAGGCTTTTGTTCTTGCCATCATCTGGGAAACTTACGAAGCCTTTGCAGAGAAATTCCATTTGATGGGAAGAGCACTTCACAGCCCTAAAGTAGTAACTATGATCACTTTCTAAGTTGTTTTTCTAGGCCAGTTCTCTCTTTTAGTATACTTTTTTTTTTCCTTTTCACTTTCGTATAATTCTGAAAACTTTTAACAAGATGTTGGCATTTTACCTTTTTTTGTTCTTCCATTTAGGATCCATTATTTGGAAGTGAGAAAGACTTTGGCCAGAGGGGATGACTCTGGTAAACTGATTTTTTTCTTTCTTGTAAATGCCTCAGAAGAAATAGTGAGACAGGAAACACTTTGCCAAACCTTGGGGCAGGGATTCTGCTTTAGTGAGCTGATATTTCATTTTAGTTTTTCTTTTAAGTTCCTGAGGGAAGGACACTAAAAAAGAGGTTACCCATCTAAACACATGCAACAGAAATTCAGAACACAGATTGTTGTTTTGAAATTCTAAGACTTCCAAGTTAGAATTATGTGTTCAAAGAGGTTACTTTCAACTTCTCTTTCATTAATCTAATGGAGTCTAAAATGTCACAGACTAAAAATGGCATTCTTAATTAAATTAGAATAATTTAACTATTTGAACATTTGTTAATTGGAAAAGTATGATTTCTATACAAATAGGCCATAATTTTGATTATACAAACCATTTATATGGCTTACAAACATTGCTGATGATGAAACTGTGGGTTTCTTTATATAATGTATTTTATCACATTTGTCAAATCCAAATCTTAAGATCTAAAAGACACAGACATCACTTTAAATTGTCCTTTAATGTCTTCAGTAATTTTCGGTCACTGGACAGTCATGACTTGATATTATAAACATATGTTAAGGAAGAACATGGATAGAAATAGGAGTATGGGGAGCAGAGAGTAAATACATAACTCTATGCCTTTCTTAGATTCATATTCTATTTGAAGGAGAGGTGAAGAACCAAATTCATGTATGTGTTTTTCTAATGCAAGCTAATTATGAGAAAAAGGCACAAAGATCTAAGTATAGAAATAGGTGAAAGACCTGAATCCTTTGCCCTCCTTAGAATAAGGACATTGACTGGAATGGAAGATGGATGACTTCCTAAAAGCAATAGGATGCTGTTAAAAGAAAAAGGTGGAATGCATATTAAAATGAAAAAAAAAAGTCCACTATAATGGAAGAAAATTTTGATATAATCAGAGGTCCATCAGGGGGAGAGGTAAAGACACAGAGATGTATTCATTAAATGACAAGGATAAGGGATTAGAGTCTCTATAGTTTCTTCTATCTCTAACATTTTGTTTCTGCATCAAAAGCTTCAAATACATGTGGTGCACGGGCCCAGGGATTATGGGCGATTAAAACTATGTGAGAGTGGGCCCATACATACTCTTCTTTCTACTTATTTCTAGAACTGAAAGTTGTCCTTTCAAGTTTTTTGCATAATGAAAAGATCCTCTAGAAACCCTAAATAATACTGAGATTATTTTATTGCTGAAGCATGATTAAACTGAGCTCCTGTGACTACAGCCTGCTGAACACTGGAGTTACAAAAATGGATAAGAATGGCACATTTTTTCAGGAATGCTCCGTTATTGGAAGAGACAGATAATCATAAGGTTTCAATATGAAAAGTGTTATAACAGATATGATCAGGATGCTATGTCATCAAAAATGAAAGGTACCTTTCTCATCCAAAGAGTTCATGAGAAGCTTCCTGGATTAATGGTGGATGAGCTAAATTCTCAAATACGCTCAATGAGACACAAAGAATGGGCATGGAGAGACTTATTAAGGGCTTTTCTCCAACTATCAATGCTAAAATTTAGTTTTCATGTATTTCTCCTTTGAAGGAGACCTTCAAGTTCAAACATATATAAATCAAGACAGTCTTCTTTAATATCAAGTTCAAAACAGCAGCACATGTAACGGTGGCACATAAGCATCATACTGAAATAAAATCTGACTTTTTGCCAATTCTATATTACATTTTCATCTTGACTGAACATCATATAATAATCACTATAAAAATTTGCTTTTAATGTTACTAAGAAAAAATAGCAGATAAGCTTGAAAGACTTCTTTAAAAATAAATGTAGGAAATTCATAAGACTGAGTAGACACAAAATAGTTTAGAAAGTCAGAATCTAATTTTGTTCGGAATTAATATCTAAGGTGAAACATTTTTTGTATTTTCTTCTGAGTTCATGATGTTGCCGGATCACCTATAACTTTATAATTTAATTTTTTTCAACGTTTATTTATTTTTGACAGAGAGAGAGAGAGGGAGAGACAGAATGTGAGTGGGGAAGGGGCAGAGACAGAGAGAGACACAGAATCACAGAATCTGAGCTGTCAGCACAGAGCCTGACATGGAGCTTGAACTCAAGAATCGTGAGATCATGACCTGAGCTGAAGTTGGGTGCCTAACCAACTAAGCTACTCAGGCGCCCCTATAACTTTATAATTTAAAGAGACACAGAGAATAACTAAGAAAATTTTGGGATTAATACTGGGAAATAAATAGTAGCCATGCTTCATGAAGGACTGAACTGAAGCTAGATTATGAAGATACTCCTCTAAGTATGTCTTACTAGTAATGTCACATGTTTGAGCCTGCAAATGGTAATTGTCAAAATACTGGCAAAGTCCAAAAATACTGGTAAAACATATACCCAAGCAGCTAGATAATGACAGGACTTCCCTACATGAAACATTCATTTATTTGACTGCAAAAAAACAGCCCCATAACAACAGCAAACACTTTAAGTCAAAACATCAGTTTATAATGTGTAACTGTATACAATGTGAAATGTATGGAAGGATACTGCCCCATGCATAAAGAGATCTAGCGAGGCTGCGAAGATGATGGAGTAAGAGGACCCTAAGCTCGCCCTGTCTCATGGATACAGCAAGAAAACACTCACATCAAATTAGGTAGTTTAAATATTATTTCTGGTAAATAACCCAGAAACCACCTAAAGACTGGCAGAACAAACTCCACAAATAAAGGTAGAGAAGGGGCCACAATTAATAAGGCAGGAAGGATGGAGATGCTGTGGGGAGAAAAATGGACCTCAGTAGTCCACAGGAAGGAGGGAGCCACGGGTGTGGAGAAGGGCAAGAAACAGATGATCACACTGGGGATCCCAAAGACATATCCCCATATAACATTTGGCTTTGAAAGCAAGAAAGACTGAATTTCCTGAGTTCTTACAACCTATAGGACCTAAGCCTGGATTTTTAAAAATCAATGGCTTTGCTCTGGGAGAGTCTGAGGGCAATAGGAAGCTGAATCCCCACCCTTAAAGAAATAGCATAACAAAACAGGCCTGGGAGATGCAGCAGTTTGAAAAATGTCCTAGCCATACTAGAGGGAAAGCTATTTACTCATCTCTGGACCTGTTCTATAGAGGCAGGAATCACAGGAAGACCCCTTCAGGAACAAAGGGGCTGGCAGGAGCCACTTCTCTACCAGTCTCTCAGCATAAACACACGCTGCCTGCTACAGCAACAGCAAGCATTCATTACCTAATTTGCTTATACCAAGCCCGACCCCCCAGTTTTGGCAGATCTGCCCTTTCCAGTCATATTTGTCTTGGTCCTGGAGCTGCATTCTCCTGCCCCCAGAAGACCAGCACAAACTTTGCCTGTATATGAAAAACCTACAGTTAATATCATAGTCAATGGGGAAAAACTGAAAGCTTTCTGCTAAGTTCAGAAACAAGATGAGGATATCCACACTCACCACTTTTAGCCAACATAGTACTGAAAATCCTAGCCACAGCAATCAGAAAGAAATAAGAAGAAACAAAATGAAATAAAAGACACTGAAATTAATAAAGGACATGTAAAACTTTAACTATTTGCAAATGACATGATACTACATATAGAAAATCCTAATAACTCCACCACAAAACTGTTAGAGCTGATAAATGAATTCAGTAAGGTGGCAGGATACAAAATCAATACACAGAAATCTTTTGCGTTTTTATACACTAATAATGAAGCAGCAGAAAAAGAAATTAAGAAAATAATCCCATTATAAATACACCAAAAATAATAAAATACTTAGGAATAAACTTAACCAAAGAGGTGGAAGATCTGTTCTCTGAAAACTATGAAACACCAATGAAAGAAATTGAAGACAACAAAGAAATGGAAAGACATCCCATGTTAATGGATTGGAAGAACAAATACTATTAATATTAACATCTCTATACTACCCAAAGCAATCCACACATTTATTTTTTCATTTTTCAGTTTTTAGAAAAGAGTGAGCAGAATAGAGGGGCAGAGGTAGAGAGAAAGAGATATTTAAGTAGGCTCCATACTCAGCATGGAGCTTCATGTGGTACTAAATCCCACAACCCTAAGATCATGACCTAAAACAAAATCAACAGTCAGACACTCAAGCAACTGAGCCACCCAGCTGTCGCACAATCTACACACATTTAATGCAATCTCTGTCAAAATACCAACAGCAATTTTCACAGAACCAGAATAAAATTTGTATGGAACCACAAAACACCCCAAGTAGCCAAAGTGATCTTGAAAAAGAAAAACAAAACTGGAGGTGTATCACAATTCCAGACTTCCAGTTATATTACAAAGCTTCAGTAATCAAAACGGTATGGTACTAACATAAAAACAGACACATAGATCAACAGAACAGAATAGAAAGTGCAAAATAAATCCCCAATTATATGGTCAATTAATCTTCAACTAAGGAGGAAAGAATGTAATGGAAAAAGTCTCTTCAACAAATGATGTTGGGAAAACTTGACAGTTACATGTAAAAAGAATGGTTCTGATGACTTTCTTAAACCATATACAAAAATAAACTCGAAATAGATTACAGACCTAACTGTGAGACCTGAAATCATAAATATCCTAAAAGAGAGCACAGGCAGTAATTTTTCTGGCATGAGCCATAGCAACCTCATTGCCATGAGGCAAGGGAAATAAAAGTAAAAATAAACTTTGGCACTATATCAAAAGAAAAAGCTTCAGCACAGCAAAGAAAGCAACCAACAAAACTAAAAGACAACCTACTGAATGGGAAAAGATATTTGCAAATGACATATCCAATAAAGGCTTAATGTAACAAATATGTAAAGAATTTATACAACTCAACACTAAAAAACCAAATAATCCAATCAAAAATGGCAGAAGACATGAACAAACATTTCTCCAAAGAAGACATATTGATGGATAACAAATGAAAAGTTGCTCAATATCACTCAACAAGGAAATGCAAATCAAAACCAAAACGAGATACCACCTCACATGTGTCGTCAGAATGGTTAAAGTAAAAAACTCAAGAAATAGTAAGTATTGGTGAGAATGTGGGGAAAATGGAATCTTTGTGCACTGTTGGTGAGAAAGCAAACTAGTGCAGCTATGATGAAAGACAGTATGGAGGTTCATCAAAAAATTAAAAATTGAACTACTCTATGATCTCTAGCAATTCCCCTATTGGGTATTTACCCAAAGAATATAAAAACACTAATTCAAAGAGACACATGCATCCCTATATTTATTGCAGCTTTATTTACAATAGGCAAATTACAGAAGCAACCTAAGTGTCTATGGAGAGATGAATGCATAAAGAAAAATGGTATATATATATATATATATATATATATACACACAGTGGAATATTATTCATCCATAAAAAAGAATGAAATTTTGCCATTTGTAAGGACATAGATGGATCTAAGAGAGCACAATGCTAAGCAAACTAAATCTGTCAGAGAAAGACAAATACCATATGATTTCACGATTGTGTGGAACTTAAAAAAACGTAATAGAAGAACATAGAGGGGAAAATAAAAGAGAGAGGCAAACCATAAGACAGACTCTTCACTATACAGAACACACTGAAGTTTTGGAAGGGAGGTAAGCAGGCAGATGGGTAAATGGGTAATGGGTATTAAGGAGGGTACATGTTGTGATGAACACTGGGTGTTGTTAAGTGATGAATCACTAAATTCTACACCTGAAATTGTTACACTGTATGTTAACTAACTGGAATTTAAATAAAAACTTGGGGGAAAACACAAAGAAAATAAAGAGAGAGAGAAACCAAAAAACAGACTCCTAACTATACAAATAGATGGTTACCAGAGTGGAGGTGGGTGGGAAGATGGGTTAAATAGGATTTTAGTTTGAGGAGCACATAATAATGAATACATGGAACTGCTGAATCACTAAAATGTAAACTTGAAACTAATATACCGCTGCATGTTAACTACACTGGAATCAAAATTTTAAATACGTACATACATACATACTTAAATACATAAAGTAAAAAATAAATACACTTATTTAAAAAGGAAGGAAGGAAGGAAGGAAGGAAGGAAGGAAGGAAGGAAGGAAGGAAGGAAGGAAGGAAGGAAGGGAGGAAGGAAGGGGGATCCAATTTCAGACAACTACTAAATGAACCCTGGCCATTTCCTCATCTACCATCCATTCTTCTTATTACACTCCACCCAGTTCCCACCGCATCAGTTTATACAAATAGGTAATACAAAGGTCATTAATGGCCTGTCTCTAAAGAGGACATGTTAAATCAGTTGTCTTCACTTTTCAACTAAAGTAGCACCAATGATGCATCCCTCCTCTGGAAGTCTTCTCTTCCTTTTAGTTCCTATATTTCCTTAGTCTTCTTTCTATCTCTATGGCGATTGCTTCTTTGCAAATTCCTCTTCCTGTAACAGGTCCTTAATGCAGAAGTTCTTAATGGCTCAGCCACAGGTTTCCCCTTTATTTTCACTTTATATGCTCTCTAGCTATTCCAAGCCATAAAATTATCATGGCCAATTAGATAACTCCCAAATTATATCTCCACATATAAATCATTTTCTTCATTCAAGGACACTACATGAAACTTCCTTCATAACATTTCTCCTAAGATAGCTCACATTCTAAGACATTCAAAAGATAATTGAAAGATAACATGATGTCTGCAAAATCAATAGTTACTATGAGTATAGTTACTATGGCACATATTGGAACTTCATTAGACCTGGATGTTTATACCCTTTGACCAACATTCGCCCATTTCCTCTATACCCCAGTCCCTGGAAACTGCTACTTTACTGTTTCTATGAGTTTAGTTTTTTATATATTCCACATATAAGTGAGATCATAGAGTACTTGTCTTTCTCCATCTGACATTTATTTTTACTTTTTTTTTTTTACATTTTTTATTTTTGAGAGAGACAGAGCACAAGTGGGGAGGGGCAGAGAGAGAAGGAGACATAGAATCCAAAGCAGGCTCCAGGCTCCAAGCAAGCTGTCAGCACACAGCCCGACACAGGGCTCAAACCTACCAACCACGAGATTATGACCTGATCCAGTCAGCCACTCAACCAATGGAATCACCCAGGCACCCCAGTGACTTATTTCTTTTAACACAATAATACCTTCCAGATTCATTCATGTTGTCACAAATGACAGGATTTACTTCTTTGTTATGGCTGAGTTATATTTCATTCCAAATATATAACAGAGTTTCTTCTTTATCCATTTATTTGTCAGCAAATATAGATTTTTCCCCAAGTCTTGTGAATAATGCTGCAATGAACACAGGAGTGCAGATATCTTGATACTGACTTCATTTGCTTTGGATATGCACACGAAGTGGAGTTGATGGATCATATGGTAGCTCTATTTTTAATTGTTTGAGGAACCTCTATATTGCTTCCCATAATAGCTATACTAGTTTACATTCCCACAAACGGTGCACAAGGGTTTTCTTTTCTCCACATTCTTGGCAACACTTGTTATCTTTTTGATAACAGCCACCTTAACAGGAGTGAGGTGATATCTCACTCTGATTTTCACTTGCATTTCAGTTGATTAGTGATGTTGAGTACCTCTTCATGTACCTGTTGGCCATGTGAAGGTATTCTTTGGTAAACTATCATCTATTCAGGTCATCTGCTCATTTTTTAATCAGGTTGATTTTTTTTCCTATCAAGTTGTGTATATTTTGGATATTTACCCCTTTGCAGATACACAATTTTCAGATGTTTTCTCCCATTCTGCAGCCTGACTTTTAATTTTGTTGTTTGTTTCCTTTACTGTGCAGAAGCTTTTTAGTTTGATATTCTCTGACTTGTTTACTTTCCCTTTTGGTGTCAAATCCAAAAATCATTGCCAAGACCAATGTCTAAGAGGTTTTTTTTTTACCTGTGTTTTCTTCTATGAGTTTTATTGTTTTAGGGATTACATGTAGGTCTTTAATCCATTTCAAGTTATTTTCCTATGTAGTATAACATAAAGATCCAGTGTTATTCTTCAATATGTGGATATGCAATTTTCCCAATTTCATTTGTTGAAGAAACTATTCTTTCCCTATTGCATGTTTTTGGTTCCCTTGCCAAAGATTAGTTGACTATCTATATGTAGGTATATTCCTGGGCTCTCTACTTGGTTCCATTGGTATATGTATCTGTTTTTGGCCAGTTTCCTACTGTTTTTATTATAATAGTTTTGTAATATAGTTTTAAATCAGGAACTATAAAGCCTTGTTTAATTGTGGTCTTTTGTGATTTAATATGAATCTGTAGATTACCTTGATGGTATGGACAATTTAACAGTATTAATTCTTCTAAGCCATAAACAAAGGACATACTTCCATTTATGTGTGTCTTCTTCAGTTTCTTTCATCAGTGTCTTACAGTTTTTGTTGCACAGTCTTTCAGCCCTTGGTTAAATTTATTTCTGAAAATTTTCCTGTTTTTGATTCTATTGTAAATAAAATTGTTTTCTTAACTTCTCTTTCCAAAATTTCATTGTTAGTGCATAAAAGTGCAAATTATTTTCATATATTAATTTTGTATACTGCAAATTTACTTAGTTATATAACAATTTTTTGATGGAATCTTTAAAGTTTTCTGTCTATATGATCATGTCATTTGCAAATGGAGATAATCTTATTTCTTCCTTTCTCACCTGGATGCCTTTTCTTTTTCTTGCCTGATTGCTTTGGCTATGACTTCTAGTACTATGTTGAATAGGAGTGGTGAGACTGGACACTCCTGTATTCTTCATAATCTTGGAGGAAAAACTCAACCTTTCCGTTTGATATGCTAGCTATGCACTTGTCATCTATGGCCTTTTTATACTGAGGTATATTCCCTCTATATACAATTTCTTGATTTTTTCTTTTAATCATGAAAAGATATTGAATTTTGTCAAATGCTTTTTCTTAATGTATTGAGATGACAATGATTTTTACCCTCCATTCTTTTAATGTGGTTTATTGCATTTATTCATTTATTTATGTTGAATCATTCTTCACAACTGATGTCCTATATGCAGAAAAAGGACTGTATAACATTTACACTGAAAAACCTTTGTTATACTCTCTCATGATGCACTCTAAAAAGATTTCAATATAAGTAGTATGATATTCACGTGACTAGATTAACCTTAGTTTCCAGCCAAGGAGTTGTTAGAATTTAAAAAACACTAACCAGAAATCCCCGTTTCAGGAATGGTTACATATGTACCTGAACCCTAACTATAGAAATATAAATCAGAGCATTTGTTAATTAACCTAAGAGATGTGAGAAATAATTTTTTATTGATAACGTGACTAGTATTTAAGATACATGGTTAACTAGAAAGGTTATATCAGGTCTAATGCTTTTGCATAAATAAAGATTTAGGATCGGTAAGTATAGCCGCCTGATACATTGGGAACAGTTCTTTAGATCTATTGGTCCTAAGTTTCTCCAATGCACACAGAATTCTGTTATCCTTTTTTCTTTTTAATATAATTTACTGTCAAGTTAGCTAACATACATACAGTGTATACAGTGTACTCTTGGTTTCAGGGGTAGATTCCCGTGATTCATCGCTTACATACAATATCCAGTGCTCATCCCAAGAAGTTTCCTCCTCAATGTCCATCACTCATTTTCCCCTTTCCCTCTACCCCCATCAACCCTCAGTTTGTTCTCTGTATTTAGGAGTCTCTTATGGGTTTGTCTCCCTCTCTGAAACTATTTTTTCCCCTTCCCTTTCCCCATGGTCTTCTGTTAAGTTCCACATATGAGTGAAAACATATGACATCTGTCTTTCTCTGACTGACTTATTTCACTTAGCATAATACCCTCCAGGTTCCATCCACATTGTTGCAAATGGCAGGATTTCATTCTTTCTCATTGCCAAGTAGTATTCCATTGTATATATAAACCACATCTTCTTTATTCCATTCATCAGCTGATGGGACATTTGGACTCTTTCCCAGAATTCTGTTATCTAATTCAATTATCTGCCTGGCTACTCCTGCCATTAGAAAGAATATAATGGGCCTTGTTTTAATGTAAGAAGGTGCTAAACTAGCTTAAAACATTGCCTGAACCTATGCTCTTATGCTTTCTTTCTACTGAATTCCATATATTTAATAAAATATATCTAATAATTTCTTTCATCTTAAAATGACCTAATATCAAGGTCTGTTGTGCACATAACTTACTTAAACTATTAGAGAGCACGAATATTTACCAAAATAACCTGACAATGGCTGAAAAGTCAAATTGTTTTAGGTGAGGACAAAGTAACACACAATATAGTTTTTTTTTTTCTTTTCTTTTTTTTAAGGAACAAAAATAAATGACTTGTATTTATTGATTTAATGATTTGCCTTTACTGGTCACATAATTACTATAAAATGGAAAGTACTGCTTTTAAGATAAAGACTAACATCTTTGATATGATTGCCCAGGTTGTTTGGGCTAATATAAAAAGAAAAAAATACCATGGATTGCATGGCTTGAACAACAGAATTTTATTTTCTCACAGTTCTGAGGCTGAAAAACTCAGGATCAAGATCTAGCAGGGTTGTTTCTATTGAGAATTCACTTCCTGGCTTGGAGACGGCTGCCTCTTTGTTGTCTCCACATGGAGACTGCGCAAACTTGGTATCTACTTTCTCTTCTTATATAGGCATCAGTCCTAGCAGAAGGTCCCGACCCATATGCTGACTTATTAACCTTTATCATCTCCTCACATGCCCTATCTCCAAAAACAGTCACACTGGGGACTAGGGCTTCCATATATGAACTTTGGGGGACATTCGGTCCATAATAATGACCTATTATAAGGCTTTTCTGACTCTTATTCACTTAACCAGCAACATATTACACAAATCTATTCACTTTATGCATTCTAGTTACATGTGACTTTCCACTAGTTTCTGGAACACTTATTCCTTCTCTCTACCAAGTCTGCTGTCCTTTCTCCTCTGACTTCACATAGTAAATTCTAACTCATTCCTCTGGTATTGGCTCAAAGTGTTCTCTCAGAGAGATCATCTTTATATTCCCTCATTTATTGTTTCAACTACTCAAAAGCAATAAATTTGCTCTGTGACATGCATCGTTTGGAATTTTAGTGAAAGATACAAAATATGAATTTTTTTATTGTTGGTGGAGGAGTGCATTGCCGCCATTTAGTATTTTGTATGTCTACTTTATAATCCACTTCTTACATCAAAAGATATTGTATTATCTTTTGACTTCTATCAGAAAACATGGAAATTAGTTATTTTCATTTTAGAACAAAAAAATGAGAAAACTTCATGTTATACTATTATCTGTAAATTTGAGTATTTACTGAAATAGCAGTTAAAAAAAGTATTATTTGCCCTTGTGAAGCTTATACGACTCAGTGGGGGAGCAAATCACGGAACAATCACAATCTTTTATAATTAATCAATGTTATAAATTCTATAAAAATGCTAAGTATTATAAAATGTGAATAGAAAAGTAATGTTAATATTCTGTATGCAGGAAAGACTTATTGGTCTCACAGTTAGGGTGAGACAATACAATGATCAGAATGAAACATTCTAGTAGAAGAGGGGGAAGGAAATTCTAAGATGATGATGTAACACACATGGAGGCCCTGAGGTGGAAACTGAAAGCAGTTTAGTGTGACTGAAGCATTGTGAACTAGAGGGAAGCTATCAATAGGTAAATTAGAAAAGGTTGACAAGAGCCAGTAATGCAGAACCTTGCACTCCTCAAAGGGATTTTGGATTTTATTTGTAAGTACAAAACTTCATTGTAATTTCATTATATAACCATTTCTTATAGTACCATTTTATAGAAACTGGGATAATATTTATTCAAATTCAGTGAAAATCTGTTTATAGCAATTTAAGATAACCTAGTATAGATATACTGCTTTCTAATGTTCTAAACTGGGAGTCATAGAGCACAGGAAATCTAGACAAATGGGTGGCTGGCATGGCCCTTGGAAAGTCAGTCTCCTTCTCTTTCAATTAGCCATTATCTTAGCCATATACTGGGCAGTAGTTAGATAATAGTCAATTCATATCTCTGCATACTGTCAAGTGCCTAAATATGCAAGTAGTCTGTGTGGTTATTTTAAATGAAGAAAGTTTCATAGATTTCCAATCTCAAGAAGTGCAGATAAAAAAGCCGAAAGTACATGGAGAAAAGAGTAAAAAGGCATTCTCCCTCAGCAAAAAAAAAAAAAAAAAAAAAAAAAGTAAATGAGTAAATTATAACAATAGCTATGTATTGGGACACATGAGTGGCTCAGCTGGTTGAGCATCTGACTTCGGCTCAGGTCGTGATCTCATGCTTGGTGGGTTTGAGCTCCACATCAGGCTCTGTGCTGACAGCTCAGAGCCTGGAGCCTGCTTCTGATTCTGTGTCTCCCTCTCTGCCCTTCCTCTGCTCACGCTCTGTCTGTGTCTCTCTCAAAAATAAATAACATTAAAAAAATTAAAAAAAATAAAGAATAGCAATGTATGGGTCCAAATCTCCTCCCTAGTGTGTTTCTGATTAAGCTTTCTATTTATAGTAATGTGGAAGGACACATGG
Source organism: Paguma larvata (assembly GCA_030068075.1). NCBI lineage: Eukaryota > Metazoa > Chordata > Mammalia > Carnivora > Viverridae > Paguma > Paguma larvata. The sequence goes on along the minus strand of CM057823.1, from coordinate 157,921,157 downwards.
AAGTATGTATATTCTCAAAGAAGAGGTTCAGTGATAGTGGAACCCATACAAATACAGGAGTTTTAATCAGCATTTATTCTGAGATCTTTTCCTCAAAAATTGAACTCGAATTTTAGTTTTCATGATTTTGCTGTGTGTTGAAACTAGTAACCAAAACCCAAACTTGTCCAAGGCAGGAAACCTATCTTCTTATAAACTAAGATTCCACAGGGTTGTATCTCCAGGGAAGGGGTAGTCCAGAAATCACAAATCCTGTAGAAAAGTGTAAGAAAACTAATTACCTTAAACCTTGAAAGTGCCTGGAGAACGCTGGTGATTAAAAATCGTGATTAAGATTTTGGAACCACCAACTATCCCTCCTGCAGGTTTTACAGTCCAATTTCACACTGTCTTGGAAGTCTGAAAGCTCTCAAGTTGAGAATATACTTTAGAGATCTTAAACTCACAGAAGTAAATGTAAATCCTCTCCAGAAGAACACACTTCTGTCCCAGATCTCAGAGGATTCCCACAACTAAAAATCTAAGGAAAATGAGCAGTTCACAGAGAAATTACCAAACACAAAGGAAACAAGCCACCAAGAGTAAGATACAGAAGATATCATAAAATATAAGTATTTTGCATAATGTAATCATCAGAGACAGATTCTGTCATTAAACCATTTATTACATTCAAATAATTTTTTAAAGTCATAAAATCGATTCTGTGAATAAGAACTTAAAAAGAATGACTAAGAAGATTTGAAAAAGAACCAAGTAGAATCTATAAAAATATAAGTAAAATTAAAAATCCAATGAATGGGTTTAATGGTGGTCAGAACTGAAGAGAGGATTACTGAACAAGAAGATAAATCTGAGAAAGTTATTCAGAATTCGGCAGAGAGAAACAAAGAAAAAAAACACACACAGAAAAGTTTTTGAGGCGTTCAAATGCCTGGAAGAGAACTCAGAATCACACTGGTGAGTACACACAGAAGCAAATTATAGTAAAATATGTCTTCCAAAAGAGCTAGGGAATTCCTCCTTCTGACCCTTAAAACCACCCTGGCCCTTAATTTCTCAGTCACTTAAGCTGCTTGCAAATCAAACACAAGAAAACTTCTTGGAAGGCAGGTGAGTTACATCTCAAGCTAAGTGTTCTCTTAACAGAGCCTCAGCTCTTTCTTAATCAGAGCCTTTTTAAGAGAGTGGAAAAGGCTTTAAAAAGGATGCTATGCCAGCAGAAGCCGGAGCTCCCTGAAAAACAGCCCCTGCTTCTATGTGTACTTGTCAGCAGAACCAGTAGCAGGGGGCCACCTAAATGGTAGCATCTGGAGTGCAGTATAGTTTCCTGCTGTTTTCATGAAGCCAAGGTATCCATTAAGGAGCTGGCACAGCTTCCAGAGGCACATTAGAAATGGCCTTTACTGAATACACAGTCTCCTCTTCCTTCCACATATAGATTATATTGCTTTAATTGTTCAGTCATTCCTACCATGTTCTCCTGATCCCAGGACAGGGGAGAGAGCTGAACTGTTCCTGTAAGTGTTAACAGTAACACTGTTTCTTGCTAAGGAAGTAAGAATAGAATTAAGGCTGAAAATACATTTTTTAGAGGCTTTTCGTTCCTTTTAGTTTTATGCCTGAATCTGAATGTTTGGACTGGATATCCCAAGCTCTTTGAAACTCAAAGGTTCATTGCTTTGCCCCAGGGAAATATGGATCTCTGCTGGCCAACATGATGAATTGCTTTTTGTTATGCCCTTCTCAGACCTTTGGAAATATTAAGGATTAAAAATCAAGAGAGCCCAGGAGAAATCAGAAATTCTAACTATAGGTCAGAAGTTGTTGAGCAGAATGACTTGTAAGAGGCCTAAAAATTCTATCATCCGTTTAAGCATCTTACTGATCCCTTTAATCACAACTGCCAGCTATCTGCGTATTGTCTATATTTTTTAAAACCACATTTGTGAGACACCAAATAATCATATGAACAATAATGATCCTGGGTGCAAAATGCAGGAAATTCTGGTCTCAGCTCTGCAAATTGATTAACTTTGTGACCTAGGATAGGCAGCAAACTTTCCTTACTTCATTCTCTTCATATGTAAATAAAGATAATAATAACTATTGCAACCTAAGGAGAAATGAGTTATAATAAATTTAATGAGAGAAGATATAGGTAGCAATGGAATATAGTGCCCAGCAGAGGATAAAAGGTCTCTTAGAGCTCTATCATTGTATATACCAAGCTTTATTAACAATCCTTGTTCTCTTCCCCCCGCCCCACTTATTCATAAACTTATTGAGAACAGGAATTCTTTTATTCATATTTAATTCTAGCTCCTATGGAGTATCTTACATATAAAGTTTTCAATAAACGTTTGCTGAACGAATGAATTCTGATAAAGCTAGGTCAAGATAAGAATCCAGACATAGGACCATACAGGAGAAGATAAGGAAATGACGGAGTAAGGAGAGTTATGCCTCACAGTTTTTATATGTCATATAAGTTGAATGGAAATACACACACACGCACGCACGTTTTGATTTTCAATACATACATGTACGTATACATATATGTATGTATTGAAAATTGACTTATTTCACTCAGCATAATACCCTCCAGTTCCATCCATGTTACTACACATGGCCAGATTTCATTCTTTCTCATTGCCATGCGGTATTCCATTGTATATACCATGGGGGCGGGGGAGGGTGGGGAACGGTGGGGAAAAAGCCATAGAGAGGGAGGGAGACAAAAAACATAAGAGACTCTTAAATACTAAGAACAAACTGAGGGTTGAGGGGGATATGGGTGTGGGGAGAAAGGGTGACGGGCACTGAGGAGGGCATTGTTGGGATGAGCACTGGGTGTTGTATGGAAACCAATTTGACAATAAATTGATAAAAAAAAAAAAAGAAAATTGAAAGACAATAGTTTGTTTCAATCTTCCTGTTTATAACTTCATGAATTCAGAAGGAAAGACATTTCTCATTTCCCTATTTGTGTGTATGTGGGTATGGGTGTGTGGATGTGGGTATGTGTGCATGTATGTTCTTTATGTTGGATGGTCTTAGACCCAAGGATAGAATTCTATTCCTACCGATGGTGACCCAAGTGGTCTAGTTGGTCCTAAAATTTTCTTTGATATATTTTCCAGAGGACTACTACATTTAAACTTTCATGCACAAAATAAGGTTTCTTATCCTGCTCCTGAGATTTCTTTCAGAGTTCATGAACATGATCATAATTCAACAAAATTTAGTCCTTATTTAGTCAGACTTTATATACTTACATAATTATGTCCCCACCCCTGACAAGTCACAATTTATGAATTTAAGAGGCAAGAGATCCAGCACAAGGCAGGTACAGAGTTTATGTTCTATATGAATTCTTAAATAGAAAATCAAAGTTTCTATTATATGGACTAAGGATTAAAAATTCTGAGAATTCAAATATCACTTATATTTGAAGTTATATCCATATATATGTGTATATATAAACATATATGCATTTATACACATACACCAAACTAATGACTAAAGATTTCAGCAACAAATGGACTCTCTATGTAGATTTTACTTAAGTATCTCTGAATCTCTTCATGTACCATGAGTATAAGTTGACTACATGAAGAAAGTAATTCAGATTCTTATAGGATGTTAGAGAAGAGAAAAAATAGTTTTGAATTAAAAATATGTCCTATGACAACACACTCAGGTCAGCTTCACTCAGGGATTTGGCAACCACGTACATGATTCAACTGAAGTGATATGAAAAATTACCTTTCCCAAACTGTTCTTTATTATTATGCCAGAATTCTATTATGCCAGAACTCTTTAGCATTTGTGTTTGCTATTTAGGATATTCAAGTGTATATATTAAGGGAGTGAGTTTTACTTAATTTCCTCTTTGCTTAGATGCTACCACTTGATAGCATTTGTTTAGAGATTTAAAAATAAAATACTGCCACATTAAATTTAATACATTATTACATAAATTTCAGAAATTAGGACATGAAAAAATTCAAAATTATAAATTCATTTTTTAAATACACACATACACACACAAATATATAATGTTTATTTTTGAAACAGAGAGAGAGAGAGAGAGAGAGCAAGCTGGGAGGGACAGAGAGAGAGGGAGACACAGAATCTGAAGCAGGCTCGAGGCTCTGAGCTGTCAGCACAGAGTCCGATGCGGGGCCCGAACCCACGAACCGTAAGATCATGACCTGAGCCAAAGTCAGACATCCAACTGACTGAGTCACCCAGGTGCCCCTGCATTTTTCAATTAAAAGAAAAAGAAACAAAAGGGTCGGCTACTTTAGGAGTTTGAATGGAGTGATCACAATCCAGCTAGAAAAATAATAGAAATGAGGCAAACAGGCCGAAGGTTTTCTTAAGAATCAGGGAGACATTTTTTACACTTCAACAAAAATATATATATATTCTCTGTTTTCTTAAAACATATGAAATATAATGTCCATTTGTAAGCTGATTTGATTTTCCATTCTGAGTCAGGGACACAGAGAAATACTCCTCTACTATTACAAAGAAAATCCATGGTGTAAGCATGATAAAAAATGAGAACAAACACTAAGCTTTAGTGTCAGGAGACAGTTGGAAACCATGGTGGACTACCAATGAAATAATGTTCTTTAAGTGTACTTGACTTTTGCGCCTTGCTGGAACTTGAACTGGATTTCCAGATCTAATGTTTAAAGAGGGGCTGAATATCAAATTTATGAAGGTGAAATATCCTGATTTTTGAGTCGATTTAGTTCCTTTGTCTAAAAATTTTTTTTAAATTTTTTTAACGTTTATATTTGAGAGAGAGAGAGAGAGAGAGGGAGCAGCGGAGGGGCAGAGAGAGAGGGAGACAGAATTTGAAGCAGGCTGCAGACAATGAGCTGCCAGCACAGAGTCCAATGTGGGGCTCAAATTCACAAACCACAAGATCATGACCCGAACCAAAGTCTGACGCTTAACCGACTGAGCCACTCAGATGCCCCTGGAGTAGATTTAGTTTCTAAATAAGGTGCAGGGCAAACAAAACACATCTGGAAGCTATATTCAGTCTACAGCCTGCTCTTTAAAACTTTTATCTAGAGGGGCACCTGGGTCACTCAGTTGGTTACACTCTAACCCTTGATTTCAGCTCAGGTCATAATTTCAAGGTTTGTGGGTTTGAGCCCAGCGTTGGGCTCCACACTGGAAGTGCGGAGCCTACTTGGGATTCTCGGTCTCCCTTTCTCTCTGCCCCTCCTTCACTCTCTAAACAAACAAACAAACAAACAAACATTAATAAAAAAGAGATATCTAGAGGAATGTTGCTATGATCTGAATACTTGTGTCTCTCCCTGCCTCCCCCATCCTGCTCCATATATTTTGAAATCTTAATTCCCAAAGGGAATGGTATTTGGAGATGGAGCCTTTGGGGGGGGGGGTGCTTAAATCATGAAAGTGGAGCCGTTATGAATGGGATTAATGCTTTATAAAAGTGGCTCCGAAGAGATCTCTGGCCCTGTTCATTATGTAAGACACAGTGAGAAGCTGGCAGTCTGCACTCCAGAAGTGCACACCACCATGCTGGCACTCTGATCTCAGACTTGTGGACTCCAGAACTGTTTATAAGCTACTCGGTGTATTGGATTTATTATAGCAGTCTGTACTAAGATAGATGTTTCAGTAAGACAATGTAAATTTAATTTTACAATCCAGAGAAGACTATAGTAACTTAAAACAGTTACTACAGTAACTAGAAATCTGTGCTCTCATAATTCCCTCATTCTGTTGTTCTCTGGGCTGACAGAAATTTTTGCTCTCAAGCTCTGGTTCTCATGATTCCATGGATGGCTCATTATTACTTTATTTCTAGAAAGTCAGATACAGAATTGGTTAAGTTATGCCTTCTGTGGTTATTTTTCAGTCAAGAGGGTCAGCCTTTTAATGTTTTCAAATAGCCGTTATTCCGTTCTGGAAAGGTGTTTCCAATTTTTTCAAGTTGATTCTCTTTGAAAATAGCACCTTCCTAACTTGCTTTAGCTAACAAATATATTTAGAACTCATTATCTTAGGACCTGGTTCTTCTATTCATGGCTACTTTCAATGATTCAGTGTTGGATTTTAAATTTGCCTGACCTTATCCTCAAATTCAGATAAATTTTACTAACTCCCTGTCTGATTATACTCACTAGTACTCCAGTGCTCTCACTTTATTAACTTTTGATGCCTATCACCACTTTTCCACTCTATATCCTTTGTAGTCTTACTATGGCATAAATGAAGTACTTGATGAAAGGGAAGGTGATATCTCATTTATTCTTTTTCCACTGGTAGACTTGTCTATCCTCTAATTTGTGTGCAAAGTATCATTTGTTGGTATTAATGGCTGTATGTAGTTTACTCAGAATGCAGTTTACACCCTGCTCCTCTTTCATATTTCTATCCATTGCGAAAGTTCAAAATACTTTACCTGGACTTCCCCTCCCCTCAAATTTCATTGCTGGTGGATAAAGATGGTAGCCTATAAAAACCCCTCTTGGGAATGGTAAAGGGACATTTTTCCTAGGGCTGATTCTGATTCTCTAAAAGGGAACCAATTTAAAGTTTTCAGAGATTTGATTAAATGTAAAATTTACATTTTTGCTATTCAATTCACACAGTAAGTCATTCACTCACAAACATAAGGCACTATATAAGACGACACCTTATGTTTTCTTTAAATATAAATAAAGATGCACCATCTACTTTTCAAATAGATAACTGATGTTCCCATATTGCTGAAATAAAATTAGGTAAGTTTTAGTATCCTGATTTGTTACTTCAGCTACATAATTGCCTCAAGTGTAGACATTATATGTGATAATGCTTGATATTTAAAAATAAACTGCAAGTATATCAGGTTTGCTAATCAGTTCTTTAGTATTACTTAAGATAATGACTAAAAAAAGACAAGTAAGATTCTTTGTAGAAAAAGTATAAATATGACTTCCAGCATGTTATGAAAAACATTATCTTATTTGGTGCTCTAATGCAGTTGTAAAAAGTCACTGTACCTTAGGATGACTTTAAAATCTTTCATCATAGAATGCATAACACCCAGTTTTTAGAATTTCACATTTTCCTGAAGTATATTGCACATTTTTGTGCACTACTTTGATTGGCATAATATTTTACTGTTTAATAAATATGTTATTTAAATGCTTTTGTATAATTGGGTCAAATTGTAATGAGCCACTCCCTGCATTATGTATGGATGTACAACAGGAAGCTCCTGAGTAATGTCTTTTTTTCTCCACATACAATGCAAAATATGTTACAGCAGCAAGAAACAGAGAGAGCCAAAACTTTCCATTATTTATAATGTCTTCAAAAAAAGTGGATGAGGTTCAATGGGACAAAAGTAAGACAAATTAGAATAGAACTTCAGAGGTAGATGTTGGCTCAATGTGAGGAAAAGGATTATAAATATTAAAGCTACCTTATAAAGAAACAGGCTTTCTTGGGAAGTAGTAAGATCTCTGTTATCTGAGGTGTTCAGAGAGGACCGATGGTGGTGGAAAATTCAAATACTAAGCAGAACAATAGCAACATTATTTTCAAGTCCCTGTCAAAAAGCAAGAATGCCAATAATTGGCAATTTTAGAAAAGACAATAATAGAATATTTATTTAAATGGAAGAACATTTATCTAAACATGGATTTGTTGTATGTTAGAAATTTTCCTGTGCCCTGAAGATAAAATAGTTAATAAGACATACTTCTGACTTCATGAAGCTTCCCGTCTACTGGAGAAAACGGCAACAGAAAACTGTAGACAGGCTGAAAAGCATATGCCCTTGGTTCTATAAATATAGTGGGTAGTGAAAGACTACCTTAAACTAGACTGACAAAGCCCATGCTTGCAGCATCAGAAAAAAAGGAAATTAAAAAAAAAAAAGATTCGGTTTTAAATAAATTTGCATGTGATATAAAACAGGAAAGTAATGATGACAAGATGACAAAAACGTAACTTTTTGGGAATTACTTTTCCATTTCCTGCTAAGGTGTTTGAACTATGTCCTGATGGCAATGAGGGTCCACTAAGGAATTTTAGGCTAAAGAGTAGTCTGATGATGTACATGTTACAAGTAACTATAGGTACAGTATGAAAAGGGGCAGACCTGGCAGCAAGATGAGACTTCTGAAATAAACTCAGTGGGAAATAATTAAAAATTGAAGGTAGTGACAATGGGAATGTAGAGAAGGGAAGAAGATCAAGAGATATTAGCCTTTCTTGAATCTGTTGAGTGATTAGTTATAGAGAAAAAAGATAAGAGGGATAATGTCTCTTGGATTTCTGCTTCCTTTTTTTCAACAATTTTATTTTAGCAGCTGGAGACTGAATAATAAAATAAGCCCTTGGACTTCTCCATGCACCCACGGGGAGCTCAGAAAAGATAGGAAGCACATCCTTTACCTAGGTCTTACAAAAGTACAAAAGGATTTCCAAGAATTCTGTCCCACATATCCAGAATTTCTCTGATCACCACCCAATAGCTAGCTAGTTTAAAGTTAAGGGCTATAGACTGTTTTTCTCCTTTTAACCTACATGTTAAAAAGCAAATAATCTGCAAGACATGCAATAAGGCAGTCCTAGTCAACCTGATGTTTAAGTCCGCATGCCCATTTCCTCTTACCATTTATGCCCTTTCACTGGATGCATATTAAAAACAAACGTTTTAAAGGCAGAGAGAGACTGCTGCATCATCCAGAGTGAATATGATGTATGTATGCGTCAGTAAGCTGATTCCACAGAAAACAGCTAGTCCTATGTGGAACTGAGGACACTAAACTGGCTTAAAAATGCATTTTCTGGATCTGAAAACTATACTTTTTGTTTTGTTTTTTAATTTACTCCATGGGGAGGGCGCCTGGGTGGCTCAGTCGGTTAAGCGGCCGACTTCAGCTCAGGCCATGATCTCACAGTCTGTGAGTTCGAGCCCCGCATCGGGCTCTGTGCTGACGACTCAGAGCCTGGAGCCTGCTTTAGATTCTGTATCTCTCTCTCTGTCCTTCCCCTGCTCATACTCTGTCTCTATGTCTCTCAAAAATAAATAAACGTTTAAAAAAAATTTAAAAAAAAATTTACTCCATGGGGAAATGTACGCAAGAAAATACATCTGTCAGGCTGAACTACAAGGTCATATATTAGTTCATTTAATGTTACATGACTGAAAATCATGAGTTTTCAGGAAATCTGTTTGATGTGTCAAAATACACTTATTTGGAAGTCATCTTTCACTGAGATTCAAACATTTTAGTAAACCAAAAGACTGTACTTTCATTAGAGCTTAAGAGGGTACATGTCTTAGTTGGTTTAAGGTACTCTAACATAATACCATAAAGTAGATGGCTTAAACAACAGAAATTTATTTCTTACAGTTCTGGAGACTGGAAAGTTCAAGATCAAGGTGTTGGCTGGCTGGGTTCATGGTAACAGCCCCCATCCTGGCTTGCAGACTGCTGCCTTTCTCACTGTGTCCTCACAAGTAAGAGAGAGAGCAAGCTCTGGTCTCTCTTCCACATCTTCCGAGGGGATAATAACCCCATCATTGAAGCCCCACCTTCATGGGCTCATCTAAAAGTAATTACCTCTCAAAAGCCCCACCTCCAAACACCATCATACTGGGGATCAAGCCTTCAACATGTCAATTTTGGAGGAACATAAACACCCAGTCCATTCTACCCCTGGCCCTCCAGAGGTCATATCTTTCTTATGTGCAATATGCATTCATTCTATCCCAACAGCTCTAAAAGTCTTAACTCATTCCAGCATCAACTCAAAAGTCTGACGTCCAAAAGTTTCATCTAAATATCATCTAAATCAGATATGGGTATGATTCGAGGTAAGATTTATCCTGAGGCAAAATTCCCCTCCAGCTGTGAACCCTATGTAACAAGACGCAGAAGCACACATAACTATGTGTCTCTAAATATAATTGTGGGACAGGCATTGAACAGACATTCTCATTTTAGAAGAGAAAAATAGGAAAGAAGGAAAGGGTGGTGGGTCTCAAAAAAGTCCAAACTTAGCAAGGTGAATTTCATCAAAATTCCATCAGATCAGAATAATCTTCTTTGGTTTGATGCTCACAATTCAGATTCACTGGGGTGGAAATCTTGTCTCTGTGGCTCTTCCCCATGGTTCCTCAGGGCAACCCCAAGGCTTCAACAGGAGGCTATTTGGTCTGTTCAAACTAAACCAGTGGTCAATCTATGAATCACCTTCCAGATCATTTTTCCCTTTTCTTGAAGAATGCTGCACGTTCACAGCTGAGTAACTCTATCATCCCATCCTGTCAAACCCAAGGAGTCTCCCTTCATTTCAGCTCATCTTCATCCCCTTCTGTTCAAATTGGTGTGTTTCTGCATGTATAATCCCATAAACTCTTTATTCAGTGTCAGTCTAGCCATACCTTTGGTGTTCTCTTTGGAACATGCTTCCCAGTTCCTGCTTAAGAGTAGCCTGAGAATTTTCTGTATCCCCAAGTTCTGGTTCCTATTGTTTAATAATTTCTTCTTCAATTCATCTCTCTCCTTGCATTTTACCGAGTCCCTCCTTAAACACTTTCCTAAGGAATCTTCTCAACTAAATACCCAATCTAATCCCTCACAAGTTTCATCTTCCACAATGCACTAGAACACATTTCAGGCAAATTCTCTGCCACCTGATAACAAGGCTCACCTTGCATCTAGTGTACAATAACATATTTCTCATTTCCATCTAAGACCTCACCAGAATTACCCTTAAGATCCATATTTTTAGTATGCACCTCAAAACTCTTCCAGCTTCTACCCACTACCCAGTCCCGAAGCTGCTTCACATGTTAAGGTGTTTGTTACAGCAACACCCCACTCCTAATATCAAAATCCTAGTCAGCTTGAGCTTCTGTAACAAAACACCACAGACTGAGAGGCATGCATTTATTTCTTAACAACTGACATTTCTTTCTTACAATTTTGGAGGCTGGGAAGTCTAAGATTAAGGTGCTGGCCAATTCAGTTCCTGGTGAGAGCTCTCTTCCTAGCTCTCAGATTGCTGCCTTTTCACATGTTGGGAGAGAGAGCAAGATCCGGTCTCTTCTCATAAGGACACATTCATCCTTCATGGCGGTCTCACCCTCATAATCTCATACAAATGTAATTACCTTCCAAAGGTTCCACCTCCAAATATCATCACAGTAGGGGATAAGGTTTCAATATATGAGTTTTGGTAGGGATACAAATATTCGGATCATTACAACATATATGAGAGTATCCAAGAAAACCTCAACATATTCATTTAACAGGTATTTATTTATTATTTATTATTCTTTATTGCCAGGTACTGTGGATATAGAAAAGATCAAAACAGAAATTTCTGTAGTGTTATAGATACATTATAATGGGGGGGGAGGGAGAAACAAAGCAAGTCCTATAATGTAACAAATGGTAGATGCTAAAGAGAAAAAAAAAAGATAGGCACATGAGCTATACAACAAGTGTATGTAATTTAGAACTAGGTATTGAAGAAAAGGCCTCACTAAAAAGTCTATTTGAGCAAAGACTTAAAGTAAATGAGACAGTAAACCAGGTGGCTAACTGAAAGAAAAGACAAGAGGCGAAGGAAGGTACAAGAAATCCTCAGAGCACAATGATCTTCATGCAGTCCAGAAATAATAAAGAGGCCAGTGAGGCTGGATGAAGTAAACAAGAAAGAAAGTAGGCAGGAATTAGGAAATAAGACACAGGATCAGGCAAGGAATTAAAAGCTACCTTAGAGATTTTGGCCTACCTCTGAATGAGATAGGCCACTAACAAGGAATAATAAGCAAAAGAAAGACAATATCAATTGTCATTTTAAAATATGACTGCTGTGTGAAAAGAGGCTATGGAGGAATAAGGGTGGAGGAAGGAGGTTCTTTTAAGTCCAAGCAATAAATAATTATGGCTTAGAGTAGGAAGTAGTAATGAAAGTGGTGAGAAGTGGCAGAATTATGGATATTCAAAGTAGAGTTGACGTGATTTCCTGATTGGAATGTGGGACTGATAATAAAGAGAAGAATTGAGGATGATTCCATGTTTTGTCAGCCAGAGCAAGTGAGAGGGTGGCATCCACAGGGGAGGGGATGGGAGTATGCTGGGGGAAAGGCAAGAATGTTAGGTTTGAGATGCCTACTAGCAATCTAATTAAAATGCTGGGTAAACATCCGGATATGTAGGTTGGGAGTACCAAAAAAGATGAGCTAGAGGTAACAACTAGGGAGTCATCAGCACATTAATAGTATTTTAGTTAGATCTGCAGCAGTAACAACTCCATTCCCAAATTTCAACAAATATTTATTTTCTCTCACATTACTTCTTGGTAGCTCTATGGGCTTCATGCTGCACTTTTGTTTCTGTCTTCTTATTCCAGAATTCTGGCTGAGAGAAGAATCTCTTTCTGGGATATATCAGTCATGTTTTATATGAAAAATCAAGACAGCAAGAATTTAACGTATAAAGCTTCTGCTTAGAAGTGGCATACTGTCACTACCACTCACATTTCATTAGCCTAAACCAGTCAATCACATGATCAGGCCAAAGAAAGGAGTAGTGACGTATACTCCACACACAAGGAGGCACTGTCCAATGTTAGTCACACTGTAAGAGCAAAAATTTGATATCTTACTACAGATACACAGAGAATGAATGACTGAGTGCAATGCTATAATCTATTGCAGATATATAATTGTATTTAAAACTCCAGGACTAAATGAGATCACCAAGTAAGCAAATACAGAAAAAGAAGAGAAATTATCAAGAACTGAGTGCTGGATCATTCTGTCATTAGAAGGTTGACTAGATGAGGGGAAAAAAAATGGTAAAGGATACTGAGAAAAAGCTACCAGTAGAATAGAAAAGCAGGACAGTGTGGTTAACTGGAAGCCAACTGTACAGGAATTTCAAGGAAAAGATAGTTATTATTTCTGTCAAATGTCATTAAGTTAATGCGAACTGACAAATGACCATTGGCTTCAGTGATATGGAAGCTTTTGGACTTAGACAAAGAAATTTCACTGGAGAGCAATAGTCTGAATTCAATGGTTTTAAGAAAAATGGAAGAAGTACAACTGAATGTAGTCAGTATAGACAACTCATGAGGAATTCGGCTTTTAACAAAGAATAGAAAAACCAATCAGTAACTGAAGAAGAAAGTAAGGTAAAGAGGGTGTGTGTGTGTGTGTGTGTGTGTGTGTGTGTGTGTGTGTGTGTGTGTGTGTGTGTTTTAAATAACGGTGAATACCAGTATATATGTCCTCTGATTGAAAATGGTACCACACAGGGGCACCTGGGTGGCTCATTTGGTTAAGCATCTGACTTTGGCTCAGGCCATGATCTTGCGGTTTGTGGGTTCGAGCCTCACATCAGGCTCTGTGCTGACAGCTCGGAGTCTGGAGCCTGCTTTGGATGCTGTGACTCCCTCTCTCTCTGCCCCTCCCCTGCTCATGTTCTCTCTCTGTCTCTCAAAAATGAGTAAACGTTAAAAAATTTTAAAAAGTAAAGTAAAATGATACCATCGAAAGAGGAAAAAATAGAAGAGAAAGGGGGAAATCGCTAAAACAGGGCCCTTAACTAGACAAGAAGAAGGACGCTGGATACAAATGGATGGGCTGGCCTCAGAGTGGTGCTTAAAGTATGTGGGTACAGATGCTGGCAGGTAGACAAGCTCCACTTTTCTCAAGAACTCCATAGCGCTGTAAATTAAGAAGCACTAGATTAGGAAAAGCAGAATATCATGGTAGAGAAAGACAGGGCAAGGTTTTAAGTTCCTGGTTTAGTCCTTAACCAGCCATAAGAATTAAAGCAAATCACCAAACTTCTCCATGCCTCAGTTTCTGCAGTGCTAGATGGAGATAATACTGGTGCCAACACAATGAAGTTAAAAAAAAGATTAAATGACAATGTATCTAACTTCCCTCAATAAAATATAAGCTACACGAAGACATGAATTTCCACCTTTTTCTTTTTTCTTTTCTTTTTTTTTTTTTTACATTATATCCCTAGTGCTTAACTGTTCGAGACTTAATAGGCACACAACTAATGATGAATAAATAACATATGAAAAGTACTTATATGGTACCTGGCATACAGTAAGTGCTTAATAAATGTGACCAATTATTATTACCACCAGTACTGATTTTAACACCTTCACTGATTGTTCATAGTAAAATGATACCTTCTCCTTAATAAAGTCAAATCATACCTTCCTTAATAAAGACATAGGACATTTCCCTGTGGCTGGGGTGGGTGTGAGTGGGTATAAGAGTTAAAGGGAGAGTAGGTATAGAGGTGTGATTTGAAAATCAAATTCTTATTTGATTCTTATTTCAAAGTAATAGTTAATTTGAAAAATTCCAGATTCTTACTCAGAAGTATCCATGAACAAAGGTAAAACCTTTCTTTCCACTATCATTTCTATTTATGTTTTTCTTAAAAGGAGTTGCATTAATTAATGAGAATCTTCTTTTCTCATTAATTTTCCTTTCTCAATATATAGTAACCATGACAGTAACCGTATTCAACAGACCAGGTTATCTTCTGAATTTTCCAAGCTATCAGTATTTTCACTTAGTAATAGTGCAAATATAGGTAAAGTCATATAGATTTTGAGTTTAATTATTTTTCATGACTACCCAACCAAAATGTTCACTGACTAGAAGAACAGGAAAACTAAATGCCACATATCAAATTCAATTATGGGGGACTTAAACAGTTTCCCACTGTTACACTCAAATTTAAAAATGTACACTTGATGTTAATTAATGAGAGGAATCATACAGAATCAGGAGACATTTTAAAAAGATAGCATGTATCTTGCATTTTAATCACATCAATTGATGATCCATTGAATAACATATCAATTAGCTCTACCGGCATTAAAATATTTGCCAGCATTGTGAACATCTGCTAATTCAGTTAACAGAATAATCAATGAAACTACATTTTCACTATATAGTAATTCAATAGTTCCTGGGTGCCTGGATGGCTCAGTCAGTTAAGCATCTGACTGAGGCTCAGGTCATGATCTCACGGTTTTGTCAGTTTGAGCCCCACGTCGGGCTCTGTGCTGACAGCTCAGAGCCTGGAGCCTGCTTCGGATTCTATGTCTCCTTTTCTCTCTGCTGCTCCCCACCTCACTCTGTTTTTTTTCTCTCTCTCAAAAATAAACATTAAATTTTTTTAAAAAAATTTAATAGTTCCTTCTGCTAGTTTATTCAATTGTGAGATTCCTTTTCAAATAAAAATATTTTATGTGGTATGCGAGTTTTCTCAATCAATAAAACAATGAGTTTTCATAATTACACACATTCAAAAAAAACAGTATCAACACGTATTAGATGTTACTCTTGCATTGTAGATACTGGAAATCTACATTCATTGACACAATTCTTTTGACAAAGACCACGGGTTTACCAAGAAGAGCTTAGAAGTCATTCACTTAACCATCTATAAATATTTACTGAATAACCAAAGTTACTGGCTATAGTTTATTTAAAATTTATATGCTAGAGACTATGATTAGAAATGTACTTAAATTGTCACACTAATTCCCACACTACCTAAAGAGGCAATGTTATTCCCAAAACACAAGTAAGAATTTAATAAGCTTGATTAGATTCAATGACTTATCCATGGTTACATGGCTAGAATATGGTAAATCCAGTAATCAAACTTGGCTGCCCCTAAGCCAAGCTCTTACTTTAAGTCTGTGATTATCATGTCCTGTGCTATCACGTCCAAATACAAAAATGAATGACATAGTCTCTTTGGTTGGGGGACTTAAGAATTTTCACAGTCTGGTTGGGGGACATAAGACTACAAACCCAAGAATTTCAAAACTGATATAATAAATTACTTTAAGAAAAATGTATAGAATGATATAAGCATAAGATCTGTTTCTGGCAGAATTTTTTTCCCTAAGAACTTAAAACATCAGATCTCTGATTTCACACATGTAAAACATACACATAAATACAACCCTAACTGCTATGTTTTTGTTTGTTTGTCTTCAGGTTGGCATGCCTACGTTTCTATGTATCATACAAAGAGTAACTTTTGCTCCCATTTTTAACCTATTTGAACTACTACAAAATCTTTGCTTATACATTATACCATAAGTAACATTTGGCCTTGGTCCATACTCATCACTTCTATAAAATTTATGAAATTAAAACAGTGCATTACTCACAACATTATGTCATTTTCATTATGCAAAGTCAATGTCTCATATTTTTCATTATAATTATCCCTGCAGAAAAGATTTTATACCTGGTGATGGACTTCAATATGACAGACAAGATGACTGTTATCATTTGACATTAGAAAAAATCACCTTAGTAGCAGCCAGGTATGTTTATCAATAGCTTGGGTCATACAGTCAACCATATAGCCAGGAGAAAAGATTTACTATCAGAGAGTGGGCAGGAGGGATGAGAAGACACATAGGAAACATACTGAGAAAGCGAAAGTAGTAGCTACCACAGTCCAGTCCTTGGATGCTAATATTTAACATACTCTTTCTTCTGATAATGGACTCCTCTCTACCCTGATCATAAAAATGGGCACATGAGCCAAACTAAATCAACCATATTTTATCCTCCAGATATTCAATCTCAGGAAAAAAAACAGACAAACAATCAAACACACTCAGAAACCAAAATCAGAGCTGTTTCTGATGAGACTACATTAGAGATTCAGTGAGCATCACCTACTAGAGACAGAACTAGAGCTGCCCTGGTTTCTGCCTATCACAAGGCTTGGTTTTCAAACCTTCTCTTCAATCCTTTCTTATATATTCTATGCTTTACTTAGTTAGTTTTTCACTACTAAAATAATTATAAATTATAACCTGTTACCACAAGTGAGGTAAATGAAAAACCCAGGGAAACCTGACATTGGTCCATTGTATTGTGTGTTCTACTGTGAACTAAGTCAGAAGATGAGAGATGATTTGTGCGAAATACTGTGATGATATTCAGAATATGCAGTAAATCCATGAGTAATGGATCCAACAGAAACAATACAGGTAGAAAACAAAAATAAATTCAAAACAAATATTTTGGAGACTAGAGATTGTTGACACATGTAAAATAGAAAAAGCGCCAATGTAGTTGACCTATAACCAGGTAGTTGGCCAATCTCTTAGAAATACCATTTCATCTCAGGGCCCTGATGCACATCAATGACTGAGAAAAACTGCAACGGCAGTAACAAGGTTGGTCTTGGTGAGAAAAAAAATCCCTGTTGTTGAACATACCATCACTTCTGTACTCACCCCATTCTGCCACTCTGTAAATGAGCCCACTGTGAATAAGCCCTGGGTTGACTAAAGGAGAATGACTGCACCTACAAAGTGGGTCATCCTATTTACCTGTTTACTTAGACCTTTCTATGAAGCAAGGTCTTGCTAGTGAAAACCCACACACGTTGAGTCCATTTCATGAGGTCAGTTCACATTTTGTTTACAGATGATATGAATCAAACTCAAATTAGCTTAAGAAAAATGAAAAATTAAAAAATTAACCTAATTTATTTACCTAGAAAGGTTAGAGGTGGTACCTACATCAGACATCAAGTAATCAAGCATTATCAGTTCTCTGAATTTGTCAGCTTTGCTTCCCTGTGTAGTTTCCTCATTTTTTTCTACTAAAGGTAGGAGTCATCTCTTTGGCAGAGGACATAATTGAAACCCTATCATGAAGTTATCTTTTATTTCCCAGTGTCTGCATATATTTAATCAAGAGCTTCTAACTCACTCATTTCAGGTTATGTGTTCATCCCAATTACAGCCAGACTTGTTATGTTACAAGTCTTCTGCACAACCCAGTTACCTTTGTGAACAGCAGTCCCATCAGAACCTCATGGACTAAAAAAGGGTCAAAGTACAAAGAAGATGGTACTACTATTAGCAAAACTGATACTGAGTAGACAAAAATCAAACTGTACTTTATTAAAAAAAATACTATTTTGTAAAACATAAAGTACTATACAAATTTAGCCTTAGATAGTAAAGACTGAAAAACTTCAGAGAAATAAAAGAAGCTATGTAAATAATGCTGAGATAGAATGGTCTACTTCTGTATTACTGAAAACCAAGTGAATGCAATTCTCAACCTCAGTTTCTATGGTTCTGTCATAACAGGCTATAATTTTCATGACTCAATGGATGCTTTACCAACAAATGTTGACTACTTAGCTTTATCTTTGCTGCTATCTAGAAGAGCTGTTCATACTTAATATTATGTTTCTAAAATATCAAAAGTCATCAGCTCTTAGCCACTTGATCTTTTTCTGTAATGTTTATTTTTGAGAGAGAGAGGGAAAGAGAGAGAGGGAGCACACGAGAAATGGAGGAGAGGGAAGGAAAGAGAGGAACAGAGGATCCAAAGCTGGCTCTGCACTGACAGCAACAAGTCCAAAGCAGGGCTTGAACTCAAAAGCCATAAGATAGTGACCTGAGCTGAAGTCAGACACAACGAACAGAGCCACCCAGCCACCCCTAGTTTCTTGATCTGGATAGGAATGATGATCCTGATTACTTTTAAATTCATACAAGTTTTTTTTTCTTATTTATTTAATTACTAAAAATATTTATTAAGGAGAATAATTAATAGTAATATGCTCAAGGCATGTGAAAAGAGTTTGGTGTCAAACTGCAAGGAAAAAGAAATGTAAAAGGATCTTGACAAACTTTAAGGATTTATTTCAGGGGCATGGGTGGCTCAGTCAGTTAAATGTCTGACTTCAGCTCAGGTCATGGATCTCATGGTTTGTGAGTTCAAGCCCCACATCAGGCTCTCTGCTGTCAGCACAGAGCTCACTTTGGATCCTCTGTCCCCCTCTATCTGCGCCTCATCTCTCTCTCTATCAAACATAAATAAACCTTAAAAAAGAGAATCTATTTAATCACTCCAAGTTTTAAAGATCTATTTTGACGGCATTAAAAATCAGCAGATTACGTGCAAACTTATATCACTCTATGTATCATTGTTTGTGCAGTTGTTTGACTCCCAAATCAGTAGAACTTCACTAATATGCACACTAAATCAGTGAATGACACGCTGTTAAAGAACATCACACCATCAATGGTATAAAACATACTACCAAAGGTTTAGATCTAACATTATACTGCTTTCCTTAGAAATCTCTAATCGTGTTGGGAAATGAATGCAAAAGAATTCCAGAAAATATGATCCAGCAATTTGTGTGGAAATTCCTCAAGAGTTACCTTTATTAAAATTCAGATTTCTTCCCATTCCCAGCTTAAAGTCTCTTTGCTCTCACTCCATCACTATATTCTACTCAAATTAACATCAATGACAAGCATACTACGATATTAATCAAACAGAATGGGAAAAACAAAAACAACTTGGTGGTGGGGGGGTGTATTTTCTTCACCTAACCACATGGATAGGGTGGAAGACAAACTACCCATGGAAGACAAGCCTGTTAACATACAGCAATACTGTCAAGAACCAGGGCTCTTCCATCTGTCAGTCTGATTAATGTTTCATTCTTCTAAGAACAAAGATGGAAAATAAACAACAAAAAATCTTATACTATTTTTATGAATTGGTGAGAACAAAATAATGTATATAAAGTGCCTACTAAAGTGACTGGCTAGGTAAACAGTAGATGAAAGCAATCGTATTTTCTGAAATTCTAAATAGTTCTGTTGGCTTTATTTTCATAGTTAAAAGGAAATACTCTTTGAAAAAAATTAAAAAATGCAAGTGAACAAAAAGAGTAAAGCTGAGAACTCTTGAATTCCCAAACAACTAGATTACTTAGTCATAACCACTGATAAAATTTTTGGGTGTTATCCGTTGTTTGTGTTATCTGTAGCCTTTATTTTGTACATAAATATATGTTATGCAAATCTTCTCATATCAACATCTCTCTGACACCCATGTATACATGTAGTACATCCTTGCATAGACGCAACATAACTTGGTTTAACCGCCCTTCCATTGCTAAGCACTAATGTTAATTCCATTCATTTTCTCTAAAATGTGATACTGTGATAAGCAAAAATGTAGCTAAGTATTAGTATACTTGTTTATTTTTAAGGATTAAATCCTTTAAGTGTAATTGGTAGCTATAATTACAATCATTTTTCTTATCAATAATACTTGTTCAATAGTCACTGTCTTCCATTTTAGACTCACAAGTAAATTTTTGAAAGGTTCAAATGTATTTCCTCTTTTCTTTCCCCTATCTTACTGATACAATCTAGCTTAGGTAATTCTTTCCCCAAGAATTTACCATCTGGTGGAAAGTGGACACAACTGAGGAAGTCTGTCATTTATAAAAAGCCTTAAACCACGGAGGAGATTATGTCAGATATCATGGATTAGAAAGCAGTAAAGTAGGGATGCCTGCATGGAGAAAGAAGTCTTAGGTCCCTTAGTAATGGAGGCATTGGTTGTTCTCCAGGAAGGTGGCCAGATCTAAGAGAATATGGTCACAGAATAGCACTTGTAAGAAACTTGAATCCTAGCAAGAAACTCCCACTCCACATGTAAGATAGCAGAGAAAATTCCTGGACTTCTAGTGTCTGCTGTGGGCTTGGAAAAGACAATGATACAAAACAACCATGAGAGAGAAAACAGGTGCCATCTTCTATCTTGTAATCATTGCAAGTTCTCCTTGTGTGATTTTAGGAGGGAATAGGACATTAACAAAGTGATAAGGAATTTCCTAGCAGAATGCTTGGCACACTTCACTGAATGAAATTAGAAAGTAAAAATAAAATGGGAATACTGTAAAGTATTGTGGGAACATATTAACTGCAGCTTGGAGGATACTAAAGAGCCTTTATTGAAGACGTAATGTCTAGGATGAGAATCTAGGAGGCAGTGTCTGGCAGAGCCTTGATATACAAAGACCTCAGCACCTGTTCAGCAGAACTTCATTAACCTACAAGGAGGCTAGAGATGAATTCTGAAATTACTCTCACACCCTGCCTTGGTTCTAATACTCTGTGTTCTCCCTATTTTCTTTCCTGGGGCTTCAGTCAATTCTAGTTTTAGTGGTTTCTACTTACCTAGTTCCTGACCACCCATGTAATCTCACCACTTGAAGTGTGTCTTCTCCCTCACTCCGCTTCTGTTGGATGGCTTTTAGTTCTGATGTATGTGGCCTTTGATCCCCAACTCTTTTACTACGACTATCTTGCTTGAAGCTTGTTCAAGGGAACAAGGCTTTCCACAAATTGAGCCAGGTATGTGGATGTGGATTGAGAAAATGGCATGAACCGAAGCCCAGGCAAGAAAGGTGAAGAGAAAAGTCGTAGAATAACATTGTAGAACAAACCATCAGATAGGAGAGAAGCCCCCAAATTCATAGTTTTCTATGTTTTATATCACTGATCACTTACATTCAGTCCAATTATATTTATTTACTTCATAATTTTTTAAATTTTTGTAAATTTGTATTTAAATTCCAATTAGTTAACATACAAATGTAATATTGCTTTCAGGTGTACAGTAAATACAGTGATTCAACACTTCCATACAACACCCATTGTTCATCACAAGTGCGTTCCTTAATCACCATCATCTATATAACCATCCTCCCACCCATCTCCCCTCTGGTAACCATCAGTTTGTTGTATAATTAGAGTCTATTTCTTGGTTTGCCTCCCTCTCTCTTTTTTTCCCCTCCACTCATTTGTTTTTTCTTAAATCCCACATACGTACTCTGCAACCCTGGTGTTCATTAACAGCATTCCCTACAAGAGCCAAATTATGAAATAGCCCAAGGGTACATCAACTGATGAACAGGTAAAGAAGACATGGTGTGTACACACACACACATGCGCGTGTGCACACACACACACTGGAATTTTACCAAGCCATAAAAAAGAATGAAATCCTGCCTTTTGCAGCAATGTGAGTGGAACTAGAAAGTATTACGCTAAAGTCTGTCTGAGAAAGTACAGTTATATTTAAACCAACAAAAACAGTACAAGTAATGATGAGTATTACAGAATACTAAAAAACTAAATTGAAAAATCAATTTTATTTGTGACAATAAAAACATTATACATAACAAGATACGAGGCAAACACTATCTTTCGAGAGTTCTGATAATATTTATGTGTCCTTGAAAAGATTTATCTTGTTAAGCCATGCTACTTTTTAATGTCTAGGGCTCATTTGTCATTTTAAAATGAAATGGCTATTTTTAAGGAGTCATAAATTTGAAATAAGAAGTCAGAAATTAAAAAAAAATTCTAGCCAGCATGCTTTGACCTTAAATGATAATTTTAAAATCCTTATAATCAGCAAAATGCACAAAACATCTGATTCTTACCATATATATATGCATATATATGTTAATTTATTTGTACATATATATTTATACATATATACATATATTAATAAGTAAAACTTATTTTTAAAAGTTACAAAAAGATAAACATGATTAAAGGAAAACTAAGAGTAAGTTCATATTGTTCCAGGTACATAGAATGTTGCAGAAAAAAATGAGAAATTTATGAAAAACATGATTTTATCAATCTTAGCGCAAGCAGAAAACTGCTGACCTAACTCAGCTCATGAATGGTCTATGAAATAAAATCATTCATCCTCAAGACTGTAGAGAGACTTAGGTGTAAAGGCTACCATTTTTCACAAGCACCATGCTTATTCAGCTAGTTTTCCAAAATACCTGCTTGTTCTAGTCTTTGCTTTGGGTCCTAAGTCACCTCTGGTGTGTTCTGTCTGACTTAGCATTTGGTTTCTAAACTTCACAAAGTTTTTTCACCAGGAAGCAAAATTGGGGTTTAGTTAAAAAACTTAACAGGACTCCATTTCACGGACTGTGAATCCAATCAAGGCTCAAAAATTAGGAGGTTGATTAGCTAGGGTATAGATTATTGAGGGCATTTACTTTTCTTCTTTTGATTGCCTCTCCTTTCACTATTCAATTTACCTGCATTTCTACCAGACAAAACTCAAGTATAGGAAAATCCAAAATAAACAGTAAACAAGGCAGTGAATCACAGAATAGATCAATACTCTTCCTCTCCAAACGTGTTAATGTTAGTGCTCGTTAAAAACGACCCTTAAAAAAAAATCTCAAAGCAGAAAATAGATTTTAAGAATTGTATTCTCTAGGAACGTTGAAATCATTTATTAAATGAAAAGATCATTTTGAGTTATGTGTCAAATTCACTGATCTACCACTGCTTACCATTACTATGGAAGTCTTAAAGTGAGCTATTTCTGGTGGGCATTTTACTGTTCACGGCATTAATAGTTTCATGATCCTGGAACACTGGAGAAAACCACATACAGTGCAATGGTATACATTTCATCCAACCCAAGAGAAAAAAATAATAAATTGTCACTTGAATTAACTGCTAGAGCTTCATTTCTCAGTCTTTTCTCCAACATTAAACTGAGCAAGGGAAGACTTACAGTTTTTCAGTGTTTCACTTTTTCCTCTGTAAACTCAGAATTGGTTTCTGTAAACTGGTCAGAGGTACGTTCTTTGGAGAATTACTTTTATAGATCCAATTAAAGTGTATCCTACTAGCATTCTGAAAGTTCAGATTTAGCAAATGTTTCCAATGTAGGTGACACTTCTGGAAATTTTAAAAATAACATGAGAAAAGTGAGAGTCTCTCTGGAACTGCCACTTAGTAACTAAAAGAAATAAAGGTTATCATACATTTTCCATCAAACACCTTTTTTGACAAGGTTTAAAACAAACAGCAAAAATTACTAGTTTAGACAATGACACATCTTAAAATCAAGTATACTTTTAAGTGTGTGTAATTTTTATATCTGTCATCTAAGCACATCTTTATACAATGTCTGGTTACAATCAGGAAACACGGAGATCTCAGGAATAGAATAAGCAATCTCTGTCCTAGTGCACTCTTTGTGATTCTATCAACTTATTCAGTAACTGTTTATCAAGCCTTGACCTAA
Source organism: Paguma larvata (assembly GCA_030068075.1). Classification (NCBI taxonomy): domain Eukaryota; kingdom Metazoa; phylum Chordata; class Mammalia; order Carnivora; family Viverridae; genus Paguma; species Paguma larvata. Next base: position 157,897,168 of record CM057823.1, on the reverse strand, counting down.
GGTTAGGCTCTGCAGATGACTGACAGTTTGTACCCTAAATGTATGGTTTTATTTCATTTGGAGGGGGGCAACTAAATAGCCCCTGAAAAGTCAGACTCCTAAGTTTTTTATTCATACATACAACATTTACAGTGTTTTGAATGACATTTTTTGATCAATAAGTTTGGTCACTTTGTTTTCAAAACTTAAATTTATATACATAGGTTAATTCATTACTTTATTATTGCTATGTTTGTCTTATTGTTGCTCCTTTTTCATTGCCTCTACCAGTATCCCAGTTCAAGGTTGTGCCATCTCAGACAAAGACAATCCAACTCACCCCAAACTATATTCCTGCCTTTGGCATCCCACCTTTTAATATGTTCTAATTATGCTCAGCCCATACCTATTCTAGCTCCCTCTATCATCCTGGCACTTTCAAGCTTAGTCTCTTACTATTCTGAGACGAATCTGTCCAAAGAAATCAATATATTAACAGTCTCCCTGGGATCTCCTGGGTAAACACTACTGGAGGAGCTCTGGGCACGCACCTGACCATGTGCCTCTATCAAGTGACAGAATGGCGATTCTTGGTGTAAACCCTAGCCTATTCTGACTTAACTGCGTTTTTCCAAAACTTTCTTAGTGAGAGTGGAGCTCCCTGTGAACTTCAGTCTATTTCATGAGGGTCCTTCATTTTAGCCTTAGCTAGTTAATGTCTGTAGCCCAATACTATGTACTAATTAATTACCCAAATTTTGAGTAGAAATACTTACAGGAAGTATTTATGACATTTTATAATTCTGATACTAACAAAATCATATTATTTTGCACAAAAAAGATTTGTACGTGAATCTTGACTGGCCTTCAGACCTCATTTGTCTCTTTTACTTCATATTGTATAAAACTGTCTAGCGAATAACCTCGGCAGCTCTCTCCAGACCGATTTGCAGTTAGTTAGCTAGAACCAAGTACTTTCCTTGTACCAAACTAAACTCCCAAAGGTCCCCAAGATCTCAAAGGGCTGGGCAGCTAGTTTTCTAACAATCAACTAAATGGCTAGCATCTAAACCCAAACTGTCCATTTCTTCCCATGTAAAGGTGTTCTCACGTTTGACCTATTTAAAGAAAACAATGGTGTTGGAGTCTCTACTGGAATCCAAACCCCTGGATCACACAGCTGCACTCTCATCCTAGCATTCCTTTCCACAGAGGCTGAAAGAGCAGGGAATCTATCTGCTGATCCTCCTGACTGTTGAGTTCCAGCTTGTGTCCACTGATGCTTACTGGTATCCACCCAATTCTTTACTACACACTACAAGAAAAGATGGTATTAAAATTTACAGCTGTTTTCAATTCTGCCTTTAGTGTATACCAGTGAAATGTGATAATATATAGGAACAGAGAGAAAGAGCATCTTAAATACCCCCAAATATTTCAGTTATTACAAAGATCCTAAGATCTTTTCACAAAGATGCCTAATTAACTTCCAAAAGTAGGTTTCAACTTCTGTAGTAAAAATCTCTATTGTGTGCTTGATAGATCAGGGATCTTTTGGGATAGAAACTACTTTGTTTAGAATATTCAGATCCTCAATCAGATGTCTAAGACTTTCACCCTCAGATGTTTAAACAAGAATCTTATGAAGGGTCTGCACTGATCCAGCGAAGATGTCCTTGATATCATTTCTATATTATTTGAACCAAATATTTTTATGATATTCTGAAACAAATTACTCTTACTCTAGATTCCAGGAAGCCAAGGTGAATATGATTCATTAATATTGACAGTCTCCAATAGTATCACATAACCTTAATGAAGTATTTCGCATCGAAGTCACCCAAATTAGATCTTAAATGCTCTAATAGTCACTGTTCTCCCACATATCAAGTTAGATTCACCTTGCAGGTTTAGTTTAGTGATTTTTCTAATATTTATCACCCTACTGACACCATAAGTTAAGAATGAGTAAATGTGAAAAGATTGAAGAACAACCCAGGTTCCAAATTAAGTACCTACTACTCTTGGTGCCTTTGAGTTCCTCATTTGTTTTCTTAACATAAAAGTACAGGGACTTTTGCCAGGAAGAACCAAGGGACTTCTACAAAATTTCCTTCAAGCTCTGAATATATCCCTTGTATGCACAGGTCTTTAGAGCTTGGAGCAGAGAGACTTCCTCTCAGAAAGTAAGCTCCAGACACAATGTTAATATGAGAAGACACAGCCCTTCCCTAAAGACTGTTCTTTCCTACTTTAAGAGGACCTCCTGATAGACAACAACCAGCAAAGAAGGCATCTTTATAATGAGAATTCAGTTTGCAGTGGTTTCCATTGTGTGATTATAAAAAACCAGGAAGGTGTATCAGTCTAAAGGGCCAGTGTTTAGGTGAGGAGCAGAATCCCAGGAGCCCAAATAATTGCTGCAGCTATATTAAGTGGTTTGGGTTACTTGTTACATGGGCAGCTCCACTAGTTTAAAGAATACTAGACAAGAAAACTAGGTTGTATGTAATGAAATGTCTTGGAAGGTGTCCTTCGATATGACAACAACTTGTTTATTTAACTAGTGTCTACAGCTTCTTTCAAGGAATGTCAAATAAACATTGATTTTATAGAAGTGCTAATTTTGAGAAAACCATGAATAAAGAATTTTGCAGGTTTTAAAAAATGCCCTTTTGGGGCCACACAACTCTGCTTCCCCCCCAAGTAACATTAATGTTATTTCCTATAAATTATTCAAGCAATAAAGAATGAACTACAGTACTGAAATCTATTTGAGAGATGCCTACTTTGAGTTAGTTGTCCAAAGGTTAGCTGCAAGAGTTTCTAAACACAGGAGAGGCTGAAAACTAGGTTGTCACATTTGCAAAGTATCTCATGCTTGGGTTATTTTGTAGAAAAGTTGTGGAAAAGGAAATTGGAGGGATATAGGAATTGCTTAAATTATCCCCACAACTATCTGTACTTAGGTTACTGGAACTTCAGGGACTGATGAGCTGAAAAACTTAGTCCTATAAAACTGTGAAGGGATTTTACCTGAGGGGAATTCTGGTAAGGCTTAAAAATAGGCTTCCAGAGCTAAACGGTGCCTGGAGAAGTCTATCTTCCACTCCCACATACATAGGAAGGATTACCTTTATATGGCTTTCAATCACCTATAATAAAAGAGATGCCACTAACTTCCTTAGCAACCAGTAACTATGGCAAATAATCCTGTGTCATACTTTGTCTTAGAAAAGCCAAACTCTTCACTTTGCTTTTAAAAATCTGAGTTCAATTAGTGCTTCCTGTCCAGTTACCATGATGTAGTTACCATCAAATTTCTGATTTCTCCATCAAATGTTTTATTTCATTAGAGTCAATATTTTTAAGATCTCCATATGTCTTGAGCCAATGTTCCTTTAAGAGTATTAGATCATACAATCATATCTTTACAACTTCTCCCACTGCCCCACTTAAATATGGTTAGTACTTACAAATACAGTACATGTCTTTATTCTCCTAACTTGGGACACACGTGTCTAGTGCTTCTACATCACAGCTTTACTTGCTCACTAGCAAAAATCCAGCCTGATTTAGTTGACTGCATTTTATACTTTCCAAGAAATAAGGCTGTCCACAAATTAAGTATTTATTACATTTTACACCATCCCCTCATTTAAAAAAAATATCAGAATGAGACTTTCTAAAGCTATCTTCCCTACTTAATCCTACCTTTGTGCTACTTTGAGGTCTCTAACGTTAGGAAAATATCATCAATATAGTCCTTACAAAAAGCCTCAAAACACTATGTTACGGAATATGCTACAGAAACTATGTGTGTGGGGACTATGTTATACACTGCAGAGTTCTTTCAAATCTATTATCTTATTTTATCTGTATTACAATCCTGCAAGGTAATACATAAAGAATTCTTATTCCTTTTTCACAGATGAGAATTAAGACTGGTAAAATACACGGTTAAATGGCTAACAAATGAGAGATCTAGAAGTTGATCTCTCATGCAGATCAACTTAAATGCAGATTTAAAAAATTTTCAAATGAATATTTTAATATCATTTCTATATCCCTCTTCTTTTTGTCCTATTTGGTTCTTTGTTTACAACGTCCTCCTTTCCTCCCCATTTTGTGAATTTTCATAGATCAGTATGATCTTTTATATACTATTACTCCTTTCTGCTTCTATTAGATGCTGCTTTAAAAACAAGAAAAAAATAAATACTTTTCCATGTCTCCAGGTAACCTCTAAATATTTGAAGGGATGGTGATATACAAACCCTTTACTGAAATATCTTGGATATCCTTATAATGTCATCACCTGAGGTTCAGGTCTTTTTCTTTTTCTTCAAATTCCTAATTCTTGGCAGACCCCATATGCTTAATCAATGTGGACAGGTGTGAATGCATGCATGCACACATGTACGCATGTATCTCAGAGGCATTGTCTGTGCCTGTATAATTTGCCTCATTAAGAAATACTTGTTTTACTCCGAATAGCCAAAGTAACACTGAAGAATAAAACCAAGGTGGGAGGCATCACAATCCCAGACTTTAACCTCTACTACAAAGTGGTAGTCATCAAGACAGTATGGTTGGCACAAAAACAGACACATAGACCAATGGAATAGAATAGAAAACCCAGAAATGGACCTACAAGCATATGGCCAACTAATCTTTGACAAAGCAGGAAAGAGTATCCAATGGAAAAAAGACAGCCTCTTTAACAAATGATGCTGGGAGAACTGAACAGCAACATGCAGAAGAAGGAACTAGACCACTTTCTTTCACCACTCACAAAAATGAACTCAAAATGAATGAAGGACCTGAATGTGAGACAGGAAACCACCAAAATCCTAGAGGATAAAGCAGGAAAAAAACTCTTTGACCTGAGCCGCACCAATTTCTTACTCAACACATCTCCAAAGGCAAGGGAAGTAAAAGCAAAAATGAACTATTGGGATCTCATCAAGATAAAGAGCTTCTGTATGGCAAAGGAAACAATCAACAAAACTAATAGGCAATCAACGGAATGGGAAAAGGTAATTACAAATGATGTATCAGATAAAAGACTAGTATCTAAAATCTATAAAGAACTTACCAAACTCCACACCCGAAAAACAAATAATCCAGTGAAGAAATGGGCAGAAGGTATGAATAGACACTTATCCAGAGAAGACATCCAGATGACTAACAGACACATGAATAGATGCTCAACGTCACTCATCATCAGGGAAATACAAATCAAAACCACACTGAGATACCACCTCACACCAGTCAGAATGGCTAAAATGAACAAATCAGTAAACTATAGATGCTGGCGAGGATGTGGAGAAACAGGCACCCTCTTGCACTGTTGGTGGGAATGCAAACTGGTGCAGCCGCTCTGCAGAACTGTGTGGAGGTTCCTCAAAAAAATAAAAATAGAACTACCCTATGACCCAGCAATAGCACTGCTAGGAATCTACCCAAAGATACAAGAGTGTTGAGGCATAGGGGCATGTGTACCCCGATGTTTATAGCAGCACTTTCGACAATAGCCAAAGCATGGAAAGAGACTAAGTGTCCATCAACTGATGAACGGATAAAGAAGATGTCGTATATAATACAATGGAACACTACGCAACAATGAGAAAGAATGAAATCTGGCCATGTGTAGCCACATGGATGGACCTGGAGGGTATTATATTGAGTGAAATAAGTCAGTCAGAGAATGATACCATATGTTTCCACGCATAGGTGGGCTTTGTGCGACTTAACAGAAAACCAGTAGGGAGGGGAAGAGAGGAAAGAATAAAGACACAGAGAGGGAGGGAGACAAAACATAAGAGACCCTTAAATACTAAGAACAAACCGAGGGTTGAGAGAGGTAAGGAAGGGGGGAGAGTGCGTGATGGGCACTGAGCAGGGCACGGGCTGGGATGAGCACTGCATGTTGTATGGAAACCAATTTGACAATAAAAAGTTTAAAAAAAAAAAAAAAAGAAATGCTTGGTTCAAATTTATCTCCTTGTCACTGTGTACTCATCTTATCTTTTTGCTGCTATTATATGTTACATGGATTCATGCTGGCTCTTAATGTACTGGCCCTAAATATGCCCTTGAAATCATTCTCCTTTCATTCACGCTTAGAGTAACAGGTGACTATATCTTAATACCCCCATTTTAATATTTCATGTTCATATAAACAACCAAGTCAAGTAACAATAAACATGACTTATGAAAGGTAAAATCACAATGCTAATGATTAACTTTCCATATGATGCAAAATAAAAAACAAAAGGAATTTTCTTCCATCTCTTCGTGTAATTATTATAGATAAGTTTTGTTTTTTGTTCTTTTTAATAAATGTGGACACATACTGTATGGGTTCCCTATTTTCAACATCAGATAGCATTTTGTCCAATTATTATAATAAACATTTGTAAGTTAGAATTACCTGATGGTTATAACAAATATATCCCAAAATATCATGTGAGATAAATGCATAAGAAATTTATGTTCACTTAAAAGCAAGTGAATGGTGAGACTGACCTTCCTCAAGCAAAATGAAGTCTCAATTCCAGGTCACTGAAAGGGGCAATGGGCACGGAGGCGCTTACATGGAAGTTTTATTTCATTTTTCAGGTCTATAACTGACATGTATCACTTTTGCTCTCATTTCACTTGCTAGCATTCAGATATATCCAATTCCTGTTTGCAAGAAAGCTTGGTAAATCCCTACCACTGAGACCAGAAAAATTAGAACATGGATTTTGGTTAGGAGTCAGCAATGTCTATAAGAACACAATTAGCTGAATCTGATTTTTGAAGCCCATTTGATTATATCTCTTTAGTCATGTGACAAACTTTTAAAAAATGCTTATTTGTCTAATTCTTAGTCTATCACTGGATATCAAACTTGTAGCACTGCAAACTTCAGAACTAGACTTCCATTTTGTTTTCTCCAGTTCACTGGAGAAGCTGCCTTGTGCAAGGTAATGTATTAAACTGCTTTCCTTTTGGTGGATTGACCTGGAAAAAGTGATCTGTAATGTCTCTTTAAGTGTATCCTCCCTAGATGTAATCATCTTCCTACAAAAATTACTATATGCATAGTTGACCTGAGTGCAAACTACAGAACAATAATAAAACAACATGATTCCTTTAAGAAATGAATTAAGTCTATAGGCTATTTTTTAATAGAAGCACCACAGAAAAGCTTACTTCTTTAAAGATATGTGTGTATATATAGTAAAAGTTATAACTCATACTAATGAATGATGATATGTTATGATAAGGCTCTTGGCAATGAATGGTTTCATAGATTATACTGCAAGATTCATCACTTTTCATGTCTGTATAGTTCTGATGAGTTGACTGCCACTGGGCACTTTTGTTGAAGAAATATTAGCATTAGTTTTAATTGCTTAGAGTGTTCATAATATTTTAGATGTTAGTGAATTTGTATGTATTGGTAAAAAAAAATTCTAACAATCCTATTATTCTTTCGTTTTGTTGATATGTTCCAAGAAATTAGAATTGGTTTGAGAAAATGTCATTCAGAATCATACACATTATTCAGACAGCAAATAAAAATTATCTCCAGTTGGGACTGAGATAAACTCTTCTTTTAAATGACAGAGTTATTATCAATTAATATTATAAAGTAGGTATGAACTAAATCACACTGCATTGGCTCTACTTGGGTTGAACTCATGATAGCCATATTCATCATTATGGCCTGCAATGTGATAAACTGTCCTTCTTATTAGTAATTCTAATATAGACTTTCTCTCTTTATATTGTACATTTTGTGCACCTTAGATCTGCCTTCCTCATGCTTCTCTTCAGTGCTAACCAGGAAAATTCCAAAACTTAGCCATGGAAATAAAAGACTGCCCCAACTGCAAGTAAAAGAAACCTCAGCAGATTAAGAAGAATGCCTGCCTTTACCTGCAATTGCAAAAATGCAGATTCAGTTCTGCTTAACTGATGAATTAATAACTTCACAAATCTTGCTTTCCTATTCAGGTTGGGGAAAACATATAATCCTTTTATTTTATATTATTAAAACTGTCCTTGGAAGTGTTATTTCAACAAAGCATTCTTATTATATCAGGGCTTCTGAGAATGTTGCAATGCCCTGTGAAAGGAAGTTTAACCTCTAAAATGTCAGTAATACAGATTAGTTGCCCTAAGTAGGTAACACTTTATTTCGTAGTAATAGTTAAACTGACATTTCTGTTTTAGAAAGGTACAAACTAATACTTCTAAGATTTATCAAACCACAAGAAGATCTTAACACTTTCCTCTTCCCTCATGTGTGGGAATAAAGTGAGACTTGTGACTATTATATTTTGATATAAATAAAAAATCTGAGAGTTTATTTCATTGAAAAGAGAAATGTGATGATATCAAAAGAAGTGGACATGTAGGTTCTCCTTATATCTTCCACCAATATCACCCACTTTCAGACCATCTGACAAAATATATATATATAAAACTATATATACAAGTTTGGGATTATATCCTACAATTATAACAGCATGTAAAACTGTTATATTCATGAATACATCTGAAAGAAGCAAACTATAGTTTAGTATTTAATGCCCTTAATGATATAGTCAAAACTTTTCTCATATTCTATCTTTAAGCCTCATGCATACTGGATTTCTTTGCCATTATTAATACATACGACCTCCTCTTTGGCCTCCAGTTCTTGGCTTAGACTGTTCCTTTGCCTGAATGCCCTTTCTTTATTCTATTTCTTTTTCTGTCTTCTATACTGTAATGGCATCATAAATGCTACCATTTTTCAAAACTTCTACCCAAGCAGAAGTGATCATGTTCTCTGAATTCTCACAGCACAGTATTAGAAACTTTTAAAATGACTTACTTTGCATTACAATTAAAAGTTATCATATCTTTTACTATGTTGTAATCACCTTAAAATCATGATTGGTATCTGAATCTTTTTTTAAATCTTCAATTCCTAGTAAAATATCTTGTACATAGTGGGAACTCAATTGAATGTTGAAAATATGACTTAATTTCAAAAGTATTCAATTCGAAAATAATATTGTTTGTAATAGAATATTTTCCAGTAGCAGAAAGTAATCTACTGTATAATGGTAAAGAGTTCATAAATCTCCTAGGATCCACTTGAGCACAATTCTACATATCTCATGGATTTGTTTACACTGCAACCCTGGCTGTGGACCAGAAGTAGACCTCTTTCAGAAGTATCCCGTTAGTAAGTACTTGCTGCACTGTCACAACTTAAGAACTGAGATCCTACTTTGAATATTCTGTAGCTTGTTTGTGAACCTCAGAAATTGTTTTAAATGGGAGTTAGATTCAGGATTTTGCCTCATTTTGCCTTTGAGATTTAGAGTATGGAGAGAAAGAGTGAGTCAATCTTACCTCAGTATTTTCAAGCAGCAGTTAGGTCATGAGTGGGAAGTCAAAAGAAGAGACAGAGAAGAAGAAAGGGAAGGGAGGGCAAGCAAGTGAATTTTAAAACTCTTTTACACAGACTAGGTGATTAACTGACAACATGTTACTCTTCTTTGCTGTTCTAAAAAGGCTTATCTTTTGTCTGTTCTAAAAAGTACTTTTATTTATTTATTTATTTATTTATTTATTTATTTATTTATTTTAGTATAGCTAACACACAAAGTTACATTACTTTCAGGTATACAATATAGTGATTCACCAATTCCCTACCTTACGCTATGCTCAGAAGTGTAGCTACCATCTGTTACCATACAATACTATTAGAATAGCACAACTATATCCCTATTTTGTCTGCCCTGTGTAATGATGGACGATAGAATTAGAAAGGAACTAACAAGTGAAATGTTTAACAACCTGCTAAATGATTTGCATGGATTACTTTATTCTATTCTAACAATTTGTGATAGAGGTAGAATCATCACCCCTCTTTCTATTGATGAGGAAGTTAGGGATCTGGGGATTTAAGTACAGCTATAGGGTCAACAGCCAAGCCAGGTTCACATTTCAGCCCACTGGACCCCCCAGACCTCTCCACTATAACATGTTGAATAAACTCTAGTATGATCTGAATATTGACATTTCACTCTACCTTTTTTTCTTACTTTCTCTGACATTCTCTAATTGGACAACTTTGATCTGCTGTCTAACTACTGGCTCTAAACATTCTGAATAATTCATAATGAAAGAAAAATCCTAAGTCAGAGTAAATAGCACTTTCTGAAATACTTTCCCCTTTTGAGGAAACATGATGAAGTTAAAGCAAAAATAGCACAAAGAGACTAAATAGTTGCAAAGTCAGGCAGGCTCAACGAAATTTAAAGAAATCGGGAGATGGGGAAAAGCCTCAAACTGGGGCAGCTGAAAGAAGAACAGATTCTCTAATCATCTTAGTAGATCAGAGTGTTGGTATTGAGAAGAGTTGGAGGGTCGCCCTATTGAGACCCTCTTCAAACATATTTTCTCCCTCAGCTTCAGAACTTGCTTTGTATATGAGATGTCTGAGTAACTCTTTGAACCTACGCATTTCTCAGCAGAACTTAGAAAATGAACTGATTAGAAATTTAAATTTCAGAAACATTCAGAATTGAAAAGAGATATCTTACCAAAATACTGTGCAGTGGCTGCTAGTGAGTCTTAATATGCCCCTGTTACAAAGAGAAACTACACTGGCATCCATGCCGGTGGATGGACTGTTGAAAACATCCAGGATGGTGGGACAAGTAAGAACAAGTCAAGAAAAAATTCATACGTCAATTCTCAATTATTCAATGCCCCTGTATATATTCCACAGCCATTATCAAATTAACTAGCTTATTAATCTTTTGCACACCCAGTAGGAGGTAGGAAAGGTCAGTTTGCCAATGTTTTTTATTAGAGGTTCACTTATTCAGAATATCACAGTGATGTAAAGAATTCATGAACATACTCCTAGACTTCAAGCATCTTTCAGTGTAATGAAGAACTAAGTACACAGAATGTGCTCATGACTACCATCAGTGCCCTTTGACATGGCATACATGGTTGTCGTGTATATGAAATGTACCACAGATGGCATATCTGTCTTACCTGTGCCATAAAAACAGAGCCTCTGTTCTGTACTTCAGACATGTGAAAGTTTCAGAAAGTACCCACTTTGTTTTAATTACTCCTTTGACAGTCTTTCTTCTCAAATACTGTAAATTTCAAGAATTAAGGGATCACTATTTCTATTAATGTATATGTGGTGCTTTTTATATTACAGGTGCTCAAAAACTATTTTTAATGAATGACTAAATAAATACAATATTTTCAGTCATGTTGACATGTTCACAGTCACCTTAAATTTTGCCCTTTTTAAAACAAGGCCTTTAAAAGAATGTTAGCATCTCTTGGCTAACAAGAGATAGAGTTTCTTATATAGCAGGGATTAGTAAGTGGCTAACTTCTACGGGAAGATATAAATTGTGAAATGAAGATAAATTTTATTTGGAGAACTTTCCAATTCACCTTTATTCACCAAAGTCCTTTTTGTATTATCACTTCAGGGTCACATTACATTCATTCACATAAATGTAATTAACCTGTGCTAAAGGCTGGGAGTAAAAGAACACTAACACCTCACTCTCAGGAAGTGTAGTTCAGAGGCAGATAAATCAATAAAAGCAATGAATGAAAATTACAAACCACAGTTAAATACTAAAGCAAAGCAAAGTGGTGACAATCCCCCCAGTCCTAAATAGGGATTAGGACGATCAAAGGCAAATTCCAGACTTTTCAATTAATTGTCTTCACTTCCACAGGCAGCTGCACCTTTCTGCAAGGTATTACTATTACTAAGTATTCAGACTGAAATAACTCTCTAAACTGATGACTTGCTATTGCTAACACATAATATCAGTTAGGCAGTATATCCAGAAAGTAATCCAATCTAAAGCAGAGGTTAAAAATTTAGAATTATTACAGTTGAAGCCTGAGAATTTGAGTTTTAACAGGTTCTTCAGTTGGGTTTTAGGCATGCTAAAGTTAGTTTTACTGCCTTATGCTGATTTTGCTTAGTTAAAACACATCCCTGAACTTCATACTTGGTTGTTCTAGCTGAAGCTTTTCTACTCTGAATTCAACTCAAATATGGTTTTTCAGTTAATTATTTTTTAAACAAGGTGCCTTATAAATTCAGTAGGAAGTCATGAGGTAAAAGCCATAAGAGGCGCTTTGAAAAATGCGCCAGAAAGAATTCAGTCACTCTCATCAAAGAAAAGAATATTAGATAGCAGAGAGAATTCTCTGCTTTTGACATAAATTACTTTTCCAGAAGAAAATATGAACTCTATTTGGCAGTAATATTTTTTGAAGTTTTCACTGAATCCCCAATTAACCTTAAATATTTGACTAGAGTCAATATTTATTTATATAATAAATAAATAAATAAATAATAAATATAATAATAATAATATATAATATAATATAATATTTATTTATGTGGTACAGCCTAGGTGTGATTAGGACACAAGACAATACAAGCAAAGAAGAGTGATCACATGCAGCAGTGTTTTCAGCGATATAAGAACTGGAGTTGGAATACACAGACCTACTGGTAGTTCTACCATTTACTTTTTTGAATTAAGCAGATCATTTAATCCCTCTAACCATCAAGTTCCCTAGTCTTGGATATGTAGACAACAATTCTTATACCACACTTTTAAGAAGGAGAGTTAGGGGCGCCTGGGTGGCTCAGTCGGTTTGGCGGCCGACTTCGCTCAGGTCATGATCTCGTGGTCTGTGAGTTCTAGCCCCGCATCGGGCTCTGTGCTGACGGCTCGGAGCCTGGAGCCTGCTTCCGATTCTGTGTCTCCCTCTCTCTCTGCCCCTTCCCCTGTTCACGCTGTGCCTCTATGTCTCTCAAAAATAAACAAACATTAAAAAAAAAAAATTAAAAAAAAAAGAGAGTTAAATTGAATAATGAATATAAACTGTGTAAACTCTGACATGTTACTCAAGTATATAAGCTGAATAATAATCAGCTATTGCTATTTGTGATAATAAATATCACAAATACTTATTATCAATGTCGTTACTTGGGATTATAATGAAATATTGGGAGAGTTTCTGTTGATTAACTATACTATAAAATAAATCTAGGAAACAGAAATCATGTTGTAATGTCTCTCTTAGATTGCCAAAACAGCCGCGAAGTGTTTAATACACTTTTAAGATTCAATTTAGTCAACTGCTTTTAATAGAAAATACTGGGAATTCCTGTTCTGAAAGCGATGTACTAACATGAATTGGATCCCTTCCACAAAACCAACATATGGGGTATGTTTCAAAAGTGAGATGGTATCACTAAAAGAGTCCGAATGCAATATAAAAACTGCGAGATATCCATGGGGAGACAAAAAATAACAGAAAGTAGGTAGAGATCAGGAGAAGACTAGCTACAAAGGAAAGGAGAAGTAACTGTGTATTTTTTTCTCCCTCATATGAGCTAGATGAATTTTTGCTCACCTACTGTCAGAGATATAAAAATAATAGCACCATGACAATATCCAGAGATATTCCATACTTTTACAGGGTTTGGCTCCAGGAAATCTACTGGATGCAAACTGGGAAAATCAAGGAAAATCCTAAAGAGCTTCTTCCATGGTGCTAGCTGGGGGCAAACAGAAGCCACTTATAAAATTCTATCCAGACATATCAAGAGCCTTTATCTGCAAAGGGAAGTTTAAAACAACAAAAACAAAAACTGTGGCCTGAATAAACTAGTGGAAATCCACTACAAGCTAGAGGAGAGAACTGTAGCCAACACCCATAACACCTGTGTTATGTCTTCTCAGGAACACAAAGCAGGGGGAAAGACAATAAAATTAAAATTAAAACATCAGGCACTGGTAGAAAGACAATGAAGCTGGGGAAGGGCAATAAGATTAAAAAAAAAAAACAACTGTGCGCACGTGGGTGGTTCAGTCTGTTAAACATCCAACTCTTGATTTCAGCCCAGGTCATGATCTCATGGTCATGAAATTGAGCTCCATGTTAGACTCCATGCTGGGTGCAGAGCCTGCTTAAGATTCTTTCTCCTTCTCCCTCTCCCTGCTCACACTTCCTCCCTCCTCCCGCTCTCTCTTAAAAAAAAATCTCTGAGACCTAGAGTGAGATGACAATATGTGCTATCTCTAGGATTACATATGAAGAAGGGGTAGGAAGAACTGTGGAGGCCACACACCAGAGATTTAGGTTCATAGTGCCAAGTCTAAAACAAGAATAATCAAAACATGACAAAAATCACCAGTTCTTCTAATCATCACTATCCTGCTACTAAGTACGGAGTTAAATAACACTGAAATACAGTATTATTCCTGACAAAATTAAAACAAACTACACGTTTAGCAGAAGGAAAGTTGGTAATTCCTAAGCATCTAATAAATAAATAAATAAACAACATAGTACTTCAGTATCTAGCACCCCGTACAGCATATTAGGCTTTCAACAACAACAAAATCACAAGTCATACAAAAAGGCAAAGGGAAAAAAAAGCTTAAATAGACAAAGCAAACAACAGAAGATTGAGATCAGATATGACATAGTGTTGGGATTACTAAAATGGGAATTTAAAACAATTCTAATTAATATGTAAAAGGTTATCACAAAAAAAGATAAAAAAAAACATGCAAGATTGATAGGTAATTTGAGTAGAGAATGGAAATTATAAGAAAAGATCAAATGGAAATACAAGGAATCAGACAGGAAAAAAAGAAATAAAGAGAAAAGGAAAAAAGGGAGAGACACTAAAGGAAGCAAGGCAGCCTTGTCTGGTTTATCAACAGACTTGACACAGTCAAGAAAGAATGTTTTCATTTTTTTTTTAACGTTTATTCATTTTTGAGAGACAGAGAGAGACAGAGTGTGAGCAGGGGAGCGGTAGAGAGAGAGGGAGACACAGAATCCAAAGCAGGCTCCAGGCTCTGAGCTGACAGTACAGAGCCAGACGCAGGGCTCAAACTCACGGACGGACTACGAGATCATGACCTGGGCCAAAGTCGGACGTTTAACTGACTGAGCCAGCCAGTTACCCCCAAAGAAGGAATTTGTAAGTTTGTAGACAGGTCAATAGAAATTACCTTAACTGAAAGGCAAAGAAAAAAAGTGAAAATACAAAACAAAACAAAACAAAAAACCCACTACAACAGAACACAGCTGTGACGCAGGAGCTGTGAAAAAATATCAAATAGAGTAATACATATGGAATTATAATCTCTGAAGAAGAAAGTGAGAATGAGATAAAAAGTATAATATATTTAAAAATAATGGCTGAGCAATTTCCAAAATGAGTGAAAGACACCAAATTACCGATCCAAAAACCTTGAAGGCAACCATCTTAAAAAAAAAAGTACTTTTTCAAATTGCTGAAACCAAAAGTTAAAGAGAAAACCTTAAATACAGAAAAATAAAATACATTACAGAAAAACATGGATAAAAATTAAAAGACTTATCAGAAACCAAACAAGAAAACAGAGCAGTATCTTTGAAAGATTAAAAGAAAACTAAACAAATACTTGTCGACCAAGAATTCTATCCCAAACAAAAATAAATTTCAAAAAGGAAAATGGGGAGGAAAGGAAGCATTTCTGAAACTAACAAAAGTTGACACTGATTTCCAGCAGATTACTACAAGAATAAGAGAAGTTCTCAAAGTAGAAGTATGATATAGGTCAGAAACTCGGATCTACACAAAGACATGAAGAGCACTGCAAACGGAATAAATAAAGGTAAATCTATCATGTTTTTATTTGTTTTAAAAGATAAATGGCTGTTTAAATCAATGATAATAACAATATAGTATGTGTTTAATATATATGTACAAGTAAACTGCATGGTAAGCACAATGGATGGAAGGAAGGAACTGAGAATACACTGTTATAAGGTCCTCACTCTACATGTGAGGTGGTGTACTATATTTGAAGGTAGACATAAATTATTTTTAAATGTATATTGTAAAAACAAAGAAAGAAAGAAAGAATGAAGGAAAGAAAGAAAGAAAGAAAGAAAGAAAGAAAGAAAGAAAGAAAGAAAGAAAGAAAGAGGAAGAAAGAAAGAAAGAAAGGGATAGAGGGAAAGAAAGAAATGAAAAGAAAGAAGAGAGGGACAAAGAGAGAGAAAGGGAAAGGGAGGGACGGAGAGAGTGATGGAGGCATACTGGAAAGGAGAGAGAGGAGAGGGAAGAAAAAAGAGGCAAAATAAAAAAAGAATAAATGTAAAAAATAGAAAACAGCTAGTATGGTGGTAGATTTTAAGTTAATCACTTGAAATATGAATGGCCATTCGAATGACCAAAATTCTCAGACTAGATAAAAACACAAGATCCAACTACATGCTGTCTATAAGAAATTCACTTTTTAAGAGACAAACTATTAAATATGCTAAAACTAAAATGATGCAGAAATGTATACCCTGAAAATAAAAAAAAAAATTTAAAAAACAACACAAGAAAGCTGTTGTAGCCTGATTAATTTCAGACAAGGTAGTTTTAAGAACAAGGGAGATTATGTGATATAAAGAGAGACTTTTCATGATTATAAAGTGGTCATTCATGAGAAGATAAAACACTTATAAATGTGCATGAACCTAACAAAAGAACTTCAAAATATATGAGGCAAAGACTGATGATCTGACAAGGGAAAATGAGAAATCCACAATTACAGGTGTAGACTTCGACACTCGTCTCACAGTAACTGACAGAAAAATTAAGCAAAGAAGCTTTAAGTATATAAATAACTTAAATAGCATTATGAACTATTTGTCCTAATTGACATTCATAAAATAATCCACCTAACGGGATCAGAATACACATTTCTCTCAAATGCACATGAAATACTTTAAAATTATACCACATCCTGGGACATATATTAAACTTTAATAAATTTAAAAAGAATATAAATAAAGAACATTTCAGATCATAAAGTAATTAAAACTAATAACAGAAAGATATATGGAAAATTCTCAAATATTTAGAAATTAAACAATACACTTCTAAACTCATAAACCAAAAAGGAATTCTCAAGGGACATTTCTAAAATGATGAACCAAAACATAATAAAAATATAACCTATGAAAATATATGGAATGCAGTTAGAAGAAATGATTAGAGGGAAATTTTAGCTTAAATGCTTATCTTTAAAAAGATATAAAATTAGACATAAGCTTCACCCTAAGAAATAAAGAGGAGCAAATTAAATATAAAACCAGCAGAAGAAAGGAAAGTATAAAGATTTGAGCAGCAAGCATTTTTATGGATTTTGCCAAGTTGATTCTAACTCAACATGGAAAACCAGAAAAACTAGACTAACCAAACAATCTTGAAGAAGAACAAGTTTAGAGGACTCTCACTCCCCAATTCAAAACTTACTACAAAACTAAAGAAATTATAACAGTGTGGTACTGGAAAAAAGATAGAAACAGCCTAAAAGTACACCCAGATGAATAGAGTCAATGGATTTTTGATAAAGGCGCAAAAGCAAATGAATAAAGCCAGCAGAGTCTTTTCAACAATTATTGCTGCAAAAGCTGAACATCCTTATTTTAACAATGAACCTCAGGGGCGCCTGGGTGGCTCAGTCGGTTAAGAGTCCGACTTCAGCTCAGGTCATGATCTCACAGCTTATGATTTTGAGCCTCGCGTTGGGTTCTGTGCTGACAGCTCAGAGCCTGGATCCTACTTCGGATTCTGTGTCTCCCTTTCTCTTTGCCCCTCCCCTGCTCTCTCTCGCTCTCTCTCAAAAATAAACATTAAAAAAATTAAAAAAAACAATGAACCTCAACATACAGCTCATGCATGCCTTATTCAAAATAAAATTTCTAGGAAAAGAAGTAAAATAAAAAAAGTAAATCTGTAAGACTTCAGGTTTGGTAATAAGTATTTTTATATGACACTAAAAGCAATATATAAAAAAGAAAAAAACTTGATAATTAGGATTTCATTAAAATCTTAAACTTGCTTTTACAAAGGACATTGTTAATAAGATGAAAAAACAAGTTATAGACTAGAAGAAAATATTTGTGAATCAGGTAGCTAATTAACTATATTTATAAAATATAAATATATTTAATATATTCTTGTAAGTAGAATATATTAAAAGCTCTTAAAACGCAATAAAAATAAAGGGAAAAAACTCAATAACAAAGAACTACCAAAAAAAAAAAAAAAAGTAGAAGATGTGAACAGATACTCTGCCCAAGTAAATATACAGGTAGTATATCAGCAGAGAAAAAAAGTCTCAACATCCTTAGGTATTAGAAAAATATAAATTCAGAACACAATAAGGTATTATTATGTAACTATTAGAATGGCTAATATTAAATGAACAAATCTTAATAATAAGAATCTGCTGAAGATATAAAACAACAGTAACTCTTACTCATTGAGGGTAAGAATTCAAAATGATGTAGCCACTTCAGAAAAAGTTTGGCATATTCTTAGAAAGTTAAACATATACTCACCATTGACCCAGCAAGTATCAGACTAAATAAACAAAATATCGTTAAGGATATAAAAGACTTGAACAATTGTATTAATCATCTTGATTTAATTGATATTTATGTAACATTCCACCCAATCAATCAATGAGACAAATCATACACTGGACCATGCGCAGTAGTCATTTAAAGGGCTCACATCATAAACATTGTATTCTATGACTAAAACACAAATAACTTAAAAATCACAGCAAAAAGATACTTGAAAATCAGTGACACACTACTGGGTTAAAACAAAATCACAAGTTAAAAAAATTACATGTCAAAATTTTTCGGATGTACCTAAAGCAGATTACAGAAAGACTGTAACATTTTTTTTTGATTTTCTAATAATTTATTGTTAAATTGATTACCATACAACACCCAGCGCTCATCCCAACAAGTGCCCTCCTCTGTGCCCATCACCCACTCTCCCCTCTCCAACACCCTCCTCTCCCCTCGGTTTGTTCTTAGTCTTTGAGAGTCTATTATGTTATGTCTTCCTCCCTCTCTGTGGCTTTTTTTTTTTTCCCCTTCCCCTCTTCCCCTCCCCCTGGTTTTCTGTTAGGTCTCCCAAAGCTTACCTATGTGTGGAAACATATGGCATCTATCTTTCTCTGCCTGACTTTTTTCACTCAGCATAATACCCTCCAGTTCCATCCATGTTGCCACACATGGCCAGATTTCCTTCTTTCTCATTGCTGCGTAGTATTCCATTGTGTGTGTGTGTGTATATATATATATATATATACATATATATATATACACCACAACTTCTTTATCCAATCATCAGTTGATGGACACTTAGTCTCTTTCCATGATTTGGCTATTGTCGAAAGTGTTGCTATAAACATCGGGGTAATGGATCAGCACTCCTGTATCTCTTGGGTAGATTCCTAACAGTGCTATTGCCGGGTCATAGGGCAGCTCTATTTTCATTTTTTGATGAACTTCCACACAGATCTCCAAAGTGGCTGCACTAGTCTGCATTCCCACCAACAGTGTAGGAGGGTGCCTGCTTCTCCACATCCTCGCCAGCATCTATAGTTTCCTGATTTGCTCATTTTAACCACTCTGACTGGTGTGAGGAGTATCTCAGTGTGACTTTGATTTGTATTTTCCTGATGATGAGTGACACTGAGCATCGTTTCATGTTTCTGTTGGCCAAGAAAGATTATAACTTAAGAGGTATAAAATCAATAACCCAAGTTTGTATTTCAAGAAGTTAAAAATAATTGCTAATTAGGCCCAAAGTAACTGGATGCATATAAATAAAAAAAGATCAGGGTAGGAATAAATAAACTAGGAAAATAAAAGACAAAATTAATGAAATCAAAGTTGATTAACTGAAAAAATCAGTAACACTACATTGTAAAACTTCCAGCTGGACTGACTAATGAAATAGAAGACACAAAATATTAATAACAGTAACAGAAGTGAGGCAACACTATAGAAGTGTACAGATATTAAAGAATAAGGGAATATTGATAAATTTATACTAATGATTTTAACAATTTAGGTAAAATGGAAATATTTCCTAAGAAACACAAATTACCAAAATTGATTTAAGAAGAGATAGTAAAACTAAGTAGCCATAGCTACGTATACTAGAGAAGTTGCATTTATAACTTAAAAATCTTTCCGCAAAGACTGCTCTAAGCCAAACTCTTTAATGTAATTTTACCCAACACATATGAAAGAAATAATACCAATTATAAAAAAAAAATTTTTACAAAAAGAAGGGAATTAATCACGGCTCATTCTTTGAGCCCTGCATTACCTTGAAACTAAAATCAGACTAAGACCTTATTAGAGAAAAAAAAATACATAAAAATCAACATTACAATGCTAATAATATATTAGTCAATTGAATCCAAAAATATACACACAGGAAAATAAATCATATGTAAATGATGAGGACATTCCCTCAGAATGAAGAACTGGTTTACATTTGGAAACCAACTAATGTAATGCACAATAATAAGAAAACTTAAAAAAATAAGTTCATGTCAGTAAATGAATAAAAAACAGACTGCATGAGCCTCAAAATCTGAGTATAAACCTTTCACATAAAATACCCAATTAGCTGCTAAATTGCAGGATCATATAAGATGCCTGACAGGCTAGACAAAAGAGGAAGAAGGAAGAGAAGAGAAGAGAAGGGGAGACAGTAACAGCAGCTGGAAGTTGAAAAAAATATCTGACTAGAAATATCAGCTGCTGAATACTGCAGGAGAAACAGATATCACAGTTTGAGTCCAGACAAGTTAATTTATAAGGAGAAGAACAAAATCATCATTATCATCATCATCATCATCATCATCATCATCAACACCCTCAACAGCAAAAGCAAACAAGAGTTTTTGAGTTGTTAAAGCACATTACTTTTGATGTCCACTTTTCCACTAAAAATTACTAAGCAATCACAAAATAAAAACAAAAGCAGGAAACTGTGATGCCTATTCATGAAATAAAAAAATCTGACCCTGATTAGATACCAATTCTGGATATACCAGGCAAAGAATTCAAAGAAGCTATTACAATATGTTCAAAAAAATAAAGAGAGTTATTTAAAACTTAAAGGAAAATACAGTTCAGTGTGTGAACAGACAGGGAATCTCATCAGAGAAACAGAAACCATAAAAAAGAATGAAACAGAAACTTTGGATCTGTGGGGGACGGGTTAAATAAATTATGACTATTAAAGGAGGGCACTTGTGATGAGCACTAGGTCTTGTATATGAGTAGGAGATCACTAAATTCTACACCTAAAACTAGTATTACACTATATGTGTACTAACTGGAATTTAATTAAAAACTTGAAAAAGAAATTCTGGATCTGAAAAGTACAACCAAAACGTAAAATTTACTAATTAGGGATTAACATCAATTTCAAGATCAAAGAAAAAGAAATACAGAAGTTTGAAAATAGATCAATGAAAATAAAATTTGAAGAATATAGAGAAAAAATACTGAATAAAAATGAATAAAAGCTCAAAGACTTGTGGGGTAACACCAAATGATTCGATGTACATGTCACAAGAGTCCCAGTAGAAGTAGTGAAAGAAAAAAATATTTCAAGAAATAAGAGCTGTTAATGTTCCCAAATTTAGTATCAAGGAAAAAAAGAAAAAAAAAAACAGAAATATTAATTTACAGATCCAAGAAGTTTAACACATCTTAAGAAGGATAAACACAAAGAAAATCATACTCATATACTTTATAGTCGACTTCTGAAAGCTACGAATAAAGAGAAAACCCTGGAATGACATTACATAGATGTTAACTATGATTCAACAATGGATTTTATAACACAAACAGTGGAGGACAGAAGACAACAGAATAGCATATACAAAGTACAGGAAAATAAAAGCTCAGCTAAGAATCTATACCCAGTGACGCTACCTTTCAAAACTGATACTGACTTTTTTTAAAGTTTTTATTTAAATTCCAGTTAGTTAACCTACAGTGTAACATTAGTTTCAGGTGTACAACACGGTGATTCAATACTTCCATACAACACCCAGTGCTCATCACAGCAAAAGTGCACTCCTTAATCCCCATCATCTATTTTACCCACTTCCGCCACTCTCCTCTTCTCTGGTAACCATCAGTTTGTTCTCCATAATTAGAATCTGTTTCTTGGTTTGCCTCTCTCTCTCTCTCGAGACTCTTTTTCTCTATGATTGTTTTGTTTCATAAATTCCATGAATTTAATATGGTATTTGTCTTTCTCTGACTTACTTTGCTTTGGCATAATACTCTCTAGCTCCATCTATGTCACTTTAAGTGGCAAGATTTCACTCTTTTTTATTGTGAATAATTTTCCATTGTGTGTGTGTGTGTGTGTGTGTGTGTGTGTGTATACACCACTTCTTTATTCATCAGTTGATGGACACTTGGGCTATTTCCGTAATTTGGCTATTGCGGATTATGCTGCTATAAGCATCAGGGTGCATGTATCCCTTTGAATTCGTATTTTTATATTCTTTGCGTCAATACCTAGTGGTATGATTGCTGGATCATAGGGTAGTTCATTTTTAATGTTTTGAGGAATCTCCATACTGTTTCCCACAGTGGCTACACCAGTTTGCATTCCTACCAACAGTGCGATAGGGATCCCTTTTCCCCACATTCTTGCCAACACCTGTTGTTTCTTTTGTTGTTTTTACCCATTCTGACAGGGGTGAGGTGATATCTCATTGTAGTTTTGATCTGTACATCCATGATGATGAGTGGTGTTGAGTATCTTTCCAAGTGTCTGTCGGCCATAAGAGTGTCTTCATTGGAAAAATGTCTATTCATACCATCTGCCCATTTTTAATAGGATTATTCATTTTTTGGGTGTTGCACTGTATACATTCTTTATCTATTTTGGATACTAACCATTTATCAGAAATGTCATTTGCAAGTATCTTCTCTCATTCCATAGGCTACCTTTTAGTTTTGTTGACTGTTTCTTTTGCTGTACAGAACCTTTTAATTTGATGAAGTCCCAACAGCTTATTTTTGCTTTTGTTTCCCTTGCCTCAAGAAACATTTAGAAAGAAATTGCTACTACTGATGTGAAAGAGGTTACTATCTGTGTTCTCCTCTAGGATTTTTATGGTTTCAGTTCTCACATTTAAGTCTTTAATCCATTTTGAATTTATTTTTATGTATGGTGTAAGAATGTGGTTCAGTTTCATTCTTTTGCATGTTGCTGCCCAGTTTTCCCAACACCTTTTGTTGAAGACACTGTCTTTTCCCCATCGGATATTCTTTCCTGCTTTGTCAAAGATTAACTGGGCATATAGTTGTGGGTTCATTTCTGCATTTTCTATTCTGTTCATTGACCTATGTGTCTATTTTTGTGCCAGTACCATACTCTTCTGATCACTCCAGGTTTATAACCTATCTGTAAGGTGAAACTGTGATGCCTCCAGCTTTGCTTTTCTTTCTCAAGGCTGCCTTGGTTATTCGGGGTCTTTCATGGTTTCATACAAGTTTTAGGATTGTTGTTGTAACTCTGTGAAAAATGCTGTTGGTATTTTGATAGAGACTGCATTAAATGTGTAGATTGCTTTGGGTAGATTAGACATTTTAACGATCCACGAGCATGGAATGTCTTTCCATTTCTTTGTTGTTGTCTTCAATTTCTGTCATCAGTATTTTATAGTTTTCAGAGTACAGGTCTTTCACCTCTTTGGCTAGGCTTACTCGTAGGTATTTTATTGTTTTGGGTGCATTTTTAAATGGAATTGATTCCTTGATTTCTCTTTTTGCTGCTTCATTATTGGTGTATAGAAATGCGACAACTTTATGTACACTGATTTTGTATCCTGGGACTTTACTGGATTCATGTTTCAGTTCTAGTAGTTTTTTGATGAGGTCTTTTGGGTTTTCTATACATAATATCATGCCACCTGCAAACAGTGAAAGTTTTACTTCTTCCTTATTTAAATGGATACCTTTTATTTATTTTTGTTGTTTGGCTGCTGTGGCTAAGACTTCCTGTACTATATTAAGTGAAAGTAATGATAGTGGACATCTATGTCTTATTCCTGGCTGGAAAGGAAAAGCTCTCTTTTTTTTCACACACTGAGGATGATATTAGCTGTGGGTTTTTTATATGTTGAGGTATGTTCTCTCTAAACCTACTTGTTGAGGTTTGTAACATGAATGGATGTTGTACTTCATCAAATAATGTTGAAATACAAATATTTTTTTAAAAAAAACTTAGTTATTAGTTGCAGATATACACTAAAGGATATGCTAAAGGAAGTCTGAAGATGGAAGAGAAATATACTAAATAATAAGTCCATTATACAGCAAGACATATAAACTGTATATATGTATATAGTACATATAAATCTATTTCTGTATATGTATATATACATATGTATATGTGCCTGCATACATTAGGTATGTGTGTATACACACACACATACACATAGATATATATTTCTTTCTTTCAAAACATTTTGTTGATAAAAGAACAGAAAAGGTACACACTGCACGATCCCATTTAGATGACATTCTACAAGAAACACAACTAATCTTTGATGACACAAAACAGATCACTACTTTTCTGAGGTTTAGAACCAAAGGCAGAAATTGACGGAAAAGGGTCCAGAGACTTTTTTGGGGTGATGTAAATTTTCTATATTTTGATTGTGGGGATGAGCAAACAAGTGTATATATATCAAAACTCATCAAGCTGTACACTTAACGTGGATGCATTTTACTGTATATAAATTATACTTCATTAAATTTAACACATAAGCAAAAAACTAAAGAATTTGGAAAAATATAAAGAACTTCTATTAATGAAGAGTACCATAAGCAAAGTTAAAAGATTCAAGACTAGGTAGGAATGTCTGCAATGTCTAAAACTAATGAAGTTTTAATATGAGCATACACATTGAACTGCTGAAAATCAACAAAAAAGACAGGGAACCCCGAAGAAGTGGGCAAAGGCCGTACATAAGAAAAAGAGGTTCATCTTTACTACAAAAGTAACAAAAGTTAAAATTAGCAGTGTTCAAAATGACAAAAATTAAAGTACAAGGGTTTAAGGTGCCAGACTTTGCCGTTAGGCTGATAAACTGATTCAGCCATTCTACAAAGCAATCAGTAAGTACTTAGTCAAATTACATGCCCATGAGACCTACAAAACCCTCTTCTGGTAGTGCTGTCAATCATAGGAGATAAGGTGAGTAAAATGTGGCATATGCATGAGACAGAACTCAAGGCAACAGTGAGAATAAAATTAGATACACAGCAGAATAAATAAATTGTAATAAAAAAGTGTTGAGTAGCAAACCTATTAAAACAGAAGATGATTCAAAATGATTTACATAAACTAAAACACATGAACACATACATATACGGAGTAACACATATAATCTTTAAAGACATATTTAACTCAAAGTCTTAATATGAGTATGAGTGCAGAGAATGCCAGTGGAGATAAGGAATCAAGAAAGGTAATTATAAAAACACTAGAGAAGTCTTACACAGATTGACATCACAGAAGTATAATTAATTCTCTATATATAAAGGAAAAACTGTATTTATATATGTTCATTCTTCCCAATACTATTGTAATGTTATGTCCATATTCTTATATTTGAGCTATTACTCCTTTATCAAATGATAGCCTACACTCTGAAGACAACAGCAGTATTCTAAGCATGTGCTACAGATTACTACTGTTTTTCTGCATATAAAAATGGAAACAGTATTCTGTGAAGAATAACAAAGGATCGTTTTTTTACTACTTTTTCTTCCTTTAAAGAGAATACATCTATTTTTCATGGTGTGTGTCATATCACCAAGACTACTCTTGTTTTAAATTGGAAAACATAGGGGGCGCCTGGGTGACTCAGACCGTTAAACATCAGACTTTGGCTCAGGTCATGATCTCGCAGTCCATGAGTTTGGGCCCTGTGTTGGGCTCTGTGCTGATAACTCAGAGCCTGGGGCCTGCTTTGGATTCTGTGTCTCCCTCTCTCTCTCTGTTCCTCCCCTCCTCACACTCAGTCTCTCTCCCTCTCTCTCTCAAAAATAAACAAAAATTAAAAAAATCTTTTTAAATAAATACACTGAAAAATCTATCAAGAACCATGATTCAGTTTAGTTGAATATTATAAAGTAATAATGTGTCTCATTTCATAACAATTATTTGGTGATTGCAGAGTAAGTATATTTTATATGGTCTAAGAATAATCTACTTAAAAATTCCTTGGAGATCTATTTTCTACCTCAGCTGCACCCACTTTTATTCTTTTGCAAAAAATTCTGAGACCTTTATTTTCAAATGCAAAATTTTCAGGTAAAATTCAGTTAGTAACAGTTTTATGAAAGAATGTCATCATGAAGCTCTTTCTGTAGTGAAGGAGATAAAACATACAGAATAACTATAAGAATAGCAATGTGTTATAAACAATACTCCATCCTTTAGAAGAGGAAGAAATTACAAAATAAGAAATACAGAAAAGCTTTGTGGATGAAATAATATTGAAGCCAGACCTGAAGTTAGGGAGAATTCAGGGAGAGAGAATTCTCTCTAAGATAGAGAAGCAAGATGTTCCAAATAAAGAGAACAAAATGAGGTAGGCAAACAAAGAGTATTTCAGTTCACAAAATCTATTATACCATACAGGGAGAACATATGAAATAAGACAGCAAAATTAAGTCAAAAGGCAGACCAAAGATAAAAAATTTGAACTTTATTATATGCAATTTGGATAAAAGGTAATGGCATATCAGAAACAAGTTAGGAGCATTAATCAGTTGCAAGGGAAGGGCTTGGAGAAGAAATGACATGATATGACATGACATGGCATGACATGGGGAACTTGGTTAGAAAGTTACAATAATTGTCCTATCAAGAGAAAATGAGAGCCTGAAATAGAAAAGATGCTATGAAAATGGAGAGAAGAGGAACAGTGTATGTACAGAAAATTTTCCAGAAATGGGAAGCAATTGGGTGAGATAAATAAGTTCAAATGACTAATTTTGTTTTTTTTTTTAGTCTCAGTATTTTGTAGTGTAGTTTATTCATTACTAGGAAGAAGGAAAAGGAGGAATATCAAGTATGAAATAATATATATATTACATAGGTCAGATCTACATATCTATCTATATCTACATCTGTATATCTACATCCATATCTATCTCTTCCTGATTCCTGTTAATATCTGGTCTTTAACTAATAAGAGTTCCTAAAATTCTTATAATGTCCTGAGTGATCTGAGTGTCTGACACAAAGCTCCTAAATCCTTTGGAATTTCCTGGGTGATAGAAATAAATTTTGTTCTAATGGGCTGACTTTGGTGGGCTCCTGGATAGGAGCTGGTCACTAGAAAGATCAAGTCATGTTAGAAACTTGGAACTAATGGGATATCCAGGAGATCGGGGCTGGATATTAAGTTACTAACTGATCACACCCACATAATGAAACCTCTGGAAAAATCCAAAAACTATAGGTTTTAGGGAGTTGCAAGGTTGGTGAACACATATATGCTAGGGGGATGGCACACCCCAACTCCATAGAGACAGAACTCCTGCACTTGGAACCCTTCAAGCGTTCACCCTATGCATCTCTTTATCTGGCCCTTCATTTATATTCCTTAAAACACACTTCATAATAAACTGTCAGTAATAAGCACACTGCTTTTCTGGATTCTATCAGCCACTCTAGCAAATTATCAAACACAAGGATGTCTGGGAATCTTTGATTTGTAGCCAAGTTGGACAGAAGTTGTCAGTAACCTGGGAACCTGCTATTTGCAATGGGCTTCCGAAGCGGAGGGAGGCCTCCTGTGAGACTAAGCCCTTAACCTGTGGGGTCTGTGCTAACTTTAGTAAGTGATGAAGTTAAACCGAATTGCAGGACACCAAGGTGATGTTGGAGAATTGGTTAGTGTGGGGAAAACCTTTATGCATATGATGGGCAGTGCAGTAGTAGATAGGAAATATTAGTTGTTCCTTTCCAGACATCATGTTTAGTGGAATATAAGACAATGTATTCTGGACAAAATGAGTTTGAAGTTCCAAGACACCAATACCTTTAAAGGGAAATATTCAAAGGGCAACTGTATTAGTCAAGGCAATTATAGCTGCTGTACCATAAAAACCTCAACATTTAAGTGGCTTAAGACAATAAATGTTTATTTCTTGCTCATGGAAAGCCTAGTAAGAGTGTAGAAGAAGGTAGGGAATCTGCTCCACAGAAATTTAGGAAGCTTGGCTGAAAAGTTTCTGCCATTTTCAACATATGGCTTCCACATTTCTGTGAGCAGTGGTAGGCATATCCTTAAAGTAGAAAGCATAATAGCAGACGACAATACAAAAGAGTAAATATAGGAATAGTAGAATCAAACTGCAAGCTCCTAAAAATCATAAATCTTTTTAACTTTATTTATGAAATAAAGATTCAGAAGTTAAGACCCAGAAACTTAGTGTCACTAAATCTAGTGGAAGGTTTTCAAGAAAGAAGAGGCAATAAAGTGTATCAAATCATGAGTCGGGCAAGGAAGATGAACACAGGGAAAAACTGATAGGAATGAATGACTGAGACTATTATGTCGCTTTATAATCATGTGGACTTAATAATTCTGAGAGAAGGCACTAAATGAAAAGGGATAAAAGAGTAAGTGAATGGTGAGAAGCATTAGTCCATGTAGATAATTAAGTTTTTAAAAGATTTTATTTGACTACAGGCATTAGTTTCAGGTATACAACACAGTAATTCAACTTCTCTATACATTACGCTATGCTCGCCACAAGTGTAGCTACCATGTGTCACCATACAGCATTATCACAATACCACTGACTACATTCCCTATGCCCTGCCTTTTATTCCCATGATTTATTCTTTCTACAACTGGAAGCCTGTATCTCCCACTCCCCTTCACCCATTTTGCCCGTGCTGCATCCTCTCCCCTCTGGCAACTATCCGTTTGTTCTCTGTATTTAGAGGTCTGATTCTCCTTTTTGTTTGTCTATTTGTTTTGTTTCTTTGAGTTCCACATGAACGAAATCATACTGTATTTATCTTTCTCTGTCTGACTTATTTCATTTAACACAATACCCACTAGGTCCACCCATGTTGTCACAAATGGCACAATATCATGCGTTTTCATGGCTGTGTAATACTCTGCTGTATATACATACTTACAGATAACAACATAAGAAAAAAGCAGTGTGTACAACAGTGCTGAATGATGAAGATATGGTGGGTTACAGGGAATGTTGTTCAGTTAGCAAACTGTAATTTCATAGACAAATTCTAAGTTTTGAAGATTAAAATCCAGTTCAAAGGTATAAATATGTAGGTACAAACTGGAGCACACATAAACAAGGTCACAGAAAAGGTGAAGAAGGAAAGAGAAGAATAAATGCAATGAAATGCCTCAGGAATCTAGAAAAGGGAATCAAATGAACAACAAAATCCTCACAAAAAGTATGTGAATCTTTTATGAAAAAAACATTAAAATTGAAAGATAAAATGAAATAGAGAATGAGAAACATACTATGCATACATATATGCATATGTATACATACTATCTATATTATAAACCTGACAACTCTTCCTAAATCATACTATTACGTAATATGAATCGAATTTTAAAATGCCAAAAGGTTTTATTTTGCTTTGTTTGTTTTGGAGAACTAAATAGGTTGATTCTTCACGAGTATTTTACTCTAATTATTCTGTCAGCCCTTCTTCACCTTGATTGTGACTCTGCCTCATTAGTCCAAGAGGATAAATTCTCAATAAATCAAAAATTAAAAAATTAATGTGCATAAAATTACTAAAAGAAATCACAGAGATATTTTTTAAATATCTTACCTAGGAGTCATTTCTGTTCACCGAAACCAGATGCCCCTCAAAAAACCCAAAAAACTTCATTAAAAAAATTATGAATGACAAAATCCTGGAGGAATAATATCAAAAGACAAGTAATCTGAGAAAAATATTGGCAGCTAATATCAGAAGCAATATGCCAGTGTCCAAATTCTTTGAAAAAACATCCTCAAAAGAAAAACTGGCAAAGTATACAAACTGATAACTTATAAATGTGGAAATGCAAGTGGATCTTAAACATGAATAATTTCTTAATCATAATAAGAGGAATGGATAATAGTCATCGGTATATTGAGAATATTTTTCCCTAATAGATTGGTAAAGACTCAAAAATTTAATAACTCACTGTGTTAATGAGGATGGTATAAGGAAATGGGTGTTCTCACATACTGCTAGTGGCAATGTGTATGACAGTGTAACTTAAATAGATGAAAATTTGGAAGCATCTATCAAAATTATAAATGTACATATTTTTACCTTAAGTATACTTGCACACAGACACAACTGTACACAGAAAGTTATTTTTTGCAATATTGTTTATAATAGCAAAGTTAGCAAATCAAATGTTCCTCTGGTTTGTAAACACCCTATGAGAAAAATGGGTTGCTTTCAAAATAAGAAAATACCCAGTAACTGTTTTGAGATACACAGACACATCACAAACACATTCATTCGCGCTAAGAAAGCAGACCTCTGGAAAATAGAAGTGGAAGAACAGTTTGATATCTGCATTTTGGAACAGTAAGCATGCCTAGTCCTCTTAGTGATTTAGAAGAAGTAAAAAAAAAAAAAAAAAAAAAAAATGCTTTCACTGAAGAAACTGACTGCACAGGACACAGCTTCTTAAAATTCAGCTACTAATGCAGTCCATTTGTATCTAGGGCATAAACTTTATCAAATCTTTGAAAATGTGTGAGGTCTGAAAAACAAATATTTTGACACTAAAGCATGAAAACTGGATAATTAAAATGAATGAATTAAGTAAGTATCTACATACTTTTTCATGTCAATTAGACAATAATTTAACTCACTTCACATTTCGGTATAACAATACTTAATTGAGACAGTAAGTTCATTTTAACATGTTGACTTCAGTTCAAGCCTGGGTTTCCAAAAGAAAGAGGACCTAAAGATCTTTACAGTGTTCTGGGACTTAGTTCAATGAAAAGGTCTTAGTTTAAGAAATACAGATAGTTTAAAAATAATAATAAGGTGGAAACAATCTAAGTGTCCATCAGCAGTAAATAAACAAAATGCAATATATACATACAATGGAGTATTATTCAATCATAAGATGGATGAACCTCAAAAACAGCATGCTAAGTGAAATAAACGAGACACAAAGGAACAAATATTTTAAGATTTTACTTACATGAAATATTTAGAATAGGCAAATTCATAGAGATACAAAGTAGATTAGAGATTACCAGGGTCTTGGTGGAGGGGAGAATGGGTAGTTATTTCTTAATGAGTATAGAGTTTCTCTTTAGAGTGATGAAAAAGGTTTGAAAAAAGAGTGGTGATGACTGCACAACACTGTGAATGTAATTAATGCCACCAAACTGTATGCTTAAAGATGGGCTATTATAATATACATGCATATATATACATAGATATTAAATACATATATACATATTAAATACATATGTGTATGTGTATATATATGTATATATAATCCACAATAAAAATGTTTTAGAAGAGTGTACAGGAAGTGTTTTATAACTATTGACTGCCATTTTAAAGATAATTAATTTATATTTATCTAACCCACTTCTCTACTTGATTGTAAAACGTCCTAAAATGCTTCTTCTGACAGTCTGTATCTTAGGCCTTTCAATTCTGACAGAGTCCAATTAAGTTTTTATTTTATTTCCTCCAGTTTTAGAACAGGCTTAACTGACAGAAATGATAGAAAATATATTCCACTTGATAATAAAACACAATTTTTAAAATTTTTGCTGTAAATACTAATACACACATACCCCCAGCACATGTTAATTTCACCAACATATTAGTTTTATTGGGTTGTCATAGAAATGAAGTTATATAAAACATACAATGGGATTGTATATGTGTATACCACTTAGCTCAATGTCCAGCTCAGAATAAGTACTTAGTACTGCACAGAGGACATAAACTATACACAGAACTCCGTTTAGATCTGCATTAACTTAAAAACGTAGTATGCAGAATCAAGATAAGGCTTTAAATATTTTACTTTCGACTATGTCAATCTCCTAAATCCTCTTTTACTTTCTTTTTTGTTTTTTAAGTGAGAGGGAGTGAGCAGGGAAGGGGGTAGAGG
This sequence comes from Paguma larvata, assembly GCA_030068075.1. Lineage (NCBI taxonomy): Eukaryota > Metazoa > Chordata > Mammalia > Carnivora > Viverridae > Paguma > Paguma larvata. Next base: position 157,865,045 of record CM057823.1, on the reverse strand, counting down.
GAGAGAGAGAGAGAATGAATTCTAAGCAGGCTCTACTCTCAGCATGGAGCCCAACACGGGGATCGATCCCATGATCCTGGGATCACGACCTGAGACAAAATCAAGAGTCAGAGGCTCAACCAACTGAGCCACCCAGGCGCCCTTCTTTTACATTCTTTGTCCAGACTAATGGCTACAATAAGTGTCAATTTCTTTATTACAAATTCAACTACTGAAAAATACCTTTAACAACTAAAATTTGAAACAGCCTTTTTTTTTTTCACTAAAATCATAACTGGAAACTTTAGATATCTAGGATGTCCTATGTAACATAGCAAATCACACCCACACAACCTGATATTACAAAGTTCCATTACAAACAAATGCCTATACTTCCTTCATCTTTATCCCTCTCTATACTACGGAATGAGAAATCTGCCTCACAGTAGAAGTTTCCAAATGCAAAGAAAGATCTGGTTATCACTGTATCAGGGGAGAGAAGATAAGTACAACATTAGTTGAAGAAAATTTTCCACAACAGAGTCACAAAAAAACATTCAGCTGGACTTTGATCAAAGATCCAATTAAATTAGAATACTGTTATCTAGGCATTCTGTCTAACCAAGTTTTTCTATATGCAGTTTAGGTATAGAAGTATCTGCACAATATTTTCCAGATATTCTATTTCCTAAGAGATTATCTTTTCAGTAATGCCCACTATTGGTTATTTAGTTACCATTCTTTACTGATACTTGAAGGCAGCTATGAGTTTAGTATTTGCAGCCAACCTTAATTAGTTAGAAAAAAATCTGAAGTTTTACAAATTGTTTCTGGCTCCCAATTAATACTGTATTAATCTTCTCAGGCTGCTATAACAAAACACCACAGACTGTATGGCTTAAACAACAGAAATTTATTTTTCACAGCTCTAGAGCCTGGAAGTCCAAGATCAAACTGCTGGCAAATTTGGCTCCTGGTAAGAGCTCTCTTCCTGGTTTGCAGTGTGTTCTAACCCTTTGTGTTCTCACATACAGTTCTGGTCTCTTCCTCTCCTTATACTAAGTATACTTACAATTCTTATACTTCTTAAATGTTTATTTATTTTGAGAGAAAGAGGGAGAAAGAGAGCATGTGCAAGCAGGGGAGGACAGAGAGAGAAGCAGAGACAACCCCAAGCAGGCTCCTGTCAGCTCAGAGACTCAAGTGAGTCTAGATCTCAGAAACATGAGATCATGACCTGAGCCTGAAATCAAGAGCCTAACTCTTAACCAACTGGGCCACCCAGGCGTGTCAATAATTCTTCGACTTCTGATGCTAATCCCATTATGAGGTTCCACTCACATGGCCTCATCTAAACTTTACCTCCCAAAAGCTCTATCTTCTAATACCTTCACATTACAAGTTGGGGTTGCAACAACTGAATTTGGGGGAATACAGTCAGTCCATAGCACATATTTTGCAACTGTATTTAATTTGAAGTCAACACGGAACCTTAAACATATTTCTTAAGTGTCATCTCATTACAAAAAGTGTCACTCTGCATAATTTTCTTGAAGATTTTAGAATGTCCACATAAACTAGTGTGCATCAGACTCACGTTGGGGAGCCTGTGCAACATAAAAATAAGATCCAACTTAAACATGCATGTACAGATATAAATTAATGAAACAATTAGCCTGCCTTTTTTATAGATGAAAACTATTAGCAGGAAAAAACTCTTCCTGTATTGATAATCTAAGGAGGATACTGGAAAGTTAAAAAGAAAAACTCCTTAAATCCAACTCCTTTGCAAATTCATAGCTAATTCTTGATTATTATATTCCCCTGATCTCTTGTGGAAATGTAATGCAATCTTCAAGTCATATTCATCAAATACTAACGGCCCACTATAATCATACATTTGTTTACAAAAATCAGGAATACATAATTTTGGAACAGGATTCATCATCAGGATGAGATGAGGCTCTTAGAAAAGTAATGACAATTAAATATCCATGAAGGGATTTTTTTTAACATAACACTCTGCTTTCCGTGTTCTGATACTGTGTCATGCTGTTTGCTGCCACAAACCAGAAACATCAAAGAGCAAGGTAGGATTTAAAGAAGGATAATAAGAATAATGAATGATAGAACATATTTATAAATGAAAAAATATAGAAAAAGTCATTAACTATTACATTTCAAAAGACTGAGGCTGAAAACCTGAAATAACTGTAAACAAAGAAGACATGGAGAAGGTGATCATGAGTATTTTCTGAATCCTAGGTGCCTAAAACATAAATCTAGGAAACAGTATATTCTATGTTTCTGGGATGAAGCAAACAGTCTGCCAACCATAAGCAAAAATAGTTTCAAGAAAACTTTAGGTGAATTTACATGTCCTAGGTAAGCATCAAATTTGAAGGAGAATAAAAGGTGTTTAGGTTATATCCCTATTCTATGGCATTTGAAATCATGCCAAATAATTACGCTGTCTCATAGGCAACACTTTCAAAGTAAAAACAACAAAATATCATGAATAAACTACTTATATGTCTTAACATTAAAAATGATTTAGAACATCTGTAATATTTTAGGTGATCTAATGTATTTCAGATATAAGATATATAAAATACACATATACATGTATATGTTTTCAGAAAACCACTGTCAAATTTCATTAGCTGAGGTTATCGTTCCTCATTAGACGAAGAGTACAGATGGAGTATGGTCACAGAAGCCAAAATACTTGTTATCTACGCTAGCTGTTCTTTGTTTTTTCAGGAAGGCTGGACTTGTGTCACTGAAAAGTACTTAACTCTATCAGACCCTGTGGTCATGCCTCAAAGCACAATGTGGTTCATTAATCCTGGGTGGAGTAAAAGTATGGAATATTTCGTGACGGCACAAACATGTCTAGATGCCTCACTGGTGGGTATTTACAGCTTCTCTCAAGTGTGTGGGAGACTGGAGAGGGTCAGTCCTTATTATTTAAACCTGGATCATTGGCAGCTTTCCTCTCATTCATCTTCTGGGAAAATCCTGCGTGTCATAATTAGAAGAGATGATAATATACTCAAATTTCTTTCTGTAGCTTATCCTAAGACATGAGAATTCTCAATGGCATTTGGCTCAATCCCAGACATTTTATTCCACATTGATTTTGCCTTTTCTGGAGCTTTTTTTCATGTCAAAATCTGCACCAAAAAAAATTACCTCAACATCAAACCCTGAAATCAATGCCAATGTCCCTGGACTTTTCTTTTTTGAGTCAGGTTCTTGAGCACTTACTGCTTTTTCAAAACATCTACTGATTATAATTTTTATGCTTTATTTTAAGACCATTTTCTCATTTTAACTCCTTTGAATCTCTATGATTTTATAAATAGTGCCCTTATTATGGTCTGCTTCTGGCTTTCCTCACAGAATTTGCCCAGAGTCCCGGAGTAGAACAGACTATTTTTGTGCTCTCTTGAGAAGGCCTGTTCCCTAGCCCTCCCTTATTGTGAGTTTGTTCCAGGCTGTCGGCTGTCTGATGTTTTGATGTCTTTCTCCATTAACTAACTCTTGCTTTTCCACCAGCGAGCTTCAGTTTCTTGTTTACTGCCTTCCTTGTTACAGCTCTTGGCTTACTGCTTCAGTCTGTATGTCAATAGAATCCTTGGCAGCTTCCTGTGTCATTTCTTGCCTCTCCTTCTCCACAGACTGCTTTTCACCAATTTGATTTTCCAAAGATAGCCTGTCAACAGTTCAAAGTGTGGATTCTGTCTGTGGGCTCTTAAACTGTGTTCATTTTAATGATTAGTATGAGGCAGCAGGGCTGACACATAAAAGTGACCACCTATACTGTGTCACTGAAAAAGCACAAAGATTAAGTCCTGTCCAGGGTGCCTAAAATCCCAGATGACAGATTCATGTCTCCAATTTCCAAAACTTTAATATTCTCAGAAGAGCTTAAGCAAATTGCAAATACTATTCTGTCTACCCTTAGGACTTTCTATATAAACTACTGTGGCACCTACCATATTATATATTCTATCTTATACTGTATTATATCTTGTAATTAATTTTGCTTCTGTGCCTCCAATAAGACTGTAAGCCATCTGCATACGGATGGGATTCCAATTCTTATATCTAAGTATCTTGGGTAGCACATGGTGACAGGTCTAAACACATAATTGTGGAGCTGATAAACATGAAACACAGGTGGAAAGATGAGTAAATTCCTAAGTATTTACTTTTTTTTTCCATTTAGTAAACTTTATACTCAACGTGAAGCTTGAACTCACAACCAGGAGATGAAGAGTCACATGCTCCACTGACTGAACCAGCCAGGTATCCCTAGAAGCTCTCATGCATTTATTTTAACTGTAATACTAGTAAGTATCAGTTAGAGAATTGAGTCAGTTGCTGCAACAGAAAATCTAATTAACAATGGCTAACGCAGCATGGTGAACTTTTCTCATGCAATGAGAATTCCATAGGAAGCACATTACTGGTATAGATTTGGAAGTTCAAGGATGTCAAGTCTAAACTATCAATAATACTCCTGGTCTTTTAAGGTTACAAGGTGGCTGCTCCACTTCCTGTCATCATGTGTATCTTCCATAAATAAGGAAGAAAGATTGGGTCAGAGGAAGACAAAACAACATCTGTATCAAGAAAGCAAAATCTTTCCAGATTATTTCATCATATTTCCAGTTATATTTCACTAGGCAGAATTATAGGAGATTCTTTCTCAAAATTCAACAAGGATGAGAAGATAAGAGCATGTATTTTTTCTTCTTCTTCTTTTTTTCCTTTTTTTGCCTGCAATACTAGAACTTCATAAGTAGGAGGGAGAGGAGAATACTGAATAAGTCACAGGAAATCTCTGTCAGAGGGGTATTGATGAGTATATGAGTGCTAGGAGAAAGTCACTGTAAATAAAAGAACATATGAAATCAGCTGATGGCTGCTTCACCTCCCTGTCACCTTTGATTTATAAGCTTTAAAGCCCTATGGAGGCATAAGTTTCATGGGAATCCTAACTTCCTATTTTTCATTCAGCTCTTCATGAGCTTCATAAATAAAGGTTTTCTGAGAGCTTTCTATATATCTGGCACTGTGATACACTGAGTAAAATAACACAATAATTGTCTTCAAGCTGCCAACTTTAATTAAAGTCAACTTTTCAGTATCAGTAGTGAGCACAGGGTCATGCAGTGGTCCACTGAAAAGGCACTTAACTCAAAATGGATATGTGCTTGTGGAGTGGGAGTTTAGTCAGAGAAGAACTGCTACAGAAGTAGAAAGTGAAGCCCATCAAGTGATGTGCAGAAGGGAGTTAATAGCATAGAGTAGTAGTGCATAAGGGCACAGGAAGGCAAGGCAAGTAAAAAGTGTTCTGGAATTTGCAATTTCTTAGTGGTGCAAAGCACAGAATTTGAAGGGTGAGGGCGATGGTAGTGAGGGAAATTAGAAGAGAGGTAAGCAAGAACCAATGGGTCTTTTTACATGAGACTCTAAACCATTTTGAGCTGATATTAGTTTCATGCTTTAGGAAAGTTATCCTGATCCTACTGAAGACCGTTTACTGGAAACAGATAAATATTGGAAAGAAGGAATTCAGTTAAAGGACTAGTCTAATTGTTCAAATAAAAAATATGAAGGCCCATCTCAAAATAATACCAGGGAAATTGGGGAAAAAAAGGATACGGACTCTAAAGACATTAAACAAGTCAAAGTCAAAAAACACATTCACCAAATGCTGTGTGTGCATGTATGCATGGCGAGGAGTGGAGGGTAGGCAGAAAAAACAAGTATAGAGGTAGGGCAGAAATGAGGGTAGAAAAGACAACTTCCATTTCTTCACTCATTCGCTAATTCAATAACGAGGATTGAGCCAATTTTCCTAAAGACAGCATACGTTTGGGGTCAGACATAATAATATAAACACCTGTTCACATTAATATCTATACGTCTGACAAAAGCACAACTTGAGGCAACCTCACCAAGAAAACAGTCACTCAGCCACTGAGAAACTTAACAATGTGCTCTTGAATCATGGATGAACAGCCTACTTCCTAAAGTAAATCTCAAAGAAGGCCAAGGGAATAATATGAAACATCAGATGTTATTAAGCAAAACACAAGCCTGATCAATACCATGTTTCCATAGTGAGTTACTTAGGAGCCTTCAAAATGACTTACTAAGGAAATGAGAAAGTTATTAAACTGGACTCTGTAGCATTTAAAAATAAAATCTGTTACCTAAAATATCAGGTAAAAATTATTAAAACATAAGGCTTTATGTTTATAAGGCTTAATTATATAAAACATAAATGATGCAGGCTTCACAAAGCCAATCCATACCTAAATAGAACAGCAAGACACACAGGAATATATTACAGTCCCAGGTCCAGAGAAAACCAACACAAGTGGTGAGTTGGAAGCATGCAACAGCTTCTAAAATTAGCATTCTATTATCCTGCCTTTATATTATGCATAAAGATGCCTTAAGGTTCACTAACCCAACAGGCCTTGTCACTGCAGGTTACCAGCTCAACCATGCTAACAATGTCTTAATGCACTCTCTGGTTTAAAAGAAAATGTATAGAAGAATGAATAATGCCCAAAGTAATTCTGGCTTCCAGACAAGAAGAGCATCCATATTAAAGAACCCATCTCTTCTTTTTCAAAAGACTGGTTTCCTCTATGTTTGTGCATTGGGAGACTATTAGACCTTAAGGACAATGAAATCAACAAATTAGCAGAAATGAATATGATTAAAACGAATGCATGGCATAGTGGTTGTCACTTTTAAGTTAAAAAGACCTGGATTAGAATTTTCTAGCCTAAGTTTCATTAATAATATACAAATAAGTGCCTAGTTCACAATTACTCTTGAGAAATAAATGCTTATGAGGAACCCAGTCCCAAATCTGGCATAAATAAGTCTTATATAGATATTAACATAAAAGATGGATTAACAACATCTTGCAGAGTAGTGATTTGCATTTCTCTTTACAGGAGATGAGACGAAGGCTTTGAGACGATCAGTGACTTGTCCAAGGTCACGATGCTAGTAAATATCAGGTACAGATCAACTGTGGTAAATAGCAGATTGCTCTGACTTTTTTTTCTTATTCAACATTTTGGAAGACATCCTTTCAAAAAGCCAGGACTTAATGTAAATACGGTGCTGAGCTTATAGGTTCAGAATTAAATGAAAGAGGAAATGTAGAGAAGAAAATAAAAGCAAAAGCAGTCTAAAAAAGCTCATACTACAGCCCTGTACACGATCAAGTTTAGAACACACAACCTGTGAAAAATGGTTAAAACAATCAAGATAATTTAGTCTGGAGAAGATAAAATAGGAGGAAATATAATTGCAACTATCAAATTTACAGAAGTGTAATTTAAAATATTATGCACACCTTCAGTTTGCAAGGATGTTATAATTATTCCCAAAGGACTAAAAATTAAATGTAACAAAAAAATGACACTTTTTCGTCATCAACTTTGAATAAGAGTTTGTGGGGGTGGGAGTGATTTCAAGGGATAGATGAGAATTCTATTTATGATTCATGGATGAATTACTATGTTTATATTTGCAAGTTCTGTAGCTATTGGGGGGCTGCTGGATTTCAAGGGAATTTTAAAATCTGTATTATTTTTCACATGATGTACATTTCAAAAACAAAATGTAGTTTCTGAATTTTCATGTTTAATTATTAAAATACCCATGAGTTTACCAAAAGAAACTGCTCATAGCAATTTTCCACTTAACAAAGTTATTACCAGCAAAGAATTTGATTAGTGTGTAAAAATTTATCTTAGTATATAATTTCACACTTACTAAATGATATATTATTTGTCATTATCTCGACATGAAGAAGTTTAGGGACTAGGTATTTCTGAATTCTACTTTCAAACTGACCACTGACTCCGGATATAACCATAAATTAGGGCAAGAAAAAAATCAAATTCCTATTTCTAGATAGTTACACACACACCATACTGATCAAATCAACACAGTATAAACAAAGGACCAGCACCATCTAATAGCAAACAGATTTTTTAAAAATAAGGTCTAAACTTCTCATGAATGTATAATTACAGAACCACACCAGGGGGCGCTCTTAACACTGAAATGATGGATGACATATTTTAAAACACATGGTGGTCTCAGTTGGCCAAAATGAGATTTTTTTCTAGGCATGTAGTACTTGCAACAAGTGCTTATCTCTTGAAAATGTTTGCTGGCAACACACACATTTTCTTTTACATCCAAAATGTTTGTGTTGTTAAGACTATCAAGCTAGTCTACCAAGAAAAACATTTTCTGCTGATAGGAAACATCTTATTTTGGAAACATTTGTCTATTTTACTGGCATCTGTCTCTTATTTTTTCTGTGGTTATGCAGGTTCTCAACAGCCAACAAACTGCTTAAGAATTCATAAAACTTTAAAAATGGTGTCACTGTCCATTTTATTTTTTTACTAAATTTCCAACTAGATCTTCAGTTTCCCCCATCCCATCATGAAAAAACAGGTCTTCTAAAATTGACACACATAGTGAAATTCTAATCTGGGCAGTATGGGCCTTTTCCATATTTTCTCATTACCTGGTAAGAACTTCAGGTGAAGCTCAGATGCTCTTCTCAGGAAGTTCAAGATTCAGACTCCTAAAAATATAATTAGAAAATTAGTGTGAGGCTTCAAGAAAATAGAAAAAGGCAAAAGGTAAGTCTGAGCTATATTAACTACAGAAAATCACCATTTACTACTCCATCAATAATAAACATTTTTATCAAATGACATCTGATTAAATAAGCTTTAAGAAACAAAGTTGAATCAAAAGGATCGTAAAGCTTGTGAAAGAAAGAGGACATGGCTCCCAGTCTTCCTATGGTAGTAGAGAGAGGGTTGTAAACTTTTCTCAACCCATGTAGTTGAGATCACCGCCTTTTTCTAACAGCTGCCTCCATGACGACCTGTGCCTAAACTGGAAGAGACCTGTGCCTAAACTGGAAGAGTTCTGGCCAAGGTTAACCAAGTATGAATGGAGAGCAGGTTGTTACCTCAAATGTGAGTTCGGGGAAACATGAATAGACCCATCTACTGTTTGCACCCTAAATGAAATTCATCAGGATACTAATATTTCAAATCCTGTTGACAAGAACAAATCTTTCATTCTGGAACAAAAGTAAGGGTAGGTTTAAAGGAAAAATACTCCTGGAGAAAAAAAGATATATTTATTTATTACTTTGAATCAAAGTATATGTGGATGATGGGAAGTCCTACCTACCCAGAAGTAGACTTTAATATAATTTTTGAGTACACGGAGGGGATGGAAAAAAAAAAGAACACAGGACTGGGGCACCTGGGTGACTCAGTAGGTTAAGCATCCAACTTCAGCTCAAGTCATGATCTTATAGTTCATGGGTCTGAGCCCCACATCAAGCTCTCTGCTGTCAGTACAGAGCTCACTTCAGATCCTCTATCCCATCTCTCTCTGCCCTTCCCCCTGCCTCTCTCTCTCGAAAATAAACAAACGTTTTAACAACAACAGAACGCAGGATGAAAAGTGATCAGACTATGGAGGAGAAAACCCTTCATGAAGAAGTATATTTGGAGTTGGGTGACTACTTTTACCTACGTTATTCCTTCTTGATCTTTGGAGTGAAAGAAACAATTACTGAGAGGTTGACCAAGGCAAATGAAGCCTTGTTTGGTAAGAGGGAACATCTGACATGAACCAATCTGGCATATGGTAAAGCCACATGAGTTTCCATTAATAGCAAAGTTAGAAAGCAGAGGTGTCTGGGGTTCCATGTGGCCCATCCTGTTAGAAGCAGACCCTTAGTTACTAGAAAATGAAGAGTTTACTCCCCACTAAACCTGGAATGGTTGCCAGAGAGCCACTAAGTGACCTATAATTTAGATAAGGTTCTAGTGCCACCTGAAGATAAGGATACCAACCAAAAAATGACAAGTGGTGAAATGGGTGAAATGGATGAAATGGATGGTGAGTATGAGAAAACAGAAACAGTCAAGGATGTCACAAAGCTTTTTTTATCTAAGCAAATGAAAGGATACAAGCTGCCATTTAGTGGGACAGAGAAACAATAAGAAAAGCAGGTTACTAGGAGGAAATAATTATTTTGACTTTCGATATGTGAATTTTTATATGCCTGTCAGACATACTTATGAGGAACAATATAAAGGAAGCAGTTAGCCAAATCAGTGTAGAGTTTAAAGAAGGAGATCAAACTATGAACTGGGGGTTTTCCACTCATTGACAATATCTAAAGCCATGATATAAAAAAGGAATTGAGTGCAGACAGAGGAGAGAGAGGACAGAGACCGACTAGCCTAGAAGTTAGTAAACTCAAGGGGCTCCATCATTCGTGCCTCTTGGTGGTCATGCCCTTGTATGATTTTCATTCCTTAGAATGTGGGCAGGACCTCTAGTTTTTTTCTAACTCAATATATGTGACAGGATGTATACGAATTATACTGTGATTACATTGTTACATTATACAAGATTATAGTGCCCAGTCCTCACTAGAGTTTTCCTCTGCTAGCTGACTTTTTATGAAGCAAATAGCCATGCTGGAGAACCAGTTGGCAAAGAAATGAGTGTGGCCTCTAAAACCTCTAACTGGCATCTTGTAAGGTCTCCAGCCTCCAGCCAACAAGACAATGAAGCCCTCACTTGTATAGTCTCAAGGAAATAAATTCCGCCAACAATTTGAGTAAATTTGGAAATAAATCCTTCTCTATTCAAGCATTCAGATGCTATCTCAAGCACCAGATGACACTTTGACTGTAGTCTTGCAGAAGACCTAGTTAAGGTGTGCTCAGACTTCTCACCCAAAGAAACTGAGAAAATGTGTGTTGTTTTAAAGCACTTATTTTGTGGTAATTTGTTATGTGCCAAGAGAAAAGTAATACAGGCCCTGAGTTACTACAACATTTAGAAGTGACGGAGATATGAAAGAGCCAAGAAAAAAAGACCAAATAAAAGAGGCCAGTGAGGTAGGAGGAAAACCAACAGAAAAGCATTTCTTCAAGAGGCTTATCACCAGATTCCTCAGAGAAATCTGAAACAAAGAGCAAAGGGACAGGTGAGTCTGCTGTCCTGTTAGAGGCTCACAGGTAATCGCCATTTAAAGGGACACAAAAAGCCAGGTGCTACCTCCATTACAGACTCTTTCTGAGGAGAAAATGGTAAAATGCACTACTAAATAAATGAAATTCAGTCTTAACAGGCTCCCTGGAAGACCCAATTAGTGCCAGAGTTGTGCTACTTCACTGTTTGTAAGGCTTTGAAAGTTGGTATTTCAAAACTGGCTAACACTTAATACCTATCAAAGTCAGCTCATTTTAATTACTAAGTAGCTAACATAACCTATTTTTAAACTTTGCATTGTTATTAGACATGTTTAGACTGGCTTGTAATTTATTTTTTTTAATCAACACAACCAAATCTAATGAGCATGTATTATGTGCAAGGCCCTGAATTCACAGCTACAGCTCAGTGAAAGGAGCAGCCCTGCTGCTTTTGTACACATATAATCTGTACGCACATTCCTACTACGTACAGAACACCGGCACGCAGTACAATTTGAATCCACACTCCTAGTACGCACACTCCTATGCATGCAGAGCACTGGCACGCAGTATGGTTTGTACTCCTACTATGTATAGAGCACTGGCACACAATCAAAGGCTATGTTGTGCCCTAATATGACTAGCATTCAGCTTTTATCTAGATTATAGTTAACATTCGATTTTTCTATAATGCTTCAAAAGCAATTTCTTCCCTATTTATTAATTCAACGAAGATGTATTGAGCACTTACTAAGCTACACAGAGGGGCAAACTGGATTAAAAAGTATTCACCATTCCTGTTCTGTAAGAATACTATCCAAAACGTATCCCTTATATATCCTCAATATACGTTACTTATGTATATGTGTATCTATCCACACTTACTCTGCCTATCTTATATTTGTCTACATACATCCTGCGTATCCTATATATACACTATGTAGTGTGTGTATGTGTGTGTGTGTGTGTGTGCGCACGCGCGTGTGTATATGCTCTACATTTATAGTATATTTGTCTATATACACCATGCCTAACCTAGCAATACAACTCTGCCCCTTGCACTATCAGCTTTTCCCCAGGTTTCGTTCTATCATCAAGGTTAAAAGATTAAATCACTATGGTCCAGTCTGTTCAACTTAGCACTCTTCATTATTCTCAATAATATACTTGGCACTCTGAGGCAAGGGGAAATATAATACACATAATATGTGCTCAATAAGCATTACTTAGCTGATTAGCTACTTTCCAAAATGATCGAGGTGGCCTGCATGAAAACAGAAATACACAGACAAGAAAATGTAAATACATCGTTGGACAAACATCTACAAACTACAGCTAAATAAAAAGGGCCTGGAAAATGTTTAAACTGTAATTTTCACTCAATAACTTGTTTAATAATTTGGAGACAATAACTATTTTTAAAAAAATTAATATATAACTATATTTAAAAATTAAATCTAGCTCTCTGCTTTCCCACAGCTATTACAAACAGAGAAATACAGGTTTTTTGTAACCTTATTTCCAACAAAATAAGGTAAGATTTGATTTTATTAAAAAACACAGAAACAAACAAAACATATTTTTCCTGGGCGATAAATTCTAAGAATTTATTACAAGGATCATTAAGGAAAAATTCAGAGCACGTATCTCCCTTAATGGTCTTAAACAAAATGGATAAATTGATTTGAAATTGCTAAAATTAAAGTGTTGTACTGAACAAGATATACAGCTCCACCCAGAATTCATACTCTGATTCTACTATCACTCTTTGTGTTTTTGATGCATATACCCATCAATAATTATTTTTAGGACAATATAGTGAGCATTTTCAAGACCAGAAAAAGGCTGCTAAATGAACATAAATTTCTTGTACTTTCCAAAGTACACAATGTATCCACACTATATTGATAGCTCACATGAAAAACATACCTCAATATTAGTATCTATTTTCCACTTCCCAAAGAGTAAGGTGCTATTTCACTTTCATGTACAGTACCATATGAAGTTATGTGAACACAATTTTGGTCTATAAAGCACTGCAAAATGTAAATCAGTTACTAACATTGTAAAGAAGTGTAGTTATTTACCAGCATTATGTGAGTGAGAACAAATCGCTACTCTACAGAGACCTAATACACAGCCTGCCAATACTATAGCAAGCTGCTGAAGCCATTATCCCTGATGAATGCAATCATTAGGCAGCCAGATTTTGTACCGTGTGTCCATGCTCCTACAGGATCAAAACTCACTGGACCTAGAATAGGCATCTAATCTAAGGGCAGTGAATCCATTAGGTTAGCTTATGATATTAGGTGAAGACTGGTCCAACTAGAAAAACATTACTCGTGGCAATGTATTTCTTTCTCTTCGAATCTGAACTAATAAATGCCAAGAAAATTAAGGAGTGACAGAATTTAAGGTGATAGAGGACACAACCTAGTTGGGGATACACGTGCAGAGAACTATAACAGAGCTGCCATCAGAGGTGTTTTGACCCATGACAGGATCCAAGATGGTAGGTGATCTCTGAAGAGCACTGACTTTGCAGTTCAATACAAATTAAACTGTATTCAAGTAAGAAAACTTTATCCTTTTTCTCCAGCTTTGCTGAGATATAATTGACATATAACACTGTGTAAGTTAAAGGTATACATGGTGGTGATTTGATATACATATATAGTGTGAAACTGTTACCAAGATAAGGCCAGTTAACACAACCATCACTCCACACAGTAACAATTTGTGTGTGGGGGGTGGTAGGGGGGAACACTTGAGATCGACTCACTCAGCAATTTTCAAGCATACAATACAGTATTGTTAACTAAAGTCACCATGCTGTGTTTGAGATCTATAGAACTTACTCATCTTACACCTGGAAGCGTGTACCCTTGACCACCATCAACCACTTCCCCGATTCCACACCAGCAACAATCAATCCACTCCATGTTTCTGTTTTTTTTTTTAAATCCACATATAAGTGAGATCATACAGTATTTGTCTTTCTGTCTGACTAATTCAATTTAGCATAATGCCCTCAAGGTCCATCGATGTTGTTGAAATGGCAGGATTTTCTTCCTTTTTATGGGTAAACAATATTTTATGTATTATGCCATATATATATGTATATATATATATATATGTACACACACACACACACACACACACACACACACCCCATTTTCACTATCCATTTATCTGTCAACAGACCTTAAGCTTGTTTCCATATCTTGGGTTTCGTAAATAAAGCTTCAACAAACATGGGAGTAAAGATTATCTCTCCCTATGGAAATGACTTCATTTCTTTAGAGTATATACCTAGAAGTGGAATTGCTGAATATATACCTAGAAGTGGGATTGCTGAATCACATGTAGTTCCATTTTTAATTTTTTGAGCAACTTCAATACTATTTTCCATAGTGGTTACACCAATTTACATCCCCACCAACAGTGCACAAGGGTTCTCTTTTCTCCACATCCTCTTGTGATATTATCGTTTTTATGGTGAACAGAGGCTTGCAAGAACCTAATCCTGTATTTCTCCTAGGAGCAATGGTTTGGTATTCTCTAGTTCAGTGTTTGTGGTGACTTCATAGATCATAACTATTATGAGTAACAAGAATAGACTGTATTTTTTTTTAATTTGAGTATAGTTGCTACACAATGTGACGTTGATTCAGGTACACAACATAGTGAATTCAACAACCCCATACCTCAGGCTATGCTTACCACAAGTGGAGCTACCATCTGTCACCATACAACACTATTAGAATACTACTGACTGTATTCTCTATGCTGTGCCTTTTATTCCTGTGAATTATTTATTCCATAACTGGAAGTCTGTATCTCCTACTCCTCTTCACCCATTTTGACTATTCCCCCATACCCTGAATCTATCTGAATATATATTAAAACAATAAATTTTTATAATGTATATGATTGTCAAATCACTATACTGTATACCTAAAACTAATATATTGTATGTCAACTAAACTTGAAAGAAAGAAAGAAAGAAAGAAAGAAAGAAAGAAAGAAAGAAAGAAAGAAAGGAAGGAAGGAAGGAAGGAAGGAAGGAAGGAAAGAAAGGGAAAAGAAAAGAAAGCACTAGATTTCTGAGTACCAGAGGCTTTTGTTAACAGTCTACATGGTTCCAAACATGACACAGTGGGTGTTTCCTCACCCGCTGCCTGATTTGCTTCACTCCTATTCCATGGTTCTTTCATTGTCTCTAGTATCTTACAAAATCATGCGGTTAAGTGATTTCTATACCTTTAGGGGTTTTTGACATGGCTTTTTGTTCTAAACTTCTATTATTATTTTTTCTTTCAAACATGTTGCATGATATTAAAGAAACAATATATATTGGTTAAATGAAAAAAAAAAAACATAGTAAGTTTATATTGATACCTTTGATTCCAATCCACTTATCACAGGAGTCATTTTAGCCTTCCCCTATCTCCTTATTTAAACTTATTTCTGCCATAGTGAGAAAAACCAGCTCTCATTATCTAAAGTTTATTTATTTGTTCAATTCTAGTATATACATAAAAATTCTAGTATATGTAATAAGTATATAAAATATATGCTTGGTATTCCAATCATGTTAGAAACACTTTTACTAATTAATTCACAGCATTTATATATATATTTTTCTCTTCAGCTATATAATATCCAGTTAAGATTCTGTTTTCCACAATAATTTTCATTATTTTCTTCCCTACTCTTCAGTGTGGTTATATTATTCTTTTGTTAGTTTTTTTAGTTTATACAGTAGATTTTTTAGTTTATATCCTATTTTGGCTTCTCCCTACTTTCTCCTTTGTTTTAATTTTATATTTGTTTATACTGGGGATATGTAAAATCTTAATATTATTCCAAGAGTCAGAGTTGTACAAAAAGATATGCCAATAGAAGTGTCATTAATGGTATATTTTAATTCAATTGACTCTGATTTACAAGTCATGAATTTAAATGTTTTCCACTTCAATTCTAGAACCTGTATTTCCAACATGCAGTTCTGTATAACTACAGATTTTCATACAGGTAGAATGAGAAAAATCTAAAAGCAAAAGAATCAAATGTCTTACTTATAGATAGTTCAAGTGAATTCAGCTTCTTTAAAATTATTTTAATCAAAAAAATATTTTAACTGTATAAATCAAAGCAATAAGATATACTGGGTAGAGTACAATTTTTAAGATAGATTTACTAATTAACTTTTTAGTGAATCTTAATCATTTGGAACAAATATAGTACAATCTATATTAATACACGCACCAACATTAACCTACTGCTTTTTAGAGCTTTCACATTTACTTCAGTTAACTGGATACCTAACACACTGAGTTTTAAAAAAATGTTACAGAAGTTGGTAAAACCTCTAAAACAGAATTATTCAAGGTATTTCTCTTTACAGACTACCTGAAAGGAACTCTTAGTATGAATCCCACAAAAGTCCTAATAGTATTCAAAAGTCGAGATAGACTTGAGAATATGAATCGGTAAATTCTACAGTTGCTCCATCCAAGAGAGTAGCCACTAGCCATATATGGCTATTGAAACCAAAACTGAAATTAGTTAAAATATAATAGCTGCATTTGACAGGTCAGACATTTCCATCATTCCAGAAAGTTCCATCATTCCAGAAAGTTCTATCAGACAGCATTGTTCTACTCTGTAAGTTCCATGAGGCTATAGGCTAGTTTCTCTGGGCTGGCACAAAATAGCCACTCAAAAACATATTTGTGAAAGCAATGACTAAATGCAAAATATCAGGAACAAAATAAAGCGACATGTAACAAGAGGTATTTATTACAGAATTAGACGTTGAAATGAATATCCTTGTATATCCTATAAAATGCAGTCATCGAAATAAGATGGTCTTATAATGGAATATTATAAAGTCATTAAAAGGGGTGTTTAGAAAAAATTAATCACTTGGAAAGACAGTCATGTTCTATAGTTAAGCAAAATAAGCTACAGTGACATTTTAATGGGAAATAAATATGAAACTATAAACACTATAAAGAGAGTGAAACCTAGTTAACAGATTATATTTTATCTTTCATTTTGTCAATTTATGTTTTCTAAAGTTTATAAAATAGTGTGTTTTAAATTGTCATAAGAAAAATCAAGATTTTTGTGGTTTGTTTTATAAAGCTTATACATTTAACTTAAGCCTAGATCTAGGATTCATGTCCAAAGAAACTAACAAAATATACTTATCAAAAATAATTATATAATTATAATATATAATTATAATAACACTCTTATATAGAAATCTTTATTTCAATAAAGATTTCAAATATATTTCAATATTTATTCCTAATAAAACATGAAAAGAGAGTAACAAAAGTATATGACAATCGTAATAGAAGAAAGCATAATGAAGTCACTAAAACATGCTTTTGAATAATATTAAACATATAGCAAACTAGACATGTACATTATGCTACTCTGATTTATGGGTTGACTGAGAAAAAATAAGCTAAAAATTATATAGATAGTAGGATCCTAAGTTTACTGAACTTAAATAATATAGAGGCAACAGACAGGTGTTTAGGCAGTTAAATACATGGACCCAAGGACAGACAATTAACTATTTTAAATGGATTTCTCTTGGTGTTGGGTAACAATTTTTTTCTTCATGCTTTTTAAATAGTTTTAAAATGCTCACCATTAAGCCCAGTTTTGTTTTATAATCATAAAAATAAAATGATACATATATACATCCAAGTTCTGAATTATCTGCTCCTCGAAGTCCCTACAGGTCAGTGAGGGATAAAAGCCAGGAAGAGGGTATAACTACAGGACGAGGATGGGGTAAGATTTCCTTCCAAAGCCCATGACTAATATCACCTATCTCGACTGTACTTCACACACTCACCTCAGCTCAGCACTAGAGGACTGGGGCCCTGACTTTTACTTCTCAGGACTATGATTTTATTTGCCATTTGTTCCTATGTTTTATTTCTCAACTGAGAAGTCTAGTTTCCACTCCTTTAGTCTCTTCTCATAGTGCGTCATCTAACACTGGACAGAGACTTACAAAAAAAAAAAAAAAAAAAAGACAGTAAAAGCTGAATAGGATATTCTCTCTTGAATAGAAGATGCACAGTAGTTGAAGACCAAAACTACTCCTAGGGGAAAAGAGGTTTTTTAGTAATTGAGAAAAGTCTTTGGCAAAGTTATTATGACAATTTTTTTTAATTTTATTTACATTTCTTTATTTTTGAGAGACAGAATGAGACAGAGTGCAAGATGAGGAGGAGCAGAGAGAGAAGGAGACATAGAATCTGAAGCAGGCTCCAGGCTCTGAGCAAGCATTCAACACAGAGCCTGATGCGGGGCTTGAACCCACAAACCATGAGATCATGACCTGAGGCAAAGTTGGACACAACCTACTGAGCCACCCACCCAGGTGCCCCGATTATGACAATTTCTGTACCCATCCAAAATCATCACAGCTGAAGTTTTTATTTTTATTATTTATTTATTTTTATTTTTTAAAGAGGAAAACATATTTGCAGTGGAAGAAAATCACCACTATCATTGACTTCAAAATTTCACAGATAGGTGAAATGTTGACTAGGAATAAAAATAGTTGGAATAATGGTGATATGGTTTGATAGAACTAGTAACAAAGGTACAAATCTTTATATGTAAAAGCTAAAGTTCAAGTGTTCACAGGCAGAAAGACTGAAAATTTTATCGGTATTATACACATGGACATGACAAGTGAAGAACAGAATAGAGGATAAGCACATGATGACAAGGAAGGTGGCCTAGTGGTTCAGGGCACAGAAGCTGAAGCCTAACAACAACAGACAAAATCTCGTCTCAGCTATCACTAGCTGTCTAACTTTCAACAAGTTACTTAACCTTTCTTATAGCTCAGATTTCCCTACTATAAAAGGAAGATAGTAACAATACTTACCCCATACGGTTCTGAAGAGAATAAAATTATACCACATAGTAAATTTAGTAAGTTCTAGCTGATTCGGATTGTGAGGTACAGAACAACTATTTCAGTGGAATCCATTTTATTTGGCTTATAAACACCATAAAATGCTAATTTCTATTTAAAATTTAAATACCAGTTTGAATTGAAGTCATGAATATTGGCCCCTAGTTGTAGTTCTTACACCTGGAGGTGAACTGTGGGCTCACCATTTTCTTTTCTAAGCCCCAGTGGTTGTCATGGGGAGGTATACTGGGGTAAGCTTTACAGTCTCTTGCTGCTTCGAAATTCCTGTGATCTATATAGCTGGGAGGAAAAAAAAGTGTTTTAATACCTCTGCTTACAAAATATTTTCACAGTAGGAACTGAAATAGTGGAGCATTTCAACATATTTATGTAACAGCTAAATTAAACAAAGAGCGAGTACAATTTCCCAGTGGGAAAGCTACAGAAGTAAAAACTGATCAAAACAAAGAGTTTTCAGAATGTATGCAGTACTACAATTTCAGTGCACAGAAGAAAAGCCCTGAAAAACCAATGCTGGTGAGAGCAGAGGAGTAAGAAAGGATACACTAAGCACTTTTTTTCTATTTTCCTTCATAGCCTCATAGAGAGGTGGAAGGAATACTAATAACAGATAAAATAAATTCTACTAACACAGTTGTATCTTCCAATATCATAATCTAATTTAACTAGTATGTATTATCTTATAATTAATTTAGTTAGGTTTTTAACTATTAAAAGAAGGTGGGGATTTTGAAGAATTTTTAAAAATCTCATGTTTGGCCTCTAAAAGTCTGTGTGTGTGTATGTATGTATGTATGTGTGTATGCGTGTATGTGTGTGTGTGTGTATCTCACAGAATAAGCCTATATATAAAATATGTTATATATAATTGGGTACATTAAAATATATGGTATTTTTATATACCACAGAGTAAAATATACACACCCAGTTAAAGATGAAAGTTAGCATGCATTCAAGAACACAAATAAATGACTTTACTCTGGGATCATAAATTCAAATGATTTTCAGGTCCAGGAAGGCCAAGTAAATAAGCACAATGGGCAAACAGATACTGAGCCAAACTGAAGTATGCTTTCTTAGAAACGCTGCTCACTAAGTGCCTGTGGACTGCTGCCAACTGGGAATGGAGACCCAGGGTTTCCAGATCTCATTTTTTAAACAGAAACAAGATCTAGAGGTATATGTAAACTCTCTCTCTCTCCTGTGTGTGTGTGTGTGTGTGTGTGTGTGTGTGTGTTGAAAACTACTTTTAAAACATCGTATAAATCATCTCCAGGCGTATGCAGCCTGTGAGCTGCTAGTTTACAATCTTTGGTTTTACTAAGTGCTACAGAAAAATATTTGTTGACACTTTATAATGCTTCAGATGCTTAACATGCTATAACATTTTCTTCTCAGAAAAACCTTAATATTATACCAATTTTTACAATTTTATGGGGAAATTGAGGATCGGGGAATGTCTACATAGTCACATATCCAATAAGCAGAAAATCTGGTTTCAAAACTAGATTTTTCCAACTCCAATGTCCATGCCCTTTCCATTCTACAACTCTATCAAAAAAGGAGTGTGAAAAAGAGAACTTTATGTTAGACATAGAAAGGTGGGTAAGACTTGGGCAACCAAGGAGGAGATATGAAATGGTTTTAGGTAGAAGCAATTTGTGAATACTGAGAGGAAAGAATGAGCATGGTATTCTTAAAGAATAGCTTGGAAACTGGCTTGGTGACAGGAGATATTTCATATTGGCAAAATCAGGGCAAGTGGATCATATATAAAACAAAATAATATTTAATTTAACATTTACCACAAAACAGAACATTAAAATCTAGTAAGTTGAAGATACTGCCTTTTTCTATTCATATTTTAATGGGAATAGTACATTTCCTTAAGCTTAATAGCTTTTAATGTTCTACCAATGTCAAGCAATGATCAACAACATCCTCTATTGTCTTTACTATCTTTCTAAGAGGGACAGATTTTGAAAATCATGCTGACACATATACATGAATAAAATTATCTGATGTACTGTCTTCCTAATCGAACAACCAAAAGCAACCCCGAAATAAAGTTATTCCCATATTTGAAAAAAAAAGTGTCCTTTCTAAATGAATTATTCATAAGTTACATTCTTTATGTTCACCTGAAGACACTCAGTTCCCCTTAAAATGTCTTACTCTGACATCCCAGAGAATATGACCTACCCCTCAAAGGAGTTACATAGCTTCCTTGATCACTGTAAAGAAAAAAGCTTCCTTGATCACTGCAAAGATCACTGCAAAGAATGTGATTTACATTATTAAACAAATAACTTGTTTAGTTTCAAACTCACAAGAAGACTTTGATTCCTTTAAACATCTAAATTGTACTATCCCCATTAAAAGACTTCTCTTTAACAGGAAAATCAGAAATAATATAAAACATGCAAAGGAGGTTATTTATCTCAGTCAGCCTTGAAAAATGGCCCAGTGTTGCCAGAACCTCTGATTTTTATTTTCTTCAAAAGAAACTGGAAGGAATTTTTTTAATGTTAAGTTACTTAATTTTTTTAATTTAAAGCCAACTTAGTTAAAATATAGTATAATAATGGTTTCAGTAATGGTTTTAGTAAAAATATAGTATAATAATGGAGTAGAATCTAGTGATTCATCACTTACATATAACACCCAGTGCTCATCTCAACAAGTGCCCTCCTTAATGTCCATCACCCACTTAGCCCAGCCCCCACGAACCTCCTCAGTTTATTCTCCATCAGCCCTCAGTTTATTCTCTGTATTTAAGAATCTATAATGGTTTGTGTGTCCCTCTCTTTTTTTTATCTTATTTTTGCTTCCCTACCCCTATGTTTTTCTTCTGTTTTCTTAAATTCCACATAGGAGTGAAATCATATATTCATCTTTCTGACTTATTTTGCTAAGCTTATTACACTATAGTTCCATCCACGTTGTTGCAAATGGCAAGATTTCATTCTTTTTGATCACACAATAATATTCGAGTGTGTGTGTGTGTGTGTGTGTGTGTGTGTGTGTGTGTGTCTTTCTATTATTTGGCTATTTTTGATAATGCTGCTAATAAACACTGGGGTACAAGTGCCCCTTCAAATCAGCATTTTTGTATCCTTTGGATAAACATCTAGTAGTGCAATCGCTGGGTCATAGGGTAGCTCTATTTTTTAATTTTTTTGAGGAAGCTCCGTACTGTTCTCCAGAGCGGCTGCACTAGTTTGCATCCCCACCAACAGTGGAAAAGTGGTTCCCTTCTCCGCATCCTTGCCAACATCTGTTGTTTCCTGAGCTGTTCATTTTAGCCGTTGTGATAGGTGTGAGGTGGTATCTCCTTGTGGTTTTGATTTGTATTTCCCTGATGATAAGTGATGTTGAGCAACTTTTCATGTGTCTGTTAGCCATCTGGAGGTCTTCTTTGGAAAAGTGTCTGTTTATGTCTTTTGTCCATTTCTACACTGGATTATTTGTTTTTTTGAGTGCTGAGTTTGATAAGTTCTTTACAGACTTTGGATAGTAACACTTTTATCTCATATGTCATTTGCAAATATCTTGTCCCATTCATCAGTTGCCTTTTAGTTTTGTTCACTGTTTCCTTTGCTGTGCAGAAGGTTTTTATTTTGATGAGGTCCCAATAATTCATTTTTGCTTTTGTTTCCCTTGCCTCTGGAGACATGTCTAGTAAGAAACTGCTGTGGCTGGGGTCAAAGAGGTTACTGCCTAGGGGTTCCTCTAGGGTTTTGATGGTTTTCATCTAACATTTAGGTCTTTCATTCATTTTGAATTCACTTTTGTATATGGCATAAGAAAATGGTCCAGTTTCATTCTTCTGCATGTCACTGTCTAGTTTCCCAACATCATTTGCTGAAGACAATTTTTAAAACTTTGGATATTCAAAAAACGTTTTACATTTAAAAACTGCAGACCTCCCTCCTCCTCCTCCAGCTTGTAACTTCTAGATAAAGACTACAATAGTGATACAACAAGATTAAAACACAAGGATCTACCCACAATGACAAAACCTAGTGAAAGATACAGATATTAGGCAGTTAAAATATTGAAATATTAAAATTGTAAAAGACGATTTGAGAACAAGAAATTGGTAGGGTCACTATCTCACTCTTAAAGAAGAGGGAAGGCCTTCCAAAGTCATCAGTCTGTACACTGAGCCCTAAAAGAAACGTAGGAATTATCCAGGGTTGGGGACTGAGTGGGACAGAATTGTGGCAATGTTCAAACAGAAAAAATAGTTTATACACATGTGAGGAGAAAAGACACTGCTAATTAAATTGGAGAAACATAAAAGTCACTCATTGACTTTCTTTACAGCACACTTTCCCCAAATTTCCCAAAAAAGTGAAGAAAGCATTGTAATGTCACTTACATTTTATAATATACTAACTCAAGCAGCAAGTGAGTTTCAGGCCACATTTCATTCATGAAAAGATTTACTCTACATTAAATACAAGAGGAGGAAGAAGAAATATACAGATATTATTCTAGTGATTTAATATACTGCATTTCAAAGTTAAACCTGACCTAATTATTAGGTTTGGTGTAGGCTGGCACTCTCAATGGGGAATACTTAAAAATTTCTTGAGGGCAGGAGACTTTTTTAAACAATACAGCTCTACCTCCCCAACTCAGATTCTGATGGGTACCATATGCGTGTGTGAGTGACTGTGTGTATGTGTGTGTGTGTGCATGTGTATATTTGTCTGGGTTCCAGGTGTTTTAAAGATTGTCAATGACAGCCCCAGCCTTCCAAAGCTGATGGAGAAGTGTTTTATTCTTGAAGCATATAAAGAGAAAAACAAACAAACAAACAAACAAAAAACTGGAAATAGAGTACCTAGCCGTAACAGTAACTAACATAAAATAGGGTTGACCACTTTCATAAAACCATTTCAGGGACACCAGGATGGCTCAGTCGGTTAAGCCTCCAACTTTTGATTTTTGGCTCAGGTCATGATCTTGTGGCTCATGAGTTTGAGCCCTGCATCGGGCTCTGCACTGACAATGTGCACTTGATTGGGATTCTCTCTTTCTCTCTACCTCTCCTTGCTTGCACGCCTCCTCTCTCTCCGCCTCCCTCCCTTTCTCTCTCTCAGAATAAACTTTAAAAAAAGCCATTTCATAAACATCACTGAATATTCCTTACCACAACCTTGAGAGATAAATGCTGCTTACCACTCAAAAAAGCATGTGTGTGATTTTCCTCTATTTATTTATCCAGTAGCTGGCAGAACTAGAAACTCAGTCTGTTGACTTAGGAGGGAAAAAATATTCTTTCAGGAATTGTGTGCGGTCCTTAACATTGGATGAGTCTGATGAAAAAATGCATGGATAGATGAATGGGCCCTCACCCATGGGCTGCAAAATAGAGTTAAGATTGCTGAAATCTGTCTCTCATCAGAAGTGTGGTCTCTCCCTGCTAGTTAGACTGTCTCCATCTTAATAACCAGACCCCATCCCTACCAAGCATCCTCCTTTCTCTTACTGCCATGGCCACTGGTATGACCTCTTCGATTTATACTCAACTTGACACAACTGTTCCTTCTACTTCCTCTTTTTTGACTAGGGTTCCCATAGAAAGAGCACAGATTTGGGAGTCTGGGGGAAGATGGCACAGAAAGAGGAGCCTGACTTCACCCTGTCCTATGTTTTCAATAGATATCATCCACATCCAACTCAATAATCTGAACAATCTGAAGACTGGCAGAACAAACTCCACAACCAAACATAAAGAAGAGGCTGCATCTGAAAAGGTAGGCAGTTCAGAAATGCAGAGGGAGGCTGCCCACAAGAGGGAGGAAGCTACTCATGTGGAAAGGGAAGAGAAATGGAATCTCACACCAGAAAGCTCGCATGGGGAAATCTAATCCCCACAACATTTGGCTTTAAAAACCAGAGGGGCTGAGTTCCATGAGTTCATAAAATCAGTGGGACTTGGAACCTGGACCTTTAAAAGTCAGCCGACTCAGCAGTGGGTGAACCTGGAGGGCAAGTGACAGCTGGGTCAACCATCCTTAAAGAGACAACAGGCTGCACAGAGAGACAAAATTAAAACGGCAGGTTATACAGTTTATACAATTCTGGGAGTTTATACAGTTTATACAAAAATGGGAGACAGACCTATTCATATTGAGGTCTGAGTATTTTCCCTTCTCCAAAGATAGGAGAACTGGCAGGCCACATTTTCCTTTCCTACCCCTTACCATAAACACACAGACACCTGAGAGAACCAGGGATGTATAGATATTTGCTACCGAACCTGCTAGCAGCACACCATACGCACAAGTTCTGAGGGCTCACCCACTCCAAGCTGGCTAGCCTCAGTGCTGGGCTTAGGGCAAATTTTGTGAAAGCCATACATGTGCCCCACCCAGCTACCAGGTACACAGCTGCCACCAGGCACATCCACCATACTGTGCTTAGCTAGGTGTCTCCAGCCCGTCCCACACTACACTCAGTCGTGCACCCCCAGCTGCTTTCATGTACAGTGCCCAGCCACAGGGCCAAACCAACACACTGTGTCCAGCCATACCCCAGACACCATTATGCACAGGGCCCAGCCACCACAGTGCTTCAGAGGAGATGGGCATATGACTAGTAGCCCAACGAAAATTTTGCTAACACCATTGCCCTGCTCCCAAGTTCCCCAGTGGGCATGTCTCCTCATAACTGGCTTGCCTGGGTCTCACTAACACCTCAGAGCAAGCACAGTTCACAACAGGCAGACGGTCAGTGCAGACAACTGCACTGAAAGGCATAGTGACTCAGACAAAACAGCAAAAGATGAGCAACACACACAGAACATTGAACTGCAAGGCACTAAGGGCCTTTTCTTCATTAAAGTCACTGCCTTCAAGAACAAAAGACACAGGTGACTTTTTTAAAACAGAAACAGACACAGAGAGGCAGACAGAAGGAGGTGACAGAGAAATTTATCCCAAGTGAAAGAACAGAACAAGACCACAGCCAGAGACCTAACCAAAACAGATATAAGTAACATGCCTGATAAAGACTTTAAAGCAATGATCATAAGGATACTCACTGGACTTGAGAAAAGAGTGTAAGAGATGACTGAGACCCATAACACAGAGACGGGGAATAACATTGCCAAGATAAAGGGTACAATAAACAAAATTAGAAACATGGGTAATAGTAGAATGAACAGCATGAAAAAATCATGCACTGCGATTAAGTGGGATTTACTCCTGGGTTGCAAGGGTGGTTCGGTGTTCACAAAACCATCAATGTGATACATCACATCAATAAAAGAAAGGGTAAGAACAGATTATCATTTCAAGAGATGCAGAAAAGCATTTGAAAAAGTACAACATCCATTCTTAACAAAGCCCTCAACAAATTAGGTTCAGAGGGAACATACGCCAACATAATAAAGGCCATCGATGTAAAACCTTCAGCTAATATCATCCTTAATGGGGAAAAAATGAGAGCTATTCCCCTAAGGTCAGGAATAAGAGAAGGATGTCTATGCTCACCACCTTCATTCAACATAGTAATGGAAGTCCTAGCCACAGCAATCAGACAACAAAAAGAAATAAAAGGCATCTAAATCAATAAGGAAGAAGTAAAACTTTCACTATTTGTAGATGACATGATATTATAATTAGAAAACCCAAAAATCCTACCAAAATACTGCTTGAATTAATAAATGAATTCTGTAAAGTCCCAGGATACAGAAATCAATGTACAGATTTCTATATACCAATAATGAAGAAGCAGAAAGAGAAAATAAAAAAAAAAAACAATTCCATTTACAACTGCACAAAAATAATAAGATATCAGGAATAAACCTATCCAAAGACGTGAAACATCTGTACTCTGAAACCTATAAAACACTGATAAAAGAAATTGAAGACAACAACAAAGAAATGGAAAAACATTTCATGTTTATGGTTTGGAAGAACAAAATACTGTTAAAATGTCTATTGATACCCAAAGCAATCTGCACATTTAATGCAATCCCTATCAAAATACCAACAGCATTTTTCAAAAAAAAATTTATTTATTTAATTTTGAGAAACAGAGGAAGACAGAGTGCAAGAAGAGCAGGGCAGAGAGAGAGGGAGATACAGAATCTAAAGCAGGCTGCAGTCTCCGAGCTGTCAGCACAGAGCCTGACCTGGAGCTCAAATTCACGAACCTCAAGATCATGACCTGAGCTGAAATCGGACGCATAACCAACTGAGCCACCCAGGCACCCCAACAGCATTTTTCAAAGAGCTAGAAAAAACAATTCTAAAATTTGTTTGAACCCACAAAAGACCGTGAATAGCCAAAGCAATCTGGAAAAGGAAAAGCAAAGCTGGAAGCATCACAATTCTGGACTTAAACTTATATTACAAAGCTTTAGTAGTCAAAACAGTATGACAGTGGCACAAAAATAGACACACCCAATCAGTGGAACAGAATAGAAATCCCAAAAATAAAGCCAGTTTATTTGGCCAGTTAATTATAACAATTATATGGCCAGTTAATCTTTGACAAAACAAGAGAGAATATGCAATGGAAAAAAGACAGCTTCTTCAACAAATGGTGCTGAGAAAATTGGACAGCAACATGCAAAAGAAAAAAACTGGACCACTGTCTTACATTGTACATAAAAATAAATTCAAAATGGATTAAAGACATAAATGTGAGTTCTGAAACCACAAAAATTCTACAAGAAAACACTGGCAGTAACTTCTTTGACACTGGCCCTAGCAACTTCTTTCTAGATATGTCTCCCCAGGCAAAGGAAACAAAAGCAAAAAATAAACTATTGGGTCCCTATCAAAATACAAAGCTTCTGCACAGTGAAAGAAACAATCAATAAAATTAAAAGGCAAGCTACAGAATCAGGGGAAGATATTTGCAAATGATATATCTGATAACAGGTTAATACCCAAAATATATAAAGAACTTATATAACTCAACACCCAAAAAATGAATAATCCAATTAAAAACAGGCAGAAGACATGAAGAGACATTTCTTCAAAGAAGACATATGGATGGCCACCAGATGCATGAAAAGATTCTCACCATCACTTACTGTCAGGGAAATGTAACTCAAAACTACAATGAAGTATCACTTCACACCTGTCAGAATGGCTAAAATCAACAGCACAAGAAACAACAGGTGTTCACAAGGACGTGGAGAAAAAGGAACCCTTTTACATTGTTGTTGGGAATGCAAACTGGTGCAGCCACTGTGCAAAACAGTATGGAGGTTCCTCAAAAACTTAAATATAGAACTACCTTATGATCCAGCTATGGCACTGTTGAGTATTTACCCAAAGAATACAAGAACACTAAAATCAAAGGGATACATATACCCAATGTTTATATCAGCATTATTTATAATAGTTAAGATATGGAAGTACTCCAAGTACCCATCAATTAATTAATGGATAAAGAAGTGGTGTATATATATACAATGGAATATTATTCAACCATAAAAAAGAGTGAAATCTTGCCTTTTACAATAACATAGATGAAGCCAGAGTATTATGCTAAGCGAAGTAAATCAGCCAGAGAAATGACAAATAGCGTATGATTTCTTTCACTCACATGTGGAATTTAAGATACAAACAAGAAAAGAAAAAAGAGAGAGAGAGAGAGAGACAGCCAAAAAACAAACTCTTAAGTACAGAGAAAAAACTGATAGTTACCAGAGGGGAGGAGCATGGAGAAATGGGTTAAATTGGTGATAGAGATTTAGGAGTGCACTTGTTGTATGGGCACAGGGTGACTGATATATGAAAGTGGTGAATCACTATATTGTATACCTGGAACTAATATAATATTGTATGTTAACTAACTGGGATTAAAGTTAAAACTTAAAAATAAATTAACAATAATAGTAATAATAATAATGTGCATGGATTTTAGAAGTCAGAGACCAGTGTTCAAATTCTGAATCTGACATTTGCAAACTCAGGTATAGAGCAGTTCTATAGCATAGCGTTAAGGAAATGAACCGAAGTCAGAATGTCAGAGTCTCAGTTCAAATCTTTACCTCTTCCTAGGTGTGTTACTTTGGACAATTTTCTGACTTACTCTGTGTCTAACATGGGGATAGGAATGCTACCCAAAAGAGCTTTGGTGTTAATTAAATATAAATAAATAAAGTAGAAAGCACTTGGAATATGGAGGAGCTCAATACATTTTGCCATTATTTGTTAGTAAAGGTATTATCATGCCCTTCATTTAAATTTTTTTAACATTTTATTTTATTTATTTTTGAGAGACAGAGAGACAGAACATGAGTCGGGGACGGAGAGAGAGAGAGAAGGAAACACAGACTCTGAAGCAGGCTCCAGGCTCTGAGCTGTCAGCACAGAGCCTGATGCAGGGTTTGAACCCACGAACTGTGAGATCATGACCTGAGCTGAAGTCACACCCTTAACTGACTGATCAACCCAGGCGCCCCTTATGCCCTCCATTTAAACCATAGTCAATTTTGCAGGTCAAATTATCAGAGGACTGAAATTGATATCCAGTGGATAAATGGATTAAAATACTAGAAACTATAAAGAGAAAAATACATTTCCTCTCAGATTACAATTCACTCTGTGTCATGAATCAAATTAAAGCAAGTTTTCTCTTAGTCGGTGAACTTCAGCTTATCTATGTTTTTGTTTTAATTTTTTAACGTTTATTTATTTTTGAGAGACATAGAGACAGAGTATGAGCAGAGGAAGGGCAGAGAGAGAGAGAGATACAGAAACCAAAGCAGGCTCCAGGCTCTGATGAGCCGTCAGCACAGAGCCCGACGTGGGGCTCGAACCCACAGACCG
This sequence comes from Paguma larvata, assembly GCA_030068075.1. NCBI lineage: Eukaryota > Metazoa > Chordata > Mammalia > Carnivora > Viverridae > Paguma > Paguma larvata. The sequence continues at coordinate 157,835,196 of CM057823.1, read as the reverse complement.
TGAGATCATGACCTGAGCTGAGTCAGCTGCTTAACCAACTGAGCCACCCAGGCGCTCCCAATCTCTGTTTTTTGAAAGCATGGACATTTGGCTTAGACTTCTGTGAAAACTAAATCTAATGCATAATTTACAACATATAATCAAAATCCAATATTTAATTTTATGTTATATTCAAATATGAGTAATAGACCTGGGAGAGAAGAAAGTTCAGAATTTGCTTAAATTCATGATACTTTGAAGATTCACAATATACTAAAGTCAAAGCTGAAGTGTTCTTAGTTGCAGTGAAGGTGCAAGAAGATCCCAAAAGAATGAAGTGGTGAGTAGAATTTCACCTCTGAAATCTTCACTGGGGATATACTTTTTCAATTGCAGCATCTAATGTGCAAAACTAAAAAACAAACTGACAAGCTGAAAGCTATCTGGTCTGCATTTTATATTTCATTTCTGTAACTACCAAAGAACATATGGCCCATCATATTGATTTTTTTCTGCATTTTTTTCTGTTCCAAGAGCAGAATATATTCTCAGGTATATTAGTCATATTTCAAAATCAAGTTTATGCTTTGATATGTAGGTTTTATATAGTCCCTGATGTGTTCTGAAAATACACAGTATTTTTTTCTCTCTGTGTATACCTAAATATATGATGCTTTAAAAATATCGGGAAAATGTAAACTTGGCCAAATAACTGCAAATCCAGCAGATGTTTTACGGAAATTTCTCTCAACATTGACATTTTTGTGTATTTGGTAAGACTGGCATATGAAATTCTATGCTGGTTGCTTCTCTTCTGTTACGTTTGTTTGTACACAGGCATAACCCTCAGTACTGTTTAACTAAAATGGTCCCTACGTGAGACATCTCTGGTTATCTGCTGGTCTATTAAGTGTTCTCTGGAAATTACATGCTCATTTCTGTCTCCCAAAACTGTTTATTAAAAATACTTCATATCTTCCCTTTGTTTCCAGGACTGTGGCTAGGAACTAAGACTGCATACCTTACCTAGAACATGTACCTGCCTCTGGGTTAACTACTACGTTGCATATAAAGATACCTTCTACACATGTGTTTCTAATCATTTATTACTAATTCTAATTTCTCTCTTTTGCTTTTTTAATAGGCATCTTTTAGATTTTCAGGAGGTGTCACAAAACAAAATAATTACTAAACAGGGATCAATGAAAGGCATTTTAAATCCAACGGCAAGAGCAAAATATTACATTTTATTTAATGTTTCTTTCAGAGAATGCATTGCCTACTCATTTTGTCTGCCATCTTTTAGAGTCACTTTTAACCTTTTACTTTTTTTTTTTTTTTTTAATTTCCTGTGTCCTCAGTTGTCCTTGGAAAGAGTTCGGACTTGTTCTATATTTTCACTCTTCCGTATAGTACCTCAATTCTAGGCTGTGAACACTTCCAGGTCATTTTTAACTCCGTAAATGACAGTTTTTCCCACCTCCAAACCACACTACAACCATCCTCTAGATTAAATTTTCTGAAACACCACTTTCATCATGTCACAGTGTTGTTCATGATCCTTCTGTGGTTCTAGTAACTATGGGGAAAAGCTCACACTTCTTACACTGACAGGTTCCCAGTGCTAGGGTATAGTATCTCATTTTAGTTATCAATTTAACCTCCTATGACTTCCCCACTTACTGCTGCTCCCACCAGGATAAATCCCTTTTCATTCCCCATGCGTCAATGCTTAGTCTGCCTCAGTGATTTTCCAAATATTCACCTTGTCTTTTTCCCTCCATCTCTACAGCTGTCCAAATCCTATCTATCCTTCAGGACAAACTGAAGTGTCATAAGTCCTATAAAAAATTTCAACTGCTCCAACCCTCAAGTCATATTATTCTCTGAATTTACACTATACTTACCCTCTAACTATGTAACTCAGTAAAGTTTATATGCTGCACTGCATCATTTGTTTTGAACTATTGCTAGTCCAAGTAGATCATAAGCTCCTTGAGGCCATGTAATTCTCTATTCTATCTTTCCTTCTTATTATCCACTGTGCTTTTTTCATTGCTGGAAACATTCTAGATATATGAGAACACAAAATGGATTCAATAATTTTTTTAAAAGTATACAAAATGCAATTCTGCTTACACTATTCCCTAAAGATACATTAATGATTGTCTAAGAAATGTAAATGGGGCAAATCTGTGTGCTGTGCAAAATATTAAGATCAAATTTTTATAACTAAAATAAAAGGTTTAAATGTATTAGATATTGAGATTTGAATAATCTTTTGGTGAATCTCTTTATAAAGATAAGAGGACCACCTGATTTTCAGAGTTTCAAACACAGGTTTCTGTCCTACTCTTTTAAGAAAAAAAGCTTTTCAATTTTCTAAAATAGGATTTACAAAAATAAACAGGCAGGGGAGAGCAAAGCAGACATATCTGCCAACTGTTAGAGGGAACCAGAGTAACCCAGAACACTGTATCAGGGCAAAATTAGAGGAGGAGGGTATTCACAGAGAAAGTCTCCTCCAAGTCTCCCTGTGACAGAGTGTCAGAATCTGAACGGGTGAAGAAGGCATCCTCACGGCACAGCAAACTGAAGTGTACTCAGAACAAGCAGAGGGAGAAGTGATCCCTGTGGAAAGATGGCTGGACATCAGATGTCAGCACCTAAGCACGATGAGAATATCCATGTGTGGATGTGTTCTGCTTTAAAGTGTAAGAGCTAAAGCAGGTGAGAAGGATCTTCAGGAATGTAGGCTGGTCCATCAGGGAGACAAAGAGCTCAAATGGAGTGAAGAGGATATTTACAAATGAGGGAAGCCTAACAATGGATGTCACAGTCTAAGCAGAGTGAGTAGGTACGAGGATAGTGTATAGGATGCTGAGTGAACATCCACATATGAGGAGTCATGGAAAAGGATAAGAAGGGCATCTGTGTAGGGGAGGGGCTGGAAGGGAAGACAAGGTATTGGTATATTAGGGAAGACAAGGTATTGGTATATTGTATTTCCTGAGAGAAACTTGGAATATAGGTTTCTCAGAATCAGAGATGAAAACTACACATGCAAAAAAAGGAGAAAACTAGAACGAGTCCTATGTTCTAGACTGCTATTGGTTGTACTAATGAGAACTTAGAGTTTTCGCTACACAGAAATAATTATTGGCATGATTTGAGAGAGAGAGAGAGAGTGTGTGTGTGTGTATTAAACTTATTTATATTTCTTAGATCTAGCCACTGTAAGGCCTGGTAGCAGTGATGCTCCAAAAGCAATTGGTATACCTAACTCCTGGGTTTTAGCTTCTACCATTCTCTATTAAAAGAAATCAGGCCACTTGAAGAAAAGGCTAATTCTAGGCCTGAGACAGAAAAAGTATAAGATAACTATAGGTATCTGATATGGGAATATTAATATCCAAAATATGTAAGCAACTCATACAATAGCAAAATAATAATAACAACAACAGCAACAACTCAACTTAAAAAATGGGCAAAGGACCTGAACAGACACCTTTCTAAAGACATACAAATGGCCATGGACATATGAAAAGGTGCTCAGCATCACTAATCATCAGAAATGCAAATCAAACACACTATGAAGTATGACCTCTAACATGTTAGAAGGGCTATTATCAAAAACTCAAAAGATAAGTGTTGGTGATTATGTGGGAAAAAATAACACTCTAGTGTGAATGTAATTTGGTATAATCAAATAGAAAACAGTATGGAGATTCCTCAAAGAATTAAAAATAGAACTACCTTACCATCCAGCAATTCCACTTCTGGGTATATATCAAAAGGAATTAAAATCAGGATCTCAAAGAGATATCTGCCCTCCAATGCTCACTGAAACATTATCTATAATGACCAAGACATAAAAACAACTTAAATGCCCATCAATAGATAAGGAGAATTACATAGCTATCAAATTTTCTTTATCCATGTATATATACCCAAATCTATATGTCTTTGTGTGTGTGTATATATGTATATATATATATATATATATATACACACACACGCACACACTACTATTCAAAACTTACATATAATATATAGAGATACACAAAATGGAATATTATTTAGCCATAAAAATAAAAAGATGGAAATCATTTCATTTGTGACAACAGAGATGAACTTGGAGGACACTATGCTAAGTGAAATAAGCCAGACACGGAAAGAGAAATACTGCATGATCTCACTTACATGTGGAATTTTAAAAAGTTGAATCTATAGAAACACAGTAAAAAGTGGTTACCAGGGCCTGATGGTAGGGGAAATGGAAGATGGTAGTCAAAGCGTACAGGCTTTCAGTTTTAAGAAGAGTTAAGTTCTGGTGACCTAATGTACAGAATGATGACTACAGTTAATAATGTACTGTATACTTAAAATTTGCTAAAAGAGTAGATCTAAGCCTCCTTACCACAAGGAAAAAAAGTTAACTGTGAAGTGATGAGTATGCTAATTAGCCTGACAGTAATAATTGCTTCGCAATGTACACACGTATCAAATCATCTCATTATACAACCCTAAATATATGCAATTTTTATTTGCCAATCATACTTCAATAAAGTTGGGGAAAAAATTAAAGATAAGCCTCAAAGCAAGGAAGCACTCAAATAATGGGACATTCCTAAGAACAAACAAGCCAGTTTAAGTGGGCAACTGCTTGCCAAATTGGGAATAATCTGAGCACAATAATAAAGTAGAAGGCCTTTAATTTACATAGGTAAAATTAACATTTTTTTTTAATTTTAAAGTTTTTATTCATTTTTGAGAGAGAGAACGAGTGCAGGAGGGGCAGTGATAGAGGGAGACACAGAATCCGAAGCAGCCTCCAGGCTCCAGCTGTCAGCCCAGAGTCCAACTTGGGGCTCAAACGCACGAGCTATGAGATCATGACCTGAGTTGAAGTCAGACACTTAACCGACTGAGCCACCCAGGCACCCCACAAATTAAACAGATTTATGAGGAACAGTTATTTACAGAGTTCCAAAGTACTTTCCCACAAAGTATCTATTAATTACAACAGAGAAAAGAGTTACTTTACAATAAGGAAACTAGAATACTCCACCTTAATCAAGGAATCAGTAATCGCACAAATTGAAATCAGACACCACTTCACAGGATGCAATGAGAAGAAAGCATTTCTTCTGTGGTTTCCTGACAAAGATACCTAATCTGAACGTAATCATGAGAAAATACCAGACCAAATTCGTACTGACAAAACAGTCTACAAAATAGCCTGCAATCTTCAAGAGTGTCAAAGTCATATAAATCCAAAGAAAAAACTGTGGAAACATTGCAAACTGAAGAAGTAAAGAGAGACAAAACAACTAAATGCATTATGTGATTTTGAGCTGGACTCTTTTTCTATAAAAGATGCAGTTAGGATAATTGCCAAAATTTGATTGGAATGAGATTTCTCTGGATGTATCAAAACTGATTTCTTGGTTTTGATGGTAATACCATGATTACGTAGAAGAATTTCCTTGTTTGTAGGGTTTAAACACTAAAATATTTGGGAATTACAAGAAATCAAATCAGTAACTTACTCAACAAATGATTCAGGACTAAAAAAACATTCTTTGCATTATGTTTTCAATTTCTAAGTTTGGGATTCCATAAGAAAATCACTAATACTTTGGAAATTATTCAAATGTGTTAAAATGGTAACGTAAACCCATATGTATTTAAAATAACCTAGAGTAGGAAAGGTTGATGCAAGTACCAAAAAGGAGTGTACAATGTCGCATATGCCGAAAGTATATCTGCCATTGTTAGTACTATGAAGAGTTGCTACATCTAATTAGTGCTGAATAGAACTTATGACAATATTAAAACTTTGGTTGTTCCAAATCAATTTCTTAAAAATCATCTCAAATAGGCAGTTAGACTAGCCCAGTAATATCTGGCTGAAGTTCAAATACGGTGGACTGACTGAGTCCTTGCTCACCAGAGGTCATTAAAAAACGTTTAAATAAATAAAAATACTACCATAAAAATAGGCATTCTTGATCTAAGAAGAAACATTATTAAAGATGGAATAGTTAAAAAATTTGGGCCAGCAACCGGACATCTCTTAACAGATTCCACTGTACTACACAGAAAGTTCCTCTCCTCTCCTTCAGTATCATGGGTATCATTGATCAAAAGACATTCTGAAGAAGTGGCTAGTACAACTGACTGAAAGCTATGTAAAAATATTTCACTGAAAGTTCTAGAATTTTTGATGCCTTTACCCCAAAATAGCAAAAATATCTCTTTGAAACCAAAGCTCTCTTCTTTCTAAATTCTGTATATTATAAATATCACCTATGTGAGAATGGAGTTCTTATCCCAAATTTAAGATGAAGAATGGATTCCAGCTTGCTTTGCTTTTATTCTCCACTACTCCTGTCACATCTCAAAGACAAAAGAGACTAAGGAATGACAAAGATTTTTTTTCCTCAACTACATCTGTATGTGGTCTATATGACACTATTAATTATGCCAATAGATATGTAAATCTAATATATTCCCCCAAACCATAAACAATTTTAATGGGTCCAGCTGAAGCTAGGCCATAACTAAAATTTTAGTTTAGTCAACTTTTATATTAATATCTCAAGAGGAGTCCTGACAGAGAGTCTGAGGCTGCTACTACTTCTGCTTTTGTAAGAACAGGGATTTTATACACTGAGGCTTTTTGTAAGAACAGGGATTTTATACACTGAGGCATGCAGATTTACAAAGGCCCAAAGGATATTAGGTAGAGCCCAAAAGAAAGCAATCCTCTGACTGCCATTTGATACAGTGGCCTGCAGGGTAAGGTAAAAATCAAATAAAATCAACAAACTGGTCGTTTTCTTGAATACTAATGTAGCCACAATTCTTAACTCTTTTTCTGTCTGCAACCATCATTATTACTATATACCTATACTATTCCTCAATGATGAATTTTGGAATGTGGAAGAGGCATTTAATTAATGCCCTTCACTTGGGCTCTTGGGTAACTTAATTTGAAGGTTCAACTTCATACATATAAAGTCAGATTCTTATTTTTGATAGACATGGGAATAAAATCTGTAAATTTGGGGGGGTGTTTTGTTTTGTTGCTTTGTTTATTGGGGTAAACTAAATATATAATATTACATATGTTTCAGGTATACTACATTATAATTCGATATCTGCATAAAGTGATCACCACTTTAAGTCGTTACCTTCTGTCACCATACAGTCGACTCTCATCCATTTTGCCCTGCCCTCTTGTAACCCACTCCCACTCCACTCTGTTTCCGTATCCATGAATTCGTTTTTGTTCTGTTTTGTTTATTCTTTGTTACTTAGATTCCATATATAAGTGGAATCATATGGTATCTTGGTCCTTCTAGCTTATTTTACTTAGCTTAATATTGACAAAATCTATCCATGTTGCCAAAAAATGTAAGATTTCATTCTTTTTTATGGCTGTGCAGTATTCCACTATATACACATACCACATCTTCTCTATCCATTCATCAATGGATATTTAGGTTGTTTCCATTTCTTAGGTACTGTAAATGATGCTGAAATGAGCACAGGGATGCTTATATCTTTTCAAATCAGCAGTTCTATATTCTTCAGATAAATATGCAGAAATGGAATAGTTGGATCATAGGGTAGCTCTACTCTTAATTTTTTGAGGAATCTCCATATTGTTTTCCATCATGGCTGCATGAATTTATATTCCCACCAAAAGTACATGAGGGTTCCCTTTTCTCCACATCCTCTCCAACACTTATCATTTGTCTTTTTGATAACAGCCATTCTAACCAGGGAGGTGATCACACTATGATTTTGATTTGCATTTCCCTAATCATTAATGATGTTGAACATCTTTTAATGTTTATTTCTTGATTTTGAGAGAGAGAGAGTGGGGGAGGGGCAGAAAGAGAGAGAGAGAATCCTAAGTAGGCTCTGCTTACGAATCGTGAGATCATGACCTGAGCCAAAATCAAGAGCCAAACACCTAACCAACTGAGCCACCCAAGTGCCTGATGTTGAACATCTTTTCATGTGCCTTGTTCTACCTTAAACTTTCGATTAAAAAAAAAATCAGTGTGCATTATATTTGCATACTCAAGTTGAATCCTAGTTAAGGCTCGTCCCAATCTTGGGTATAATTATGTTAAAATCACACCTGGATTAAATTTTTCAATTCTGGAAGAAAATGTTTAACCATGTGAAGAACGGTTATCAGTATCCTTCAATTGCTTTAAGAAATCCAATAACTTAAAAAACTCCAATTGCTTATTTTCCTCATGCTTTCTTAATTACTTTGTAAATTTGGTATTATGTTGTATGGCTTGTTTATTTATTTGACTTAATTTAGAAAATAATCTCTCCAATTTGGTCCTTTCAGTATCCCCTATCTGTCACATTATTTTTGGCACTAAAATTTTCTCTAAAATTAATTCTTATCTACCAACTTATATGGTATTAAACATTTAATTACATTGCCTGAACGTAAATTTAAAATTCTTGTCAGGGTGTGTCTTAATCCATTCAGGCTGCTATAACAGAACACCGTGAATACTGGTTGGTTTATAAACAATAAACATTTATTTCTCACATTTCTGGAAGCTATAAGTCTAAGATCAGAGTGCCAGCATAATCAGGTGGAAGCTCTCTTCTGGGTTGCAAACTTCTGTTGTATCCTCATGTGATAGCAGGGACCAGGGAGCTCCATGGTGTGTCTTCCATAAATGCAATTAATCTCACTCATTAAGTCTCCACCCCCATGACCTAATAAGCATCATCCAAAGGCCCCACCTGCTAATACCTTCACATTGGGCATTAGGATTTTAACATATGAATTTGGAAGGGATGACTGAGAAGATAGCAAGGTTTCAAAATTTAAATCTGCTTTCAGAATGAAGTGTCTAGCGTACTTTTTTCTTCTCCCTATGTCATTCTGGAACAGGATGGATCATAACTAATATGGAGAGTTCTAATTCCTGTCCTTGCTTTAAGTACCTAAAGTATAGAAAGCAATTTCAGTGTTATACAGTAGAAATCAGAAGAGCTGGGTTAGAGTCTGCAGTTTTCATAACATATTACTGAATAAATTATATGATCTTGTCCTCGATTGTTTCTAAGTATTGCTTATAGTTTAGAAACTGAGAAACTTAAAGCTCTAAGAGGTTCAATAACTTGCTCAAGGTCAGACAGCTAATAAAAAGAGTCATGATTTAAAATTATATCTACCTGTCCTAAATATCTGTCCATGGGTTTTTAGAAACTCTTCTTCTCTATAATGATATCCTTAATTCTACTCTTTAATAGAAGATTCTAATCCAAGTTATCTCAATTTTTGAGGTAATAAATATATTCTGTTCAGTATGCCTCCATGTTTGATATCAGATACTAGGATAATATAATGATGAGTAAGATATAAACCCCTTCCTTCTCCAAATTTACAATCTAGAATAAAATTACCAAAAACTTGGTTTGATTATACAGAAAAAGATAGCCCTTTTTCCCCTCCATTTGTCTCCACATTTATGGCTTCCACTGGAGGTGGAACCTGTACTAGATCAGAAGTCAATGAATTGTTAGAGAAATTTGGTTTCAAGTCACATGCTATCATCATTGGCCTTGTCACAGAAAAAATAGCACACAAAGGTTACCTAAATGAGGCTTCTCCTAAATTGGGTTCTGGGTTGAGATTTATTTTTCATATTAGGATAAATTTATTGAATCAACTACTGGAATCATTGCCATGCAGACATCTCAGTTTCTATAAGCCCATGGTAAAATAAGATTTTCAAAGAACAGGGGTTAGAGGTAACAATTTAGGGATAAAGGCAGACTGATAACACAGAATAAGAATCTGCACTTGTCCCAGTACCACAGAGAAATTGCCAAAGATGCTACTCGACTTCAGGTGAGCCTAGGGTACTATAAGTAGTGTTTAAGTACCGGGAACCAGCTTAAAAACAACCCATGTGCCAGATTTCTTGTTATATAATGCATTATAAAAGTCATTTGCTATATAATGATATTAAGAAAACAACTATGGAGACTATGAAAAGATTTATTCTCAGAAAAAATATAATTATCAGTCCTTGGTGTCAATATATTATTATATTAAATTATTCACATATTTATATATTATGATGAATGTAAGTTCAGAAATGTGGATTGTTTTGTAAAAATCCAATCATATGGTAAGTTTAGTTACTACAAAGGAATCTTTATTTATAAATGAAAATGTCAAAATATAAATTAAAACAAAAATGAAATAAAAGAAAAAAGTGTAACTAAAGATGAAGTTATATCTCACACAGGAATAGGCAGTATCTCAGAATCTATTTTCAGCCTCAGAAAATAAATTGGTAAAACCAAAAGTTCAGTATGAGGAAAAGCCTTTTCACCGATTTAGGGAACACTTGATTAAAGCATAAAGAAAATTCCAATGCAAACATGAAGGAGTCCATCTACTGGACAGAATTGTTAATTGATATGGAAAAAAAATCATGAACAGGTGTTTTATACTGTAGGCAGAAATCTCAGCAACATGAAAACATATTTTTTTTTAACAATTAGCATTATTACCATTAAATGTGTCCCGTATCTAGGACTTAATACAAATCCAACTGAAAGGAAAGAAACGAAGGGAAGAGTGGGGGTAAGGAATGACTGCCATCTCTTCTTAAACTTCCTGTTTCATTTTGTTCATTTATTTTCTGACGAGAATTTTAGGGGATAGATTTTCAAGTGTATTTTCCAAAGAAAGATACTATGTCCTCATAGCCAAAGGGTATTAGGGGGGAAAAAAGCTAATAGACTCATTTAAGATGCAAAACTTCATTCTACTCCTAGCCATTTGACATCTGTGAAAACCAGGAAAGTCTGCCTTATGTCCTTCATCTGTACACCACCTACTATATAAGGCTCAAAGGTTTCATCTAAGATCACATATGCAAGACTTTCCAAAGTAAATATCCCATAAGATATAAGACAATGAAGCCTTATTTGACAATTCATACTAAGCAGGCAAGCAGTCTTACTACCTGACTCTTCCCCAATTGCCTCACCCTCATCCCCACAGAATTAGGAGACTGCACCATGCAGCCAGCTTAGAGAATGAAAACAAAGGCAGGATTTAGCCCCTAGTCCAGGGTTTCCTTTGCCACCTCCTGGACATGCCCCACTCCCACTTTGTGCTATTAATCAGGCCAGAACCAGTAGGCTGCCAATCCCTGCTGAAGGCACTGATGCCGAAAACAGAAAGCCTGCTTGCTGTGCTGACACTACTCTTAATGCCTCAAACATCTGGAAAACATTTCACAGTGACTATCAGAACTTCCCTGAGAAGCAATAACTCACATGCTGCGTACTGTGCTTTAGAAGCACAACAGGAGTAGCAAAATGGTGTCCCTTAGAAGGTGCCACAAGAACTTAGTGCTTTCCTTTGAGGCAAAGAGTTTGGTTCTCAGAGGGGTGCCTTCAGGTAACAGATACTGCATGCCACTAAAACTCCAATGAATTCCTTTAGAATTATAGGAAACATACCACATTTAAATTCTGGTTTATTTCTATCTTGTTAATGCCAATTTAAGAATTTAAGTATTATTTTTAAATAATAAATTTGCTTCAAATCACAAAAGTAATACATAACAAGTAACAGTAATGGACAGGTTATTATATATCTAAAGAGGACAGATTACTACATTTCCGTCTTGAATTATTATACTGCAAAGACAGATCTTCCCCATTCATTTTGTTTATACTTTCTTCAATTCCCAGTTCTATATCTTTCCCTAATCCCTCATTCTAGATACCACCAATACCACAAAGCAAGCACCAAAAGGTTTTTTAAGTGTTTGTTTTGTTTTGTTTTTTGTTTCTTTGTTTTGTTTTTGAGAGAGAGAAAGTGGGGAAGGGGCACACAGAGAGAAAAAATCCCAATCAGGCTCCTCACTGTCAGTGTGGAGCCCAAAGCAGGACTTGATTTCATGAACCATGAGATCATGATCTGAGCTGAAATCAAGAGTCGACGCTTAACCAACTGAGAAACCCGAGTGCCCCACCAAAAGGTTTTTTAAGGTAAGTGGGCAGCTACTTACCTGTACTTTCTAGTGTTCCTATAATGATCATGTATTAATTACTTCAACAAACCCAAGAAGAAAGTCCATTTGGTAGAACTAGTTAAACCACCCTTATAAAAATTTCTTATATTTCTATTACCAACTGTGCTTATTACCTGCATTCTCGCTGGCAAGGACTTACCATCTTCCTTTGTTAGGTCTGGCCTTGGATCTAAAATTATAGTCCTATTAGAGACCTGCCACCTGCTCCTAAGATTTATGTTCGATCACAAACAGTCTCAGCATTGAATTTTTCCCATATTCACCAAGTCTACTACCACATCACTCTTCTTCAAGTCAGAGATACTCTCACGTACTTCACTCTCTTGTTTTACTGACTGAATTCTGTCTTCCAATGTTGCTTTTGTGTGTCCAAGCAGGATGGGTATTACGTGTGTGTGTGTGAGAGAGAGAGAGAACAGAGACAGACACTAGACAGATAGGACAAAAGGAGGAATGTACATTCAAGTACAGGGTAATGGTGAACATTGAAAGAGTGAAGTCTAATTTCAGGTGAAAAGAAGGCCTTCTAAGGAGTAGTTAATGAGGACAAAAAGTCAAATCCCTTCATTTTTTTGTTGTTATTTTTTTAAATTTATTTATTTATTGGAAGGGGGGGGGTGCAGACAGGGAGGGAGAAAGAGAATCCCAAGCAGCTCCTCTGACAGCACAGAGCCCGACGCAGGGCTCCATCCCACAAACCATGACATCATGACCTGAGCCGAAATCAAGAACTGGACACTTAACTAACTGAGCCACCCAGGCACCCACCACCCTCATCTATTTTTATTAAGATATTTAAGAACAAAGGGCTCTGAATACAAATACTGCTCAATAAATACTGTTGGTTTACCCCGACTATGTAAGCACATACACATATACACCTGTACTAAAATAAAATTGGTAATATATCAAAATTTTAATAGTGGATATTTCTGAGGACTAGAATTTTGGGGAAAAAAAACTTTTCTGCTATTTTCCTACAATTGTTGTTTTTCCAATGTTTCCTCATTAATCTAGTATATGTTACTAGAAAAAAATGATTTATACAAATGAATAAATGGCAGCAGCGTGGATAGTAGGAAATTCACCTAAGCATTAAAACCTCTGACCTGCACAGCCAGCTGAGCTCCGCTCTAGAAATAATGAATCTAGCTGAAGGCAGTGGGACAGCAGACTTAAGCTCCTACTACATAGAACCCGGAATGAGTCCTGAAGCTTTAGGTTATTCTGGTGTGTTTGAATAGAAAAGCAGCCTAAGTCTATGCCTTCCTTAGTACATAGCATATTTTCATAATCACAGGGATTTTGGCTTCTGTTCTAGTATAGATTAGCTGCTAAACGCTGGGTCTGGCAACTAGCTGGGAACTATGATGAATCTGACTATGAATATACTTCCTACACCTATCCCAACAGAAGGATGCTGCTCTAAAGCAAATGAAGCCCAAAGGACATTTTAAACTCAAGGAATTTAAGACTCAGGGAATTTAAGAGAGGACATATCAGAGCATTGTAGGTCCCACACAGATCTTACATTCTACTTGGAGATATAGGCAATAAACAAGGCTATTAAAAAAAGAAAGAAAGAAAGAACGGTGCTACTTTGAGCAGGACAGGCAGAGAAGTTTTCTCTCAAGCTAACATTTAAACAGAGACTGAAAAAGTACAACAGTAAGTCATGTGAACAGTTAGGTGAAGATCACTCTAGACAGAGAGAACACAAGTTCAAGGACAGAGGTAGAGTCTTTTCCGTACTGAATAGCAAAGCAGCTGGATTAGTGACCAGGAACAGAAACTAGTTAGTCTGGAATCAGATAATATATGGCCATTGGGTCATAGTAAAGATTTTCAATTTTATTGAGTATGATAGGAAATCATTAGAGGGTTTTATTTACTGCATATTTACACTTTAAATGGATCCTTCTGACCATGTATAAAGTATAGCTAAATGAAACCAAGAATAGATACAAGAGGTAAGAGAATAAAACACTAGAATAACCTAAGCAAAAAATGGTGAGAACATCTAATTTAATTTTGGCCTTTGGAACAGAGAATTAAAAAAAAAAAAGGAATCAACAATTTTTCTAGACTTAGTTTATGAAGGGAAGGAAGAGGTAATTTCAAAGTAACTTCAGGATTGGAAAAAAAGAATGTAAATTTGAAAGGGAAAGCAGCAAATTAATGTTTATGCATAACTGTGTCCAGGCTAGAAATGATGATGGCATGAATGAAAGGTGATGACGACAGAAATGGAGAGGTAGTCAGATTGAGAATTCAGATTCGGATTCGGTTTTGCTGATGTGGGATGTAAAACGAGGACTGACAGGATGACATCAGAATGTTTGACCTGTTACCATTTACTTGAAGGGGAATACTATAGGAAAAACAGATTTGGTACAGAAAAATCAAGAATTCAATCTGGATATATCAGGTTTAGGTACAAAGTTGGATATGGGTCTTTCAGGGGAAAGATTCAAGTCACAGATAGAACCTGGGGAATCTTTAATATAAGGATGGTAATTTAAAGACCACTTGGATAGCGAATGCATCTGAAAAAAATGAAGTGTCCAGGTTTAGAGTCCTGGGGCACTTCAACATTTAAGGTCAGAATGAGGGAGGGGACCAGGAGAGAAGACTGAGAGGGAGTAGAAATGAGAAAAAGAGATCAGAAAAAAGATGCCCTCAAAGCCAAATGAACAAAGTGTCTAAGGGAATACACTGTGAATAACACAACTATGTAGTTTCCTTGTCTTCTCTCCGATCCCAGTGCCCTGCATGGAAAACATTAGCTTATGTCAAATTTAAGTATTCCCCATGCCTTTCAAATGTATGTAGAAGACCAGTGATTACCATGCCATCCCATTATGGCTTAGTTTGTTTAGCCCTCTTGGTTCTTCCCCTTCTTCTCCAGCCTGTATCACTAGAGAATGACACTGGATTAAGCACAAGCTAAAGAGACCACAGATTTTTCAAAAATCACACATCCTGAAAGCTAAGCATGTAAGCATAGTAAAGAAAAATTAAATTGCAGGTATGTTAGTCTGATGCAGTGAGGAGAAAATGAGTCTTAGATGTAAGCAGGTTTCTTTTGTGCCAGCTCTACACAACGGACTTCTTCCGTATTTGTTTGTTTTCTTATTCTTTGACTCTATTCTGTTAAATTTATTTTTAGCTATTGTTGGGCATCCTTCAGGAAAGGGAAATACTAAGGACTATAATCAAGTATAACCCAAAGGTTCCAAATAACAGCCTACTTAACACATCAATGTCAAAGAAAAAAAAGCACCTTTCCTCCCAGGGGAATCAGATTCCTTCTTGTTAACTCTAGGAGCTTGTGAGTCTTCCTGACTTTGATATTAATTGCAGGGATTATTGGTATTACTGTTATAGGTTATAGTATAGGCTAAAAAGAAAAACAATACCATAAGTGTTCTTTATCAGACACTACTGATATTGTTGATATCAGTGGGACAAATCTATCAGGAACATCACATGAGGTAATACAGGTAAACAGCAGAAGTGTACGTCATGTATCTTTATTTCTATTATCCATGATGGAACTTACTGTGTATCTTACAATAGGTATTTACCGGCTTCACCGCCTTGATAGAGAAACTGAAGCACACAAGGGCATGCATTCCTTGCCTATGAGTTACTTTGGGGATTTGCCACCGGTTTGTACAGAAGGTAGAGCTCGGTGCACTTGAAGAGGTGATTTACTCAATGGTGCCTGATCTCTTCACCCCAAACTTTGGCCTGCCTTCCCCACATCTGATTTCCTTAGGAAAAAATGACTCATTACAAGGAAATAAAATCAAAGTAGCCCCCATATCTTCAGAATATAAGAACCAAAATAGGTCACTGTATCCCCAGACCACTAGCTATTTTGGAAAGATTTTATTGTTGATGTGGAAATAAATTTTTTATGAATAAATAAGGTTGAGGAATGACCAAATTTATTTTTCTAAATTTTGTTGCATTTGTCATTTTTAATATATAATTACATTTATTTTCTTACCTGAATTTATATATATGGTTTTGTATTTCCCCCAAATTATGTAAGCTCCAGTCTGCACCAAACCCTCAGCTCCCTGAGGTAAAATGTATTCATTAAACTCACAAAGCTGGAAATGAGTACAAGTGGCCTTTGAAGCTAGAGCTCAAAGAGCTCTTTCTATAGCACCTTTACTACCGTCATCATTTAAACCTCGCTGTTAATAAAGTTCATCTTCTCTTGAGAATAAATAAATGTGAAGAGGAGAGAAAATGAATGAAAATTTTAGAGAAAAGGATACTATTAGGCACACAAAGAAGAGGCTAGAGGTACCTAAAGATAACCTATTCCTGCTTCACAATTTTGCCTAGACTTGTGCTACTGCTGTCATGTTATAGTGCTGGCTAAAAAGAATTATTCATTAAGTGTACATGAGTGTAAACTTTTATTTTGTCCTTACCCTTGCATTTCTAAAAATTTGACTATGGTTTCACAATTGGCATGCCTGTGAGACTGTCTGATGAAAAAAAAAAATCTGCAGTACACCCTTTGTTTACGGAAATCTTTATCTCAGAGGTGCCAACCTACTTTTATTTTTGGATGGTGGTTATGCTATTAGTAAATGTACCCAACAGCAATTTCGTGACTTACACACCCAATTAGTAAAATAAACAACTGAAACTAGCATTAAGTATGCTAATAAGTCTACAGGATTATTTCCTAAAACAATTATACCAACAAAACAAAGGTTACAATAGGCAGATAGAAGCCAATTACACTTTGAGATTTGTTTTTTGTTTTTTTTTTTTTTTTTTGGAAGATTCATACTTGCTCTGCTATTAAATCTCGTGGAAAAGCCTTCCTCTGGGGACTACTTTCCTAATTCATTTGGTACCATGCTAACACTGACAAAGAAAAAATGGACTAAAAGCACAAGGTTCTATAATAGGAATAAACTTCAACACACCTAATACACAGTTAGGGCAATTGAACATTGTATTTTTTGCCAATTGCAAGCAACAGGCACCTTTTTGCTTTTATTAACCCAGCTCAGCTGATATGAACAGACAGAATTGAAAGAACTGAAAGTGCTTTATCATTTGCAGCCAAATTTCAATTTTCTCTTTCAAGTACAGTTGAATGCATTTTCTTTGCAACCCAAAGACAGAAGATCTTGATTACTATTGCAAGAATAATCTTAGCCTTTGTGCGAAGAATATAGGGAAAATAAATAGTTTCTCTGGATGATGTGTCAGTTTGTGAACTTACAAAATAAGATATATTCTTAGAGGTAGGAAAATTAAATTAAGGTGAAATGGTACACCCATTAAAATGACAAATGAAGGCTTATTTTTGTAGGCCATAGCTGGCTTCCCTATTGTCTTTTGTCCTTAGCTTCACCCTAGGGGCACAGACAACAGAACCAGAAACAAACAGGGTCAAGACAGGGGCAAGCGTCTGGAAATACAGGTCACTCAGGCTGTGAGTCCCGTCATGAACTATAAAATTAAGGTTCTAACCCTTCTATCCCCTACCACCACTCTTATTTCAGGTCTTTAGGAAGAAATAGAGTCGGTATCTCTCCAGGTTTATTCTCATTTTTACCCACATAAACAGTATCAATCCAACACCATCCCAGCTGGAATCTTTATAACAAGCAAAGCCAAGCATTCATCCTCTCGAGTATTAGGAAAAGCCGTATTTTTTGGTGCTACCTTTATTTGATCCTCATTCAGCAGATAAACATCACTTGGGCTTCTGCTAAGAAACAGAACAGTCACTGCCTGCATTAACAGAAGACACGATTCAGGAGCCAGACCGTTACTGTCCCCTGTACTCTAGCTCCTCAAGCACCCCCAGGACAACCCCCATGGCTGCCGACTCTGTACTGCTCTCCCATCACCATCTCACTCACCTCCCCTCTCTCTCACTGCTCAAATTTAACAGCTTATTCACAATTTATCTGACAAAACATTCTGCAATAATGGGTGACAGTGGTTTAATGTGCAAATTTACATGAATATATGAGTTCAGGCCTCCCCCCCATTTCATACCCCACTTCATCTGGATAATACTTTAAACCAAGAAATTAATGAGGATTTCTCAGACCTCATTTTCTTTTACCTCATTTCAAAATTTGATGTAGCTAACCACAAGTTGTATAAACCCTGACAGCTGGGTTTTGTGTTTTTTGGTAATGCAAGCGCCTGACTTAAGTTTTGACTGGTGAGGCACTGGCTTCAAACAGACATCCCCTTCAAAGATGGCTCTCCTTGAATAACTACATTGTCAGGCAAGCCTGGGTGGCTCAGTCTTGTAAGCACCCAACTCCAGATTTTGGCTTAGATCATGATCTCATAATTCATGAGTTAGGCTCCTGAGTTCAAGGCCCATGCTGGGCTCTGTGCTAACACTGCAGAACCTACTTGGGATTCTCGGATTCTCTCTCTCCCCCTCTCTCTCTCTGCCCCTGACCCGCTCTTGATTTCGCTTTATCTCTCTCTCTCTCTCTCTCTGTCTTTGAGAGACGGGGGGAGAGGGAGGAGATGGAGAGAGAGACAGAGAGTGAGCTAGCAAGGGAGGGGCAGAAAGAGAGAGGGAGACACAGAATCCAAAGCAGGCTCCAGGCTCTGAGCTCTGTCAGCACAGAGCTCGATGTGGGGCTCGAACTCATGAACCTCAAGATCATAACCTGAGCCAAAGTCGGATGCTTAACTGACTGAGCCACCCAGGTGCCCCGTAAACTTTTTAAAAAATGAATAAACACAGTCAGCCATGCAGGAAACTAGATAAAGAGCCAGGTGACACCTTAGGCTTCTTTGTTTCAGAGATCTTGGTTGATTTCATTAACTGCCCACTTGGACTGCTTGTTTTTTCTCTTCCTGCACTTTAAATTCCCACTCTTATGTTGTAAATTCACCACTGAACAGCTCTAGACCCTCTACCCTGGATCCCAATACAAGCAGAACCCCAAGCCCACGCCATTTCCCTCCCTCCCTCTCTTCTGTCTCATCCCCCTCTGGACCTCGTTGTGTGGCCCCAAGTGTGCCATGTAATTTCTAAGAATTATAAGTAGTAAATATTTTTTCAAAGTTTCTTGATGGTTATTCCAGAAAGCATCTTCCGACCATACAAAGAACCACAAAGGCAAGTCCAGCCACAACACGGGTTATCCATAGGCTGAGACTGGTATATAATACCACATTAATTTGGTATCGCTATTTCTTCAGCTTCCCTAAGTATACTGGCTATGTTCTCTAACCCTCACCTCTGTTTCTCCTCCTAGCTTTCTTTGAGCTATTTCTCTAAAATTTGGCCTTATAACTCAGAAGGTTTACTCACTCTTTGGCCTTATAACTCAGAAGGTTTACTCACTCTCATAAAGGCTATCACCTTTAGATTGATGAATTCTCCTAACTAGAATTCTAGTATAGACGTTCAATGTCTATACAGAGATTTTTCTCCTAGATCTAGTCACTGGCCAACACCCAAATATGCACAAAAATTAATTTGCTGCTTTCCTTTCCAAATTTATATTCTTTTTTCAGAATCCTGAGGTTACCTCTAAATTACCTCTTTCTTCCATTCATAAATTAAGTCTAGAAAAGCTGTTGATTCTTCTTTAGAATTCTCTATTCCAAAGGCCAAAATTAAATTGGATGTTCTCATCATTTATTGCTTAGGTTATTCTAGTATTTCCCTAATTGGTCTTCCTGACACAAATCTTTTTCCATTCAATCTACCAATGACAAATTTTCCTAAAATACTGTTTCTCATTCTTTTGCTTTCCTGTTTAAAAACTGTGATGACCCTGGGGCGCCTGGGTGGCTTGTCGGTTGAGCGGCCGACTTCGGCTCAGGTCATGATCTCGCGGTCTGTGAGTTCGAGCCCCGCGTCGGGCTCTGTGCTGACAGCTCAGAGCCTAGAGCCTGCTTCGGATTCTGTGTCTCCCTCTCTCTCTGCTCCTCCCCCACTCATGCTCTGTCTCTCTCTGTCTCAAAAATAAATAAACATTAAAAAAAAATAAAAATAAATAAATAAATAAAAACTGTGATGACCCTATATTGCTTGTAGCATATTATCTTAAACCCTTTGGTCTAGCCTGATAGGTTCATTGCTAATACCATATCTCCTTCTGTAACCAATAATGAATCACAGTGTACTTTAAAATTATCCTATAAAATCATCAAGAAAGGGATTGTTTCATCACTTATTTATCATTGTTGCATCACTTATTTATCACTGTATGTCACTACTAGAAGAAAAAAATTTACATGCATTCAGAAAATGGCCTTGGTTCAGGTTAGTATCCATACCTGATATGCTGTCTTCTTTCTTTACTTCTTAGAAAAAGCAAAGCCCAACTCATATACCATATCCTCCACTAAACATTATCAATACTCAACCTGTATCGATCCTTCTTTATCAATTCTCACAGATTCACAACATCCTATATTGTATTTCATGTGAAGTAGCTTTGTCTTTCCAGCTAGGTATTAATTTTTTTGAAAACGCATCAGAGTACTAAACAGAAATTTAAAAGAATTTGAATCTTTATAATTAAAATCTAAAAGATGAGTTAAGAAATGCAGCAAACAAGAGATTTCTTCTAACTACTAGATTTAGCTACTAGTAAAGAATGAAGTCTCTGTGTGCTAGTAGGCAGAAAATCCATTTTTATAAAGCTCCTGAGAGAATGGAAACCTAAGTGCCATTCAAGGAGGCACGTGTGTGTAAGTGATATATGTACAAATACATAATGGAGGGGACTCTTTCACCAAGGAAGGTAACTGAGTTGTAAGCTAAATAATCTTCCATGAGGAAAATATAGACTCGTCTGTAGATTTCAACGCTCCTGACAGACACCATCCAACCTAAATTTCAGCCACAAATTCATTTCATACATAAAATAAATAAAAAGTAATTTCCATTTTATTCTTTCTGCAACATGAATATAGGCATTTTTAATATCTTAAAAAGCATTAATTATTACAATGTCAATCATTGTAGAGTACTTGCTATGCCCCAGATACAGTATTAACATCTTTATCCAGCAGAAATGATAAAAATGATATAACATATGTATAGGAAAATGAAACATTCCTGGATTTCTCATTGTTCCAATGTATTTACTATAAAGTTAAGGAATATTTTCATTTATCCTTGAAAATATTTTCATATATTACAGGATTAAATCTGTAGCCATTTCTTCCCCAAATTATGGTGCTAACTGCTCTGATCTAAAAGGATAATAAAACTTATCTTCCATAAAGACAAAAGGTTACATCCTGGGATAGGTACCTAGGTACCGAGTAAAAGTGCTAAGATGACTATTTCTAGGTATTTACAGTTCATGCAGGAATGAAACCCATTCCCAGGTCTGACACACACAGAGCTATCTGACTTTTGGGGAGATTTTACTTATAGACCTACGTGTTATAGTTAGCAATCAGGCCCATAATGTTTCCAAGGAGACTCTTTCAGGAGGGAAGAAAGATAACTGCTTCCTTACCACTTAATAAGCAAAGAAAATTTGTGTTTTCATGTTCTTCACCTATGGACAGTTTGTTACTTAAGTTGTCAGGTTGCATTATGTCACCACAAATGTAAGGTCAGAGGCAGGGATACTTTTATTATTTAGGGAATCTGTCACTGATACAAAACACCATATGTATGCATTCAAAATAAAATAAATATAAATATTAAAAACCTGAAACCCAACACAATGTGAACCTTACAGTCTTGGCAGTTCTGAAAATTCACATGCGCAACATATAACTTACTTTATTTCCACATCTCATTATAATTTCTGCCTCTGATAACTTAACCTAATACAAAACTTCAATCTTGGCTTTTAAATTTAGACTTTTCCTGTGATTTTCACTCTGGTTTCAGAAAACCATATGAAACACTGGGGCATCAAGAGTGGTATGCACATGATCTGTACATATCTTTTGACAATATAACTTGTCATATATTTCATCCAGGTAGACACTAAACACAGGTTGTTATTGGAGTATGTAATAAAATCGTGATGCCTTGCTGATTTGATTCCCATCTCAGTTAGGAGGCATAAACAAGCCTCTGAAATTTCAAACGAATAACCCTATTGTCCATACCACTGACTTCTCTCTTGATAAAGGGAGAAGTGGGAATAACTAGGTCAATAACTGACACTCCTGCTCAACTTCTGAACAACTAAGAGATACAAGGAAGTTGGCTTATTGAGAGATCAAAATTTTACCTCTATATCTGAGAAGGGAAGACTACAGTTTATCTATTAATGTGTTTTCCAGTACTGATTCCAAAATCAGACAGACTTTCTCATTCAGTACCAGCAGTATAGTATGGGGACAGTCATTCTCCTACCCCTGTAAAATGATAAAATGCGAGAGCAGAAGCAGCTTCCTGAGGACAGCTCAATCCCCAACAAGGGGATAAGAGACTCCCAGCCGCTTCTCAATTCACCAAATAACTCCTTGAACTACTCCAGTAGAAGTTAGAGGCCTAATGTGTTAGGACAATGGACCATAAACATAAAAGAAAACATCAGAAGTGTGAAGAAAACATTCAACAACCCCTCCTACATAACAATATTCTACAGCTTTCTATTGTCCTAAACCACTGGGCTTAACCATGAAGCTTCAGCTGAACCAAGGTATTGTCCCCCCAGAGAAAAGAATCAGCCATCTATCAAGACATTAGTGCTCCTATCTTTTTGAGTAACCTACTCTACCTGTGATTTTGGGTATCCTGCTGGTACCACTATTAGCAGTGCAGATTTTTGAGCCCAGAATCCTTCAAAATAGGCAAAAAACACATTAATTAAATGTGTAGCCATTCTATATCCAAAGCTGAAATGTTTTCTCAATTCTATTTCCCATCCCAAATTATGAACAGCATATTATCTAGGATTTCTATCAAAGGTACTACATAGATCAAATTGCTTAAATTCTAAGAATAAAAGTCTAACATTATTTGCAAATAACCTCCTTAAACTATTAAAATCTCAAAGAGAAATTAAAGTCCAAAGATTAAATTACTTCGACAGTTCAAATACAAAAACAAATTAAGTTCAAAGAAATTGATGTTTACAGTCAAATTCTCAGGCCCCTGTAAGCTACATCTCCACAAAGTTAAAATCATACTACTTAGTTGAAAGTCCAAGACAAATATCTTCCTCACAAATTTCTTCTACTTCCTCTTGGTCAGTCACTTTCAATGTCTAGGATAAGTATAGTTCTTTCAGGGATTCAGGAATTGTATCATGTCAAAGACAAGTTTTTACTAACTACATTTTAAAGAGTCTAAAAAACAGTTATCCAGAAAAAAGTTGAATTCTATATCATACTCCATGACCATTGATAAACTCAAAAGGAATCAAAGATTTAAAAGCAAAAAGGAAAAAAAATGCAACCATGAAAATACTAGAAGAAAACAGAAAAATTCCTTTATAAATTGGAGAAAGACATTTCTAAACACGACTCAAAACCATAAAAGAAATACTTATATATTACACAACATTAAAAATCTTACCAGGATCAAAAAACAAATGACCCATTTGGGGGGAAAAAAATTGAAACTCACATCATAGGCAAAAAGGTCCATTTCCCTCAATATATAAAGAGCAGATAGATATCTAACAGAAATAAAACACTAAAAGCTCCCTAGAAAATGAGGAAAGAAATGACAGCCAATTCACACACAAAAAAATTCAAACGGCCTTTCAACAAATGAAAAGACATTCAACTCATTCATATCTTATTAAGTAATAAATAAAAAATAGGGGCACCTTGGTGGATCAGTCGATTAAGCATCAGACTTCAGCTCAGGTCATGGTCTCAAAGTCTGTGAATTTGAGTCCCACATCAGGCTCTGTGCTGACAGCTAAGAGCCTGGAGCCTGCTTTGGATTCTGTGTCTCCTTCTCTCTTGCTGTCTCTCTCTCAAAATTAAAAAAAACATTAAAAATTCTTTTTTAAAAATTTAAGACAATCCTCAAAACACATTTTTCACCTATCAGACTGGCAAAAATGTGAACATGTCTGATAAGGCTATGATAAAGCAGAATGAGAAATGGTAAAAGACTCATGGAATTTGACAATGTATAAACAATACTACACATGCGTTTATCTCTTCAGCAGTTCAACTTCTAAGAATTTGTACTACAGATAGGATATATCTGCCAAGAATGACAAGCATATAAGTATATATATTTATTTATCACCACACTATTTGTAATTGCAGAAAAATAGAAATCACCCAAATGTCCACTCAGAGACTGTTTAAATAAACCATGACTATATGTATATACATACATATATAAGGACTACATATGTATATATAAAATAAAAATTAAAAAATAAGCTGTGACAAATTCACATAATACAATATTAATATTATGCAGCAGTAAAAACAAATGAGAAGCTCTATATACTGATAAGGAAGTATTTCCAAAATATGCAGTTAAGTGGAAAAAAAAAAACATAAGGTGCAGTGTATAAAGTTTGCTTTCTTTTGTAGAGAAGAAAATATATTCATATTTGCATTCATTTGCATTTTTAAAAATTACACAAGAGGCATATATAATATAGGACCTACTAAATCATTTACCTAACTAGTCTAACTTGAGCCAGACTGCCTGGGTCTGTCTCTGCCACTTACAAATTAACTTTTTTGGGCCTATCTATAAAATAGGAATTATAGGAATTCTTACATTAATAGCGCTGCTACACAAAATAAATGAGCTAACATTTGCAAAATACACAGGTCAGTACTGGGCACTTAATAAGGATTATAGACTTATTTGTTAAACAATTAGATAAGTAAAATGCAAAGTGGACAAAATATTAGTCAATGTATACTTTTCTTTATATCACTTTAGTTTTTGAACTATTAGTTTGAGTTTTGGATGGTTCAAAAACAACAGTAAACGACTATATAAACTTAACAAAACTGGCCCCAAACCCATGAAGGTTAAATACAAGCCATTCTCAGATCAGATTACACACCCCCCCCCCAAAACACTGTGTTCATAGAAACCAGAAGTGAATGACATCTAAAGGAAGAAGGGACCTGGAAATATTCTTGGTTTCAGCTCAACTAAGATGCTTGTCAGTTTGTGTGAGTAGCAGATTCCAGAAAACTTTTATTAGAGCATTAATTCTGACACTATAGATTCATCACATCTAGGGACACAATGCACTTAGCATACTGTTCTCTCTCACAGAATGACAGTTGAGATATTCTTGCCTTCCAGAAAACTTTTAAAAATTTTCAACCCGAATCACCAAATTGTATTTGAAGTACAATATTTTCTTCTGCAACCTATTTTAAAAAACCTCTTCATTTCCGCTCCTTCTTTTAACCTCCTGTTTCTGGCACTCTGGAACTGCTGGAAGTAGACTCTTCCTTGTTATGAAGCAGGGGTTACTATCTTCAGGAAACAAATATTTTCAATCCTATACTACAAGTGCCTCTTTCCATCACCTCTTGTTGTGGAATTGCAAAGCTAGTGAGCCTGCCTCTTGGAGAGGGGTTCTTTCTTATCCCGTTTGTTTTGGCTGGCAAATCACTCTCAACAGATTCCTGAACTGAGGCTTCGACCGATGCTTCTGAAGACCCAACCCCTAGAGGCCCAACAAGAACGAATGCCTGGTCCATATGCTCCTCCAGGCACTGTCTTTCATCACAGAATTGTTCAGACCTTGAATAGCATTTTTTTCTGCTACATATTTTCTGCAGCAATGAAATATGCCTCTAGTGTTCATTTCCTTCCATTCTCTTCTACCCTTTTCAGACAGCTTAAATTTTTTAACTATTTATAATCTGTTTAGAAAGTTGACTTTCTACTTGCTTAATCTATTAATTTGGCCTCTTCAAAACATTCAGGATTACTGTTGATTGCTGGAAAGAATATTTGGCTTCTTTTTTATCTGTTTCAGACTTTAGGGTTTTTTTCTAATATATTCCTCTATTTATTAAATTCCAGAATCATCTCTAAAACCAACGATGAAATCATTCAGTTCTTTACTAAAAGAATCTACTCTTAAAAAAAATTTTTTTTTCTCCTCCATTTCCCTGGGATGCATAACTCCACGCAGCAACATTTCCCCCATCAACGTGAATCGTCCCCATCCAAGCTTGGATCTAACTCATCCTCTTGGCTGGCTTCTTTCAATATGCCCTATCTTGCTGAGTCTTGTCTCACGTCCTAATTCTTGGGCAGTGTTCCTTCTAGGCACAAACTGTACTTCTACACAAACCTACAATTACTACAGATTACCTTAAAGATCACCTAATGGTACTTTGTGCATTCTGCAGGTCTTATCTTTGCCAATCTGGATGATGCTGTCCTAATAATAGCTTTTACATCATCCCTTATCTGCGATCTCTCAGTACTTTTCTGACTCTTTCTGAAGGAGTCATTCCATTTGAGGTCTTTCCTCTTTCTTTTCCATTAACTTGAGACCTCGCCCCCTATTTCAATCTCATAGCAACTGAACACCTTTCCCTTTTCCAATACTCTGTGGAAGAGAATTTAGATCCCCCCCCCCGACTCACCATTTCTCACAGATGTCTACTTGAAAGTCAAATTATTTTCTATGTCACCTTTGTCAAGTTCATCCCCAATTTCTCTATTTTTTTCCTTAAAAAGTTTTATTTTCCTCCAACTATTTTTTCTTTTGTTTCCAATTCTTTCTATTACTCTACATTAACCCTGAAGCACAAGTTTTAAGTGACTCTAATACCTTAACCTCCTAAGCAAGATCAATTATTAGAGCTAGACTATTTCAAGCACAACCCTTTTTTTTTTTTACTGGCTTTCTAAGCCACCTCTTTTGCAACACTTTATAGTTTTTCATCCTCAATTTAAGGAGAAGATATATGCTCTTTACAGTAAGGGCCCCCATTCTTCTTTAATTTGATATCCATCGACCTCCTATGAATGGAGTCCAGTATGAATCTCAGCAATCAAAAGTCATAGTCAAACTGTATGGAATTATCAAATTCACAGCCACCTGAAATCTAAGCAACTTTTAAACCTATAGACAAGTTATATGATTCCTAGATTTGTTCTTCCAACATTCCTTCCCCTGACTCTGAAGAGGAGTCAAAACATAAAAGAGGATGAGAATCTGAGGAGACTTTCTATGCCACCAGCCTAGGCCTGGAACTAAATATTTCCAGCAGTTACAGCTAACACTGACACCTAAAAAAGGCTGGTACATGAAAAGGGCTTGCTTTTTTACCAAAATCTTGTCTCAGACAAGGCTAGTTAAAAAACATTATATATCAGAGTTTAAGGTCAAGCAGCAGTAACAATCTGACTAGGATGCGCTGAGTAAGGATGTCTCCGCACTTTTGGTCAGATTTTGCTTTGCTGGGCACCCCCAAAGCTCGCCTGTCTTTGCTTACAGCCGAAAGCATGCAGGCTTGCCTCCAAACCAAGGGGTGTTTACTTTTTTTTTTTTTTTTTAATGTTTTGTGTATTTTTGAGAGAGAGAAAGAGAGAGCCCAAGCGGGGAGGGACAGAGAGACAGGTAGACACAGAACCCCAAGCAGCCTCCAGACGCTGAGCCGTCAACGGGGCTCGAACTCAAGGACATGGAGATCATGACCTGAGCCGAAGCTGGAGGCTCAAGCGACTGAGCCACCCAGGCTCTGCGGGGTGTTTACTTTTATACAGTTAGCCACTCCCCAGTGGACAAACACCGCCATAAGCTGTAACCCACTACCACAGAAAATACGTGGTCAGTGCCCACCTAGTCCAGTATCATCAAAGTTTAACACCTCCCACGTTAGCCATGCCAGAAGCTTGCCCGAAGCTCTATTCCACGCACTACAACACAGAATTCCTCTTTTTCATTTTCTCTTTACTCCCACTCTCTATCTTGGATGTTGGGGTGTGAGTAGAGCCCGACACGTAAACGTCTCTCTTTGGGAAATAAAAGTAAAGCGGCAGGAAAACCAAACTATTCCTTTCTAACTGCCAGAAATAATATTGAAGACCATGGCTCATAAACGGCAGGCGTACTGACTCCGAACCCGAGCATTCGACTTACCAACAACGCCACAGACAGCACCCAAACGGCTACGGCGACGACTGCGATGATGGCGCCGAGGCGAAGCCGCGCGCGGCAACGTTACAGCCTGGAGAGGCGGAGCTAAGTGGGCACTTCCTGTGCGCAGCTCCTCCCTAAGAGGAAAGAAAGAGGCGGGTCACACCGCCAACGCTCTCTTCCAAATTGACCAATCAGACCACGGAAAGAAGTCAGAAGCGCATCCTTAGGCCTGTTGTTTTCACATATGTCCATCCATAGTAGAGGGAACTGTTTCGTGAGTTACGAGTTCCTGCTCCTCAATGTAATGCAGTCTCTCTTGGAGAATTTAACTTGCATGTCACTGCAATCTTTTGGCAAGCTCAATGGCGCTCTCAGTTACATCTTCATCCCTCTTGGTCACTAGGGAACTTTGAGATTGCCTGCAGCCACAAAGCGAGCTACAAGTCTGCTGTATATCTCACCTCTCCTAAAAATGCCAGGTTACTAATTATGGTAACCACATAATACGTGTCCAAACTAGGACACTTAAAAGGAGAAAATAAGATCAATTACAATTATAAATTTTGGGGACGCCTGAGTGACTTGGTCACTTAAGCCACCGACTCTTGATGTCCCCTCAGGCCAGTGAGGACCCTGTTTGGGAATCTTTCTCCCTTTCTTTATAGTTACATCTAATTGCAAATATTTTGTTTTATTCATTCACAGAGCTTAATCTCAGAAGTGGGAAGGGACACATTGTGCTTAACACTCTCCTTTTTTCATAACTCTGTTTCCTGTATCTCTGAATAGTGACTACTACACTCTACTTCTTAGTGTAGATCCCACTCAGATATCCAAGTTGGAAAGAAGAGGAGATTAGAACACTCAAAAGAAGATTTTGTTAGTTGCCAGATTGGTTCTTTTCTCTAATGGAATATGATGAAAAACTAAACTTGAGAAGAGGAACAGCAATGAAGAGAAAAAGATGAGAGGCACATGCTATAGGCTTCAGGGAGTTATTTATGGAGACTTTTGGAGACAGAGATACAGAGGTGGACAGTGGAATATGGGAAATGGACTACATAAAAGGGTATTTTAAGAAGTGTTCATTTGTATTATATTAATATACTTCATAGTGTTTATAATAATTATCTACCTGGAAGTTGATTTTTTTATTGCTGTGTTAGGATTCTATGACCACCATACTGTAACCATATGATTTAAATAGGATAAGAAAGGAACCAATGGAATTTAGGATAAAATTTCATAAAATTATATGTACTGATCAAAAAATGGTTCAAGTCTAAAATAATTACCTAGCTACATTAGCACTTATAAAACATGTTTAATCTATGATACCAGGCTACACATCCCTATACCTTGACCATCTTCATGATTCTTTGAGAGGCTCTACTTTATGTTTCCTGGCAAGTTTTTGGTTTTGTTTTTTTGTTTTGTTCTGTTTTGTTTTTATTTAAGCTAATGGTTTGCAAGTTATTTGACAGAACCAACACCTCCATTTATTTATATCATAAGAACTTCTCATTTATATAGATTCTCTAAAGTTGTGAAATTGTACCCCAGAAACTAAAATTTTCCTTGTTTCAAATGTCCACTGACTTGGCTCAATTGCCGGCCTACTATCTGGCCTGGCGTCCATTAGCTAACTAAAGGGACAGTTAAGAGGATAGTGTAAAATTAGCAGGATACAATATCTTCATTGTCACAATCCCAAAACTCAGAGTCCCTTTAAAACTTAATTGTGTTGCTATCTTTAGCTAAGGTTTAGGAAGAAGCTGCTCTGCCCTGGTAATTCTTTTCCCTGGAACCTGAATGACCTCTCATTTTTACACCCTGCTAACAGAAACATATGTGACCCAGTTTTTCTCAGAGTCTTGTTTTGTGTGTTATAAATGTAGAGATATGTATTCTCTATAGATTTTTTTTAAAGATAAATGATTCTTCTCCTACATCCTCTCCTCTGGATTGGTGTTTGACTATTAGGTAGTGACAGTGGACACAACGGCATACCAAATGACTCGGGTGAAAGGGACATAATAGCTTGAACCCTTTTTCATAAACTGAAACTCTGCACTGATTATAAAGCTAGTTACTCAAAGACCTTTTTTTAAATATCATGATGTGAACAATCAAAGGCCAATATACCTAAATTCCACAGTGGTTTTCAATGACCAAAAGGCATGAAATGTTGACATTCACTAAATAGGCCACTAGTAATGTTAATACAAGTGCAGATTAAAGATGGCTACAATTCTTCGATATTCCTCCTATTGAGAGGTAAGGTCTATGTCACCTCTGCTTGAATCGGAGAGGACACTGTGACTACTCTGACCTGAATATGGTGCCAGGGCCATATTTCTGCTGATTTGTAGGGTGGGCGTTAAAAAACTTTCTATTTCCATTTCCTGTCTCTTGAAATGCTTGCTCTGGGGAAAGCCAGCTTCCCTGTAAGAAATCTGCCCTATGAAACTTCATGTCTTGAGAAAGCCCAAGATAGCCACATAAAGAGAGAAATCCTAAAGTAGCCACCATGATTGTGGTCTTCTCAGTCCTGACTGTGGGTGAAAACACATTCCTATGACTCCATTGTTACCTGCTATTTGACTGCAACTGCACAAGAGACTCTAAGTGCAAGCCACTCAGATGAGCCAACAGAACAATGAAATAAATAAACAAACAAACAAATAAATAAATAGATAGTTGTTTTAAGCCACCAAAATTTGAGGAAGTTTGTTAAGCAGCAATAGATAATTGGAATAACACCCAACATTAATTGAGCACTTAACTATGCACCAGGTACTTTTCAAAACATATCCAAATGAATCAATTAATTTAAACCACTCGAGATAATTATCCTTATTTGACTCATGAGAAAACTGAGCAGCAGCGAGATTAAATAATATGCCTAAAGTCAGACACTATTAAAATGACATATGAATCTAGGGCCTCTGGACCACCAAACTCCCCTAATCTAACCTCTCAGTAAAAAGTGAGGCACTATATTATCATCTTACATGTCTCAATTTGCAGTCTCCCATTTACAGTATCTTGCATTTTCCTAACTAATAATTTATGTCAACATTTATTAAACTCATCAAAAATATTTTCAGCTTCATCATATCAGATGGCAAGATGTATGAAAACTATGAACACACCATAAAAAAGATTAAATTTGAAAGTAAAATCAATACAATTGATACAAAAATATATATTATATACATATGATTTGATCACTTATATAATATCAAACAGGCTTCCTCCATCAAAAGAGAAAAATTAAGAAATACTAACTCTTAAATAAGGTTCAACTTGTATATAATCTCCTAGCCATACAATATTTCCAGCATACATCATGTAGTTTTAAGAGTAACAATGGGGACACCTGAGTGGCTCAGTCGGTTAAACGTCCCGACTTTGACTCAGGTCATGATCTCATGGTTCGGGAGTTCTAGCTTCATTTTGAGCGCAGCGCTGACAGCTCAGAGTCTAGAGCCTGCTTCAGAGTCTGTGTCTCCATCTCTCTCTCTGCCCCTCCCCCACTCGCACTCTGTCTCTGTCTCTCAAAACTAAATAAACATTAAAAAAAATTAAGAGTAACAATGAAACATAAAATGTAAAATAAAATACTAGTTTACATGTAATGTGATTATAGCCAAGAATAGTTAGGAATTCCCAAAGAGGAAGGCATGTTAATACCAGGGATACAAAATTAAAAGGGTTAATTTTGCTTTTATACATTTTATATCTTCAGAATATTTCTGCTTTTACTCTGTTTTTCCTTCCACAGCTTTCTATCTTTAAATTATTCTTACATAATAATATAAAGGTCAATTTGTATTCAGAGGAAGTCATTTCTTACCTCTCAGGCGTCAGATAAGAGAAATGGTTTTAGTTTTGTATTTATATCCACAAAACCAACAACACTCAATAAGGCTAGTTCGACCAGCAACGGCAATTAGCGTGGACAGTATTATTATACTAAGTATCTATGTTTCTGTGAAAACAATTCAGAAACGAGGACAAGTTTAAATATATATCATATTGTATTAATTGAAAAAGACTCATTATTCTGTCCTCACCATTATCTAAACTTTTTTCTGTGCCCTAAGGTTAACTTTTAGTTGTACAAGACTTGAAAATTGATCTAGAAATAGTGGAACGGCATTCCTGCCTTTTAAAGTATTTCATTTCATTGTACCCCCTACCAACTTTAAAAACCATTTGTGGAACTTTGCTCAAATTATTTTTACCGGTGTTTCACTGTATCGCACTGTTTCTCACCCTTTTACCTCCTTGATACCATACTTTTCTTCCTACTCTGACTACAGGAAGGAGTTTGGTACATGGTAGCATGCCATTAGCAATGTACTACTATAGTATTACTAAAATAAGGTTTTCATAGAACAATAATGTAATGTCGATTCTGAAACCAGTGGAACCAATTCTATCCTACAATTACTTATCCGAACTTCTATTTTAAAACAATTTGTATTGTCTGAGGAAGGCATGTTTTGTAATTCAAAGCATGATTATTGCAAAGAATGACAAATATATTTGAGCATTTAAATGACAAACAAAAATTCTCAGAGTTATAAAGAGGAGTTTTCAAACATGATATTGTGTGAAATTGATTCTTTTTTATTTTCTATAAATATTCTCTTACTAAGTGGTATGTGAGATAAACACAGGCAAGAAGTATAAAGTTATATTTATTCTTGGGGCACCTGGGTGGCTCAGTTGGTTGAGGATCCAACTTCGGCTCAGGTCATGACCTCACGGTTTGTCAGTTTGAGCCCCGCCTTGGGCTCTGTACTGACATCTCAGAGCCTGGAGCCTACTTGGGATTCTGTGTCTCCTTCTCTCTCTGTTACTCCCCTGCTCACACAGGGAATAAATAAACATTAAAAAAAAACATTAAAAATTGTTATAATTATATTTATTATTTAAAAAAATAAGATATACAATCTTACAATTTTGAAATGTGTACATTTGAATCCCTCTCCAATTTCTGTAAAGTAAATATCAGAATTATGATTATAAAGGTATAATAATGTCTTTAGTTGAGAGCATTAAAAATGGTTGTTTTGGCCACAGTACACAATCTTAAATTGAAATTCTATGAAGTAATTTGTTTTGCCAGCTTCTTTTAAATAATTATTATTTTATCAAGATGCATGAATAAACTGGAAACTACTATTGGCATACTGTCCTCTTTGGCAATCAACTAAATTCAAATTATCCAGTAAACTAAACCTGCAAAGTAAAAAACACTATGCTAGGAACCTCAGTTTGTCATCAGGCAATGGGCTTATTGATTTTAATCTTGTCAAACTTACAAGATAAAACTGTAAACTTTTGATCAGGGAGCATTGTCTACTCATTTTTTGACCAAATATAGTCAATACATATTTTTATGTATTTTACAAATTAAAAACATATCTGTTATCAAAAATTATAATTTCATATGAAACATACTACAAAAGAGTAGTAGAAGAAATGGATTAATTCCATTAAGAAGAATCAGAGATGGCCTCTGTTAGTGGAAATATTAGTGCTGTGGTTTTTAGGAGGTTGTCAACAAGGGCAGGAAAAAGGCAATTGAGGCAAAGGATTTAGCTTGAAAAGGCACAAAGCGAATTTCAGAAAATGTTTGTTTGGAGAATTTCATATAGTCCTGGGTGGCTAAGGCATAGAACAGGTAGAAGGAGAGGATGAAGGTGACATCAGAGTTGGGTTGTGTTAGGCCCTGAATGTCATGGTAAGGAATTCCTTTTTTATCCCAAAGGTGATGGAAGCCAATAGAGACACTAAGCAAGTGTGAAATGAGCAGAAATATCCTGACATCTGCATGCCAAATGGGTGGGGATGAAGAGATGAGCCCAAGGAGCCAGAAATAAGGCCACCACTTGAGCAGAAATGCAAGGAGTAATTGTATACTGGAAAATGAATTACATATCACTCGATCTTTATGAGGAATGCCAGCATTTTAGGTCTGTTCTTTGAGGGGGTATTTGAATAATTCAGTTAGCACAATCTCTACAGGGCATTTTCAATTCTATGTATGGTTTATTCTTAGAGTGGCCAGAAGTATTATTCTATTCACGATGCAACCTTTTCTGAAATAAAGAGTAATTGCTTTTTACCTCATAATTTTTTAATAATTTATTGTCAAATTGGATTCCATATAACACCCAGTTCTCATCCCAACAAGTGCCCTCCTCTGTGCCCATCATAATTTGTTTTTCTACTAAAAGAAACATTAGACTTGCTTACGAATTTAAAAAAATATTGTTTTCATTTATGTTAGGGTATTATATATTATATGATGTATTGGTTAGAAAAGTATGCACTTGAAAATAAACAAAAATGGAATGATGTCTACCTTTTCCATTTTGCATGCAGAAGAAAAGGGATTTTCGTTCTCTCCATGGCACTGCTAGGGATACCATAAACTGAGGGAAGGAGTTTTGATACCATACTATATTATGTTTACACTAGGGACTAAGTAGGCAAAACGCAGGAAACTGAAGTCAAGGAAGAAATAGAAATGTATCAGAATGTTGGAGTAATGTGCCAATGGAGACATCTTCCCCTGTTAAGAGTACACATGTATCAGTCTGTTTCGTTTTCGAATGATAAATGCAAGTAGGGCATCTTGACAATAATTTTATTCCACAAGCAGACATATGGTCCTTACTTAATAAATGATGCCTCTGATTAGCATTTATTTAACACTAATGATATAAATTCATGAATCCGTTTGCCTAGAATACCAAGCTGATGAATGTTACCCTGAAGAGTTTTCAAATGAGAACACTATCTAAACCAATGTGGAATAGATGACAATAATTGACATTTTCCAGAATAAAAAGAGAGCGACAGCATCGAAGTACTCACACGAGGGATGTATATTTGACTTTAAGAAATCATACGAGAATATAGGTAAGACTTTCATGTTATTTTTCTTGTAAGAGAAATTAATTTTCAGAATGCACAGGGGGTGATAATATAGGTTAGGTAACATGGCAACCAGGTTCATGATTACTGAACCACCCCAGTGTTTTTCATAATCAAGCAGCCAGTAGTGATCTCCAGCTTCCGATTAGTCAGAAAGAAAATTAATTTTTAACTATTCTGTTTCAAAAATGAACTGTGTAGAAATTATTCACAGATGACTAAAATCAAATTATATAATCTAAACAATTGAAGTAATCCAGTTTGAAAAGTCATAATACCTCTCCATCTTCCATTAATTTATTTGTCCTACATCTCTATTTATACTTGTGTTTGAGAATAGTTCTGTTTGATTTTGACTTCCTCTTTCTTCTACATTATTCTACATTCTCTATTATCAGCATTGAATATTATATAATAAATACTATATTGAAAATAAAAGGCAGGCACTTTCTACCTAGTATTGTTCCATTGTTGATCAGTGATCCATAGGGGAAAAAAAAAGCACTGCACAAATCACTACACAATAAAGGCGCTACACATTTTAAATATTAAAATTTTAATAGAAATGTCCTCCTAGGAGCAGAGAGTTGCCTTTAGCTTTGGCTGATATAACAGCACATCATAGACTAGGTGGTTTAAACAACAGAAATGTATTTCTCACAACTTGGAAGCTGGAAGTCCTAGGATCCGGGTGCCAGCACAGTCAAGTTCTTCCAGGCCACAGACGGTCAACTTCTCAGTGTATCTTCACGTGGCAGAGAGCAGAAAGAGGAAGCAGGCTCAAGTGACTCTTATAAGGGCATTAGTCCTATTCATGAGGACTCCACCCCCCTCATGATTTCATCTAATCCTGATTACCTCCCAAAGGCCCTATTTCCTAATACCTTCATATGGGGATAGGGTTCAACATATGCAATGCTGGGGAGACACGAGCATTCAGTCCATAAATGAACAAATAGAATTAAATATGGAAGGGATTTAATTAATATGTCATAAAAGTGAACAATAACAAAAGAATGCTACATATACTATGTATTTTATTAGTTACATATCCATACAGGAATGTGTGTGTCTGTGTATGTGGTGCGGAAAATCCGTGGTCCATTTTTTTCTCAGTTGCGTTCTCTTTTTTAAACGGTACAAATCAAAAAGCCTGAATTTTTTCTCAGAAAACAATTGTTTCAGAAAAAGGAGGTTTACGTTCAAAATATTTCATGATACGTTATAAAATATAAAAAAACGAAAGCTTTCATTAAGAGCATCGGAGTGTTCAAAGCATTTCATCTCATCAAAATAATTACAGCCACTCCTCTTCTGAGCTAGATATTGAAAAGCACGAGCTCACATTTTTTTCTAAGTTAACCTTATTCAGGTTCTTAGAAATTTACTTTGGTCTCACGAGTTAGAGTTAAGTCATAGATTGCTATACTTTATTCATTTTGATGCATCGAAATAAAAAAGACATGTAGATACATTCGCTATCCCTTTAATCAATCAAAAACACGTATGTAAGGTTTTTATTGCACCTCATCAGATATCATGGGCCCTATAACTTTTCTTCAGGTCCATATTACCCACAAATAATTTTCCTGACCATGAAAACTTGGCAAAACTACAATCTAGACAATGGTATTGGTCATGCAGGGAATTAGAGGTAAGTGAAAACTAGTAAGACTTATGAATGAGGTAAGACTTCAAAAGTGAAATATCATGTCCAAAACAATACTGTGACCAATTTAAAAGAAGTATATTTATATACAGAAAAAAGTTCTTAAACCAAAAAACAATTCCAAAGATATTTATGTTTATTGTTTTAAATTTAAATAGAAAAAAATGCATTAGATACAATGTTTACATTTTAATGCTCCCCGAGTTTAGCCCCAACACATTTATCTTAAAATATAAGTATCTGTGATCAAATTTTATAGAAATTTAAATCCTTATTCTTTAAAATACTCATTCTCTAGTGGAAAATCAAAACCTGAATTATTCCAGGATGTTATGCTCACATATAAATTTTGTTTGAAGAAGCAAAGGAAGTTTATTACCATGAACAGTAAGTTTAGCTTTGAGAAGCAAAAGAAGTTTGCCTTACGGTCATTAAAATATCATTTCCTAATGAATTATTTTAAAATATAAAACCAATAGTTCCTCTTTTTAAAACTAATTTGCAAACACCTGGGGATTAAAGAGTATACATATCATGATGAAAAAAATAAATGATAAAAAAACAAATGTGCAAAAACAAATCATAATGACTACGTGTTCTTCACTGTTTCATGGTAATACTCTTACATAAAATAAAATCATCACAGGGTCAAATGTGATTTCTAGAAGCTCGAGAAGTGTGTACTTTGTAAGAAAACCTTCTCCCCATGGAATAAAAACACCTGTATCTCTTGACAAATTTTAAACTGTTTAAACTATCACACTTTCTTATTTGTTGTTCTGACTGAGCAAGAATAATAAAGCTCAAAGGACAACGAATTTAGTTTTCATGATATGAGGAAATAAGCATTATTATTTTTCTATACTCCCATAATGAGGAATATTTCTAATTGTGCAATTACACAATTTAAAATTATTCAAAGAGCAGGCAGATAAGATTTTATTCCTCAGTTTGTGAACACTACAATTGAAAAGCCAAACAGAATATATTTTTTTTCTTCAGTTCTCAACATTCTTAGCACAAAATTGTTAAGGAGCTTTCATCATTAAAGGATAAACAAGTGGACAATTTAACCTCCTACTTACTATGGCCATTGGATGTCTTATAGCATAAAGTATGGTTTTACCCGAAGACTGGATTTTGATTCGTTTTCCAGTATAAACCCCTTAAACTTATAAAACTTTATCTCCTCAATCAATAATAATTTTACATATCTAGAAATAGGAAAGTTCTGATTGACTGTATATTTGAACTAGGAAATGGTATACATAATCAATAAAATGAAGACATACATGCTCCACTTTGTCCGCACACATCTGCATGGACAGAATACCACATACTGTCCATAAATACGAAGGGGCGAAAGAGAATATGTCAGTCGAAGGTTAACTGCAATAATTTTATTTCATACCATTATAATTTCTTTTCCTTCCCTGAAAGGGAAATGTTTTCTACTGACTGTGTTATCACAGATTTAATCCAGGTTTCTTATCTGATTCCAGTGACACCTGATATACAAAAAGGGAAAAACCACATAGCTCTGGTGGTCAGCAAAAAAAATATCAGTAAAAGATACTCTGGTCAAGCTCTGGCCTAATGGAAATATAAGCAAGAGATTGTGATGCGGTTTAAGACGGTGAAATAAAAGCACTTATAATTTACTGCTTTCCTATGAGATCCTTCCAAAAATAACATAAATCATAAAAAATTGGAAAAAAAAACCAAAGTGAACTGCATGTATAATTATAAGTAATTGACAACAAACCATGATACATAGCTTTCAAACAGGGACATATTTTGTACTAACGAGAAAAGACATTCGTTGGCACATATCTTGGATAGGTTACAGATAACACTAAGCGTCATGGTTCTGACACATTCTTCAAAGACTGTTGGAAGCCACCACGAAATGGAAAGTGGACAGGCAAGAGTAAAACAAAAACTGTCTTCAGAGAATTCCAATTCTATATCCCCAAATGGTGGAATATGGGGATAAGGAAAAATAGGCTGACAGACTGCATTTGATAGTTGTGACAGAGCCTGGTAGAAAATACAGATGACTCGCCTCTAAGTGTGAGATGGGAGCAAGAGGAGACAGTCACTAGAGGGCTAAAACACACAGAAGGTAACACTGAGGGAGTTTTACATTGTGAGCCACGTGGAGCACTGCATGTCGAAAATAGAGAAAAATATGGTCCCTGGGCAGAAAACTAAAACAGATTTGGGGAGGTGGGCTTGAAACCTGAAATTTAAATAGCTACTGTGGGCTGCTCTGATTCATTCTCCCACCACTGCCCACATAGAGTTCAGTAAATAGCTGGCTTCATTCAGTGATTAATAGAAAGAAATCAGCCTGAAACATAGGCAAAGGAAGCAAAAACGCAATGAAAAACCAAAGTTCATACCAGAGAAATTTTTTTTCAGGAAACAGAGGAAAAATTTATGTAAGTAGTTGTTTATAGTCTCAAATAAATTATAGGCATGATCTCATTAATAGAAGAGTGAAAAGTTCAAAGAAAAGATATAGTGTTTTAATAGATTGTAAAAAATAGTAGAAGGAAATGAAAAAATGAAATGGCATAGACCAAGAGAGCAATGGAAAAAAAAACATTATGAGGTTAAAAATTACATAAGAGGTTACAAAATAGAATAAATACAACTGAGAACTCACTTGGGTTACGGTTGACAAACACTGAAAACAAATTTAAAAATACAAAAATGAGTATTAAGAATATAGAGGCAGGGGCGCCTGGGTGGCTCAGTCGGTTGAGCGTCCAACTTCGGCTCAGGTCATGATCTCACGGTTGGTGAGTTCCAGCCCCGCATTGGGCTCTGTGCTGACAGCTCAGAGCCTGGAGCCTGCTTTGGATTCTGTGTCTCCCTCTCTCTCTCTCTGACTCTCCCCCACTCATGCTCTGTCTCTCTCTCTCTCTCTAAAAAATAAATAAACATTAAAATTTTTTTTAAAAAAAGAATATAGAGGCAAAAGAGATTTCACACAATCAGCACTGGGAAAGAAAAATTATTTAGACACACAATAGGAAAAATACTCTCATGAAATAAAGACTGAAACGTGGAATAAAAAGACATAGAGTCTCGAGAATCTCTTGCTTGATTCAACACTAAGTTTCAACAATCTCTCCAGTCTTACCCTTTTTTTTTAAATCTTAAATTTAAATAACATAACTTTAATGGTTTTTTAAATTATTTAGCAACATTCACATATGAAATATTCAACTTCTAAATTTATGAAATTCTGTCTTTTAATCACTCTATTCTTCTGTACAAACACATATCTCTACAGAAGTAGCTGGCATGATATTCATGAAATATTAACTTTCTTGGTGGTGGAATATTGAGATTGTAAATTTCTGCAATGCCTGCCTTCATTTTTAACAATTATGTATCACTTTCACAAATGACAATGAAGTCATTGGGTTTAAAAAAAGAAATGAAATGCAAAGATGAACTGAGAGAGAAAGGAAAAATGAGACTTCTCAATTCTTGTACTATCGCCAGATTCATGGCCCTTCATTCCACGGCTCGTACAGCAATCAAGTGATTTCTCTAAAATAGAAGCATAGCATATTCATTTTCATCTTATTATACTGCAAGATTTTCAATAAACTGCCACTAATCCAGGATCAAATCCAATCTCCTTAATTTACACAAAACTCTCTAATCCAGCTCCACAGCAGGACTTTCCAACATCAACCATCTTTCGCTTCCCTCAATTTACCTTCCCTCCTTCTACCTGGAACAACTTGTAGTAAGAGTTCCTCATGCTTCAGGTGGTGGAAGAACAAGAATGTTCTCTTGCTGTTCGTTTGTCTGTTTGTTTGCACAAGTAGGCGAAGGGGCTGGAATTCCAAATTATTCCACACAGTTCAGTTTAATATCATCTCTGTGAAGCCTTCCCTGCCATCACTCTTTTTTTCCACCCTATAAACAAAGTTATAAAATTATGTGCATCCTTTTCCACCCTCTGTATCAGCACCGTGCTGAACAATGTTAAAGCCTGATGCAAAAGAAAAAATATTAATACTGATCCAATATTTATTGAAAATTTGGGTATTCTGTTAATCATAGAATTTTTGCATGAATTTTGATTTTTAATAGTCTTTCAAAATATTATTTATCTTGATTATTGATATTTATTTATTTATTTATTTGTTACATATATTTTTTGTGCTCCCAGTGAGGGCTCACTCATACCACTCTCGTCTTAGCCCTCCTCTATATTACTGAAACACTTATTACAGTCCATAGCTTCTCATCTACACATCTATTATCACTACCAGACTGGGTCCACATAATAGGAAGGGAACTAGTTTCATTTCTCTGGTACAGCTAAAAACCAGCATAGTCCCTAAAATGAAGCAGGAACCCATTTAGCAAAGATGAATAGAAACCCAGAAAAAAGAAATAACCAAATATTTTAGTCTTCAAGAATAAAATCTTCCACAGGGAAGAAAATAATCTAAATGGAGAGGGTTTTGTTTGTTTGTTTCATTTTTGTTCTTTTTTTAAGGTAAGGGAACTGTAGTTTACTTCAAGTCATGCACTTAAAGTAATTAAGCAGCGAAACTAAAATCGGGCTCTTCCCCCCATACACATTTATTTGTGGCACAAAGTATTGAGTGTATCTATTCTGAGATATTGAGTGTAATCTATTCTAGAATATGCCTGCATTTAGTCTACTATGAGAATCAGAAAATATTAAAATTAAAAGAAAGCTTAGATATTATTTAGTCCTTCCATTCTCTTATAAATAAGGAATCACGCCTAGCAAGGTTACGTGACTTGTCTAAAACCACATAGAGTCAGAACTTGAAATTAGGCCATCCATTTTTCCACCTGATGCTTTTTCACTGGAGGTTTTTTTCACAAATCTAGAAGCCTATTGGATAATGGGAGAGTGGGGAGTGGCAATTTTTTTCTAGGTCAGGCAGAATTGACCAGTTCATGGGTAAAATAAGCCACAAACAAATATTATACTTACTGCTCGAAACGTGGTCACTACTAAGGTGAAGTGATTGAAAAATGACCTTTCAAAGTTAATGCCAGCCCCTTGCTTTTGTCTTTGTCACTGGCTTCTCTATGATTCATTTCCAACGGTAAGAGAGTGACTCTAATTCAAGGTTTGTGGGGTCTGATTTAAAATATACACTATTCAAAATACTCTGTATATGAACAAGTGCAAGTCATTTTTAGCTGCAGATTAATCATATAAATATATTATTATACCTAGTCATGCCTGGAGTAAATTGGAAGTAATTATGTAGGAGTTAGTAACCAACTTAGAGTTGAAAGCTAGAATACAGATACTGGTTCTAAATAAGACAATTCTGAATTTCATCTTTAAAAGATAGAGACATACAAAGTCACCATTCTCAGCCAGAATTCTTCACAAATTACCAAGACTCTGAGCTCTCCTAATGAGTCTTGTAAGATTCGTTAATGGCGAAAGTGACTGGTCCTTCACAAAAGTGTTTTGTTTAAGGTAGCTATGAGTTATTGGAGAGATAGGAATGATAACCAAAATAAAATATTTATCCATGACTTAATTTGATGAAATACAGTTAGGGAAAATAAAATATGCATTATTATTATTATTATTAACAACATTGTGTACAAATGAAATAATCCCTTTTTGTACTAATCATTAGACTTTCTTTCTGGTCAATTTATTCTTCAAATTAACAATTAAGAATCTTTGGTAAGGGGAGCCTGGGTGGCTCAGTCGGTTAAGTGTCTGACTTCAGCTTGGGTCATGATCTCACAGTCTGTGGGTTTGAGCCCCGCATCGAGCTCTGTGCTGACAGCTCAGAGCCTGGAGCCTGCTTCAGA
Source organism: Paguma larvata (assembly GCA_030068075.1). Classification (NCBI taxonomy): domain Eukaryota; kingdom Metazoa; phylum Chordata; class Mammalia; order Carnivora; family Viverridae; genus Paguma; species Paguma larvata. Next base: position 157,792,573 of record CM057823.1, on the reverse strand, counting down.
TTCTGTGTCTCCCTCTTTCTCTGCCCCTCCCCTGTTCCTGCTCTGTCTCTCTCTGTCTCTCAAAAATAAATAAACGTTAAAAAATTAAAAAAAAAGGAACCCTTGGTTAATTTTGCCCTTTCTCTTTGTTAGGCCACCTGACTTGTTTTAAAATCTTCTTCATAAACAAAGAAAAAAAATAAACATAGGCTCACCTGGATCCTTTGTCTACAAATCTAATATCATTGATTTTTATCCCCTTAAACTCTGTAAAATTTATAGAAGAATTTCTTTTTAGAAAAGGAAGCCAATAAAATATTTCTTAAGAATGGGCCAATGAATAAGTAAGGGTATATTCTTCACTAAAGAAATAAGGTCCTTTCATTGGAACAATAAACAATCATAGCTTCCAACCACAATTTCAAGCATTGTTCTCAAGCTAGAAATCTACTTACATTCATAAAATAATTTATGATAAATTTTTTATACAAGTACTCTTTATTATATATTTACATATATACAAATGTTATTTGGCCTCATATTACTGGTATCGATTTATAAATGAGGGCTTGGATTGGATGAATTCTAAAGCATCTTTCAACCTTAAAGTTGTTAGCGATTCTAGGATGTACCTAGAGTGATAGCAGAAAAGGAATCCTCAGATATGATTCATAAAACCTGGCATTTGCACATTTTACAGTTTTCATACACAACCATTCCAAGGCAACGTAATAACTGAAAGACTAATGTCAACTAATTAATATTTGCTTTCTAAAAAATAAGAGATTCTGCTTGTAAAGTGGCCATTATTATCAAAATGTTCCCCCAAACATCCAGAATACATTCATTCGCACAACCCAGATCCTGAAGAAAGAAGTATAGAAGAAAAATCTGGAAGCAACACAACAAAAAACTAGACCTATTGTAGTGTCATAAAACTGTTGCAAGAAATTTAATTAAGTTGTTAAGCCTACCTAATGAAAAAGAAGTCAGTACATGAAAATTCTGATAAATCTCTGACTAACAGTCAGCAGAATCCTACCTCTTGGCTATCAGTTTTCTTCTTTACTCCATTCCTCTGCTACTCTTTTAATTTTAAAATACTCACCCTAGTTATGATACTGTACAAAAACTGCCCCCTCAAACATTAACCTTCCCAGAAATACAAAACTACCAACACAAAAACTCCCCAGAAGATTAGCATTTCACCAGCCAAAATAGATCTACGTTTGGAAAAGCATCTAAAAGGCCTTGTATCGAGTTCCTAATTCTGATGATTCTGTGATTCTGATCAAATTCTATCCTACTATTCTGATCAAATTTGAGACAGATAATTTATATGATCTTACAGTGCCCAGATTTTCACTCTCCAGTAGGCAGTGCTTCTTTCTCAGAGAACCACCTGTACACATTTTCATATATTTTGAAGTCAATTGCTAAGGTTGTGCTAACATGTTACCCTCTATTGGTATAGGAGAAACAAATGTTTTCAATATGTTGTCAGACTCTAAATAAATTTCTTCCATTAAAGAATGCAACGTTCTCTGCTAGTTTATGGTTCGTTAGCATGCATTGACTGTTCTACTATTCAAGTAATATCATAGGTTAAGGTGAAAGAGCTTTCCTAGAGAGACAGTGTCTAGCATAGTGCCTGCAACACAGGAGGCTTTGAATAACTATATGTTGAAAGAATACATAACTGAAGGAACTACTGTCAAAAAGAATTCATACAATGAGTTAAACTTTGGCTCAAAGCACAGATTTTTCAAGTCAAGTGTTTTAAGTCCTGTTTGACCAACATAAGACAGGGAACACATCTTCCCTGGCCTCTGTTTTTGTTTTTTGATGTAGCAGAGGTTTCACTCTATTGGTCAGTATTTGTTTTGTTCCATTTTTCTTTTAAAAATGTTTCATTTACCAGAGAAAGTCCTTTTCTTGCTGATACTAGAAGAATCTCCAAAGGTCACCGCATATGATATCCAATAAACAATTCTGATTAAGGGCAGCGCCACTGGGAAATTTAGGGTTGTTGGTTGATATTCATAGTGTATATTTAAAAATGTCATAGTCTATTTTCGAATTCCAATGCATAAATATGAACCACATATCTCTAATAGCCCTATTTCTCTTGTCCCAACTTTCCAGGATGGTCTGTATTTCATCTAATTTGAATGCTGAATTGATTCTATTCAAATCATTTTTCTGAAATGAAAGATGGCTCACTCTCTCTCTTCACTGAGGAATGAATTAACTCTCCCAAATAACTGGCTTGGAGTTTTTTTGAATGTAAAAATTTCGTAGACTTTTTTTATTTTAATAAAGAACAATGGTTTATCTTTAAAAACAGGTAAAAAGGCATTCTGCCTTAAGTCATCATCTTTTAGGAAACTATTCTAGCAACAAAATTACATTAGACTTTCTGATTTCTCCATAGTGTCCTTAGATAAATAAACAACCCAATAGACCATGTTAAATGCCCCGAATGTTACCGGAAAGAGAATACGGGCATATTTGTCTATTTTGCTTGTGCCAGACCCAGACGGCGGTGGGGCAGGAGGAGGAGTAGATGCTGACAACTTCCCAGAAGCCCCTGTGGTATTAACAGTGGTCTTAATTCGCTCCAGTCTTGATCCAAACACACGCTGGGTAGAAGTAGATCCCACAGAAGCCTGTCGGGGCGCAGGCCCAGTTCTCCCAGGAGTAGAGGGAGGAGCAGATAGAGGTGCTCTTGCAGCAGATATTGTTTCAGCTGCATTTGCATGGCTGAATGGGTTTGGACTGGAAGCTAAGTAAGACGGCGACGTGGCTTCCGAAGATCCTGGAATAACTGTGGAGGATTTGCTCGAATGGTTTCCCACCTCAGTTCTGTGGCCAACAGCAGATTCAGAGTGAACCAAGGCATTTGTTCTTTTTCTCATATTCAGATTGGCACTTGTGTTCTGAAAAGGTACATTAAAAATTACATTGATTATGTCATTCTATGTAGATTGATACAAAATTAAAGGGAACAAATAATCAAAATTAGTCATTACTATGAAAGAAACTTTTACTGATATGTTATAGCCACTCAGCTTAGTGTAAAAGCTTTAAAATACCTAACTAAAAACAAAAACAAAAACATGAATACTCTGAATCAAAATCTCCTATTTCAAAATATTGTCCATTCTTATAAATGATCAGAAGTTAAATCTATAGAAAGATTTGGCTTTTAGAACTCTAAACTAGAGTTATGCTTGATTTTATTTGAGAACTTCATGATGATAGTTGTACAACTTCTTTGCTCAGTTTTATTGTAAATGATATTTCGTGATAGGTTGTATACATTTTGACGAGTTTTACATGTCTGTTTTATAAACCCCAAGAACTGTACTTACTCTTGTGCACAGAATAACAATAATAACCAAATATATGTGCATGACATTCTTTGAAAAACAGAAACTCCAAAACCTAAATTTCCAAATCCCCGAAATTTATTTTCCTAATCTTACGTAGGCACATACACATTATTATAAAATCTGGAAAGCCTAATGCATTTTATTTTTTCACAAAAATGAAAATACAAAGGAACATTAATTTAAACAAAATTTTATATTAGGCATAGAAACAGCATCACCATAACATTACATAAATATGAATTCAAACTATTTACCAATAGAGTATTTAAATCAAAATGGAACTCACTATTTTCCATCAAATTATTTTATGTGTAGAACAAGACTATATTTGAATACAAATGCATGATGAAGTTTAAAATTAATTCTCCTTAGATTCTGACAGGCATGATAAATAACTGGATAGCCAACTATAGATTGTCCATGCTAATGAAGGAAAGCAATTGCTCAAATGATTCCCAAAATAGTCATGTCTGTCTCTAGAATATACCATGAGTGTTTTGCAAAAATGCTTTCTCCTTAATTATGTTTATTCTAAGCTACATTAAGGGTATATTGTAATTACTTTCTATGCCTTTTCCCCTTACCAATTTATGAAATAGGTGGTGAGTGAGGAGATGAGGAAGGAGAGGTGAGAGAGAGAGGAAGCGGGTCACAGATGGGTGATTAGAAGGAGACAGCATACAAGGAATGTCACAGATAGTATTACACACAATTAACTGAGAGCTCATTTTACAGAGAAATGTTTATTCTACAAATAGAATCCTTTTTCAATACCACACCCATCAGGTAGGTTGAAAGTGTTTGATCCCTATGTAATACATCTGTGAATTGTGACTGCAAGTTTGCTAAGTAGAGAAAGAGTAAAAGCCTCACAAAATGTAGAGCCAAAGTAGGATCTGAGAGGTTTACAAAGTATTCTTCATGTCAGTCTGGAGTATTCTTCTAAGCAGGTTGCAGTTGAACTCATGAGAAATTGTTGTCTAACAAATGGCACCTAATTTTGGTGGAGAAAATTAAAACCAAAATTGACATCAACATGAAAGCTAAAGATACCAGGGGTGCCTGGGTGGTTCAGTCGGTTAAGTGTCTGGCTCTTCCTTCCGGCTCAAGTCTGCTTGGGACTCTCTCTTTCTCCTCTTTCTCTGCCCCTCCCCTGCTCATGCTGTCTCTGCCTCTCTCAAAAACAAATAAAATTTTTAAAAAAGCTAAATATATCATTGTTTACCCCACACTTTTATACTTTTCCTCTACAAAGCATATTGTGTCAATTAATCCTAAAATTTTGAGTCTCTTTTTACATAAAGTAATAATAGTTGATTGATTAACATTAATTTTGAAATGTCATACACACAGTGAAGAATATACAGAAGAATAAGGTATATCCACAAGAAGGAAAAGGTATATCCACAACATTTAAAGAGCTGACACTGTCATTGACAAGATGCATACCCACACATGTGATACAATCAAAATGTAATAAAAAGTAAGATATAGTGAAGGTCAAACTGTAATAAAATGCCGAATATATTAAGAACAGAAGGGAAGAGAGTAAGAAAGGATCAATGAAACAAGCAGGAAAGAAACATATATTTTCAAATATAATCTGATATTTGCATAATGCCTTCTTCCACCAGAAGTTAGGTTGCCCAAAACCTTTAGAAACCCATATTAATCCCAAAACTAAATTCTAAGAATCAGAGACTTCTATTTCTGGTCAAAACGGAGTCAACGGGACAGAATTTACTGAATTTATTTTCCTGTATAAATGACCAAAAAAAAAAAAAAAAAAGAAAGAAAGAAAAAAGAAAAGAAAAACTGGACAAAAATGTGTGAAACAATTGTTTTGTGAAGATATCGAGCATTAGACAACATAGAATCATAATCATCGAGAGAGAAGAAACAAACTTGAAAGCGATTCATGCTGTGGTATAGAAGAGGAGAATCCAGGAGAAATTTGACAGATTCCCTGAACTGAGGAGATGGAACTGAAAATCTGGCTAGAATTCACAGGAAAAAGTAACAGAGAAGTATAAACAAACAAACAAACAAACAAATAAATAGTAATAAAAGAGAAAGAAAGAACCCCAAAATTGGAGAGTACCCATTGACTATTTTGCTAGCACAGATCAGTTTATGAGTGTGAAGTACTACCCGGCCATAAAAAGAACCCCCTAAAAGGTTGAGAAAAAACTACCTGACCCACAAAGCCAGAGATAGTGCATGTTCCCACCAGCCAGACCGCAAAATCTCACCATTCATGGAGCGTTTGGTAGAGTACTAAGTTACTAGAGTACCTTGCCTCAGTAATATGGAGTAATTAGCCCCAAACGCACACAACTCTATTCCTGCTGAATGAATTTTAAAAGTAAGACCTGAAAGAATGAAGCTAACTGTAAGTGACTTAGCTGGGCCCCAGAAGAAAGTGCAAGAACATTTATAGGATTCTGTCTTCTTTCCCTCTAGATCAGTATCTTTCTGGAACTTCCTGAAATCCCAACTATGAATCGTGTTCTGAATCTTTGATTAAATACAAAAATTGCACCAATTTCTCCTCCTTCTCCATATTCATGTCCCATGTGATATTAATTTCCCACTCTTTTCCCATCAAGAGATGGAGTTTATTTCCCCACAGTCTTCCTTATAACTTTTCCTGGCTAACAGTATGTGGTCAAAATGACGGTGTGCCATTTCCATCTTAGCCTTAAGAGTTCTTGCTTGCTTCTACTCTCTCTCAAAACACTGTCGTTGACACCACTAGAACAAGCTAGGACCAGACTGCTGAAAAGATCCTTTGGAGCAGAGACAGTCACCCCAGTGAGGCTATCCCAGGTCACCCAACAGCTAGCTGATCACTAGACACATGAATTTGTCCCAGCCAAGAGAAGATGAACTGCCCGACAAAGCCTAATCAAGATCAACAGAACTTACCAGTTAACTCACAGACCTGAGAGCAAAAGATAACGTTTATGCATGCCACTGAAATTTTTTACTTATTTGTTATGTGGTATTATTGTGGCACTAGACAACATGTTTAGACCAATTAAATCAAGGGTCCTAACATAAAGTATTGCCAAACTTCTAGTGAGAACTTCCTCAGACATTCTGGAATAAGTAGAAGGCCAATCTGCCCAGAATTCATCAAAGACCATTAGGGGGCCCTGTTGCCTAACTCCACACACTAGCTAAAGGACCGAGATATTTTGCCCTTTATATCCCCATTCTTAAAAATCAACTGTGTTTTAAAACTGGGAGAAATTCTAATATTCCGGTTCCTCGTTTTACAGTACGCGACGGTAAGAACAGAGAGGTTATGACTTGATGGAAGTCATACAGTAAGTTACTTACTGAAGTGGTTTTACCATGTTGTACAGCATCTCCATAAACAAATGTGGAGGTGTTAAAAACTTAATAAACTGCACCTATCTATTTGAGTCAGTTAAGTATTTGTAATAGCCAATAACATCGTTAAAATTTTATTCAAGACAGGGGTGCCTGGGTGGCTTGGTTGAGCATCTGACTCTTGGTTTCAGTTCAAGTCATGATCTCACAGTTTGTGGGTTCAAGCCCCGTGTCAGGCTCCATACTGACAGTGTGGAGCCTGCTTGGGACTCTCTCTCCCCCCCCCCCTTTCTCTGACCCTCCTTGGCTTACTCGCTCGCTCTCTCTCTCAAAGTAAATAAATAAACTTAAAAAAAAATACTTATTCAAGACTTGGAAATCAGAAAGGAGTACAGCATATTCTTTCAATGTCAGAGTGGAGCATTGCTTAATAAGTCCATCCAAGAATTATTAAGCATGTAGGGGAATTTGCTTAAGTTTGATATTGCTATTTAATATTGGATTCAAGTGCCAACATTGTGAATTACATGTTAACTTGTAGATTCCTGTCCAGTAGAAAAGATCACTGAAGGTTATGGTTTTGTTGCCCTGTAGGATATTAATCACTTCTCTATCTAACCTGGTATTTATCCTAATACTCTTTTTCTTAAAAATGACTACTTCTAATCCTTAAAAAAATTGAACCAGTTTTACTGTTTATGTGGTTCCTTCATTAATTAATGAGATGGACAAAACTTTGACAGATTTCCATTTCATATTTGTATGAGTTCTATTTTTGATGGCTTAAAAATTGTATTCGGACCACATATGCTATTATATTCTCACGACATCTACTATCATGGTATCTACTATAAATATCATAGAAATTAACCATAGACTTGAAGAATATGCCTGGAGAAAAAACTGCTCCAAAACCAAAGAGATAGAATCAGTCTAAGGTGACTGGGCAAAGGAATCATAAACACAAGTAGGCATTTGACTGACCACCACTCACCAATCTTATTCTTCACCTACATTCAAAAACACCCTGTTCTAGAAGCTAAGAGTATTGTTTTATTCCTCACCCAAGTCTAGGTATTTATCCAAAGGATACAAAAATGCTGATTTGAAGTGGCACATGCACCCCAATGTTTAGAGCAGCACTATCAACCATAGCCAAATTATGGAAAAAGCCTAACTATCCAGCAACTGATGAATGGGTACAGAAGATGTGGTATATATACACAATGGAATACTACTCGATGATAAAAAAGAATGAAATCTTGCCATTTGCAACAATGTGGATGGAACTAGAGGGTATTATGCTAAGCAAAATAAGTCAGTCAGAGAAAGACAGATATCATATGATTTCTCTCATGTGGAATTTGAGAAACATGACAGATGAACATAAGGGAAGGGAAGGAAAAATAAGATAGAAACAGAGAGGGAGGCAGACTATAAGAGACTCTTAAATTACTGGAGGGGAAGTGGGCAGAGGAATGGGCTAAATGGGTGATAGGCTTTAAGGAGGGCACTTATCGGGATGAGATTTGGGTGTCATGATGAAGACATGAATCACTGGGTTCTATTCCTGAAGCCAAAACTACACTGTATGTTAACTAACTTGAACTTAAATTAAAAAGATAAAATATAAAAAAAAGAAGCAAGAGACTTTATGAAAACCGAGGGAGCAGTAGGAAGTGTGCCACTAGGATTACCACTCTAAAACAAAGCTCAAATCTTTTTATTCTTGGTTTAAAAGTATTAGTGAGATTTTAGAGGATAAAGACTATCTTATTAATCACTGTAGGCAAATGCACACAGCAGGCATCTACTTCATTTTTTAATACGTTTTATCGAAATGGATATATTACACAATCAAGATTCTTTTTCAGATTTAAAGTTATTGAAGAAAAAGCATTAAAAATGTTCTGACCTCCAGATTATCATTCCTTTGTATACGAGGCAGATTTCTAGAATACTGCAGAAACTACCTAAGGCATATGTTACCCCGATGCAATCCCAAGTATGACTAAGAATGCCTGAAGAGTGTGTCTACTCATACATCAGAACGCACACAAGGGAAACCAAAATTAGACTGATTTGGGGCTTAAATCTTCGCTTTCTGCCCAGCACCCAAATGATACTCAAGTCGGTTTGTACTATTGTAAAAAGTAGTTGTCATTTTCCATGATGACGAACCACAAAAAGAGTGAGAAGTCAGCTGACCTACCTGGCACCGGATTCACCAGGAATACTATTCACACAGTCTTCGAACTTTGGAACAACTAATGTGTCAGAGTGATGTAATGCTGAGACTTGAGCGGCACCATCAGTATTCAGCATTCAGCAGACACACAGTGGTTACAAACAAGAAAAGCACCTAAGCTTCGTCTGAATTTTTAAAAAATGATTTAGCTTGAAATCATTTTGTCATTAGTCACAACAGCCCAAAGCAAGGAAACTGGTGGGATAGAGATGCGAGGTGGCAGACTCAAATGGTACCAACAAATTCAAGCGGCAACAGGCAAACAGGAGCAAATCCAAGCCATTCGTCAATCATGACTGCGATCTGACACGATTTCTAGAGAAGCATTATCAACTGCAAAAAGAAAATTCATCTCAATTTATTACTCCAGCGGCAATGAGATAAAGTGACTAAGGCGAGCTTTGCCGAATACACACTACATTCATATGGCTTGCTTGAGAAGCTAATGAAGTTTAATAAAATGTAATTTAACCCTACTAAATTAAAAACAAACAAGGCTAGTAATGAACAAGTTTATCTTCCAGACTATCAATGAGTCAAATATTAAAAAAAAAAAAATCCAATAATGTAAAGACATTTATTCCAGGCCATTCTGACAGGGCTGCAGGGGTGAGCCACACATCTTATTTAATAAGGAAGTAAACAAGTTTGGTAGAGCAGCTGAAACTAAACTCCAAGGTAATGATTTACTGAGGACTATCATTAGCGTTTTTAGAAAATGCTACTGCGTAGAAATGAAAACCATCCCCTCCAAACAAACATGCTAAATATTTCATAAATAGTTACCAGGGGACTCTATCATACATTGAACAGCAAAATGTAGAAATGAAAATGCTGAGTACTCTATTGTATTTCATTTTCTCCCAATGTTAGCATTTAATTCAATGTTTGTATTTCCATTAGCTATGGAAATACTGCTTTCGAATCAGGCATGGGGATAAAAAAAATTATGTCTTCAATTTGGAATTACCAGAGAACAAGAGCTTAAAGGATTCATTCATTTTGCCATTACATATTTAAAATATTAGGATTTCTTGAAGACTTGCAGTGTGGTGGTTAGTTTTACTTCAGAGTGATTCCGAGTGCTTCTTCTTATTTGTCAAGATTTGTCTATTAAATATACTGCCCTCACAGAGGAAATCTCTTCGCCGGAGATTTCACTAGCCAGAGCAGAAGTTCTCAGCTTGATCAAGAGGACTTGACCAGAATGCTACCTGAAATTGCTCCGGGAGGTATATCGACCAATGGTCCCAACACAACCCTGGAGAGGGTAGAGGGCAGAGGACACGACTCTGCTCATTGTATCCAAATGCAAACACTAACCCGGATAAATCTTTTCCTGCTCTTTCATGAGAAGCAGCATTATAGGCATTCTAAATGTTTATAAGAATAATCGAATGGATAAAGAAGTTGTGGCACATATATACAATGGAGTACTACATGGCAATGAGAAAAAATGAAATCTGGCCATGTGTAGCAACATGGATGGAACTGGAGGGTATTATGTTAAGTGAAATAAGTCAGTCAGAAAAAGACAGATACCATATGTTTCCACAAATAGGTGGACTTTGTGAGACTAAGCAAAAACCAGTGGGGAGGGGAAGAGGGGAAAGGAAAAAAAGACACAGAGAGGGAGGGAGATAAAACATAAGAGACTCTCAAAGACTAAGAAAAAAACTGAGGGTAAGGGGGATGAGGGAGGGGGGAGAGGTGGTGATGGGCATTAAAAAGGGCACATGTTGGGATGAACACTGGGTGTTATATGTAAACCAATTTGAAAATAAACTATTATAAAAAAAAAAGAATAATCTAGGAGCTAGTTAAAAACAGTCTCAGATCATATTTGCGGGAAGTCTTATTTATTAGTTATATTATTGCCAAACATCAGAGATCAGAAATTGGGAAACACTGGCTAAATAATTAGGACTGTGTGCCCCCAAAATCAGACGGACCTGGACACAAGCACTGGATGTGTCTTTGGCTAGCGGTGAGATATCTGGCAAGTTATTTAACCTCTCGAAACCTCAAGATCTTTGCCAAAATGGGAGTAATAATGGTACCTTCTTTATAGTGAATAAATAAAATAATACATGTATGGCACTTACAATGTCCAGCACCTAGTAGGCATCAAATGAACATTACATAGAAATAGCCCAGCAGAAGGCAGATAATGAGATTCTGGTCCCCAGGAGAAGTATGTCACTCATAAATAAACCACCACAGTAAATAAACTTTTAGAGGATATTATCTGTATTTCTATAAAAATATGGCAACCATTTCTAATAACTAGCAACATGGGGAACACGGGAGCAAAGGGCAGTCTGTGGTCTAGGAGAAAGTCAGTCATGAAAAGTATATTGGCCAGCTGAAGTGAGAAATAAATATAAGGAAATGCAAAAAGCACTACAAAGTTAAAATACATATTGGACACAGTAAATGCGGAGTGCTAACACTATAGTAAATCCTGTAATGTATGATGTAAGACAAATATAAAAAGCTCTTCTAGGAAGTAAATGGTAATAGCAAGAACAGCAGCAATGGTTAACTTTCGTTGAGTGGTTCTGTGACTGACACTCGGCCGACATGCTTTCAACTCATTAGCTACCACAATCGTACATCATGATCCATGTAGGAAAAACTATAGCCACTAGTATTTCAATGTCCAAAAATGATGTGGGTCCTATAAAAGTATTTCATGTATTATATCAGATCGCTGGTCTCTTTCTGGAACTTTCCAAGAATTAGTGAAGTCTAGAAACTAGTAATCAGGGAAACAACAAAGACTGCAGGAAGCATTGTATTCCAACCTAGAGGAGGCTATTCCTACCCCACCCATGAAAAGACATACACAGAACATTGGCCCAAAATTAGAACTCTGGTAACTTCGTTTGGCTGGCCCACTTTCTAAATATAATGGAATATTAAAAAGCATTATATCTGTGGATATATTAGTCTGGCACTGCATCACTCTCTTTTATCTCTTATTTTAATTACAGAAGTCAAAAGGACTTTCTTCCACATTTAAATTGAATGCAGGAAATGAGGCAGTGAAGGCACTAGACTTAGGATAATAGAATGCAACAAATGCCAAAGGAGGTAAAATAATCAACATATTAAGAGGTTTTGATCATTGCTATAGGCGGAACTGTGTCCCCTCAAAATTCATATGTTGAAGTCCTAACAACCCACTGTGTGACTGACCGTATTGGAGGCTGAATCTTTAATGAAGTGACTAAGGCTGACTCAGGTCATTAGGATGGAGCCCTGATCAGATAAAACTGGTATCGTCACAAGAGAAGAAGAGGCACCGGAGAGCTCTTTCTCTGTATCAAGAGAGGCTACAACAAGAAGGCAGGAGGAGAGCTCTTGCCAGAAACCAAACGTGCTGAAACCTTGATCTTGGGTTTTCTAGCCTTTAAAACTATAAGAAAACACACTTCTATTGTTTAAGCCATCCAATCTATGTTATTTTGTTATGGTGCCCTGAGAAGACTAAAACAATTATCTAACTTCAATAAAATTCAATTCGAGGCACACGTATTTTAAGATTTTTTTAAACAGTGAATATTAACTGACCTTCTCATAAGAAAGAAACAAAACCTAAACAAACTTGCAGCTCTCTCCTTTCTGATATTTTCTTTGTTTCTAGTCTGTTCTCTTCCCTCTTCTATGCTGAGTATACTTTCTGATTACCCCAAATCCTGGATAGAGTTAAGATACAAGACATGCAAAGAAATTGAGATGATTTTGACAGAAATGAAACATTGATTTCTTTGTAATATTCTTGATGAATAGAATATTTACATATCTACAAGAGAGCACCGACGTTCTCTTCCTAAACTGTCCTAATTGCCTAGACATGAGATTCCTCCAGCTTTTCTTCCTTTCAGTTTCTCTTCAAACATCTGAGGAATTTGGTGGTTAACTGAGGCTTTTAATTTTCTAGTTTGAACCTAGCTCCAGATCCTTCTTAAGTGTTTGATTGATTGATTGACTTTTGAGTGAGAGAGAGAGACAGAGCTCAAGAAGGGAAGGGGCAGAAAGAGAGGGAGACACAGAATCCAGAATCCTGGCTTCCCCAGCTGTCAGCACAGAGCCCGATACAGGGCTTGAACCCACGAACCATGAGATCATGACCTGAGCCAAAGTCAGATGCTTAACCGACTGAGCCACCAGGCGCCCCAGCTCTAGATCCTTCTTAACTACCCAATACTTTTCCCTAAATTTTTTTTTTGCCTCTTCTCATATTATAACTTGAACGTATGACCCTGACTGCCCCCCCAGCCCGTGTTGTGGATTTCAGAGCATTTATTTGTTTAAGTATTGAAAAAGTGTCATCAATAACATAATTTAGAACTTTTTCACCTTTCCATATTTTTTTGAACTTTAGAACTAGAGTTAATATACATAGATACTTGATAAAACACTGCAAAAGGAATCTTACTACGCTTTTAAATCCCAAACGTGGGTGGCCAAATCAATTTATTTTTTAAAGCACGCTCATCATTCCGTGGAAATGATCTGCTTCAGCTTCAAAATATTCAGAGAATGGCATTTGAACTTCGAAATCATTTGGACAATGCTTTTTTTTTTCCTTAACATAGACTTGTTATGATTTGATCATAATGAAATTGTGCTTTGAGAAATAGCCACCCAGAAGGATTCAGGTTCATGCCAAGCCTCCAGGAGGCTACTATACCAAGTAGTCTGAGTCACAATTTTATCTGCATTAGCAAAGGCAACAGGGGCACAATCCAAAAAGCAATAATTTATCCAGAGCAGATTCTCAGTATACTTCCTGGAAGGAAACACTTCAAAGCTCAAGCGTTATCAGTCACAACCCTTTGTAAAATCATAGCTATGCAGTGTAAGAAAGCCTTCGATGAGCCAAGAACCCTACCTAAAACAGGCTGAGTTTCCTCGCAATATGAGACAATGTTTGCCTATTGAATCTAAACATTTATAATAGCTCCAATAGATTTATTTTTAGGAGAAAGAGCTCAAGTGCCATCCTTCACCTCTTGTTGGAAGCGAGTCATAGAAGATCCACAATGAAGCTCATAAGCAATAAAGGACTTATGAAAGGCATTGATTCACCCCATTATTAATTTGTCTAACATATATGTATTGAGAGTAATGAGTGTCCACTTTTTCAAATTATTTTGCTGAGCCCTGGGGGTACAGAGGTGAAAAAAACACAGTCCTGGCAACTTCTCTCAGGAATTAAAAAAAAATTATAATAATCAGTAAGTGCTTTAAAAGGAAAATTAAAGAAATTAGGGAGTAAATTACCTAGCCTGATTGCTGAGAAAGCATCTTTTAGAAAGTGACATACACGGTTAAGCGTCCGACTTTGGCTCAGGTCATGATCTCATGGTTCGTGAGTTTGAGCCCCACATCGGGCTCTGTGCTGACAGCTCAGAGCCTGGAGCCTGTTTTGGATTCTGCATCTCCCTCTCTCTCTGCCCCTCCCCCACTTGTGGTCTCTCTGTCTCTCTCTCTCCGTCTCTCAAAAAAAAAAAAAAAACATTAAAAAAAAAGAAAGTTACATATAAACTGAAACTGTAGGAATCAGTGAGGCTTAACCAGGTAAAGAAGGAAGGGGAAAGGAAGGAAGTACCTTATGGCAGTGGAGACAAATTCTGAAGATTTCTCTCAGTAGCATAAAGATAAGGCAGGCTGAGAAACTTCCTCGTCCCTTAAAGTTTGAAATCTTTTGAGGATGTTCTAAAATCTTCCTTTTCTTTTCTGACTTTTATATTGTTTTGAAATGGGCAATTAAGACAATGCTTTACATTCAGGGCTACGCTAACATAATTAATGTCTGATCCTAGCAGACATCATGAATCTCCATCAACAACTCTGCAATGTAATGAGTGCTTACTAAGGACCAAGCACTACACTAAACGTTTTTCACAAATAACCCCACATATGTCCTGCCACCACCTGTGAGATAGTATTAATATTCTCATTTTTTCCAAGGAGGACAATGAAGCCTAGGAAAGTTAGATACTTCACCTAAGGTCAGACAATTAAAATGGGTTAGAGTCATGATGTGAATCCCAAACCCACCCACACATTTAACCACTTCTGGACACTGCCTACAATAGCAAATGCGTATGTTAACTGGACTGAAGGAAAACAAAAAAGAATTTACCTGAAATATGTCCACAAAACCCAAACCATTATAAATGGCTTGGTTTTCAAGAATTAATTTTATTTACCTTTATTTGGTTTCTATCATAAACTAAACACTGTACTATGCTTTGACTCACAAAAAAACTCTCTCTCTGATTAGTCCTGCCTTTCCAGTTTTTGTGAAAATTGTTCTAGAGTTTTTACAGATTACTCTCTCTCCCTTTCTTCCTTATATTCTTTCTACTCCTTTGGTGCTTGGTTGTCATAACATGATTATACATATTACTTTGTATCTCTACATTTTGATTTTTTTTAATGTTTATTTTTGAGAGACAGAGAGAGACAGAACACGAGTGGTGAGGGACAGAGAGGGAGAAAGAGGGAGACACAGAATCCGAAGCAGGCTCCAGGCTCTGAGCTGTCAGCACAGAGCCCAACACGGGGCTTAAACTTGTGAGCTGTGAGATCATGATCTGAGCCAAAGTCAGACACTTAACGGACTGAGCCACCCAGGCGCCCCTATACACTATGAACTGTTTTAAAATGAACTGTTATAAAAACGAATCAACATCACCACTCAAAATCTGTATCTTCTATATGATGATCTTCTGAAAGAAAGAAGCTGCGCCCCAAACTTCTTCGACAAACTTTCTCTTAAGTTGGAACACAGCACTTTCAAAAGATGTTTAAAAATATTCTACTCAAATATACGATATGGTAAAATTGAAACATTTCTCCCTCTGGCACATAGGACACTGCAATTGAAATTTTAATTGTAACCCAGAGAAGGTATCAACATAAGCAGCAGCTCCAGTTCCTGTTTTGAGAATGACTTTTCAAACACGTAATTATCTACAAGTAATTAAAGTTAATGAAGTTCAGCAATGCATGTGCCAAATTATGTATAAAGTTAATGTGTGTACATACGTGTATGTAGCAGAAAAGGACTCATTAAGCCACCTATTGTGTATGCTCTTATATTTTCAAAATCAATCCCTGTCTCGAGTTTTTATGATTGGAGGCACAGCCAAATGGTCATAAAGCAGATGTCAAATTATCCTTTTAACATGACTCATTACAAATCTACTCCATCTACAGTAAAAGGGCATTAGGTCAGAACAAACTGATATTCCACCATGACCCTAGTGGGTAGCTCTTACGTTGTCAAACGGATGATCCCCCTCCCCTTAAGTAGCTGAAGCCATTCAGATATTCTCAGAAATAATTTGACTTGTCCTGAAGAGTCAGTGCCGTGTATGGTTTCCCACGGGGCATTAGCAAAACCATTCAACATTGAACAAGGCTCTTCTGCTGAAACAGCTGTTCATCCAAAGTGAACATTTCAAAACTTTCTTGGAGCCTGGATAATCTTACTTGAGCTAGAAAATAAGGTATTAGACTATTTTGCATGTTCTACCGCTTTATGACAAGGAAGACAATTTGGCACTTCAGTAAAGGCAGATTGCAAATTTAGCATGAATTGAACCAGTAGCTGAGTTGCAATTTATGGTAAATGGCTCATCAGCACATTAATGTATACCACCAAGATAACCACTTCAGCCAAGCAGGCCAGAAACTGCACAACCCAAATACCTGATAGGCAGCAAGAAAAATGTGCCCTCCACAAACATCTATAAGATGAATCTTAAAACCAAAAGCTACCAAATATCTTTCTTCATTGTCATTCTTATTGGCAGTATGTTGGTAGTTGAAATCCAAAGGTGGAATCATAGGTTCTAAAATCAGGTAGATTTCAAGTTTTGGATTCTGCCAAATACTAGTTATATGACCTTGGGGGGACTATTTAGTTCCACTGTGCTTCAGATTTCTCCTGGGGGAACTGAGGATAATACCAATAAGTACTGTAAAGCCCTTGATGCACTACCTAGAACATAGTAAACAATTAATAGTTGTTAAATAGTAATACTATATTATTATCATTTCATGTTTTAAGACAGAAATGCGAATAGTGCCTATGAGGTAAAATATTACAATAGAAGTTTCCATTATTTCTATCTTCA
Source organism: Paguma larvata (assembly GCA_030068075.1). Taxonomy (NCBI): domain Eukaryota; kingdom Metazoa; phylum Chordata; class Mammalia; order Carnivora; family Viverridae; genus Paguma; species Paguma larvata. The sequence goes on along the minus strand of CM057823.1, from coordinate 157,775,453 downwards.
GATATTCACTGTATTTTTTCAATAGAACTAAATAGTTAATGAATACTGTAACTAAACACCTCGGAAAGTGTTGGAAATATATGGAAACACCACACTGTGTGCTCTGTTCAAAATTCATTGGATTTCCTATTTCTCGACGGAGACAATCAGCTCCATTCCTCGGAGCAGTGCTAAGAATTGGCGGAAACCCAACTTGCCCAGATCTGCCAGTTGGAGGAAGAGATAATTAAAGGCTCCTGTTTAAAAGGTTTCCTTCTGGGCTGATGGATGCTTGAAGAGAGACATAAAATCAGGAATCCTGTGGTTTCGTTCTACTCAGTTACATTAGCAATTTAAAAAATATTTGCGCTTTCTCAACACACGACATACTAAAATTTCTCTTACATTATAAAAAAGTAAACAATATCAACATCCACAATTCCTCCAGCTTTGACCCCTTCCAGCTACTGTTCCTTCTGTCACTGCCAGTTTGGGGAAAATTATCTGCATTTACTATTCCCGCTTCTTCCCCTCTCATTTACTCTTCAACCCATTGCTATTTTATATCCCCTCCTCTCTTTCCCTTGAAACTCTTTGTGGATTATTCCAACAGGCACTTCTTAAAATATGTCTTACCTACTGTCTCAACAGCATCTGAAACTGTTGCTCACTTCTACCTTCTTCAAAATTTTCCCATAAACTCCACAATCTAGTCGTGTTCTCCTTTCGTTTCTCGGTCTCCAGTCCCTTCTTCTGCTTAATTCTAAAATGCTATCTTTCCATACGGTTCAACTCTCAGGCATCTCTGTTTTCTCAGTCTTTGGGTAAATAAACCCGTCCAGTGGCTTGGATTACCCTCTTTATATCAATATTATAAAATCAATGTCTACGTCCCAAAGTTTTCTCCAACCTGAAGTCCCATATATCCAGGAGGATGTCAACCAGATATACTAGAAGCATACCAAAATTTTAATATATCCACTCGCTTATTCGTATGTGAATTATTCATATGGAAGACACGGTTATTTATATGTCAGACACTGTTCTGAGCTCTGGTGATACAAACGTGGAGGAAAGCCCCCAAATTCTTGTGCTTATGGAACCTACGTTTTTGACCAAAGTCTAATCTATATACCAGTTTGTTCACATCCAAGGAACCCAATGTATTTACCCTAACAAATACAGCCCTCCTGCTGTGTTCTAGATCTTAAAGACTGGCACACTATCCAGCTAGCCATACAAGTTACAACACTTCTACTCTTCTTGCCTACTTCTGCTTTGTTCTTTTGTGTCCAATATCTTCAATATTTTTCCAATATGTCTAGTCTTCTTCACAGCCTTTATAAAGGCAATCAACATTTCTCACTTGGCTACTGCCCAGGCTATCAACATTCTCAGACCCAACATGCTTAGGAAGCTTCCCTCTCTCCACTCCCCACTAAAATAATATTTATGCATTGTAAATCTGCTCACATTACTTCCATGCTTATGTTCCTTCAATTGGCACTCTACCGTTTTCAGGAAAAAAAAAACTTAAAATACTTACATGGCAGCATAACACTCTGCATGATCTGGGCCCTGCCTCCTAGTCAGTCTCATCTGCCTATTATTCTCAAACCCTCCTCTTAACCACACTACTACCAATAGCGTAGCATATGCTTTTGGTGACTGGTCGGTATTTATTTGGTTTATCCAGGATATTACTCCAGACAAGATAATGGCTTGCTGCCTTTCTCTGACTAAGGGGCACTCTGTTTACAGAAGCTTGATGCGGGGGAGAGGGTTGGACCAGAAGTTCAAGAAAGTTAACATCTCTTGAGTAATCCTAAGTAACAGCAGGTGAGACTTGGTAAATAAGCATCCTGACTTCTTTGTCAACCGGTGGGACAATGTTGAGGTGTGTTCCTCACATACTCGGAGACAATCTCTAGAATGATGAGCACACAGTGGTAAATCTGCTCATTACTCACCCTTTATTGCATTTTCATACTTTCCATCTTACTTTCCTCACAGTGCTTCTTAAGATCACCTCAAAAATACAGTGCTTGGACATAAATCCTTGCAGCAGAGCTCTGCTTTGGGGAAACCCAATTAAAACACCTGGACTCTAGCAGGATGCCATCATTCAGTTCTACAAGTATCAGCCGTATTGTCCTGCTTCTGCATCTTTGCACATACTCTTCACTGCCTTCTTCCCCCATCTTCTTTGCCTCCCTTTTATGCTTTCACAGGCAGTACTCAGCTATTGATTTCTCTGAGAAATTTAATGTGACACACCCCACCACCATCATCAGAATACTCCACCACAGACATGCGAATTTGAACTGCTATATCTTTACACAGCATTTTATGCTTTTTCCTAGCCTAGCGTGGAGCATACTGCGTGAGTGCCCCTCCCAAATATGGGTTCCTTTGGGTTGCAGGGCTCTTATGTATTCCTTTCCTCACTAACTAGCACAGTACGAGCACTAAGAGATATTCAATAAAAATAAGTCAAACGAATAATAAATAAAAGATGAGCAAACTGTATTGAAATAAATCAACAACAAAATCATTCCCTCCTGTACACTCAGAACAGCAAAAATGAGTCTCACACAATGTGTCTCCGGAGATAAGTAGTTGGCAAAGCTATATAGCCAAAAGCAGAGCATTTAAATCCACTTGAAAACCAGATGACAGTCATTTATTCTATCCAGATTATACTTCCTGGGCTACTACAGTAGTTAATGAACTGTTTAATGAGTCAGCCCTGGAATATTAACTGATAACTGGAATTAAACGCCTTTCCTCTCCCATTTCAGACATCTGCTTGTGTAAAAGTATGACTGAATGATTGCTATTGAGTAGAAAAGCATCACCTCCTAGATCAAAATCAACCTTCCTCTTGCCCTCTGCTGCTCCCCAGGAAAAGCATGAGGCTCATGAGCACCGACCTGCCTCTACAGGAACAAAGCAATGGGAAATGGGAGTCTCTCCTTGAAACCGCATGAAACATGTAGCCAGCGGCTGAAATAGCTTGTTTTACAAGGACTGGATTTTTCCTCTCAATCATAGTTCTAAAGCTATCAGTTATTGAAAAGCTGATTTTCAAAGCACACACTAGAACAGCTTTTCTGTACAGCTGCAATGCTATTTAAATCTTCCATGAATATATCCACAAACCCAAGAAAATTCTAAGCTGAAATATTGCTCTTAGAGAGGACACACTAAAATAAAACCCCATAGGGGAAAAATCCAGAAGTGAAATGTGGTCATTAATTTTAATATCGAAATTATAAAATCAGGCATATGGCTTCTACTCCTCCAAGCCAGAAGAGCACTTGAAATCACTATTTGGAAGGTCAGCCTATAAGGTTCTTGTGTGAGACTCTTTAATGGACATTAGTAGTCTGCCTCACATCCATTCTTTAATACAACTCCGAAATGGGGGTAAATGTCCCACCTTGTGCTGTGGTGAGGCTAGAAGTAGATGTAACATACACAGTAAAGGCAATGCTTCGGAGACACAAAACTGATCAATAGGAGGCAAGGTCATCCTTGGAAAGAAATGACTCTTGAACTCAACTTCCTGCTTCACAGTAAATCTCAAGTCCTTATCCGCCGCACCATTGTGTGAAAGAATCCCCAGTACCCCACCCGTGATCCTGGCAACACTGATGTCACACTTTAATTTCACATCACCAGCCATATCATTCTCCTGCTGTGGTCAAATGGTCCCACTGCAACCATTCAGGCTGCCATTATAGTATTTTATAATGTTGATACTTCTTTGAATTTCACCGTAGCGGAAACTTTGAGACTCTAGCCAGCTATGTTGCAATCTGAGTTTCCTTCATTTAAGACATTCGATTTCATCAAATTCCCTACCAAATGAAATTATAGTGAGCACTGGTCACTGTAATTTTGGGGCCATTCGTTTGGAGGCTGTTGATAAAAACCAGCTGACACTATACCTTAAAAAAGTTCACTGAAATCACTGACCAAAGAAAAGCCATGAAAGAATTTTTCTGTGCCCCACCAAGTACCGTGGTTCACATCTGCTAGCTCTTAACTCCCAATAGAATGGACTCTCCAGGCCAGGGCCAAATGGATGCTTGCTAAATTACTGATTTGCCTCAAATAAAGAAATGACACAGTATCCCATGAATATGGCAGGATGATTATAAGACATAAGGTAAGGGGTGTACACAGCCTCAATACCTAGCACGATTCCTGGCACAAATTAACACTCAACGACTATTTGTTAAATGAACAGATAAATGAACATGCATACGCTGAGGTCCTAATGTTTAAGGAAGACTTGCCAATACCAGTGTATTGAAAATTCCACTCAAATGTCTTGAATCATCATTTGACCATAAAGCATGAATATAAAGCTCAGCAGGACCAAAGAAAATTTGGATCTAATCCATATTGTAAAGCATTGTGGAATTAATAAGTAAAAAGCTAATGCCATTTTGAGTTTTTGTTATGCTATGGAAACCTGCTGGTCCCTTGATTTTAAAGTAATTTTCCAGCATACTAAAATCAGAACTTTCTTCTCATGTTGTTCTTTCCTTTGTTTCCATAGGAAACAGTGACTTCCAGGCATCTGAGATGACACAACATAGATTGCCAAATTGCAAGCCACCCTGCAGTTGCCAAGGAGATAATGTATGTCATTCCTACAAATAACATGTTGCTCACGCCTTCATTTCCTTTATCTAGCTTTTTAAGATATTCTTCGCCTGAGCTGAATTCAGATAACGTTCACTGTGAACTGATGGAAACATTCCTTTTTTAAAAATGTGTTTACCCCATTCCCCCAAGACACTTGATAGCATCACACATGCTGTCTGTGGAAGGTCTGAGCATATTTTATGCTGATTTTGGAACCAGTGATTCAGCAGTTTTCACTGGGGAAAAAAAAAAAAGCATCCTGAATTCTGTCTGCTTGCATTCTAAGTAAAGGTTCAATTAAATCCACACCTGGCACTAACATATTCCAGTTTGAAATGGCCTCCCACAAAAGCAGCTGCACTTCGTTGAATTTACATAGGAAGGAAAAGAAGAAAAAGAGTTCTAGCAAGCAAAGGAGGGAAAGGTGGATGGAAGGAAGGAAGAAAAGAAAGGAGGGAAGGAAGGTAGAAGAGTAGGAGGAGAGTGCGAAAACATATTTACTGAGCACTTATAGTATTCCAGATTAAACATCTGTAAGATGAAGCAACAGAATTAGAGAAATCAAAGATCTTGGCTGACATCATCCCGCTAGCAAGAGGTAGAGTCGGGATCTGAGCTCGAGGATGTCTGACTTTTAAAATGCATGTGTTTTTCAGTTATCTAGTGCATAACGAATCACCCCAAAGAGTCCCTTTCATGGCTTTGGAGGTTGACTAGACTCAGCTAGGCAGCTCTCACTCAGTGTCTCTCAGGTGGTTTCAGTCAGAGTGGCTGGGACTGGAGTCACCTTGAAGTTGTCCTCACTCACATTTCTAGCAGTTGATAATGGGCCTGTCAGCCAAAATACCCTCCCCTTGGTCTCTCCATGTGGCCTGGGCTTCCTTACAGCATGATGACTACTGGGTCCCAGTAAGGAGTGTCAAGAGAGCCCACCTCAATGTCATATAGCATCATTTCTACTAGGCTCACAGCCTGCCCACCCCCCTGCCAACTATATTCAAGGTTGAGGTAACACAGACTCTAAATCACATTGTAAGAAATGCATGTCAGATGACCAGTGGAAGAGGGGGTTAGTAAAACCACCTTGAAAAATGTTTTCTGTCACAATGGGTATTTTTGCAATACCCAAAATGCCTCAAACAGCCTGAGATCCAGGCTTCATAGGCTCTGTTTACCTGCTTGGTAGAGTTAAGTGGGGGAGGGAACAGTTAAAATGACCCGTTTTGAAAGAGGAATGGAGCAACTTTTAATGTCAGCTTGATGAATTGTGGCCAAAAAAACAACAACTGAACATTGAAATTAAACTTTGGAATGAGTTCCTGATTATTTTTTTGTGTGCTTAGCAGAATCCCTTTTTACTCATGCGTTGTCAATTTTCAAAGCATTTGGTTGACATAAAAACTAACTCTACACTAAAATTATAATGTAGCACATTCATACATATGTTAGCACTATATAATATTACCAAAAAGTGCTTTCATCTAATTTAGCTTTTTGGTTCTTTTTGTCCCTAGATAAATGGGAGTTTCCTACGTGAATTATAGGTTATACCTGCTCACGTGGGGCACACATATATGGAAATAGCAGCACCAAATGAATGGCTGTTATGAAGGCTAACATAGTCTACATAGAGCTATGTTGTTGTCATTTTAATCTATCACCTGCCATGAATTTATCAGGAGCCTTCTGGTTAATGTCTTTATCTTCTCTGCCCTCTTTCAGATGGTTCTAATAGTGAACCTAGCTAGACCTCCACCATGAGACCATCCAACTGATCCGAAACAGCCATAAGCCCTCCATGAACATCCAATTTGTATTTTAACCATTAAAATAATCAAATTAGCTTATCCTCTGGGAATCTTTGAAACTATTATCATAAATAAAGAGAACCTCAGCCAGAAAATAAGATATTAATAACATGAGGAAAGAACACCATGGAGTAAACACAATAATAGGATTGTGGAGAGATTTCCAACTGGGGGAGAACGTTATGGTGAGCTAGTGAAAAAGCAAAAAATTCGGTCTCATTGCTTGCATTGCTGAGAGTACATGATTGTGCTTACTCTACTGTGCTAGGAGATTGATCTGGAATAAACATATATAATGTACATATGTAATATAGCTATTTCTGAACTGACCATCCCTATCATGAATCAGGCTGCACTACGCAATGCTAAATTAGGTCTAAGAAGCAGAGTATCATAATCCCAAAAAAACAGCAGAGTTCTTTCTTCTCCATATAAGTCCAGCATATACTCTTATTCAGACCAACACAGTAAGATGAAATCGTAGGATATCGTCAATTAGGGCTTGACAAAAAAAACAAAAAAACAAAATTGAAGTGCCTGAGTAACACACAAGGCAATGCCAGCAAGTGACATGGACAAAAAGACATCTTACTCAGTATTTCTCTTCTCACTTTCATACTTCTGATTTCATCCCAAATGTTTCAGTTCCCAATTTTACATCTTTCTGTATCTTGGTTTTGTTTTGTTTTTCCACCATGAGAAAGAGCACCTAATAACAAAATCCTTGAAAGTAAAGCAACAGTATTGATCCGTCTTACATTATAGAATAATTGGCCTGTACCTTGCACCAACACTGCGGCACAATAACCTGAGATCCTTTTTACTTCACTGTTTTCTTCAATTTTATGTGTCTTGGAAGTTAGAAACTTCATAATGCTATGATTTCCAATACTGTGAGTAGTCTAGCTGCACTTAATGACTGCAAAATGGACCGGATAGTAACCAGGAAGTTAATCGTAGCCGATAATTATCTTAAATTGTCTCATGAGGTTCTGAAATCCCCTATTGATTATAATTTTAACCTTTAACCCCAATATATAATGCCTATTAAAGTCATAAATATCTAGATTATAATTTTAAATAATTAACCCAAGCCCTTTTGCAAATGTTTATGGCTAGAAAACTGATTTTTACATTTGCTCTGTTGTTAGGGTGGCTATCTAGTCTATTGGTCATTTTTGTCCTAACCAAATGCTAAATTGGGCAGACCACAAGGACAAAGTCAACCTATCCATTATACATTAACAGAAAAAAAAAACAATAAAATTTCCAATTTGCTAGGAATTTGAAGACTACAGAGAAAAAAAAAACGTATGTTTCATTCAAAATATGATTTTAAGTCTTTCCATATTCTATCTCAATGTGCTTTGAAACCCTTCTTTAAAGTATTTTTAGTAATGAATTTGATAAAATAAATTTGGCTATGGTACAGGGATATCACCCATTGGAAATGTGCAAAACTGAATGATTTACATAATTTTGAGAGATGAGTGCAATTCATAAAGAAACACTGTAGGAAAAAAAAGTCGAAGAGAAAAAGAACTTAAATACTGGAAGTACTAAAGGAGAGATTCATTTTTTCAATTAACCAAAAACAAACAGGATTTACCACATAAAATCTATGTTTATGAATCGCTCAGGGATACTAATATAACTTTCTGTCAGCAGATCAAGTCCCCATTGACCTTAATCTATTTCAGACCCGAAATGTATTCTTGCTTTGTGGATAATAGGTAACCTCTTTGGTGCCATTTTTAGATCAGCCCGTTGGCAAACATTAAGTAGAAAGCATGTTAACATTTTTCAGGATCAGCTAAGCCTTTAGCAAAGTAGGTTTCTTGCTTGCAGAAGCAGCAATAGTGAGCTAACCACAGGGGAGAGTGTCTGTTGATGCTTTGCTGTGTAAGCCTCAACTGCTTCAAGTCAAAATAAAATAAATAAACTAACAAAACAATCCTACTGAGAGTATTAAGATGCTCATAGAGGATGTGTTCCCATCAGCCCCAGGCACACTGAGTGCAGGTCCTAGATTTTGACATTCTCAGCTCCAATCTAAATGTTTGTCTTGAAAACAAACAAATTTAAAAATGCTAATCACTGTAATCACTAGGACAATTTCTAATCACCTATTTTGCTGTCAAAAAGGAAAAAGTTGATAAAGGAAATTGTTAAGTCAGATCTAGGCCTCATCTTCACTTCAAACGACTGTTTTTGACTCTTTGAAATCATTTTTAACCAGTACAAATGGTATTTTCACATGGTTCAACCTCATAAAAACTGACTTTTGTGAAAACAAATTACAGGCCCATTTGGTTATGGAAGGGGAAGCCATGAAGGCCAAGGGCTCAGCCCACACTGTCTCCATTCACCACTGCTGTCCATGTTTTTTTTTTTTTTTCTAGTTTATCTATTTATTTTGAGAGAGAGAGAGAGAGGTGGGGAAGGGCAGAGAGAGAGGGAGAGAGAATCCCAAGCAGGGCCTATACTGTCAGCAGTGCACAAACCGTGACATCATGACCTGAGCTGAACTCAAAAGTCGCATGCTTAACCAACTGAGCCACTCAGGCACTCCAGTCCACAGTTTTTAGCGGCAGATCTGCCCTGAGATTATAACTATCAAGTTACTATATGGTTATCCAGCTCTTGCTTATTTTTGTGGATCTTTGAAGATCCACAGGACTCCTTTTCTCACCTTCCAAGCAGGATGCCTTTCTAAGAGCTTCTCCAATCAAACCAGCTCTCAGAGGGTATCGATTATACCCTTCTCCCACATACAATCAGAGAACATTCCCTTGTGTTCCAGATATAGCCTGAACAGCACAGTTGAGCAGGACTCTCACTTCCCATCTAGTAGCCTGTCTATATCGGTAGCCAGAGTAACCCAAACAAGAGTAGGAGTCAAAGGCACAGCCCATGAAAAAGGCAGGGATAACCATTGCTTCATATGGGTGACTTCCAAAAAAAAACCAGGTGGTTTTGGGTCAAGAAATGAGTCCTGCAGAGTCCCTTCAGTAATCCCCAAACTTGGTGTGAGCCTCAAAAAGTAAAAAAGCAATCCTGGAATGTGCATTTGGGGGTTTTCTCTATTACTGTGGTCATCTAGGCCTTCTTTTTCCTGTCACTATTATTATTATTAATACATTACAGAGACCACATTGCATTCATTCATTGTTTCATCCACGGACTCAGTCAGCAAATATTGGATGAGGATTTCCTGGGTGCCAGCTCTGTGCTAAACATTGGTCCAAAAGTTCATATTCTTAAAGACTTTAAAAAAAAATCCCTCCAGATAGTCACATATGCTCATAGCTGATTAAACTAGAAACAATACTATACTCATTTCCTATGTGAAGAGTTGACTCTCCACATTGGATACAGAGTCCATACCACCTTTTGCTAAGTTCTCTTTGAAAATGTTAATCCTCAAGTGCCAAAGATGTGGCTGAAGAGCAAGCACAGATGTGCTAAGTGATGGGCATCCTTCTTCCTTTGCATCTCTTCTTTTTATTTTAATGGTACAGTTTGTCATTTTCAAGGGACCCCTTGAAATCCCCATTAAACTGATTATGCTTAGACATGTCTTTTTAGGGAGGCAAAATAGGAAGTGCTAACAGAGAAACTAAACCATACCCTCATCCTTACTCCCCATTCCTTTCTTTGAATCCCTTAAAGACAGTCTTTTCTCTGACTCTGGAGTCCACAACTGTTTTCTTTTTTTCTTTTTCCTTTTTTTAAATGTTTATTTATTTTTGAGACAGAGAGAGAGAGATCATGAGCAGGGGAAGGGAAAAGATAGCGAGGGATACACAGAATCGGAAGCAGGCTCCAGGCTCCAAGCTCTCAGCACAGAGCCTGATGCAAGGCTCAAACTCATGAACTGCAAGATCATGACCTGAGCCAAAGTCGGGCGCTTAACTGACAGGGCCACCCAGGCACCCCACAACTGTTTTCAATTAGTCAAAAAAATAAAACAAGTAAAAGCAATATTTTTAAGTTTTTTAATTTTTTTTTATATTAGAGAGAAAGAGAGCACATGAGCAGGGGGAGAAAGGCAGAAAAGAGAGAGACTCTGAAGCAGGCTCCGTGCTCAGCACAGAACTCAACACAGGGCTCGATCCCATGACCCTTGGCTTGTGTCCTAAGCCAAGGAAAGTCCAGAGTCAGATGCCCAACCTACTGAACCACCCAGGTACCCCCACAATTTCGCTTCAGCCAAATTTTTCCCAAAAGATAAGAACTTGAGAGAGAAGCCAAATTCACTGGACTACATGGTCAGGAGTAATGAGACTGGAGAGAGTAAATAGATCTCCATGCTAGTCATCTATATGAAAATGCTGGAGTTACAAAAATTGAAGTCAAAATATAAGAGAGAGAAACAGAGGGAGAAAGAATAGAACTTTGCAGAATAACTAAGAAGAATACGAACATTTAGGGTCACAGTAAGAGAGTCTTTGTGAAAGAATAAGATATGTTATTCAGGCCATGAAGCTAGCAAAATGAAGAATCTTGTGAAATCTGAAATACTAGAACATAGCAAACCATACAATGCCATAATATCTGAGTGGAAAGTGCCCTCTCCTTAAATTGACCAAAATAGATAATAATCTTCGACCAAAGCTATTTTTATGCATAATATCCTCTAATTCGTTTAAGTGAAATGAAATAAGTAATACACAAACTGATAATTCTTGAAACTTCTGAAACATCTGAGGCTGAGTGAAAAGCTAGAGATTTAGCTATGTATATTATGTTGTGAGAAATTAGTCCCTCAAAATAGCAAAAGGGAAATTGGCAGCTTAGCTAAATAAACCAGAAGGAATGAATAATCTTACATAGTAGCTTAGGGAAGAGAATTTGCTGGAAAATGTAGCTAAACATTGAGGGAATTTGTTTCAAGCAGCTGTAATTTTTGAAGCTGATTTTTTTTCACTCTTGAAGAAGGGCTGGTTTCGCTCACATTACTAACAGAGATGGAAAAAGATCACTAAATTAATAAAAATTTGAAATACCATTTAAAAACAACTTCTAGGGGCATCAGCGTGGCTCAGTAGGTTGAGCTTCTGACTTCGGCTCACATCATGATCTCACAGTTTGTGAGTTTGAGTCCCAGCGCTGGGCTCTGTGCTGACAGCTTGGAGCCTGAAGCCTGCTTCAGATTCTGTGTCTCCCTCTCTCTCTGCCCCTCCCCTGCTTGTGCTCTGTCTTTCTCTCTCTCTCTCTCAAAACTAAATAAACATTAAAAAACAACAAAAAATAAATTTAAAAAACCTTTTAATAAAATTTCACCGATGGAAATATGTAGTTCCTTCATATATTGCTATCCCTGGCACCTGAACCTATATGTGAGTTGTATGAGGAATGAAGTCAATCAGTAAGTATTACTCCCGTACTTGCTAGGTACTTAGCAGATTTTGCCAGATGTGCTGGAGGAATAATGGAGTAAATGGAGAAGTCATAAAAATTCCAGTAATATAAGTATAGTTTATTAATCATAGCAATTCCAGAATGATGCTTAGGCTAGTCCATAAATATCACAAGCAAAACTAATGGTATTTATAGTAATGAGCTAGTTCATTTCCTTGCTATTCGCTTGCATCTGCTGACCATCAGTAAAATACACCTCATTGGTAGGCTGAGTTCTCCCACCATGCCCTCCCAAAGTTCGGGATGTTTCTTAAAACGTCCCTTGGTCCGTACAGAGTATTTGCTCCTCTTGATTATTTATATCATCATACTCTGCCACCAGACATAGTATAAATTCTATTAGGGCAAAAACTCTCTCTTGAACTCCTTTAAAATTTTCCCTACAGCCTTTAAAACAATTCTTCTAAACATATATTCTAAGTAAACATTGATAATTGAAGATATAAACATATGTAAGACAGGCTGCTTCAAAAAAACAAAAACAGTAACACTTTTGAATGTTTTTAAATGTGTAAAATGTCAAAAAGTGGTAAAACCATGGACTGCTCTGTAGTTTGTCGAAATGACCGCACTAAATCAATTTGTCATTTTTAGCCTTGACAAAATTTTTACGTATTTTATGCAAAGCTGGGCATTTGGAAAGTGTGCCTACTTTTCTGTGATTTGAGCTTCTATGTAAACTACACTACTAGCTAAGGGATAGGGCTTGTTTATAAATGGGATAGAGTTTCAAAGTATGGCTTTCCCTTTCAATGATGTGAATATTAATACAACCCTCAGGAAAGCAGGGAGTGGGGCAGGGAATGAGTTAGGCAGAGCAGAGGGTCAGTAGTTGCGGTTGCGGGTTGTAACCGCAGCAGCAATTCCTAGTGGTTGTAAAACTACTCTTTGTGGCCAGACTACCTGGGCTTAAGTCTTGGCTTGGTTACTTAGCAGCGGTATGATTTTGGACAAACCACTCAGGCCTCCCTGTGCTTCAATTTCCTCATCTGTTAGATAGGATGAAGATCGGACAAGACTGCTGTGACAATTAGATGAGTTAATATATGTAAAATGCTTACACTACTCTCTGGCCTTTGGTAACATAGTATCACTTGATGCTTTTATTGCCATTGGAATAGTATGATTTTTGCCATATAGCTGAGCATAAAATAACTCGAATATTTCATTTGATCTGACTCAGTGAACCCAAAAAGAACCATCCTCCTTGTAAATCAGTTTTACTGAATGAAGCAGGTGTTAAAGAGTAGAAAGCAAGCTGGCATTAGTTATAGGGAGTGAATGAGTTTGTAGCAACACAGATTTTTCAATTAGAAGGAAATTTAGATATTATCTTGCCTAACTTGTTCACCTAACAGAGAAGCGCAAACCCAAATATTGGGTTGCGTTATTAAAGCTACATTGGAGAACTGACAGTAGAGACAAAATTCCTCTACATCTCCTTGTTTTCTCTAGTGAGAGGCAGCACGATGCATTTGAAAGTGTCCAAAAACACTTCACCAAGGTTTATTTTCCTCAGCCATAAAATTATGTGTCTAAAGACACAACAATTCATCCTGGGCTTCATTGTAGAAATTAGAGATAGCATATGTAAAGTAATTATCACTATATATCATACATTTATACACACACATATATGGGATATACACACACACACATCTATATGGTACATTGTAGACAGTAAAAAAACGATGATGATCATGGTAATGATATGCTACCTCCCCAAATTCCATGTCATATATAAATACACGTCACAGCTTTTTCCTTTGCCATGATATTTGTAAACATAGAATACATGAAAATAAAAAAATGGATTTACTATTAATCTATATCTATACCACACACACGGACATACACACACACCCTACATTCTATTATATGAGGTTATAAGATGCCTTACTCTTTCCTTGAACACTAGCTAATATATCTAGCCTTCTTAATGCCGCATTAAAATTATGGCATTTCCCATTCTGGAGGAATAAACAGACTAAATTTTTAATTATGCTGCTGATGTTGGCATTTTTCTTCCCATGTGATTATTACCAATAGTCCCCAAAATAGCACAATATGGTTTAAATGAACTACAAAAACTGGTTGCTTCTCCTCCATTTGTCATTTTGAATGATGTCTCTTAACTTGCCACTTTTTGCATTTCAAAAAAATAATGTGAAGTCTCAGCTTAATTCTCTCTGATATAACTTGTCATTACCCTCTCTGCTTCTCCTTCATAGCATAGGTCTAAGGTAGCAGTGAAGATTTGAGAGTTAAGTTCCCACCACTAAAAGTATGCTTGTTTTAATCTAAAACCAGGACTCAGACCACACTTCTATAGACTAAATATGCTACCAACTCACAAGACTAACAGCCTCTCTCCTTCACTGGACAACACTCCTAGGTTTTGTCTTTGAATCTTCTGTGCCCTGCATGGTGACTGTGCATAGCAGCTGCTTGGTAAACGCTTGGTAAATGACTGTATTTGTTCACAAGGATTAGCAATGAGATAATTTCTCATTAATCTGCACAAGACATGTAACAAAACAAAAAGATAAAAAGAATATGGCTGGAAATTAAACAAAATTCTATTATTCTTGACATAAGTCATACAGTTTAGTAATTGTGTGATTAAGCAATGATTCATTGCCTAAAGAGAACTACTAACTACGGAACATCCTGTACCGAACAAGGTATAGGCTTGGGGAGGCACACTTTCTATAAGATTTAAAGAATGCTATTAAACTAGTGTCACGAACATACATAAATGCCAAGTGAACTGACGGTACTGCTTCATGTCCTTTTTCAAACTGCCAAGGAAATTTTAAACTAAGTTAAGAAGTGAAAGAAATATGGACAAATGGAAAAATGAAAGGTTTTTTTTTTTTTTGCACGTTAGCTTAAACTATTTAAAGAACAGAATTTCTAAGAGGCGTTTTGAGAATGATTAAAATGAAAATCTGAAACTGACCTAGTTTGTACACCCTGTCGCAATGAAATGAAGCTTGCGTATCACCAACCACCAGGAAATCACGGTACTTAGCATTGACGTTACTCATAGTCACTGACGTGTGTGTAAGTGGTAGGACTAAAGTGACCAAATGACAACAAATAATGCTTTTCTCTTTTTTAAAATTTTTTAAATGTTTTATTTATTTTTGAGAGAGAGAGAGAGAAAGAGATGGGATGCAAGTGGGGGAGGGGCAGAGAGAGAGGGAGACGCAGAATCTCAGACAAGCTCCAGGCTCCGAGCTGGCAGCATAGAGTCCGACATGGGGCTTGAACCCACGAACCGTGAGATCATGACCTCAGCTGAAGTCGGACGCTTAACCAACTGAACCGCCCAGGTGCCCCAATGCTTTCCTTGTAATGCACAACTGCACTTGTAGATTTGCTGAGCTTTTTGTTTTATTTATTTATTTATTTATTTATTTATTTATTTATTTATTTATTTATTTTTCGAAGTATCCTCCTAGGTTCCCTATTGCTGCCCACTAGGTAAGTTCCACTGTTGACAAGTGTATCTCAGAATGCTATGACTGAGTATCTGCTGTTCTAGATGCTTACGGTGACCGGGCTCTACCTCACTAGTGACATCTGTTTGATGTTCCCATTTACTCTGGTGAGAAAGGACTTTACATAAAATATAAATGTTGTCGGACCTGGTTGATAAATACATAATTTCAGAGGCACATTTCCCATTGTCTGATTCCTATAGTTGACTCCTTATAATCCATCAATAAACCGTAATTTCTAAACACCATGCACCGTGCTGTGTGAGCAAATAGAATAAAGCCATGATCCATTTTTATTAAGGAGTGTGCCATCTAAGCTAGGTAAATACAGCAATCACATATGAAACAATTTACTAATGCAAAATACTTCAGGATATTATAAATGATGAATTGTGTGATATATATTTTAAGTGTTGAAGATGCTTCAAGAAATAAAAAATAATAACAATCCCACAATTATTTACTGGGCATTAAGCTTGCACTATGTACTTCGCATATATGATGTTATTTAACCCTTACAATAAGCCTTTTCAGTAGGTTCTTTTATCACTCCCAGTTTGTAAATGTGGGTCCTTGAGATCCCTGGGCTCAGTCAGAATGAGACACATACATGGGAAATATGGTTTGAGTGACTTTGAACAATGGGTAGTAAGAAAGGAGATTCTCATGGGTGCACTTGAATTACCGAATTCGAGAGGAACCTTCAATTATGCATTTTTATATCATTTTTTTTCTTAGAGACTCTAAGTAGAACCAATAGCTCTTTAATTTTATAAATAGCTTTGTAAGAGGGGAGCTCAGGTGACTCAGTCAGTTGAGCATCTGGGTCTTAGTCTCAGCTCAGGTCGTGCTCTCATGGTTCGTGGGATCGAGCCCCACATCACTCTCTGCACTTACAGATCAGAGCCTGCGGGGGATTCTGTCTCCCTCTCTCTCTGCCCCTCCCTCACTTGCACTCTTTCTCTCAAAATAAATAAATTAAAAAATATATTTAAACAAGATCCTGGTAAGAATCTATGAAAAGCCCATGAAGAATAGTTACAGTGAAAAGGAAACAAAGAAATTGAGTAGACAGGAAAGGAAAGGTATGCTGGAGCTTGAAAACAGAAAAATCATTATCATGTGAAGGGAGACAATGCCCTGCTATGGAAATTGTCACTATCTAATCTTGAACTAATTTAGCTTCCTCATTAATTGTGGTTCACTGCTCTTCTCCGTTCTAGTGAATGATGCCACCATCATCTCATCCTCCATTTCCATCACTCAACATTTCTAATCCATAACTAAGGCTTTAGCCTTAATAGTATGGGTTTTGTTGGCCCAGCCCTGCAACTTACCAGATAAATAAATGATTTGGGGAGGATCGCTTGATCCCTATCAATTTTCTTATTGGTAAAACATGGAGTACAGCAGGAACCATTTTATAAGTTTTTAAGATTAAGTTATGTATATACTGTCTGTAAAAAGTTCTTGTCACTGACATGTAAAAAGCATTCAGAATATTTTGCTATTGTTACTTATTCACAGAAATATGAGCAGAAGACTATTGGGCTGATCATTTTATGTGTGTATATAATATACACATTCTAATGACCATTATTCATAAGTATATCATAAATTAAATACTACAAAACAGAGTTTTAATAAAAAAGAACAAGTTTTACATTTAGATACAGCTGAATTAATCTAAATATTGGTTTACCATTTCTTGAATACATTTCAATTGCAAGCCTCAGTCTCTTCGTGTGTAAAATAGTTATCATGATCTTCACATTAAGTAACACGTGTAAAGCATATCACATAGTACCTGACACAATTTAAAACCGAAGTAATTTTAGTCATTATAGCACCGGATTTTTTTCACAAGATACAACATACACTCATAAATGCATACTTTCTAACCTAACAAGGACTACAGGATATATATTCAAATGAGTTTTTAAAATATGATTTTAAGAAATCTTCTCTTCTTATAGTTATTTTCTAAACCACCCTATTAATCCAAATCACCTGTATCAGTGAGAGTAGGTACTCTAAGAAGCAGCAAGGATATGAAAGGGAACAACACAACAACGAAGCTCAGCTCAAATACTGGAAGGACAGAATCAAAGGCAGAATTAAGGTAATTAAGGTAAGAGAAGCATAAGAGCTGTTTTGCTCTTGAGATGCCCAAAGACATATTCAAGCTGCCCATACCTGCCCTTGGATTCTGCCAATCAGCCTTTTCTCCTTGCTTCATGAATATTCCATAAACCATACGCTTTCCAATTCCCAAAGAATAGAAGTGGTCACCATACACCTCTGCCAGGCCATTCACTGGCCATAGGACACGTATGGTGACAATGAATCAAACCACTAGGGACCTTACCCAAAGGACTGAATTACCAAATGCCATGTAGTCTCTGAGGGCAGTTCCAAATAAGGAGTTTAAGCACATTTTAAACAAAGGCAGCATCATTCAAGTAAGTAAACAGTCGTACAAGTTGGAATATACATTTGAATAAGCAAATTTTGGCTGTCTGATTAGAATTTCTCCTGAAACTCCAAACCTTATATATTTTTAGAATATTTCCTTCCAATAATATATTTAAAAATATTACTCTTTACATATTCTTTCTCCTCCTAAATTTTCATCTCCCTCTCTCCCTCCATGTCTCTCTCACGCTCTCTCTCTGTTCCTCCCCACTCTCCCTCTCTCAATTTTAATGTGTTTTCAACCTTCAAAGTTGAACTTGATACTAATACCATTCAATGACAACTGACACTCCAATGCCATCTATGCTCTGGCAGGAATCTGGAGTTAGGAGGATGGACTAGCCCATTAATCACTGTCTTTGGGACACAGATATTCTTCAAGTAAACTGCCGTGGAGATCTGGGCTATACATAAACAGTCACGTATTGGAGAGGACAGGATGCCTATGATGCATATTTTGACCAGATTTCCTTCACAATCTTTAAATACTATGAATCTATGCTCTCAAAAACAAATTGAATCTTCTTGACTCTGATTATGTCATTTGCACACAGGTTGTGGCCCGTCCCGCCGAGAGGAGTTACTGGATCGGAATGGACTTAGCCAATTGCATGTGCTCGACCAAGCATTTACTGGCAACGGCAACTACTCCAGCCAAGTGGTATGTTTAAAGGAACAAAGACAGGATTATTGGTTCTCTTCTCACCTTTGGAAATTCTGCAAAACAGTTTGATTCTGATTAAGTGGTACTTTTAAGTATTTATAATATTCCGTTATAGCGCTAGTGCCAGTTCACTTTGCAAAAATGAAAAAGAACTACAGGGACTCATCACAAATAGAAATATTATGTATACAAAATATGTCTCCAAATCCAGAATCTCTAGACTTGAGCAACCCTGGGGCTAGGGGAAATTAACAGCTACATGGGAGAATCAGAATGATTTATGATTTCAACATTATTAGAAAATCATTAGTGGAAATACATTGTCTTAATACTTAAAATTAACCACTAGTGATATAAAGATATGATATACAGCTTCCAAAGTACATGAAAAACTAAAGAGTAAGGAATTTAGCAATAAAAATATACAACAAAAGCTAATATTAAGAAAGAACACAAAAGTATTACAATCCGACCAAATAGAATTCAAGGGAAAAGGTATTATATGGGACCAAAAAAAAAAAAAAAAAAAAGGAAAGGTTATTTTATGATGAAATACATATACTGATACGAAAATAGAGCAGATACAAATCTTAACATGTTGAATATCAGGGCATCAAAGTGTATAAAGCAAAAAAAATTTAAAATCCAAAAAAAAAAAAAATTAACACAGTCTCATATTAGTGAGAGAATTGCTTGTGTCTTTCTTGGTATTTGAAAAATCAAGAAGACAAGAGGTGATTTATTAGACAAAGGATATAATAATGTTTTAAGTGAAATTGAATTAATAACTAAAAATCAACTTCCTTCAAATTGCCATCAAACATTTATAAGCTTTTAACATAATTCAGAACACAATGGAAGTCTGATAACATTTATGTTTACACAGGTAACATTTCTGAACACAATGATACAACTAGAAATAAATGGTGGAGCTAAGTAAACAAACCAATTCCACTTTGGAAATTTTAATATTATCTCCCAAATATTATAGAGAAAAACAGTTATGTAATTGTAGAATACTTTGCAAATAATTATGGTAATATATATCAAATGCTATTAACTATGGGCAAGGCTATATGCAATATAGCTCATTGAAATAAAGGGAAATTTAATAAAGTATTATTAAAGAAGAAACAGTGAAAGCAAATTACTAAGAATTAACCAAGAAACTAGAAAAAAATTACATGATTAACCTACAAAAAGATGGAAATAAAATAAATCACGAATCAACAATTAGAACACAGAAACAGTTAAATAAATAAATAAATAAATAAATACCCAAGACTTAATTTTTTTTTTTGAAAGGAATAGTAAATACAATTTTTCTACCAAGACCTCAATACAAGACAGCAAAGCAACTAAAATGACAAGAAAAGCAGAGAAGGCATAAATCTACCCATAGGTAATGGGAAAGGGCCAAAATCGCAGAAATCAGTTTTTTAACTATAAACAGTGTACAAAATCCATTCCAATGATTTTGAAAATCTTACAAAAAGGTTTATTCTAGAGGAAAATGCGAATTAAGTCAACTTAAATTGACTTAATGGCAAGAGCAATAATTTTCCTACCTGCTCACATGCTATTCTCTGAGAACCAATGCCTGGAACGGGGTAGGAGCTACAAGTTGTTGAAACTTCATCAGTTAATCCTGAACCTAATTTGTTCTACCGCCATCTTCCACAGATGACTTCCCCGACTACCTGTGTTCTGAATGGCATCCCGGCCCTCTCACAACGCAGCAGCGCTTCCTTCCTCTTAGGTGCTTCCCAACTATCACAGCACTGTCAGCATCTAACATACCACATGTTTTCTTATTTATGCTATTTTTTTATTTTTCTAAAGTTTTAACATTTATTAATTTTTAAGAGACAGACAGAGACAAAGTGTGAGCAGGGGAGGGGCAGGGAGAGAGGGAGACAGAATCTGAAGCAG
The DNA here is from genome assembly GCA_030068075.1 of Paguma larvata. Taxonomy (NCBI): domain Eukaryota; kingdom Metazoa; phylum Chordata; class Mammalia; order Carnivora; family Viverridae; genus Paguma; species Paguma larvata. The sequence continues at coordinate 157,755,006 of CM057823.1, read as the reverse complement.
GCTCTAGGCTCTGAGCTGTCAGCACAGAGCTGGCCACAAGGCTTAAACTCATGGACCCCAAGAGGACTGAGAGTTCATGACCTAGGCTGAAGTCAGATGCTTAACCCACTGAGCCACCCAGGCGCCCCTATTTATGCTATTTTAAATCATCCGTCTCCTTCTCTTCACTCTACTTACCTAAATGTAAGCTCCATAGAGCAGGATATTTGTTGGGGAGGGGGGTTACACACACTGTTGATTCCCCGACCGAAACAGAGTCTGTCACATCGTTGGTGCAGAATGTGTATTTGTTGAAGAGTTAGAAAGTGAAGGAATTAATGAATGATTTAGCACATAAAGGAAATGAATTATTATCTACACACAATAAAGTTGATCATTTATATATACTGCGACTTGGGCAAAAGAGTGTTAGACCACTACTTGTGGCAACTCCAATAAGGCTGCAGATAAGTGACCACAGACACATGACTGCTGACTCAATAAAAGAAGCTGAGTAGAGTAAGAGTAAGAAAGAGATGGAAGAAGAGGAGGAGAAGGAGGTAGAGGAAGAGGAGCTGCTGTTGGCTTCCCTGTTTTCATGAAGAGCTTGCTATTTTTGTACAACTGGAGTCCTTAAGGAGAAAGTCACTTTAAAACTTTTTTTTTTTTTAATTGCAGAATCACTAATGTGCTCAAGGTAAATTACAGTAGCTTTTAGGTTTTTACATCCTTTTAGGTCCGTCCCTTTATGACAAGAATTCTCAATCTTTGGCATACATCGACTACAATTATGGGTGTTCTTGTTTATTGGTTTTATGTTCTTGTTTAATACAAGGCCCCAACCTGCTCCATGAGATAGCTCTATCTAATGTGATTTCATGTTAAGAACCGCTGTTTTATTTTGTTCAATGAACTCTACCAAAATGCCTTCTCAACCCACTCAAAGATATCCACAGGTTCCTCTTAATAGTATACCTAAGATTTTGCCCCTGTCAAAATCTTTTTTAATTCTCACAGAAAGTTTCAAACAACTAGCTCCACGTAAATCTAACTCATCCAAACCTGTTTAATTTTTAAGCCATTAATCGCTGTGTTAAAATTGAAATTTACAATTATCTTTTTATATTTTTCCAGACTTTAAATGGCTTACAAATTGTTATTGAGATTTTTAAATTCTCGGTGTTTCCCCTCGCAATGCAACTCTGACCCAAAAGCCGAAATCTTAAACTGAAGGAGATTAAGTCAAATACCTGCAGAGGTGTTTCAGGATGCTTTTCTTTCAGCACTGGAGCAGCCGGGAGTTCCTGGGGGGCTTTTGATGACTTTCTTTTGGCTTTTTCCATTTGAATATTGGTAAAATAATTGACAGCAGCAAACTCAATAAGTGCAGAAAATACGAAAGCAAAGCAGACAGCTATAAACCAATCCATGGCTGTAGCATAGGACACTTTGGGCAAAGAATGCCGTGCACTGATGCTCAGTGTGGTCATGGTGAGGACTGTGGTTATTCCTTCGAAAGCAAAAGAGCAAAGAGACAAAATACTTTACCATTACTTCTATGCAAACGAACCAATAAACCAACAAACCCAGGGATTTGGTGGGGTAGGGGTTACAAAGTTTACAATATCTCAAACCAAACCATCTTTGTTGGAAGATTCGAAAGTGGGTTAGTGAAATTAGCACAGGTTTTCGAGTAAGAGACAGATGTAATTAAAATCCCGCCTCTACTAATCATTGGCTCAGTGCCACCTGGATTAAGTAAGGAAAACTCACTGGGCTTCATGTGATACTTACCTGCTGGGTTTGCTATAAAGACTACAAATATATAAGGTACTTATCATATATTGGATTGGCATTAGTATCTAAGCCAACATACCTGAGAAAGTCAAGACACCCACCTAACAGGAAGTGTGACTTATTGAAGTGCTTATTCTCAACCAGGAGTGAGAAGTTGATAGCATCGTAATTTGGAGCATCAGAATTTCTGGGATAGGTATGGCCCATTGCTATTGAGAATCATTACCAGAAAAAGCATGGATTATAGATATTTATAATCTCTAAGTGAATATTATCTATTGAATTAAGATAACAAAATAATAATCTAGTTGTGAAAGAGCTTAATTTGGGGAAAAAAGTAATAAAGGTAGATTTCTGGAAAAATTGATTTCTAGAATAATTTGGTTTTAAAAATATGAGACATCTGCCACGCATGAGGTCATGTTAGGCAGGAAAATCTTTGCAACAAGAATAGAGGTACTTCTCTTTCATCAAGAGGTTTCCAAAGCATATCATTTCCAGGAAGCCTTCTCCTCAACCTGAAAAAAAGGTTAGTCCCCATTCTTAGTATAAAAATTCCACCAGAACTACAGAGAAATGCATTATTTAAAGATGCTTAATAGTAGTCTCATTCTGCATCTTTGTCTATCTGTATATTTCATCTATGTTGTCTAGTTAAGCTTGGATATTTCTGTGCCATTTAAACTTATTCTGTACAATGCTCGGAATAGTCCCGAATTGACACACCCAGATGTTTGGGGATGAGGAGGAGGAAGATGATGATGATGATGATGATGATGATGATGATGATGGTAGAGATTCCTTAACTATACATTCCAATCCATGTCAATCCCTAGTTGAAAGCCAAATGATACATTAAACTGAAGAAATAGTGAGCCTCATGCAGTAAAGGAATAATAATATTTGAACGTAGGGAGAAATTATATTGTCTCCTCAACTCAGTATTTGATTATACTCTGCCTTGTTCCCTAATTATTCCATGTATGTAAGCCTGTTTCCACAACTTGATTTAATGTAATATAGCCTCCTTGAGGGCAGAAATGTCTAACATTTCTTCAGGATTTACCATACTTCATGCAGTGCTGTATACGTGAAAAATGCAAAAGAAATAACAGCTCATTTTTTCACCTCCTCGCCAATCCATTTTTCTTGAGTCCCCTCTGATTGCCAATTTTAAAACATACAAAATTAAAGCTATTGTGCAGTATATAAACTATAGTCTTTTAAAAATGTTCCATAAACAGAGAAAGAAATTTGCAGATTTGGTCGTATTCCTTTTTTAAAAAATAATTGTGATTTTTTTTTTTAGATTTTTATTTGTCTAAAACAGATTTTAAAATGTTGGCTGGGTGAATTAAGGAGACACTGAAATAGCTAGAATATGGAGTATTGTGAATTTATTGGACTTCATTTCAGAAAGAGACCTTAGAACTTTTAGGGCCTCCATTTTGAATCTCAGAAAAAATAGCAGCTTTCCCACGCTGTCTGTGAGATGTAAATTAATTTTAAAAATTGTAGCTACAAAGTTTGAAGATAAATCAAAGTTTTTCTTCTTATTCATAAAAATTTAAGCTTAATGGTCTATTAAGAATTCAAAAATGTTCTACAACTTCCTTATATACTCTACTAAAAATTACGCCGAAAGCACTTGGAAATAAAATATGAACACTGCAGCCTAAATAAGAATACTACTGAGAACTCAGAAAATTCCACAGAGCATGCGATAACCAAAAAGAAAAACTAAAACTCAAATATAAGCTATTTGGGATTTCCCATGTTGCTTTGAACATTTATTTTTTGTACTAGAACAATTTCTGCCTGCCGCAGACCTGAGGTAATGGTCTTTATCTTCTGCTATCATATAAAGAAATTCCTTTGTTAGTGCTAAGTAAGTAGGGTATTAATGCAATTATTGAGCCGTGAATCCCAAAATTACTTTCTGATCATTAAGGAGGGTAGATCACCAGTTTCATGAAGATGTTAAATTATGCCGTGGACATAAATGCAAAAAATCTTGGATATGCAGCCACTTTCCATTCCTTTTTCACTGATTTGAGTCAATCTGACTTTAAAGTTTGTAGAATAGCCCTTGAAGGGTATATGATACTGTGGTTCATATTTTCTGACTATTGGCAAAGTTAGGAAAGGTAGCCTGCATAAGCAACTGGCTAAGTGTTTGAAGTTGCCATCTTGTTCTTTAGACATTAAAAAGTTCTGTCTGCCTGGTGATCAAATTTGAAGAAAGCACTAGCATGATAGGAATGTGCTTATTACAGCTGTTTTTAGACAGAGCATTTGGTTAAGTAAATACTGAAAGAATAGCAAACAGAAGCCAACCCTTCGGATAAGAAGCCATGCTTCCTCTGCATCTAGGAAGACAGTGCATCTGCTCTAAATGGCTTCGCTGGCATCCACCCTGAAAACATTTCAACAACCACAGAATTTCTTTTTGACACATTTGAGTATCGATGCCAATACCTGCTTTTATAATGCTGAGTCTGTACCATATTGGCTGGCCCGGGAGCTGGGAGAGGACGTGGAAGAGTGGGCTAAGACTGTGCACAAGAGTAAATTTTTGGCTGGCCACTCCAAGAAAATGAACTAGTAATGATTTAGACATGCCAGCTGGCATTTACTCGGGTTTAACATTTTACTATACTGGAATAATTAGAAGACTTAAAGGCATACAACTTTGCAGATAGAAGGCCTTTGGAGAGAATTTAGCATACTCTGCTTCTCGTATTTACACTAATTAATTTTTTTGAGGGGAGGGGGCGTTTGTTTTTGCATGCTCTCTAGTGATACCTCTGACCTGGCAAATTCTCTCCCTGAGTGAAGAGGGAAATGAAAATTAGGGGAAAAAAACACTAGTCCGGAATTAATTTTTTTACTTGAATCTCATATGAAATAGATTGCTAATGCTCCCTCAAATCCTTTAAACTTAACTTCCTCAGGAAAATACCATCTCAGTGCCTCAATGAACAATTTCATAATTACCATTCTGACACATCTCAGGCATTTGAAGACTTAATTATTGTGCATAATTTCCCTGGTCAATCAAAATCAACATCTTGCCACACAAGCACAAGACAGGCAAATGTCACAGTTCAAATGGAAAAAGCTATTCACAAATTATCTTCAGCACACATCCATACAATCTCACTCAGTAGCTCTGGAATACTCCACAAGTGGCCACATCATACTTCCTGTTAAGACAGAATGACAGAGTAGAAACGGCAGAGTTCTCAACGTTAGACAGAAACTGCCCTGGGTCCCTCACTTACATGACTTTATACAAGTTTCTTGATTTCTTTGAGTTATTTTGCTTATCTGTGAAAAATTAATAACACCCACCTTTGCTGAGCTATTGTGAAGATTAAACAAGATGGCAAATCTTATCATTATTATTAGTAGTATTAGCAGTATCCTTACTACATAGAACTTAATTTCCTTACAGTGTCTGTATTATCAAGAAATCTGTAGGAAATGTTGGGTGGATACAGCTGTAATCAATGTTATCCTTCTCCACACCACTGGTGATTTCTATTATTTGGGGACAAATGAGACGGTACAGTGGCTACCAGTTTGTATTCAACCAAAAAAGCATTCAAAGCTTATCAAACAATCGCAATAAATATAAAATACAGAAGGCCTTTATATTGTGGAATCCAGTAGTGGTTCTCAAATGAGGTAGATGGAGGGGTAGACTTATAATAATAAACACTTAATATTTATTGTGCGATCGGCATTATTCCAAGTGCTCTATCCAAATTAATTCATTTAATCCTCATAGCAACCCTGTGAAGTAGGTACAACCCTTCATCCTGTTGTAACACATGAGGAAAAGAGCAGAAGTAACTCACTGAAGGTGAGGCAGACCCTGTGGTTAGAACCTAGGCTGCCTGGCTGCAGAATCTGCATTAAGTCACTGTTAACCTTCATCAGATGCACAAATGATGGGTCAGTATTCTCTATTAAGATGTTCATTAAGACCACAGAAAAAAAGAGGATAGTATGTGTACAAGGGATTTTATTTGTATTATCAGTGATAATAGTTCCTGAAATATTGATATTATTGGTGCCAGGGGAAGTTAAAGAACTTTGGTCTGATGCTCAGCCTCAGCGGGTATTTCCTGCCCAGTCAGGCTGACTCAACGTGACATGGAAAGACCCAAGGTTCGTACGGGTACTAAATGAGATAATGAGCATAAAGGACTTAGCAGAGTGCCTGGTATTACACAATAGAACAATATGTGTTTTCTTGAAAAAGCAACTAAAAATCAAGGAAATCAAATCAGAACAAAATAAATCGCCTCTCTCTCAGAGAGGTATGAGAGAGAGTAACTAATACGTACTGAGTGCACCGTATGCCCTGTGATGAGCACCGCACATGAATCTAAATCCTCACTAGTCTATGAAGGAGAGATGAATTAGGATGGACATGTATATGGATGGAGAAAATAAGTCCCAGATTCCGGTTTCAAACCCCAATCTATTACGGTGCAAAGCTGAGACTTGTCATTTTCTCTTTCATTTTTACACCCATTTTTAATAGGTAAAATTTATTCAACGCTTGCAACATGGATTTATTCTTCAATTGAACCCTCGCAACTCTATGAAGTAGGCAGTGCGGTGATATCTGCTCACCGCCTTCCTTGGGGTCATACCCTGCCCCCACCCCCGGTATTGATCCTTATGTAGAGGTTTCCCCAGTAGGGTTCTTCAGTAAACCTAAGATTAAAGGGGGGAGGGTGCAGTGTCTATGGAAAATGTCCTCAAATTCAGATGCAGTGAGGACACTAAGACACCTGATCGGTTCTCTATAAGGATGGGGAAGTGAGATGAAAAGCCCCTACTTCCCCTGGTTTCCTCTCACCACCATCCATCCCTTCAGCTCCTGCATGATAAGGAATATTCTACCGTGGCTTTGATCTTACCAGCTAGAAAAAGCAAAGGGAGATTGACATCACTCATGAGGACTGCACCTTCAGTCCAGAACAACTGTGAACATTTTCCTTCTTATCCTGCTACTGAATGCTTTTGCTACTCACAATCAATAGAATAAGAATAGAGAAATTTGTTAAATTAAATAAATACCATTACAACTAATTGTATTATTTAAAAGCATGGCTGATATGTAGAAGACTTATGAGCAGCTATAAAATTTAAAACCGATGTGTTCTGGACCTCATATAGGCTTAGAATATGATATATAGGAAGCCACTATAAAAACAAAAAGAAGAAAATGTGGTGTGTTCAGAAAAAAAATGTAACTAGAACATAACAATAAACCAATAAACTAAGCGTATAATACCATCCAACTCAATGCATTTAAAGCATTTGCATTTTGTTCCTCTTCATTAAAAGGCAAATTTTTCTAAGGCTTTCATATTCATTCAGCCATGACTTTTATTTGTTTTATTCTAAGTTCCCAGTGCATTTCATTTTAACACCTAGATATGATTTTAATTCAATTACACATTAAGGTAGGAGCCTAAGAATATCACCAAAAATGAAATCATCTCCAGTTTCACACTTGGTCTTCATCTGCCTGGTCTCAATAAGAGAAATCCGATGGAGCCCCAAAGGAAAAGATGGACTGCCCATATCCCCTCAAGCCTTATTCATCTTGGCTGGGAAAAAATTGAAAGCTTATGTGATTCTTTTCTCAGTACAGCTTGACATATTACTGTTTAATATTTCCTCAGAAAAAAAATTATGTCTACGAGCTATTCCCCTTGAATAGCGATCAAAATATGTGAACAAAAAATACCCACAGAATGAATTGCAATTACCAAATACAGTCCTAGCTGGAACTGATTCCTTGTTTATCCAGAAGGAAACTTGAGAAAGAATCACTGTCATAATACATGGAATATATGTCTGAATCATAAAGTAACCCATCTTCCGTCTGAGGTGGAAGTAAACTGTCATAACGATATATTCACCTACAAATAAAATGGGGAAAATGTATTATTGGTTATGCAGGCAATGAGTCCATGACTTCATAATCATATTTCAGACTAAAAATAGTATTTTAGACAAAGAATTGTCTGTCGTGCATAGCAAGCAAACCGAGAAATATATAGCTCCTAACTAGGGGGGGAAGTGACACTGAACATCATTACACAGGAAAACAAGTTGTTCTATGGTGATTAAACAATTTAATAGATTTAGCTATAACTTAAAAATTTCTTGCAGTGCTTTCTATTTTAAAGGTCCAGTACTGCAAAAGCAATTACCATTCAATTCTAGCATTTTCTAAGAGCAGAATTTAGACCTAACTTTTATGGAAAATCGGTAGAAAAAAATGGAAATATACACACATTTGAAAATATAAAGCTTAATTTTAGAAAGAATTGAAATACACACACATATATATATGTACATGCATATATATATATATATATATATATATATATATATGCTTTGGGAGAGGTTGCCTTACTGCCTTAGTTTTCAGAAAGAGCTATATTTTTAAATGTTATACATATAAAGAAAAATACCAAGAGAAACATATAACATAGAGCTATATTTAACATCTCTGAGTTCAAGTATATTTTATGGGCATTTAGACAAGCTAATAAGGGAAACAAACTGTAAGATTTCTAGTGGCTGTTGATAAGTACTTTTAATATTACATCTGAAAGCAACACATTAAGAAAGTTACTTAGGAAGCGGTAGACTTATTTTCAGACTCTGAAGCCCAGGATTCAGAAGGCTCAAATCCCAGAATCTGTTTTCAACCCCACTTGCAGGCTCGAGAATGAATGCCAAGTAGTATATTGACTTTAATCATTAAACATCTCACCCGTAATGGACTTGATGGTTTCACTTGATACAGTTTGCCCAATCAAGTCATATTGGACTAAGCTGGAAGACTCCTTTGGAACTTCCACTGACTTCTCAGGACCTTTCGTCCAGGTATAAATCATCTCACTCTTCGGATATGCATCTGAATGAGAGCCCAGAATGTGATTAAAGTCAGTGGTCCTTTTCCATCAGCACCGATGGTCAACAATTAAAAATATCACACACGATCAAGAAAGATGGAATAAAAGTAAACAATAATCATGATTTATTAAAACATGTTTAAGATTTAGAAAACTGTAGAGATTAAATAGTCGTGCATCTCAGCCTATTTCTTGTTTTTACATTGAGAATTGGAAGAGAGGAAAAAACTAAGGCAACTTAAAATGTTATATACACATCAATGCGTGTGGATGTGTTTCCATACTAATAGGATAAACAGTTGAAAAGCAGAGATAATTACTCTCCCCCCAAAAAGTACTTCTTTCCATTCTAACTCGCTTCCAGGACTTGACCGACACTGCCTTTTTCCATCCTAAGGTAACTCTGTCAATTAGAAATGTACCACACGCTGCCTATAATAATACAACAGCAAAACCAAAAACAAATCCTACTATCGGGAGAGCTCTCAAGGGGTCACCTATTCCACACTACCCCTGGGCCATCCCCATGCTGTCTGGGAACAATTCTGCAGTGACAACTGGCTCTGCTGTTTGTGAAGCTCTCCAGGGAATAAAATTACACAACCAGTTCCACTACCTTTAAACTCTTACAATCAGGATAATTTCCCTTCCATCTTCAACGAATCCCTCCCAGAAGCAATTTAAGCCCTTTTCCTATTATTTGGTGTTCAAGGGAAATGGAAACCAGCTCCTTGCTTACCAGTCTACCCATAACAGATAGCTTGGCTCACACACAAACGAGTTCAAAAGAACCAAGATGAATTGGTTCCCTCCACAAACCTTCCTAAAGTGACTAAAGCACTGTTGGTCCTCAGTGAAATTTTAATTCTACAAAAGAGTTGGTACCTAGGGAGATTATTTTTACAAACGGTTTCCCAAAACAATGAGGCTTGTGTTGTCATTTAGCAGTAGAGAGTCATGTGTCAACATTTCTCTCCTGAAGTATATTCATGGTTCATCATACATTTAAAAGGCCCCAAATTCTATGTTCCTTCCCATGATACTTTAACTTGGTAGAATAACCTTTCTCTTAATCATTCAATACTTGAGGCAGGAAGTGGGGGCGTGGGTAAAATGGATAAAAGCGATCGAAAAATGTCTCTCTTTTTAATTTCCAACCCCAAAAAACAACTTCCAAGGAGTGACTTCTTTACCTAGTACAAACCCTTCCTGGTGCCAACTATGTTCAAGTCACTCCAAAGAGTGCTTCTCTATGAGAAGCAGAGGTGGGTGAGTAGGAAAGAACTTCCCATAGATCAGAACGATCTGGAGGGGAATTTAAATTATTACAGTACAAATGGATTTTAATTCTGTCCCCAGTGAGCTTGCCCTTTCTGTCTATGTATCTTTTAAATCTTCTCTCATTAAGTGACTGGTCAGGGAGCAAATGACTCTCTAGTTTTAGCTCACCGAATACTGTGATTACTAGGGGTTGTCAAACAATGGTGAAGGTCTGTTCTCATTAAGTTAAGCAGTCAGCAATGGTAAGAGCAGGCAACAGTGTCACAATCAGTGCACTAAGAATCCGAAGCAATAATAGAAGTCAGCACCCGTTTTTGGTAGTTTCTGAGTGACTCAAATATTTGAGGCAGACGTTACAAGAGGCAATCTCATTTTTCCACCATCTCGGTAAAGGGAGCTCAGGGGAAAGAATTCCATATTCTTTTCTACCCATTCATTTCACCTTCTTGCCTTCACCTCCACAAAATATTTGCAAATCCTCTACTTCATAGCTTCTCCTCTAATACCATCCTTGTCTAAGCCAGTGCCATCTTCGATGGTACTAAAGCAATAGCCTCCCACTCTTTGCTTCTGCTCCAGTCTCCCTACAATCCATTCTCCATAGAAAAGCTGAAATGAAATTGTAAAATGTCAAAGAATGCCAAATCCCCTAGCAAAATCTTCCAAAGGCTTTCTATAGCATTTACAATAGAATCTAATCCTTAATGTGGTCTATAAGATGGTGTATTATCTGTCTCTGTCTACATATCAGACCATACTTCTTATGATGTTTTCATCATGCTTCAGCCATTTTGATACTAACAGTGCTGCTGATATTATTCTAACCTTGTCATTTCAAGACCTGAAACCTCTCTGCCATAAAGAATTCTGCTTGTGACAGACATCGTTAAATTACTCCCTCTCCTCCGAAAAATCCTTTGTACTTTCTTTATTACACCACCAACACATGGGGTTCAGAGGTCCTTAATTTCACCACTAACCACCAATCTATTATTTAGAGAGTCAGTCTACTCGGGCTATCTGTACAAATATATTTTTGGTTTTTGGAAAAGGGGTTATTTTTACATATTTATTTCAATATATTAGATAAAATATAGTCTCCTAAAAGTCAAATCTTGGATGGTTGTTGTCATGAGCAATGATTTATGGATTATGGGAAATTGTGCACATATATAGATATCAGCTTGCATTAGATAATAATAAATTCTAACAATACTTTTATTGTAACTTACAACTTCCAAATTTCAAAGGGCACGCATGACCATCCATGGGGAAATCCACCAATCTCATAGGACACTCCGCACTTATGGTGAGTCTATGATGGAAAAATGCGATTAAAATTAACTCTCACTTTAAAAATGATTTTTTAGACACCTAAAACGAGAAGGATGAAAAGAAGGAAGGAAGGACAGAAGGGAGAGAGAGAGAAGGAAGAAAGAATAGGGAAAAGCATAAAAAAGAAAAAAGGAAAAAAGAAAAAAATGACTACCTCATTGTGTATAAAATAGTGCCATTTCTCATAATTCTAAAAAGCTTGTTTGGAGCTGTCATATTATGTGAAACAGATTTCTTTCCATTCCTGAAGAAAGTATCAGGTGTCCATACTTTTGTTACCATCATGTTGTTCAATCTCAAAATTTCAATGGGGCCATCATATTTTAGTCTTTTGTCAATCCACGTCTGTCTGAAGAACACATCCATTGTGTATTCCTGGGGAAATTAGTTTGTGACATTCAAATCACAGATGACTATCCATAAATAGGCATTAAGTTCTAGCCTCCATCCTACTCATAAAAAAAGAAAAAACCTACCCAAATAAAACTAAATTAATAGAAGCAGAAATGTTCTGAAATCAATGGAGCTAAAAGACTCTCAGCAATTAAAGCATGTTATGTCCATCTTGATACCTTAATCTTCTACTTCATCAGGTAAATAAATTACCATACACATGAATCATTCAAGAGTAATTACTATAATTTAATAAAACTGCCAGCACCAGGCAATTATAGTTGTGCTTTCGACCAGGTAGTGAAATTAGTAGAAGTGTAACAAATATCATTGTATAATTAATCACAAAATTGTAGGCATCTCTAAAGACAAAGTAAAATATGTAAAAAGCAATTTTATATTCACGAAATGTATTAAAATTAGCCTAGGAGCCTAGGGTTAGGGAAAAAAAGTAAAGTAGGTCCTTCGACCTTTAAACTACATATATTTAATATTAGAGAGCACAACTGAATGGATGAATTCATCCTGACCAGTGTTTGGTGTTCTAAGCTCTTTAAGCATGAGAGAGAGGCAGGGAGAGAAGGGATGGGTGTCGGGGGCAGGTTAGGAGCAGTTGGGCCAACATGGAGTACTAAATGCAGTTAGGACTACGATATAGTTTCACACAGAAACTAATTACACTCTTCAATTTTCTCCACTTCAATAATTTTCTAAGGAAAAAAAAATCACTGCATAAAAGGTTATGCCACCAAGACGAGTAACAGTAAGTTTCTTGTCTTTGTTGAGAATAACTCCAAACCAAAAAAATACTCAAATATTAGAGCTGAAATGTAAATTCAATATCTTATCCTTATAAACTTTTAAGTCTACTTAGGCAGTTCTTTGTCTTTCTAGCTTTGTACAATTAACAACAAAATACATATTATTTGCCCTCTCTTCTGCATGTTTCCTTCAAACCGCAAAAAGTACATTAAATTTCCCAAATACCTACCATTTCGACATCAGAAACAGGTCCAAAGCTGGTGACATATATGTCAGTTTTTACTTCTGTAACAGGGCCTAGGTGGTATGAAGTAAATAGAGTGAAAAAAGAAATACTAACGTTACAAGACAAGGAGGAGAATTAAAGAGTAAATACAGACATATCATGTTTTTACTGGCATCTTAAATATTTAGCGAGATAATGCATCTCTACCAAAAAGTGTAGACAAAAGAACAACAGCACCAGAAAGCAGTGTTTATTTACAGGTAATAAATAAATAAATAAATAAATAAACAAACAAATAAATAAATAACTTAAGGTAACATTGTTTCTTAAAAAAATACATCACCCCTGGGCACTGCTATGGAAGGCAGTGCAGGGAACAAAAAGTCTTAGCCTTTGTAATTTTTTATAGTCCATCATCTGTTGGCCCTTAGTAAAGAAGCGAGCTGTTAAAAAGAGGGAACTTAGCCACAAGAGCGAGGGGGAAAAAAACCATAAGGGTCGTCTTTGGAGAGCTGAGGATTCTGCTTAAATAACTTACGCACAAAAAACGATTCACATCACCTGTAACAGTAGGCGGACCATCCACTGGTAGCTGAGATCAAAGACAAACTCTCCTACAAGTCAGACCTATTCACCTCTCGCCACCTACTAGCTGTTTGATCGTGGGCAGGCTGCTGAACCTCTCAAAAGCAGGAATCACACATATCAAGCAAGACTTACTGATAGGGATCAAATGAAATTGCTCATATGAGACCCTGAACACAGTGACTCTCTCAGGAGAGTACTTATTAAGGAGTCGTTTCTCTTGGCTTCTGATAATGGCCACGACTGAGATTCTTTCCTAGGTGCAAATAAGACTGGTTCAGAAACAAACACACGGGTGTGTTTGGCCGAAGGGAAAGCGTCATGATAATGAGACTGACACAGATTTTAGACAAAGGAAAATTGCTACAATCTGGATTAAGGATGGTGCTTAAAATCAGCAATTGTAGAATTTAAATTTGGCTCTTTAAATATACAATCTTAGTGAGGTCATGAATCCTAATAGGTAAAGGTTTTGATGAGTACTAACTAAAATAATAAATGTAAATGACTTGTCCCAGTCTCTAGAACATAATGCACTCAACTATGATATGTATACCTTTTTATTAATAACAAATGAGTTGTTGCCCTCTTGAACATCATTTCCTCAGATGGTTTACACCATCGTATGGCCAGAAGGTAGATATTCCATTCTGGAAAAAATAACATCTACTATCAAGATGCAGTATTTCCTTTGGATACTGGTTGGACAATTGGATTTATGCCAAAAAAAGGAAAAGACAAAGACCAGTTGGTATAGCTTCATGCCCTAAGTCAAAAGCTATCCTCATGAAAATGAATCGGAATATTTCTCCCTGTATAGGAAAAAGACTGAGCCACAGGAAAATCAAAAATAGTTTGAGAGAAATGAGAAATTGTTTCTTGAATAGTATCTTAAGAAAAATAGGGGTACCCGGATGGCTCAGTTAGTTGAGCTTCCGACTCTTGATTTTGGCTCAGGTCATGATTTTAGTTTTGTGAGTAGGCCCCACATCCAGCTCTGTGCTAGCAGTGCAGAGCCCTTTGAGATTCTCCCTCTCTCTCTCTCTGCCCCTCCTCCCCCGCTCACACTCTCTCTGTCTCTCTCAAAATAAATAAATAAATTAAAATGTTTTTAATGTTTATTTATTTTTGAGAGAGAGACAGAGTACAAGTTGGGGAAGAGCAGAGAGAGAGGGAGACACAGAATCTGAAGCAGGCTCCAGGCTCTGAGCTGTGAGCACAGAGCCCAACACGGGGCTCAAACCTACAAACTATGAGATCATAACCTGAGCTGAAGAATAAATAAGTAAATTTAAAAAAAAAGAAAAATATATCCTTTGTAAGTATAGTAAAAGAAAAGGTATAGATCAGATTGATCTATCATAAGCCTTTTCATTTATAAATACATTATTTTAAATTTTATTTTAGAGACAGAGAGCATGAGCTGGGGAGAGAAGGAGAGAGAGAATCCTAAACAGGCTCCATGCTCAAGCTGAGTCCGACATGGGGCTCAATCCCACGGCCCTGAGATGATGACCTGAGCCAAAATCAAGAGTCAGACACTCAACCAACTGAGCCGCCCAGGCACCCAAGAAGTTATCATTAAAAAAATATAACACCTTTGGAAAGCAGAGAAAAAAAGTGTGATAAGTTAATTGAATTTTTATTTGAATGAGCAACTATAAACAACAACAAAAAATAGTAGTAATAAGTTCATTAAGCTAAAATTCCAAGAAGCTGATAATGTGTGTTGAATTTTAGAAGATAGAACTTTTTAAAAATTTTTTTAACATTACTCATTTTTGAGAGAGGGAGAGAGACAGAGTATGAGTGGGGGAGGGGTGGAGAGCGAGGGAGACACAGAATCTGAAGCAGGCTCCAGGCTCTGACCTGTCAGCCCAGAGCCTGACACAGGGCTTGAACTCACAGACCATGAAGTCATGACCTGAGCTGAAGTTGGATGCTCAATCAACTGAGCCATCCAGGCACTCCAAGAAGACAGAGTGTTTAACTGAAAGTGGTTCAAGAGTGGGACAGATCATTCTCCTAGTTTCTTAAGAACTGTTAAAGCTTTAAAAGCATTAAGTCACTACATGTCAGAGTAAAGGAGATAAGTTACTTAGAACAATTAAGGTTGCATATGCCCCGACAAATTAACTGTTTGTTTGATAAGATTCTCGACAAATTAAAAGTTACTTCAAAGATCAATTTAGGGCAACGGTTTTCAAATTTGAACTGGATCAGATCACCTCGAAGGTTTGTTAGAGCATAGAATGCTGGGCCCCACCCTAGACTTGCTGTTTGACCTAAAGTGGAGCCTGGTAATTTGTAGTTCTTTTTTTTTTTTTTTAAGTTTATTTCTTTTTGAGAGAAAGAGACACAGTGTGAGCGGGAGAGGGAAATGCAGAATCTGAAGCAGGCTCCAGGCTGTGAGCTATCAGCACAGAGACTGACATGGGACTCGAACTCACAAGCAGTAAGATCATGACCTGAGCTGAAGTCGTATGCTTAACTGACTGAGCCACCCAGGTGCCCTGGTAATTTGTATTTCTAACAAGTTCCTAGGTGATGCTATTCACTTTATTCTAGTTTACAGACAATGCTCATCGGATTTCTAGAATAGTATTTACCAAACTACATCCTGTAAAATATTAAGACCATAAGTATTCTATGGGAGTGAGGGAAGTATAGGAGAGGACTTACACCAATGATAGTTTTACTTACAAATTTATTTTAAGGTATGTGGGGTTATACTAATTCTTGTAGTTATAATGATTCCGTGATAATAATGGATATTTTCTATTTTTTTAAATATTTTTTAATGTTTATTTTATTTTTGAGAGAGAAAGAGTGTGTGAATAGGGGAGGGGAAGAGAGAGGGAGACACAGAATCCGAAGCAGGACCCAGGCTCTGAGCTGTCAGCACAGAGCCTGACGAGGGGTTCGAACTCATTGGCCACAAGATCATTACCATAACCGAAGTTGTATGCTTAACCGACTGAGCCACCCAGGTGACCAATATGGGTATTTTCAAATTCTTACATAATTCTTTCTTAATGATTCTTGAAAAATATTTGCCTGCAGAATTACAATCCTAGTATTGTTGAGTTTGTTTGTGGCATTATTCAGTATTTGCTTTATATGATCATATAGGTCTTGGAGACAAAGTGAGATTCTAAAATTATACGATTGGTAAAGAGAGTTCATTTAGACACTCCTTCAATAAACATCTATTGAGTGAGCAACTGCTGTGTGTCAGGCTCCATACTAGGCCCTGGTGCTACAGTGAGAAATAAGGCTTAAGAGCTTCCTGCTTCAGGGAGTTAACATGCTATTCGAGGAGTTTGAGTACAAGTATTAAAGAAATAAATGACACGGGAGAACCTTGTCATTCATAAGAGATACAAAACAGGCTGATAATTGAGTAAGAGACTGGGAAAGCTTAGATTTTGTAGCCCTTCTTCGAAGCAGTAACTTTAAACTGAGACCTGAAGGGTAAGCATGAGGCGTTGGAGGAATTGAGAGAATTGCATCTCAGTCATAAAGAACTTCAGGGGAGAAGGCCCAGAGGCAGGAGAGACCTCAGTGTGTTTGGGGACTAGAAAAGAGGCCAGTGAGTCTGGGGCCAAGCAGGTAAGGAAGAAAATGATGAGAAATGAAAGCCAGAGTCAGTGGACAGAGACCTGCTCTTGAGCTCGTATTCTAAAGTGGCATCTCTTAAGCAACACATTATGGTGACAGTTGTTAAAGCTACGTGTAAAAGAAGTATTAGAGATCCCAGTGACAGATGGGCAACACGTAAAGAGGTTTTTATGGGCTGAATTATGCTCTTCCCAAATTCATATGTTGAAATCCTAACTCCCAGTACCTCAGAATGTGACTGTATTTGGAGTTAGGGTCTTTAAAAAGGGGAATTAGGTTAAAATGAGGTCACTAAGATGGGCTGTAATCCAATGTGACTGGTGTCCTTCTAAGAAGAGATTAGGACACAGAAACACACAGAAGAAAGACCATATGAATGAAGACAGAGAATATAACCATCCACAAGCAAAGGAGAGTGGACTTAGAAGAAAGCAACCCTCTGCTGACATCTTGAACTTGCTGCTGTTTAAGCCACCCCAGTCTGCTGTATTTTGTTATGGCAGCCCAAACGAAAGCACACAGAAACACAAAAGAAACACTTTTCCCCTGTTCTTTCCCAAAGTTTTCTCCCTCCGATATTCAGTACAGCTATGCCTTAGGCTGTGAGGAAGTTTGATTTTTATCCCTTAACCATTGGAAAGCCGTCAAGAGTTTGAAGTAAGGAAATTATGTGACCTGAATATTTTTTATAAAATCACTCTGGCAGTTGTGGAGGCAAGTGTAGAAGGGCTCTTATAAGAGGCTGCCGTATTAGCCCAGCGGAGAAATGATGGCAGTCTACATTATGAATACAGCAGCGGGGGTGGAGTGTGGACAGATCAGCGGGCATGCTCACAGGGAATGGGTTTTTTCCAAAGAGCATTAAATAGAGATATAATAATTCGATTTATTGAAGGTCTACTACATGCCAAGCAGGAGACTAGCCTCTTGCCATATGCTATTTCACTTAATTTTCACAACACAAGGGTGATATTATCATGAGGATTTTACGGGTCTGGAAACTGAGCTCACAGAGTTTAAATGTAATATGCCAGAGCCGGGATTATAACCCCCTTGTGGTGATCTCCAAAATATGTTCTGGCTTGACTATGCTAATGATATCAATAAATAATAAATCAATAATTAATTGCTTATATAATTTTCTATCTACTACATAACAGGCCATGCCTAATTTCCTAAATTTTGTTTATGCTTAGTTTCTGAACTGTGTTCTTGCAGCCTTTGCTGCAGCCTGTGTCTCTCTATGCCTTTGCTCTTATTATAGCTCATTTGAGTCTGTCTTTCTCCCCTTAACAGTAAAGATAAAATCTTAATGCTCTTTCAAGTTCCCAACTAGCGTAGTGTGTTGCACATACTAGGTGGTCAATAACTATGTGTTTGTATTCTTAATATCACCCCGCTAACGATTCAAAAACTTCCCAAAAAGAAAAATTACTTGGATTCAAGTGTTACACCAGTTAAGCTAAAAATATTTCCTGATTAAAGCTGAAACTGTGTCTTATTTATATTTGTATCCTTTCCCAGAACTAATCTCCTGCCTTAAATGTAATAGGTTTCCAATAAATCAGTTTTCTGTGAATAATGGTCGCTATGTAATTAAGAGCAATTCTTAGAGACGTTTCCTCTAACACTACTGTTTAGGATCTTCAAATCAACCTTACTAAGAGCATAATTACATAGAAACCAGATAATTTTGAGCTTGGAAGGCCTTCTCATAATGTTATATGCATTTGTGTAACATCAAAGACATATTTTATTTTTAAAACTCCGACTTCTTTGGTAAAAGGGAAGTGATTTTTAATCCCAAAATGTAGTTGGCATTTTATAAGGCAAACAAAGTGATCTTCAGTAGTCTTTGAATGAAAGAACCAAGACTACGAAGATCAAATCCAAAGGAATATTCCCATCTTATTAATGAATCTAATGTGGGTGCAAAGTAGGAAGACAATTAATAATATATCAGATGATTTTCCACTCTTAACTTTACTTCGTTTATGTAGACCTGGTCCAAGGATATAATGATTTAATTTCTTCTCCAATAACAGTGTCCAATTTGCTATCATACCAGGAAAAAGACCCAACGTGCTTTGCTAATTATGGAAATAGTTAATCCTTGTTCACATTTTGTCCCCGGCTATGCATTTGAGGACATATTTCCGGTTTCTCAGCCACTTAAATTCATGCATCCAGCTACATCTTACAAAACACTGCTGATGTATTTCCAAAAATCAAGAGATTTCATGTACTTGGGAGGTACAATAACGACAAGGAATCTTGAGTGATATATTTAAAGAAATCTATAATTTAGTTTGTCATCAAAAAATACAGAAATGCTAGCCTTCCTGCCTAGTAAAGAAAGAAAAGACATCCATTGATATCACAGAGAAAACAGAAAGCTACAGAATTATACTTAGATGACATTAAAGATTAGTGTTTCCTCTGTCCTATGATCCTCTTATCAATCCAGGTCACCTTTTTAAATAATTAAAGTAAATAAACAAATAAAAAGAGATTTAAAAAAAAAAAAAGAAATCAGGGCCAAAGATGAAAATGCAATACACAGAAAGAAAATTCTTATAGGCAATGAAGGTTTGAAAAGACGTTCCACCGTATTAGAAATCAGAAAATTCTGATTATTTCACAGTCAAAGACCATTTCAAGTATGGTTGAAGGGTTTGTGGATCCCGAATCTCATATTCATTGTAAATGAGAGTTTGAATTTGTAAAACTGCCACAGAAAACAGTTTGGCATTATCTCATCAAGTTGAACTCCCACTTACACTAAGATCCAGAAAAATCCTTTCCTGGATGTATATGCAAAAGAAACTTTTGCACATTTACAGCAGGAAATTTGGGCCAGAATATTCACAGCAACACAATCTTGGAAACAAGCAAAATGCCTACTGCCAACAGAGAAGATGAATAAACTAGTTCCTATGAAGTGGGAATATCACACAGCAGTCAAATGAATGATCTGTAGCAAGATGCGACAGTAAGAATGAACCTTAGCATACACAATTAAGCGGAAAAAAAAGAAAAAAAAAAACACCAAAAGCTAATATATAACATGTTCACAGTCAATACGTTTTTTTAATTTAAAATTTAAAAACTGAGCTAAAATGATATCAAAGAAAACCTATGAAATAATTTAAAAAGGACTCATTTGGTGGTTACTTCAGGTGGGGCAGGCAGGGAGAAAAAATGAAGGAGACTACAGAGCAGAATCAAAGTTCAAGGTTGTACAGCTTAACGATTGAACCGGTATGTTTGCTATATTACAGTGGATGAATGGATAGTTGGATGGGTAGTTAAAAAGAAGGCCACGTGTGGACCGAGAATGGGTCTAACTGGTGACCAAGTATTTTTAACCCAGAATCAAGTCCGCGCACAAGAGGCTTTTAAAAATAAATACAATAAAAAGGCCTAGGCAGTAGTATAATGCAAGTTGATGTATTTTTCACCTAACAGGAAACTAACAACCCAGTGAAATATTATCTAAATATCCATAAAGTTACTAATAGCCTATATCTAGAGTTTATAGTTCCTATTTTGGGAAACACCAAAGGCATTTTGCATATCCTTGCTCTAAAGAAAATGCAAATGTATGATAGATAGGAGCAGTACATCTTTTTTGCTAAACAGAGAGAAAAACAAAGTACATTTATGTTCTGGGTTCTATAGTCTCTTGTCTTTCTCTCAGTTAATCCTTCCCTCCATCGTAATATTAAACTTTCCCCTACTAGATGATCCCAGGGGTACACATACGTATCCTGAAATGTATTCTGTCTTAAAAGAAGGCAACCTTCCCTCTTTCTCTTGCTTTTCACCTTGTGAACTTCTGGGGAAAAAAATCCATACACGTTGCCTCTCATTCTGTCTTTTCTATGCATTCTATCATTTCTTATAACCTGGTTTTCATGCCCAGGATCTACTAAAATCCCTTTTGTCAATATCGTTCATATCTATGACACTGTTCCCACAGATTTAAAAAAATAATTTTATTTCTCCCTTTATTTCTCTTTATTTTTTTTTAACGTTTATTTATTTTTGAGAGACTGAGACAGAGCATGAGAGGGGGAGGAGCAGAGAGAGAAGGAGACACAGAATCTGAAGCAGGCTGCAGGCTCTGAGCTGTCAGCACAGAGCCAGACGTGGGGCATGAACCCACAGACTATGAGATCATGACCCGAGCCGAAGTCAGCCGCCCAACCAACTGAGCCACCCAGGCACCGCTTCTCCCACTTTTAAAGAGGTTCTCTTAGAGCAACTGGGTGGCTCAGTTGGTTAAGCCTCCGACTTAGGCTCAGGTCATGATCTCACAGCTTGTGAGTTCAAGCCCTGTGTTGGGCTCTGTGCTGACAGCTCAGAGCCTAGAACCTGCTTCGAATTCTGTGTGTGTCTCTCTCTACCCTTGCCTGCTTGTGTTTTCTCTCTCTCTCTCTCTCTTCTTTTCAAAAACATATAAACATTAAAAAAATTAAAAATACATAAAAACAAAAAGGGTCTCTTGATCCTACTTCTCCTTCCATTAACCACCCCTTTCTCTGCTCCCCTGTACAATAATTTAATACAAATGTCCAGGGACTCCTCCCATTCTCTCAATGTCTCCCACTCAGACCTTCACACCCATCACACCACCAAAGCTGCTCCTATCAAAATCACTGAAGGTGTAGATATTGCTAAATTTGGTGATCAATTTTATGTTCTTATCTTTCTTAATCTGTCAGGAGCATTAAGAAGCAAATGATCAAACCCACCTCCTCTTTTTTTAATTATTTTTAAAAATTTTAATGTTTATTCATTTTGGGGAGAGAGAGACAGAGCGTGAGCTGGGGAGTGGCAGAGAAAGAGGGAGACACAGAATCCGAAGCAGGCTCCAGGCTCCCAGTTGTCGGCACAGAGAGCCTGATGCCGGGATCTGGGCTGAAGTCAGTCTTCTAACAGACTGAGCCACCCAGGAGCCCCCTTTTTTAAAAAACTTTTTAAATGTTTATTTATTTCTGAGAGAGACAGAGAGAGAAAGAGAGAGAGAGAGAGTCCTCTTTTATTTTTTTAAGTTTATTTATTTTGAGAGAAGAAAGAGAGAAAGAGAGAAGGGGGGGCAGAGAATGGGAGGATACAGAATTCTAAACAAATATCTATATCTATATCCATCTATCTATATTTATATTTATATGTACATATTTTTAATTTAAAATCCAGTATCCATACTCTGAAATTTTCCTCCTACTTCAAAGGCCACTCCTCAGTCTTCCCAAGACAGAGATTCCTCTTCTCTCCCATGTCTTAACACTGGAGACTTCGGAGTTCTATATCTCTACCTCTTCTCTATCATCCTTAATCTCTTGACGATCCCTTTAGTCTTATGGCTTTAAATACCATATATATTGACATACTAATCATCCCTGCTTTTCAGACTAACCTCCACTTAATGTCCAGTAGGCATCTCAAACTTCACATATCCACATACGAATTGTTCATCCACACTGCTAGTCTGCTTCTGCCATAGTGTTGGCAACTCTATTTCTCCAGGTGTTCAAGTCAAAAACTTTGGAGTCAGACTTGACCCCTCCTTTTTCCTCACACCCTACATTCTAGCTGTCATCAGTGGACTAGAGTGTTGGGAGCCATCTTGGGCTCACAGGTTGAGACATCTCCCTGTGTGGATAAGGCAGACGTTGCAAAGTCTCCTGCTGACTAAAATGGCACCACAATATTATCTCCTTCTATTAATAACTTTTAAGGCCTGGGTTTCTTGAACTGCCCTCATTGGATATGATGGATCCCTCAAGGATATGATGCTCTTTGGTTTTATGGCATACGAAAAAGGGGACCTGGAGTGTGATGCCTTGATGGATAATATCTGAATGAGAGCGACCTGGCCAGAAGTAACCTCAAAGTTGCCTCTTGGGGATAGGTTACACAAATTGATCATACAGAATAGCAGTTATGAGTTGGCCAAAAATTAGTAGACATTAGGTCCCAAGACTTCTTGAGCCAAACTAGACTTCCCTGCAGGTATTGCATTGTGTTAAACACCCCCTCAGCCCCACCATAAAACCCCAAAGCACATCGCTGTAAAGCTTCTCTCAGTATTTGCTCAACAGACTGAAAGGAGAGGTTAGGACCTTCTCCAGAGGTTAGTCTAGCCCAAAAGTTAAAAGCACTGTTTATACATAAGGCATAAGCAGAAGCCAAACAAAAGTAGCTACACATGCCTTCACTGATCAACAACAAATATTGAGCACCTCCCTGAGGTTAACATTCCAGAATCCTTTTGCAATTCCCATCCCCATAATGGAAAGGCAATAACAAAATACTTTTACAGAAACTACTGTTTGTACAAAGAATAGATAGACATGAGCCCTTACAATATAGGCTCGCTCACTCACAAAGGAAAAGAACTTAGAGAAGTATTAGAAGATTATGTCTCTACCAAGTGAGTTATACCTCCTCCATTATGGTTAAAGATTATGGCTAGAATGACCCTAATCTATCTATAGATGATTAACATAAGTCTTAAGGCAACAATGTATGCGCCCTCTGTTTACTGAGGGCTACGACAACAACCCTGCTCTCTTCTTAAACATCTTGTTATCTTTTTTACTATAAGCCTAACTAACTCTGCCTCAAAAACAGTGCATGAATATGGAACAAAGTCATAAAAATGGTTACTCCCTAATCTAAGATAAGACCGTCTCCTTCTAGGTCTGGGGGGTTCACAAATACGCCCACCTAAGAAAAATTGTTAAAAATGCCTTGTCACTGATGTAATGTCACTCACTGCCTTTAAATAAAGAAACTGAGACCAGCAGAGCAGGGATGCCTGGTGCTCTCTCAGGTCATTCATCGTGCCGACACCGTTCATCCATCGGGGAAAACCAGAGAGTGCCACGGCTGGCCCATGGCACTAGAGCTTTGAAACATAGCCAGAAACCCATCATTTCTTCCAACTTTACAAACTTTGGTGCCACTAACTTGATCAAAATGTCCATCATCACTCGCCTAGTTAATAGTGAAAACCTCTCTGCCTTTGCCCTTGACCCTAAGTGCCTGTTGTCAATATAAAAACCAAGGTGAGCTTTTGAAAACTAGGCAGTTCAGGTTTTGCTCCTGTTGGAATCTCTCTAATCACTTTTGATATGACTCACAGTAAAAGCAAAGTCTTTACCAGCTTGCAAAGCTTTACACAACCTCATCTTCGTGTCATACCAACCCCTTCTTACTCTTCAGTGCTCTTAAGCTTTCCTGTAGCGAGACTGATTTTCATGCTTAGCACTTCTAACTCAAATGTAGCTTATGTTTTTACCTATACTTAGGATCATTATTCAAATATCACCTTCTCAGGCACCTGGGTGGCTCAGTTGGTTAAGCGCCTGACTCTTGGTTTTGGCTCACATCATGATTTCATGGATCCTGAGTTCAAGCCCCATGTCAGACTCTACACTGACAGCATGAAACCTGCTTGGGATTCTCTCTCTCTGTCTCCCTCACTGGCCCTCTCCTTCTCTCTCTCTCTCTGTCTCAAAATAAATAAATAAACAACAACAACAACAAAACAAATATCACCTTCTCAATGAAGTCTTTCCTACTATTTTAGTTAAAACTGCTACTCTTCCCTGGTTTATATTACTCCATAGGCATTATTGACTTCTGACACTCTATATTTTATTTATTTGTGTTGCTCATTTTCTGTCTCTTTCACTAAAGTGTCAGCTCATGAAGGTAGGGAACTACATCTCTTGTTCACTAATGCATTCCCAGTGCCATTCTAGAATAATGCCTGGCACGTATTATATGATTAGTAAGTAGTTGATGAAAATTGAATGAAATGAAATCTCTCCAAGTGGCCAGCCTTATCTTCATTACATCTGAGAAGAGTTCGAAAAAGGCTTCTCATCCCTCCTTCCTAAGACATTCCAGTCTCTTGACTTCTAGAAATCCGTGCTCTCCTGGTGCCCACCTACATATCACAGTCTACTCGCTTACATCTTCCTCGGGCAATTTTATGTTTTCTTCCCTTCCTCAATTATTCCTTGAGAACATTAACAATTGGGCTTTTTGTGCCTTCATACTTTTCTCTAGGCATATATTCTCACAGTGTTATATGCTGGTGACTCTCTTGTATATCTCCAAAGAAAACTCTTGCTGATATTCAAATAAGTACAACCACTAGGACTCCATACATGTATGCTAAACTTAACATATCTACACATGATTTCTTGATTTCACCCCCATCTCCCTTCTTCCTCCCCACCCCCCTAATTTAAATAACACCATCCTCTGCCCATTTTCTCAAAATAAAAATCCGGGGGTCATTTTTTTACTTCTCCCTTTCCTTTACCACCCATATGAAATCCAGCACCAATTGTAAGTTAAATTATACCTCCAAAATGTATCTTATTTTTTCCCACTTAAGTCCATTTTACGACATCTACCACCTCATTCCTATCCACCACTAACTTAAGAGAACTTCCCACCCCATCCCCCTCCCCGCCACAAAACAAACAAACAAACAAAAAACACCAAAAACCTTCTTTATTGGTCTCTTTACTTCCAATATTGCCCAATCTCTATACCTTTCTTTTTCTTATGCAGCAGCCAGAGGGATCATGTTACAAAGTCACACCAAGTCATTCTCTCCACCTAAAAAACTCCAGTGGCTTCCAGGTTCACTCAAAGAAGGATCAAGGGGCACCTGGGTGGCTCAGTTGGCGCCTGGGTGGCTGAGTCGGGTGGCTCAGCGCCCGACTTGGGCTCAGATCATGATCCCACGGTTTGTGGGTTCAAGCCCCGTGTCAGGCTCTGTGCTGACAGTTCAGAGCCTGGAGCCCGCTTCAGATTCTGTGTTTCCCTTTCTCTCTGCCCCTCCCCTGCTCGCGCTCTGTCTGTCTCTCTGTGCCTCAAAAATAAACAAACATTAAATAATTAAAAAAAAAAAAAAAGAAGGATGGGAACTCTTTTACAAAAGGCCTTGCATGATCTGGCCTTTGCTTACCATCACAAGCTAGTACTGTGAGAATCTTCCTCTGCTTTCTTACTACCTTCATGGAACTCCCTTTACTGGAGTCTCTCTGTTGCCTGAATCACACTAGATTATTATCTACCTTAGGATCCTTATGCTTGCCTTTATTTCTATCTGAGAACACCTATTGCTTATCTTTTCCATATCTGTCACCTGTTAGGTCTCGGCTTAAGAGACTCTCTTGACCACTGTATCGGAAATAGACCGCTTATCCAATTTATTCTCTATCTTAGCATGCTACTGGATTGTCCCATAGTGAGATCTTTAATTATTTTGTTGTTTCTTTGTTAGTTTTATCTCTCTATACTGCCTAGCTATATAAGTTCACAAGGGCCTGGGTCTGATTCAGAATTATATCTTCACAAGCTCACATTTTTCCTGATACTTAGTGGTCTCAATATGTATTGGTTCAACAAATGAATGAATAAATGGAAGCTTTATTTTTATGTCACCCTGTGGATTTTAAGTATTCTTTTTGTCTATATACTTTTAAAAATACATTCTCTGTAGACTCGGTTAATAAAGCTAGCACAAGGTTAGTGCATTACTTTAATTTTTAGGTTAGGATATAGATCATTTGAAAACATTGCAAGAGTATTTTTATTTCTGAGGTAAAGATGTTCCAAATATACCAAAGTATATATACTTCTCCATATTTGCTTTTCCATTTTAAAATGTTATTAAAACTTTAGAATAAAAGTTCCCATTTTACTCCTTTGGGGGAAATGCAGTTTTGCTTATTTTAATAACCTAATTGGAAACTAGAAGATATGTTAATGAAAATTCCACTCTTGGTAAACAGAGGATGTTTTTAAAAAGCGTCAGAAGTGGATGTAGCAATAGACCAGCTGTCTGGTGTTTTAGTGGCCTTGTCTGTGAGTAGTTTTAGGGTTCTTAAGCAATTCATTGGAACTTTTCTCAGCCTCCCCTCTAACATAGGGATGATGCCCACCCTGCTTATCTCTGCTAATCTTATCAAGCATTAAATGCAAAAAAGATTTTGGGGCACCCAGGAGGCTCAACTGGTTAAGCGTTGGACCCTTGATTTCCACTTAAGTCATTATCTCAAGTGAGTTCGAGTCCCGCGTCCAGCTCTGTACTGAAAGTGAGGAGCCTGCTTGGATCTCTGTCTCTTTCCCTCTCTCTTGGCCCCTCCCTGACTCACGTTCTCTCTCTCACAATCTCTCTCTCTCTCTCAAGAAAAAAAAAAAAAAAGGATTTCAAACTGTAAGGGACTCCACTAATGTGGAGTTCTACTGTGTTGGTGAGCAAACTTGCAAAACTGACCTAAAGGTCTGTTCCCATTTCAGACAGGTTGTGGAAGATGATCTAAGGTTATTGTCTTTAGTCGAAGTATTTATTATTCCAGATCATGTGCCTCAAAAGATTAAAATGCACAAAGGTGGCGTAATCCTTCAGTAAAA
The DNA here is from genome assembly GCA_030068075.1 of Paguma larvata. Classification (NCBI taxonomy): domain Eukaryota; kingdom Metazoa; phylum Chordata; class Mammalia; order Carnivora; family Viverridae; genus Paguma; species Paguma larvata. The sequence continues at coordinate 157,727,625 of CM057823.1, read as the reverse complement.
TGGAAGTGGGTAAGGGCTGATGTCCTGAACTGTCTCCTGGTGGTTAGTACCCCAGCGATGCGTTTTTCAGACCGCATATCACAGTGTGGAGAGTGGCTAACAGCACAGGGGACTTATTTCCTAGTGCCTTTGTGGAGAGCTTCACTTGTGCGCCACTTCTAAGCAGGTGCAAGCTACTTCAAGATGACAGCAGGCTGATTTGTCAGAGGCCAAAAGAACTCTACCCCTTCAGAAGTCCCAATCTGGCTTCTCTCACCATGCCTCCTTCCTTCTCTTCTCACCTTTTCCCCTTTTCTTCTCCAATGGGAGAACGTGGGAGACAAGGGAGAGGAGACCCTGGAGGGATGAAAAGAAGAGAACCATTTCAGTTCCTTTTACTTCCCGGTTGCAAGCTGTGCTGCTGAGTTAAAAATATGTAATTTGGTTTCCAAATCTATTCCAACCCCTGCCGGCCTACTGAGCAATCACAAACCATCCAATTTCAATTCAAATCTTTGCTTTTAGCTTTATTTTAAATGGAACACAGCTAAGTTGTATAAACAGATATAAAGTAAATGCTCTACAAAGAGCAGAAGTAGGATTAAAGGAACCAGGAAGTAAATCTGTATTTATAGCATTCCGGTCAAAGTCCGAATTGATTTCGTTTTATTTTTAAAATGCCAAACTTTCCCCCAAAGTAGTGAAATGTCAAAGAAGGGACCAAACTTGGCAGCATCCAACAGTCTGTGCTAAGTACGAGTTTGCTGATTATTTTCAGGGAGGTTTGTTGATAACTTCCTGTAAACAGCTTCTGCAGGTGAGAAATACTATCCCTCTGTCATATTCGGAATGCCGTGGATTTGCAGAGAACGACCCATTTCTAAAAACGATGAATCGCATTTACCACAAATATTTATGAGCATAGCCAAAAAATTGTGTGATATAATAAATTTTTAATGATTAATCAACTGCTAACACTAGAAGTAACGTGAATTCCACCTCTTCCCAGAAAGCTGTAAGAATATCTCCAGGTGGGTGGTGCAGATCACCGGGCAAGTAAAATGAATAATAATGCCCTTGAGACATTTCAGCAATACGGCGGCTGGCCAATATCCAGCAAGGGCTCACATAGACTGATTTCATTCATTTTTATTGTCTATATAATATTATGGGAGAGGGTAGCTGGTTCAAAAAGATGCATTCACAACGAACACCTTCTTCTTTTTGAGTTATACTTGCATTATAGCCAACTGGGGAGATACTATTTTAACTTCTGCCATTTAATAATAAAACCATATCCTTTCAGTTGTAACGTTTCACTTTAATTTACACGCAGGTCCATCAATTCTCCAATAAATATTGAAACTCATGTGATTTGGTTTTTCTGTTATTTTTTCTCCTTACTTAAAACGTCATGTTTAAAACCTTTATGGGCAGATAAATCCTCTTTTATTGATATAATATAGTCTTCAGTGGTATCACATCGTCTGAAATATTCTCTACAAATTTTTTGGAGGGGGATATAAAGTGATAACTTCCCCGTCACTTGTGAAAGATCGTGCGCTGACAAATGATTCACTTCTGTAAGGAAGCGTCTTTTCAGATTTGCATGAAGGCGAAGGCAGTGCTGAACACCCTACTGCAATGTGAGAACGAGGAGAAGCCTTCATCCTTCTCACCCATATTTGTCACTGTCCACACGCCAAAAACTCAATTAACAACCTCTAGGGCCCCCTATAACCTTCTCAATAAAATCCAGAAAAAAAGTTTGGGATCAGAAAGCCTGATTCCAGCCATCCATTAATATGCTATGTGTCCCTGTATAAATCACTTTCCATTTCTAGTCTTCAGCGTCCTCATTTGCTAAATGAGGAGAACCAGACTAGTCAGACTCCAAAGAATCATCCAGCTCCGCTCTATCCCATTCCGTTTTACTTCTGATCATTCTTTCAAACCTGAGACAGTATCTAATTCTGTCTTCCTTCCCAGGAAGGTCCTGCTTCAATTTTTCCATTCTCCCATCAACCTATCTTCTATACACTGTCAGGAGGAAGCTTGAAGTCCCCCGTGCTGCTAATATCGTATGATGCTCACCACATAGCATCTGATATCATCTCGGTCTTCATGTTTGTCTCTTAAGTATACAACCTGACTTGGGTTTACATCCTGCCCGTGCCACTTAAAAACTGTGAACTTGAACTGGTTATTTAACCTCCGAAGCCTGAATTTCTTCATCTGTAAAATGGGGCTAGTAATAGCTTACTCCCAGTAATGCCTATAGAATGCCTGATGTATACGCAAATTCAAATAAATAAATACAATATTGGTGGTTATTATTGTTACTCCTCCTCCTCCTCCTCCTCCTCCTCCTCCTCCTCCTGCTGCTGCTACAGGGTCTTTTAAGATAGAGCCTATGTCTTGATCAATTCCATTTCCCAGTAGATAACTAGCTCAGGGTAGTTGGAAAGAAGAGGGACTTGGTGGTCAGGTCCGGAACTGACACTTGGGGTGGAGTCACGTGTTATTCCCGAACTGGTCGCAGTGGGTGTCTGAGGTGAAGAATTGGTTCCTCGGATTCTGTGAACACAGTGCCTTGCACAATGTTTGCCACATAAATTCTCATTATATAAGCAAATGGAATATGAATATGAAAAAGAGCAACAGTAGGGTTAATGGATGTGCCCTATTAGAGCTATTGTAAATACTTAAGGAAGAAATAAAGTTGAAACGCCTCTGACTCCAAAGTCTTGGGAGGGAAGTAAAGGACATCTCCCCAAATAAAGTAAAGCTCCATCCCACTGTGGAAGAGAACAGGAAAGGATTGGGTTCTCTAGCAGAGCAAGCAGCTTCATGCCCCAGATTCATGTCCTAGGTAGAACACGGTGGCGAGGTTTTGGCAGAGGAACAGATACCACGTGGGAAGACTAGGGACTTGGGATCAGTTGCCTCAAAGTGCAACCCGCTCTGAGCAAAGTGGCCAGGTGCAGGGGAAGTCCATTCTCTGTGGCAGCGCAGCTGGGCAGCCGAGCCCCAAGTTCCCATTTTTGACTCTTTCCCTCCAACCTCCCCCACCCAGCAGTCAGGTCCCGGAAGGTAATTAGTGTGGGGGAGAGGCAAAGCTTCTGAGTCGGCAGGGAGATGGGAAAGTAAGGGTGGAGGCGGGCTTCTTGTCAGAGGTCTCATCAAGGTGGGGGGGGTGGGGAGAGAAAAAGAGAGAGAGATTTTCCATTTTTGCACTCGAGGCATACCTAATGTTATTCCCATAGACAGACAGACAGGCAGACCGAGAGAGGGACAGACAGGACACAGCTGAGCGTTTGAAATCTTTCATACCCCCAAATCCAGGACGCAGCCTGTTGTCATAACCATCGAGTAAGCTGTCCAGGATGCGGGTAAAATTTTCCGGGCATAATTTCTCCTCCTTTTGGTTTTGTCCTGGGGATTCGTTTAAACTGCAAACGCAAAAGAAAAAAAAAAAGAAATTAAATTAAAAAATAACAAACGGCGGAAGGGGTTGTTTTAAGAATCGATCACAGAACAGGTGGAAACAGGTTTATGTTCTAGGGAAAGAGACTCTTGCCCCAAGCTACAAGAGGCAGGTCCGAAGGATGGGGGACAGAGAAATGGTCAGGAAAGGCGCACCCTGCGCACACGCACCCCCAAACCCACACTCTTCTTGCACCTGGCGCCCCCTCTGCTCTCCGCGTCTCCGCGGTCCCAGAAAAGCCCAGCTTCGGTCTCTGACCTTATCGCGGACGCAGGAGGGTCTGGCTTGCCCTGGGAGGGGCGGCAGCCCGCGTGGGGGTAGGGGGGGGGGCGCCCGGAGCCGGCCGCTTCTCCACCCTTGCCCCTCGGGACCCCAGAGAACTCACCACGCCGCCAGGCACAGGAAGTGCAGGAGGGCGAAACTGACCCGGAAGGACGTGGCGATCGCGGGCACCTTCTTGGCAGAAACCATCTTTGCAACATGCCATACTTTAAGCCTGTTCACGTTTCCAGGCTCTCGAGATGCCCTGAGCAGGGTGCGAGGCGAGGGCAGAGGCTCTCGGCGGCGTGCGCACACTCGCGCTCACACTCGCCCGCGCTCACACTCGCCCGCGCTCAGCCAGCCCGAGCCGCGGTGGGCGCGTGTGTGCACGCGGGCCAGGGGGAGGCGGAACCTGCCTCTCCTCGCCCCCTCCTTTTCTCGCCGAGCTCTAGACGTGTATGGAGAGCTATGTATACCGCTCGGCACCCTTTCGTGCCCGCGCCATGCAGCCTCCGAGGTGCACATCCGCGCGCTTGCACCGAAAGGCCGGGCAAGTTCTTTCCAACCTCGAACTCCGGACTCCCGCCCCTCCTCGCGTGCGCCGCCCCGGCCCTAAGTGGGTCCCCGCCCACAGCGGCGCATCCCTCCCCTTTTCCCTCCTGCCCCCTCCCCTTCCTTTCTGCTGGGATTTGGATTTCCTCAGTGCAGCTCCTCTCTCTGGTGGTTGGAGGATCTGTTTTGTACCCATTTTCAAGGCTGGAGGGGAAGGAGACGGGTGATGGGATCGTTGGGCCTGGCGATGGGAGACTGTGGTGAGGACCGGGGATCTAGTACCGACAGACACAAACTTTGGGACTCTCCCCTTCGGGTGCTGGGGCGGGGTGGGGCGGCGCAATAAAGAAGTCTTGCTGGTAAGAGGGGTTGCAATTCAGCCGGCAGACTATCGCCAAACTTAGAAAGTGGACTTGAGCCTCGTTCTGTACTCAACGCGTTTGCCAAGCTGTTGTTGTGAAGATAACAAATTCCTTTACTATACTCGCTCCCACCTGGCACACACATATTCTCAGCTTTGCCGCTGCATCCTTTGCTGGAGAGGGGAGGAAAAGCGAAGAAAAAGGACTTCTGGTCAAAATCACTTTCATTTTTTTGTGACACTTGATGCTCCTTTCTTTTATAATAGAGCTGCCTGACTTCCAGCGGATGACCGCTTTAGGGAGCAGGAAAGGGTAGCTGTGGAGACGGAGAGGGAGAGGAGAGAGACAGAAGACAAAATGTGGGGTGTGTGTGTGTGTGTGTGTGTGTGTGTGTGTGAGAAAGAGAGAGTGGGGGGGTTGGGAAGACAAATTAAAATGGAAGGGAACACCTCTTAGTCCACTGTTGACTTGAACGGGAACACTAAACACTTTATCATTAGTGTTTTGTCGGACAGAGATAAACAATTTCAACATACCTTTTTAAACGTTAATTATTGGTTCCAAGGTGGAAAGATGTCTTTCACATTAATAGTGATGCAAATGGAAATTTGCATATAATGGACCAATGGCCTAAGTAATTTCCAAAAAGTTAATTCCCTGGAAACAGTCACCACCAATAATTCTATTGTTTGCAAATTTGATGGTTTGTTCAAATTTGGATGACTAGTGGGCTGATTTGATATGAAAACAGTAAATCGCAGGGAATTTTAAGGTTTTGTTTCTTTATTTTTGTTTGTTTGAATATCCTCATTAAAATTTTCTTTGCAAAGGGGAAGCCTTTCTGACTGCCAAAAGTGCGTAACCGCAGAGGTATGTACTCCCTTGATGTTCTAAGCTGTTTCCTTCATGGGATTTATTATACTTCATCCTAATTCTGTCTGTATCATTCTTCTCTAAAAGACCCCTTGAGGGTCTGGGCTGGCAATTATAATTATCTGTGTTTATTTTTTTCTCTTATTACAGTGCATATACATAGTACTAGGTTAATAAATATTTATTGAATGAACAATTAAACCAATTAATGAATTACTTACTCCCAGATCCATCCTAACTCATTTGGATGAAATTCAAGCTTACTCTCTTGGAAAAATGAAAATACTAGTGTACTCCCCATATATGCCATGAAAGCATTTGTTTTCACTGACTACACACATAAAACCTTATCATACATCATATTATTATATCACATTGTAGTATTTCTTCAATCCTAATGCTTTCTTATACTTTCAGAACAGAATTTTCTGGTTTTTTCTTGCAATATCCTTTTGAAATATAAATATATATACATTGATATTGGTATATACACATATATCAAAAAAATAATGGCCTAAGGGAAAAGAGGTTTCATATTGTTAAAGTAAATTATCTTTAAAATTCCAGTTCTAAATACGTGAAACTAATACCTCCGAAGGTATAAAAAGATTTGCCCCTTCAGTGTAGCTACTTCCAATTATATTTTTGTTAACCGGTGTATAGTATTTAAGATTACCTGAAGATAATAGCATAGATGTATCATTTTATTTTATTTCATAGGCTTTCATTTATACTGTCCTTTACATTATCTAAAGAAGTTATATGTTGGGTGTTACTTTCTGAAATCTTTAAAAAATGTATTTTTGTCACTAGGAATTTTAAATTAACTCTAACATGAAAAAATTACAACTTACTAGAAGTTACAAATATCATTAAATATGCTATTATTTTTTATATAAACTTCTATCCATTATGACTCAGATTGTGAGTGAATTCTTCTGATTGCCTGTATACAACTGTGCAGAAATAAATAAAGGTGTTAAAATTATACCTGTTACTTCCTTATTTAAAGTTAATAAAAATCTTTCATTCCTATGTTTGATAGAATTTGAATTAGGTTCAGTTGCATAACACCCAAACATCATTATGTTAAGCCAGCCACACATTATAAATTTATCACAAAGCCTTATCTCTGATATGGTAGAAAACAGATGAAATAGATTGCCCTAATACTGAAGTCTTACTTCGGAGTTCACATACCTATGAAATGTCCTAAAAATTAATACAAAATGTTATTCACATAAGTACGTGCATTTTTCTTTGAGGCTCTTCATAACTTTCATCAGATTTTTATTTATTTTTATTTTTTTATGTTTTTTTAATTTATTTTTGAGAGCAGGAGAGACAAAGCATGAGTGGGGGAGGGTCAGAGAGAGACAGGGAGACACAGAATCTGAAGCAGGCTCCAGGCTCTGAGCTGTCAGCACAGAGCCCGACGTGGGGCTAGAACTCACAGACCACGAGTTCATGACCTGAGCCGAAGTCGGACACTTAACCGACTGAACCACCCAGGCGCCCCTCATCAGATTTTTAAAGGCTATGGACAACTATAGTACAGACTAATGTTTGAATATAAAAGATTAAATATACAATAAGACATTCGACCAAACAGGTGGAAAGCATTTGTAACTAATGTGTATGAAACACCTCTCTGCCACTCGATATCCTTACTCATTGCCAGTTTCCATAGACTGTTATGAAGGTCTTGGGTCTCCACTGAAGGTACTCAGCTCAATGTACTGTCAATTCATCAGACATCCAACTAGCTTGGTACATATAACTTTCGAGTGGCAATAAAATGAATTAGAAATAATTCGACCTGTTTTTGCCTGTTTCTATTACTTACTTCCCTTAATTTTATTTGTGTATATGTGTGTATATTTTCAAAGTTTCTGAAAAAAAATACTACTATCAAGTAACGGAATTTTTTTCAGCATCTCATAGTAATGATTAGGAAGGGAAATTCATGTATTACCAATAATGCCCCAAGTTAAACTATTGTCAAATTTGCTCCCAAGTGTTTATCTTATGATATATACATTAGACTATCACCTTCTCCTTCTCCTTCAACACCAGTTTGTTTTCTCACACTGGAGGCTAGAAGTCCAGGATCGAGGTGTCATGAAGTTTGATTTTTTCTGAAGTTTCTCTTCTCCACTTGGGGATGACCTCCTTCTCACTGTGTCTTCTCGTGGTCTTTTCTCTGTATGCATGCACTTCTGTGTTCGAATTTCCTTAAAAAGACACCAGTCCTGTTGGATCAGGGTTCACCTTAAAACCTCATTTTAACTTAATTACTTTTAAAAATCCCTATTTCCATACAAATCAAAACCACACTGAGATACCACCTCATACCAGTCAGAGTGGCTAAAATGAACAAATCAGGAACCTATAGATGCTGGCAGTGATGTGGAGAAGCAGGCACCCTCCTACACTATTGGTGGGAGTGCAAACTGGTGTAGCCTCTCTGGAGAACTGTGTGGAGGTTCCTCAAAAAAATGAAAATAGACCTACCCTATGACCTAGCTATAGCACTGCTAGGAATCTACCCAAGAGATACAGAAGTGCTGATGCATAGAGGCACGTGTACCCCTATGTTTATAGCAGCACTTTCAACAATAGCCAAAGCATGGAAAGAGACTAAGTGTCCATCAACTGACGAATGGATAAAAAAGATGTGGGGTGTATATATATATATATATATATATATATATATATATATATATATATATATACAATGGAATACTACACAGCAATGAGAAAGAAGGAAATCTGGACATGTATGGCAACATGGATGGACCTGGAGGGTATTATGCTGATTGAAATAAGTCAGTCAGAGAAAGACAGATGCCATATGTTCCCGTGCATAGGTGGATTTTGCGAGACTTAACAGAAAATAAGGGGGGAGGGGAAGAGGAGAAGGAAAAAAGACCCAGAGAGGGAGGTAGACAAAACATAAGAGACTCTTAAATACTAAGAACAAACCGAGGGTTGAGGGGGATATGGGAGAGGGGAGAGTGCGTGATGGGCACTGAGCAGAGCACAGGTTGGGATGAGCACTGGGTGTTGTATGGAAACCAATTTGATGATAAAAAGTTTAAAAAAATGTACTAATAAACCAAATTGCAAGTGAGGAGCTATTCATGTTTAATGGAGAAACTAAATAAATGGTAATATGTAAATAAAATAAAAAAACAATTCCTATTTCCAGATAAAGTCACATTCTGAGGCTCCAGAGGTTATGACTTTAACTAATGATTTGGGTGAGTAGGGGGACACAATTTAGTGCATAACCGTGGTGATCTTCCTTCAACTATCTTTAAAACAAAATGAGGGGTGCCTGGGTGGCTCAGTCGGTTAAGCAGCCGACTTCAGCTCAGGTCATGATCTGTTGGTCTGTGAGTTTGAGCCCCGCGTCGGGCTCTGTGCTGACGACTCAGAGCCTGGAGCCTGCTTCAGATTCTGTATCTCCCTCTCTCTCTGCCCTTCCCTTGCTCACGCTCTGTCTCTATGTCTCTCAAAAATAAGATAAAAACTTTAAAAAAAATTAAAAAAAATTTAAAACAAAATGAAAGTAATATACATATAATGAGTTTTAAAATTCATTAAGCCATAAAGGCAATTTGGACATTCTTATACGAATAATAATAACTATGATGATGATAATCTTTTTTATAATAATAGCGATTATCCTTTATTAATAGATAATTTCATTTAAATCTTCAGAACAAATATTTATGGTTAGGTGTTATTATTATCATTTTACAAATAAACTAAAGCTTAAATATGTTAAGTAATTTTTCATGGTGGACAAAAATCAATGGAAAGATCAAGATTTTATTCTTTATCCCTGGAGAACTACCTGGATAAAATGTAATTTTGTTGTTGTTCCTGTTTAAAATGACATATACATATATTCTGAAATGATTACTACAGTAATGTTAGTTAACCCATCCATAATCTCACGGTTATTTTTTGTATGTGTGGTGATAACATTTAAGATCTAGTCTCTTAGCAAATTTCAAGTACACAATTTGTTAACTATGAATAACTATGTTAACTAAGTATAGTCATTATGTTTTACTTTACATCCCTAGGACTTATTAATCTTATAAACAGTTGAAAGTTCATACACTTTGGTCAGTATCACCCCATTTCTGCCCCCTGCAGCCCCAACCGTTACCTCTGAGTTCATACAGCATTTGTCTTTCCCTATCTGTGTTGTTTTGTTTCACGAGTGATACAGGACTACTACACCCAAATTGGAAAGCCATTTGGCAATAACTGAAGTTGAACATGAGTATGCCTTATGATCAGGTCATCTCCTGCCTGTTTTATAGCCCATAGAAGTTCTTGAACATTTGCAAGGAGGCCACTGAAAAATAGTACATTGTTTGTAATTGTGGGGAAATAGCAACAAAGTCAAAGTCCTTTGACAAGGACATGGATACTTTGTATTATAGTATAAACAGAGTACTATAAGGTCACTAAAATTAAGAACATCAGCTGTAGGACAAAAACGTAAAATAAGTAAAGTAACCAAGTGACAGAATAATACCTTCAGTAAAATATCATTCACATAAAATTTAAAACCTGAAAAATAGCTCAGGTCACGATCTCGCGGTCTGTGAGTTCGAACCCTGCGTCGGGCTCTGTGCTGACGGCCTAGAGCCTGCTTCGGATTCTGTGTCTCTTTCTTCTCTGCCCTTCTCCTGCTCATACTCTGTCTCTTTGTCTCTCAAAAAATAAAAAAAACATTAAAAAATTTTTAAAAAACCCTGAAAAATAATGTCGCACATTGCTTCTGGGTGTATATGTAGTGATATATAACCCACATGAGAAAAGAAACACCAAATTAAAGGCAATGGATATCTACGGAGAGGAAGAAAGGGGAATGGAATACGGAGAGGAAATTGGCTGCTTCATTTATTTAAGTAATGAAGCAAATATGAAAAAAATCTTAAATATTGACGAATCTGGTGGTAGGGACATCAGTGTACGTTGTTCTTCATTGTTCTGATCATCTATTGCTGTATGACAAACCATTGCAAAACTTGTTGGCTTCAAATGGTAATTTATAATGATCTCTCAGTGTTCCTGGTTTGACCAGTCTCATCCGGTGGTTCTCCCTGGAGATGCCTCCCCCTGTTGCAGTTAGGTGGTAGCTGGCGCTGTAGTCATCTGAAGGTTTGACTGAGCTGGCCACTGCAGATAGCTTATTGCTTCACATGACTGGCACCTTAGCTGGGACATCTGGAACAGTTGAGGGTTGGCTGGATCTCTCTCTCTCTCTGTTTCTATTTCTTTCTCTAGCCTCCCACTTAATTAGCTTGGATTCCTGACAACACCAAGCTGGCTTCTCCAAAATAAACATTTCAAGAGTTGGGCTAGAGCTGTAAGACTTCTTAAGAATAAGCCCTGGAAGTTATAGAGTGCCACCACTATTGCATTCTACTGGTCAAATCAAGACAGGAACAAACCACATCTGCACAGAGCAGACGCGCAAGGAAATTACTGGGAGGTATGGTTTTTGGGTGGCCATCTTTGAAGACTAGCCGCCATATATACTTTTCTGCATGCCTGAAATACTTGATAGAAAAATCGAATAATATTTTATAAGAGTGGTATGGTGGTTAATTTTATGTGTCAACTTGTCTTGGCCACATTACCCAAATATTAAATCATGCATTATTCTAGATGCTTTTGTGAAATTATCTTTAAATGAGGTCAACATTTAGACTTTGACTAAAGTAGATTACCCTCCATAAGGGTAGACGTCACCCATCAGTTGAAGGCCTGACTAGAAAGAAGACTAACCTCCCCTTAGGAAAAGGGAATTCTGCCAGCAGACTGCCTGCAGACTAAAACCATAACTGGTTCCTGCATTTCAGCCTGCTGTACTATCCTACAGATCTTGGACATCCAGCCTCCATTATTGTGTTAGCCAACATAAATGAATAAATCCTATCCCCCTACTCACCACCATTGATTCTGTTTCTCTGGAGAACCCTAATCTAATACAGGTAGTAGAGGAATAAAAGATTAAATATTTCCTAAATCTCTTGGATATGAGTAAAATTTAATGGCTCAGTCCATTTAACAAGTTAAAAATTTTCTTGCCTTTCAAATGTCTATGAGTTCTGAAAAAAATGGTATAAAATTATAATAGAATCTTGAATCTTATGTTACAACCTATTTTCATTGTTGTTGCTTTTAGGATGCTGTTTAGATTTTTGTAACACAAGTAAGGACTCATGACACATGAGCATTTATAGAGGTTGAACATAATTTTGGTTCTAAATTCATCACTCCAGAATCTCCTGGGTGGCTCAGTCGGTTAAACGTCTGACTCTTGATTTTGGTTCAGGTCATGATTTCACCATTCATGGGATTGAGCCCTGCATCCAGCTCTGTGCTGACAGCTTGGACCCTGCTTGAGATTCTTTCTCTGTCTCTCAAAAATAAATAAATAAACATTAAAAAACTAATCACTGTATTCAAGTCTTATTGTTTTGATATTTTAAATCAGCCAAATAATGTATCCACATTGTAGAAAATTTTCAGAATACAGAGGTGCCTGCGTGGCTCCGTTGTTTGGCTGTCTAACTCTTGATTTTAGCTGTCTTGATCCCAAGGGTCATAGGATTGAGCCATGGATCCTGCTTGGGCTTTCTCTCTCTCTCTCTCTCTCTCTCATTTGCTCTCTGTCTCTCAAAAAAACTTTTTTTGAAGAATACAAAACCATATAGCAAAAATCAAAACAAACTGTACAATACAATTATTCAAATAAAACACTTTTAAACTCTTTAAAAAAAAGCCTAAGTCTTTGAAGAGGTACCACCATTTCCTTAATAAGCTTTGGGACACACAATAGTAAGTGAACATATTTAGCAATTACATAAGCCCAAGAAACAAAGACGTGAAATGTATTGTATATTTTATGTAATTTTATTGCATATATTTGCATTGGATATTTTATCTATTTTTTTTTACTGGTGATATGAAGAGATTCTTCAAATATATTAATAAACAGAAGCAAAAAATATAACTTAAAATGTATTTATTTTCATTAATCTTTCTAGACACAAATATTCTGGTCTTTCAAATTGTTTAAATACAAAAATCTTTAAAGAAAAGCATAATGTCAGGTATTTAGATGTCATTTTTAGTATTTTTGAGTCCTTAATACAGAGCTTAACACACAAATTAGGTCCACGCAAAGTAGCCTGCTATCAAACCAACACAACGTTCGGAATTAAATTTTCCATACAAACCCGTGAAGTCTTAACGGGACACAGTGGTAATACATTTGGTCCTCTGAAGACTCTAGCCAGACTGCTCTTCATTACCATCTGGTGGCTGCTTCATGCAGTGGCATTAGACATAATTCTAAAAAAGAGTTAAAGGAACTGAATATCATACTTAAGAACAGAGAGAAGACCCTGAGTATTATTGATGGCTTTTATAAATGCATGAGGACAAAGACCAAAGAATGATTTGGGACTTTCCTTACAATAAGAAGAGCATATCATAAAAAGTTAATTTGGAAGCAACTTACAATGGGGAAAAGTCAAATGTCTGGTAAAAATGACTTATGAATAGCATAAGACTTTTGAATCACAACTATTTGCTTTATGACAGAAAAAGACAATGCAGGTTTTCTTCTAGTGATATATTAGATGTAACCATTTTTTTCTGGACTTACTAAATCTTCCAGTCATCCATGTATATTCATATGCTCTCTGCCAAAGAAGTATCCTTTTCCATTTTATCTACCTGACAAACATTTATTTATCTCTAAAATCTTAGCTTAAATGGTGCCTCGCTTCAAGAGTCTCTCCGCGCCCTGGCTAAGGGTTCTGCTTATCCATCCCTACAAAGCATTGTTGCACGTCTGCTGATCATTTGTGTAATGGTTTCCTTTCATGCCTGTCTGAGTTTCTCAAGGGCAGAGATGGTTCCTTATTTATTCTTGTAAGACTCAACTTCTAAGCATTTAATTTATATTTATGTAAGGAATTAATCCAGCAAGTTCATTGTTATTTAGGAAATGTAAACAAAAGGAAACCTCTGATATTTCAAGCTTAACAAACAGTAAAGCGAGGAAAGAGTTAGATTTTAGAGAAAGGAAATGTCCATATTGACCTTTTAAATTTCCCACTTCCATCATAGAATTGCAAAGTCAAAACACAACCAGGGAAATCATCTAGTTTTGCCACATCATTTTAAGTGCGAGATGAAGGCTCAGAGAGAATACATGACTTTCTCAAATTTCTACAATTAATAGCTACCAGGATCAGGATTCGAATCCCTGTCTTCTGACCCTCCATCACTGAGATTTTTATTCTACCGGCTAATCCCTGACATCTCTTAGGAGACAACCTAGTCCTAGGGCATGGAATTTGAAATCTAAAACTTAAAAGCCTTTTTGTGGATCTGAATTCTATTTTTGATCCATGACCCAGCCTACAAATATTTACAGGCAAGTTAGGAAATCTCTAATTACGTTATCAGGTGATAAAATATATTTAAAAATTTTAAGTGTTTGGGTTTTATGCCAGTAGGTCTATGAATTTACTCTAAAAAAATAACAAGGCATGCATGCCAAGATTATGAGCGCGATGAACAACAAGACAGCATTATTAATACTTCTGACAAAAAAGACAGACTCTCTGATACGATTTCTGGAATGTTTTGCTATTATGAGATATACTTTAGGGCTGAGTAGGAGGTTTTTTTGTTTGTTTTAGAGATTTTCTTTTTTTTTAATTTTTTTAATGTTTATTTATTTTTGAGAGAGACAGAGAGAGATTGAGCTAGGGAGGGGCAGAGAGAGAAGGAGACACAGAATCCAAAGCAGGCTCCAGGCTCTGAGCTGTCAGCACAGAGCCCGATGTGGGGCTCGAACTCACGAACTGTGTGATCATGACCTGAGCCGAAGTCAGACGCTTGAACGACTGAGCCACTCAGGCACCCCTGAGTAGGAGGTTTTTGAGATGCTCTACATACACCTTGTTTTTTATTTGCCTATTGTAAGGAGAGGCCAAATCCATGTGACATCACTATAAAAACAGATGACACAGCCCCTTGGACTATGTTTTAATAAGATATGTTGGCTAAAATCCAGAAGCACTTTTCTTCTGGGAATGTGTAAATGGCGCCATATCATGCAATTTTTTCAGCTTTAGAAATTATACTTCTAGAGAAAAAAAAATGCTTTTGGCATTTGCAGTCTTAACATTTATAGTTTCATAGTTTTGGCATTTCCATAGGTCTCTGGCACATAGTGATTTGTAATTTCTGCTAAGGCATAAATATAAATAGTGTGTGCTGGGAGGCCAGGGAGCAGGCACCGCCAGTCATTAAACCAGAAAGAATTCAAAGTAAGGACGCACCTGGGCTAAGACCAAACTCAACCTGGCTTTGTGGTTCCCAGTGCTAATGTCCCACATCCAGAAACTCTCCTCAGTGAATTAAAAAAAAAAAAAAAGTGGTTCTCGGTGAAGTAATAACCATCTAGTACGATTTTAAATTTTGGCGAGTACTGAAAAATGTGACAAACTTGTGGTTTGAGCACAGTATCTGAAAAGGAATCATTCGATAGTAAAAGGCATAGGAATTCCAGGGAAGGTAGTGAGGCAGTGAAAACATTTCAGTATTCATAAAGTTGAGACTATCAGTGGTCTATCTTAGAGTCCACTTTTTAATAGCTTTCTGAAGATGTAGGCACTGAAAATGTCCTTTTTATTAGGTTTTTTTTTTTCCAGTCACTGAGAACATTGCTTCTCCCTCTGTAAGTTCTTTAAAACTAGAAACCAGTAGCTCTCAAATGACTAGAAAATCTCTTCACTTAACTAGGCTAGCTGCAATACATGATGCTTAGTTAAATAATGTCTTTTACTTGCCCTCCACTCTCCCTTACTCACAGCTGACTCTCAGCATTTTAACCCCTTTCTCTTCCTTCCCTCGTATTTTCTTTCCTCCTGCCCTTTTTAAAAAAAAATTACCCCAAATTTGGAAGTATTTGATTTTGAGATACTTTTGATATTGTGTTTTCTCAAGCCATCTAATAAAGATGCAATAATGTCTTTTTGCTTTCTCCTTGCTCGATGTAACCCAACTCTTTTTCTGACTCATTTCGATGTTCTTTGAGAATGGAATCTCTTCAATTGAATTGTTTACCACAAAATTATAATGATAAATGTGTTTTTCCTTTCTCCTTCCCTATCAAATTATGACCACATACTTTGACTTTAGGTTGAAATTGGCTTTTAGAAATGTTATAAAGTTGCCTAATATTCACAGACAGACCCCTCATTAAGTTAGACTGAAAAAGTCTGGCTCTTGGGAAAGATATTTAACGTATCATAATATTATTTCATTTTTCCAAATTATATATTCTCACAAAGTTCACAGTAACAAAAAGTAAAGAAAGAAATAAAGAAAAGAGAGAAAAATGAAAAAAATAGCCTGTAATACTCATAAAGATAGATTTATTTCCTTTTTGAGTCTGGTACATCTATTACATCTATAATTTGTCTTACATCATGAATACAAAATTACTGCAAAATCAAATTGCTTCACTTGCTTTTGATTACAATGACTTGAATTATGATAAAGTATATATCCTATAAGCAAACTGTTTCTAAAATAAGGAATTATAGAAGCCAGGCATTGAAACACATTTTATGTGGGTTTGGCATAAGATTCAATAACTAACATGTTTTCAACATATTTTGCTTTGCTTGTAACACAAAATTCTGCCATATGTGAACCCAAGCAGGAACACAGAATAAGTGGGACAAATAGAAAATGTAGTAAGATGATAGATTTAAACCCAAATATTCCAATAGTTACATTAAACATGAGAGCAAATACTACAATTGAAAGATAAAGATTGCCAAACTGAATAACAAAATAAAGTCCCAGTATATATCACTTAAAACAGACTAACTTTAAATGTAAGGACACAGATAATTTTAAAGTAAAGTGTACCCCATGTTGTCAGATAAAGTAATTATATGTGCAAGAAGCATTATTAGAGATCAAGGTGAATGTTTCACATTGAAAAAGTTGTGGTGAATTGTGGTGAATGTTGGGGTGCCTTGGTGGTTCAGTTAGTCAAGTGCCTGACTCGTGGTTTCAGCTCAGGTCATGATCTCACGGTTCACGAGTTTGAGCCCCACATCTGGCTCCACGCTGACAGTGCGGATCCTGCTTGGGATTCTCTCTCTCCCTCTCTCTGCCCCTCCCCTGCTTGCTCTCTCTGCTGCTCTCAAAATAAATAAATAAAAACTTTTAAAAAATTGAAAAAGATGTAAAATTACCAGAATAAATTAAAAATTCTTAAATCATTTGCACCTCCATTCATAGCTTTAAAAAACACAATAGAAAACACTGACAAAACTGCACAGTATGTATTCTTTTCAAATGACATGAAATATTACCCCTAAGTGACCACGCGCTGGTGTCTTAAACCAAAGTAAATGTGAAGGGATTGAAATTATACCAAGTGTGTTCTTTGGTCATTGTAAAATTAATAGAAGTTAGTAACAAATAGACAAGCCAAATATCCTTCTAAAGAATGGAGAAAAGTAGAGGGAGACAGACCATTGTTCAGGGAAGTAGGTGGGGTCCAGGTCACGGTGAGGCTTAAACTGCACTACTAAGACACTTTTTATCCTGACAGAGCACTGGGAGACAATTACAAGATATATATTTTAGGACTGATATAATCAATTTTACTTTTAAAAAGGTCATTCTGGCTACAACTGTGGTGATGTGGTTGAGGGGAATGAGACTGGGTAAAGAATGGTTTGAGGGGAAGAAAAGTCTAGAGGCAGGGAGGTCAGTTAGGGAGTGCTTACAATATTAGAGGTGAGGGAGGTTGCCTAAACTGGAATAGATAGTAGCAGGGAAAGGGATGGGAAGAAATGGAAAGAATAGAGACATATTTAGGTGACAACATAGGCATCGTTTGCATTTGGTGACAAAAAAACGCCATCCAGATTGTTGTGGTGGTATCAGTCACCTAAACACAGAATTCCCCCGTGAGGACAGGGGGGAATTGGTGATAGTGACCACAAGGGGGTTGTATAGTCACACTGGTTCTGACAGTGTTCTGGACCTGTAATATACATTTGAGAATGTAAGTGGTAAAGTTATGTGAATAGATCAGTGTGTATTAAAAAAAAATGAGTAGAAAGCTTATTGTAGAATGTAAAGAATGGCAACTTTTAAACTTCTGATACTGACTATCATTTGGGGAAAAAATAAAATATTTTTTCTTATACTTGGACTTTTAAAATATCACTATTATAAAATACTTACCTTATAGGTTTATTCATATCGTTTTAAGGAATGACACCTAAAATTAATGCATTCAGCACTATTAATCAACATCATCTACAAAGCTTAAGATATGTTCAAAATGTATCAATTTTAACTTTTTTAAGGACAAGAAAAAAATAGAACCTCTCATTAATGAGAATTAATGAGTCCAATTATACAAATCATGGTTAAGATAGTTGACAAGAGGCATATAAAATGGGTGGCCACGAGGATCCCGATGGTGTCAGAGGTTGTATTCCTGTAAGAATAAATTCATGTATTTGAGGATTGTCCACAATGGTGCTCTGGAACTAAACTGTAGTAGTGGAAGTCAGTTGGTTAAGGTGATTTAAGTTAGATGGTTTCAGGGCTGGTCCCATGGATAAGTGAACCAAGAAGAGCATGTATTGGCCAGAGAGTGGTTGAGGTAGCACAGAATGGATGGTCTCTAGACTGGACCAAATGTAAAAGTGAAACCAAGAAAGGGTGCTGGTCCCCATTTAGTAAGCAACTATAGATTTCACCCAAATTCAGTAGATTAAAAAAAAAAATGGATGTGTGTCCTTTTAAAGCTTTCTTTTAAAAAAAACTCTGCCAGGCAGTCTGCAAAGTAAGGCATTTGGATGGGCTGACCAAGCCCTTGCAGATAAACTAGGAATTCTCTCCTGCCACGGCTGACATTTTAACCAGGATTCTGCTCATCTCTGGATAAATGTTCTGTTCCACATTCTCAGTCAGGCTTAGCTTTAGTACATACTCGAGGAAGCTTTCTCAGTGAGTGGAGCACACTGTCTTGACCTCCCTTTGAGAAGTAACAAGGCAATGTAGCAGGAACTGTATTGGCATTCCCCTTCCACAAACCCCACAAGCATCAGGTTCATATCCCTGCCTCCGACATAATGGCTGCAACAAAAATCAATTCTTGGTGGTGTCTCATATGATGAACTAGAAGAAAAACAAGTGCGTGGGTCTGGAAGTACCGAGGAGCTCAAAAATGTCTCCTTTGGAAAAATCTGAGGCAAGATTTCACTTAAGCAGTACCATCAGAACACTCTGGGACTAAACTTTACCTTACCCTTGCAGTTTATGTGGTTCTGAACTTGCACTCCAGTAAGGACTTGCTTCCTGAAACCCAATCTCTCCCTGTAACTTAGACTTGAGTCCTGTTGTTTTTCTCCTTACCTAGGAGTGGAATCATCCTATGCAAATCCAGATTCCTGGGTTGTAATTCCTCTACTTATAGATTTCCAGGGTAAGACTCTCCATATGTGGACTCGGAGGTTAATTACTGCTTACTCTTCAGCCCCATGGGGATTTGCCCTGATCTCTGCCTGAGTATGCTATTCTAGATGTTACGTCTCACTAAGATGCTTGGTGTCAATCTTCGCAGATGTCAATTTGCCAGTTGCACTTCCTGATGGCCATCTCCTCCTTCCAGTATCTGTTTTATTTTCTGTCCATGTCTGTCCCACAGACTGCCTCCACTCATCATTGCTGCCTACTACGCTATTCTTAGCCCTTTCCATCTGACCCGAGCTAACATCTGAATAATATACTATTGTTTCCAGGACTGAATCATTAATGGTGTCACATCTGAATTGGAATGACTGTGCAACAAATGTCAGGACACACATGTCAGCTCACAGCCAGCTGAACAGGGATCCAAACTAAGGCACCAAATAGTGGACATTAGGAACTAAGTCTTTCTTCTCTTTCTTTCCTTTTTTATTATTATCTTTTAATGTTTAAGATGTGATTAGATGGTCATGTTACTAAACCAACACTATAATAAAATATAATCCAAAATCCAACAGGACCATTTTACAGAGTATTAGAGCAGAAATAGCTTTTCAAACTATCTAGATCAATTCTTTGTCCCCTATTCCAGTGTTCGTTTAATGATTACCTGGCAATTATTGGGTTGTATACTAACGAAAGACCTATGGTAAGCAATACTGAGATTATCTTATTTTATTAGTGCAGATGACTAGAATCAATTAAAACAACGGCTCATTTCCCTAACAGCATTTATTGCGGTGAAATTATCATGCCATCATCATATAATCCTTAACATGTAGCAAAGTTTCTATATCTTCTTCCCCAAAGCTGGATATTAGTGACTGACCTAGTCTAATTCTGGCTACCCCATTTCTTAGCTGTTTGCCCTTGGAAACATCTTTTCACTACTTTAGGTTTCATTTTCATCATTGGCAAAATAAGGACAATCATAGTGCCTATTTTATAGAATTGTTAACAAGGATTAAATGTGCTAATACATGTTAAAACAATTCAAAGGATGTCTGGAACACAACACTAATAAAGCGTTAGCTATATTAATAACTAACACATTAAATTTTTGAACCTCACACTTTTTTTTAACTCATTGCCACTGAGGGAGAGAACATCTTTCTACAGCCAGAGGTAAAAAGCTTAAAAGTGTTAAAACATTAGGGAGTTAACACATTGATGAAAATAAATTTCAGTCAAAGTGAAAATGAGAGCATCTGACAATTTGCAGCTTCGACGGTGGATGAAGTTCAAAGGTCAGGGTACCTAAAAATTAGAACGCAACTGAGTGGGGAAAGATAGCAAATGAGGATGCTGGCGGCCCAGAGACAAACTTCAAAGACTTTCCAATTTGTTGAGGGAGGTCATGGAGAGGACATGACCGCCAGTTGACCCTTGAACTGAACCCAAGCTATCAGAGGCGCCTCACTACACCCCTGTCTTTGGAATTATCTTTTATCCACCATTCTCACACCAGGAAACCATTTCTGCTTCTTCTTTTTTTTTTTTTTTAACATTAATTTATTTATTTTTGAGAGAGAGATAAAGAGGGAGAGAGATTGTAAGCAGGAGAGGGGCGGAGAGAGGGAGACAGAGAACCCGAGGCAGGCTCCGGGCGGTCAGCGCAGAGCCCACACGGCTCGATCCCGCGAACCGCGAGATCATGACCTGAGCTGAAATAGAGTCAGACGCTTAGTCAACCGAGCCACCGAGGCGCCCCACTCTAGGAACCATTTCAAGGCTTAACCTTCCGAGAGCCAGGTGTTGTTGAGCCCACCTGTACTCAGCTCGGACTGCACCCAGGTAAGGCCTCTGTATAAACTTTTAAGATTCTGGCCGGTGGGTGGGGAGCTCAGTTCATCTGGCTGCCACCCGGGAAGGGAGCTACTTTGTGAGGCAAAGCAGTTTTCCCCAAGACTTCACCTTCTCATTGCTGCGGCAGGAATGAATCCGGACATGTGATCAGGGGGCCTTTCTTTCCTGCTCGACAGTGCAGACACACAGGAGCCTGCAGGCCGACCGAGGGGGCTGCGCTAGCACGGAGCCCAGCCGCGACCGGCTCAGGCAGCAAATACTAAGAAAACTGGCGGCAAGATGGACGCGCGGCCAAGCTGAGGAAGTTTGCACTGTGCGCTGCAGCCTGGGGCTGCAAACTAGATGCAGGAAAGGGGAGTAAGGTCCAAGGTGGGGGCAAATGGTCATGCTTGCCTGGGAAGCAGAGATGTAACAGAAGAAGCAGGGACTGTTTCCAGGGAGACCTGTTTGTCGGCAGGCACACCTGTGCTCCATGGTGACTATGTTCCAGCGACTTGTGGGGGACTTTATGAATCCGACTAATCCCTGCTTCACTTTGTATTTTCCAGCTCTGGGGCAGCTCATTAGTGTAGTGTAGTGTAAATTTAGTGTATCCTCACTAAAGGAAAATACATTTCTTGGCAAAGGGAAAAGACTTCCGTTTTTCAGGTTTTATGATTTGTGCTTAAGTCTAATTTTACATGTGTGATGAATAGGCACAAATTTCCTCCCCAACTATTCAAATTTATAAACTTCTATCTAAACTTCTCTCAGTCATCGTAAGTTGACTTTAAATATTTCCAAATTCAGGGGAGGGGCACCTGGGTGGCTCGGTGGGTTGAGTATCTGACTCTTGATTTGGCTCAGGTCATGCATGATCCCAGAGTCTTGGGATCCAGCCCCAAGTCGGCTCTGTGCTGAGTGTGGAACCTGCTTGAGATTCTCTCTCCCTCCCTCTCTCTCTCTCTCTCTCTCTCTCTCTCTCTCTCCCTCTACCCTTCCCCTGCTTGTGCATGCACTCTCTCTCTCTCTAAAATAAAAATTAAAAATAAATCAGTAAATATTTTGAAATGCAGGGTGAATAAAAAACAACCACCAGGAGTGACTTAACAAAATTCCTGGTGCTCCACACTCAGCTAAATTTAATGCTCACATTTTGTCGAAACTGATTCAGAATTTGTTTAATAAAACATTACAAGGGTGCATGGGTGGCTCAGTCAGTTAAGCGTCTGACTTTTGATCTCAGGTCAGGTCGTTATCTCATGGTTCATGAGATCGAGCCCAGTGTTGGGCTCTGTGCTAATAGCATGGAGCCTGCTTAGGATTCTCTGTCTCCCTCTCTCTGTCCCTCCCCCACTCATATTCTCTCTCTCTTTAAAAAAAACAAACAAATAAATAAACTTAAAAAAAAATTACAAATGCAATAGAAACTTCCAGAATGCTCCAACGCAACTGTCCTTCCAACTTTAAAAGTAGCCATTGCATTGAATTTTGTAGTTTTTCAGTGCATATTTGTGTTTTTATTACATAACCATAGAAAGTAAGTAACATTATCTATTATGCTCTTAATATTTTTATATAGAGGGGCATCATGCAATTTGTTTTTTATATTAGTATTTTGTTTTTTGAGATTATTCATTTTTATACATTGTCATGGTAATTAACTCTAGCTTCTATAACAAACAACATAATAATGCATTAAAGTGGGAGAAAGAGGGGCGCCTGGGTGGCTCAGTTGGTTAAGCGGCAGACTTCAGCTCAGGTCATGATCTTGTGGTCTGTGAGTTCGAGCCCCACGTCGGGCTCTGTGCTGATGGCTCATCAGAGCCTGGAGCCTGCTTCAGATTCTGTGTCTCCCTCTCTCTCTGCCCTTCCCCTGCTCACGCTCTGTCTCTGTGTCTCTCAAAAATAAATAAACGTAAAAAAAATTTAAAAAAAAAGTGGGAGAAAGAGAAAAAGAAGGGAAACACACTAGATATTTAACCAGCTTGGCCAAAAAGTAACCTGTAACATTTCTCTTGACATTTGATTGCTTGGAACATGGCATACAGTCACCCTAACAGCAAGGGAGTTACTGAGATGCAAAATTGACACCAAACTGTTTTAGGGCATTAATTAGAAATGTTATCATTAATTGCCTGCTTTAATTTGTTGAGCTTTGTCTTCTGTTTATCAGTATACTATATATAAACAATGGGTAGGCAGGAGGTAGTTTTGCAATATGTTCACTCTCTCCATCAACAAGAAAATAAATTGAAGTTTCTGTGTCCATTCATACAGCCGTTGTATATCTTTACTCATTCCATTCTTCACGTACTTAAGATGTGTGTTTCATCTCCTACAATGTACCAGGATTTTTGCTATATTCTATCACAGTTATTATTCTTAGAGGACACAATCTAGCAGAGAAAATATATATCTACCTAACTATAGAATTATGGGGAAAATGTTTGAATAGGGGTTCTAACTAAATGCTGTAGCAACTGGAGTGTTAGGGAAAACCCACACTTGGACATTCTCAAGGTCTAAATGGGCAGAGAAACACTGTAGAAATCGAATCCAGCCTATAGAAGACCCATAGAAACTGGAAGCAGTTCAGTGTTTCCAATATCAAGGACATGGTAACAGGGGAGGGGTTCAAAGATGGAAAAACAATAGAAATAATGTAAGAGACAAAATATGAACCAGACTAAAAAAGCCAAAGACTCCTTAAAAATGCTTCACACTTTGCCTTATAAAAATTCATATTCTTGGTTAGTGAAAAGCCAAGCTTGTTACTTCAATTATTTTTTTCTTTCCCATCATTAAAGATATTCAAGCTCTTTTAATAATGATTTAATAGAAAAAATTGGAAAGTCATAATCATTTGAATTGATCACTAAAGTGACCTAGGGACACTTCAGTGAATTACAGAATCGCTCAATAATTTTCTGAAGAAAAGGAAAATCAAATCCAGAAATTTTCTTTACCTTTCCCTAGATGACAAAATTTCTATTATGCAGACAGTTTAGTCAACAAAGTGATGTTTCTTGGTTGAAATGAGAGTAGAATCAGTTTTTTAATTAGGTGCTAAAATGTCCGACCTGTGATTGTTAGAGAATTTGGTTTTTAATAAATAGCATGGACTGTTTTGAAAGCAGAATTTGAGAATGTGAGGATTAATCCTATGTTTTTTGACTGGAGAAAGGGATAATGAGTTGTTTGGAGAGAATGATGTTTTGAGGTAACTGACATAGGACATAAGTCTAGGTGTGTAATTTACTAAACTTGTGGCCTTCTGTGTATCATAAAGTTTCTATGTATCTCACAATTTCTCACCTTAAACTGAGAGTGTTTGGCCAGATTGTTAAATTCCCTGCTGGTGTTAAGATTCAGGGAGCGGTTGGCCTCAAGCTTTTGATACAATATAACTGTCAGAGAAAAGTATTATGACTCTGGCAACTATGTGACATTAAGCACAGGTTCGATGATACTTTCCTGAGTATGATGCTTTGCAGATATCGCATTTCTCATGTATTTACTCAAACTCCTAAGAAAATTAAAAGTGAATATTTTCTTAACTGAGTACTGCATGTGATATGACTTTACAGAAATACTGAGAAAAGATGAAACAGACTTCTAGGAGAACTGTGTTGTGACAAACACTGTAGGAAGCCACCTAAGGGCTAAAGCCAAAGAAAAATAAGAAACAAGTGAAAACGAATAGGAGTAGGTAAACTAAGAAAGTAGCTTTAAAAAAATTTTTTAATGTTTATTTATTTTTGAGACAGACAGAGACAGAGCATGAGCGGGGAGGGGCAGAGAGAGAGGGAGACACAGAATGTGAAGCAGGCTCCAGGCTCTGAGCTGTCAGCACAGAGCCCGACGTGGGGCCCGAACTCACAGACCGCGAGATCATGACCTGAGCCGAAGTCGGAGGCTCTACCGACTGAGCCACCCAGGCGCCCCGAAAGTAGCTTTAAACAGCAAATCATCATCATCTTCAAAATTAATGATTTATTCCTTACACACACACACACACACACACACACACACACACACACACACACGCTTCTGTGGAATATTGGCAAGATACTTAACTTTCGAAGGCTTAATATTCTCATCGTGATTATCTCTCAATCAAAATTTTGCACACTGCTATATGAACACTGCTTTGGAGCCCTGTGTGTATTTATCCAAAGATTGCTAAGGGAGTTCAACATAGTTGAAATAAGTTATTTTCTCGCAGAACTCAAGTAATTAATTTGTTGTTAAGTCCTGGTTTCAATTATTGATTTTTCCAGACTTGACTCTCACCCGTCTCCCTAATGGATACCCATGTCTTGATTTAATTTTTATTTATAAAATATTAGTTGCCTTTTCTTCTTTAACAGAGAATCACTTTTAATCTACTCAGTTGTTGAATTCTAATGTTTGTAGCTCTTAGCAAGAAAACAAATGCCCAAGAAAATAATGTGATAATTCTGGAGATGTAGAATTTTATAATATATTTTTCTTCATCTTTTGGCTCATTCCTGATAATTTATGAAATGTATATACATCAGTAACCGCTAAAAAGGAAAATTGATTTTCTCTGAAAATAAGCTTTCAAGGTCTTCCATTTTGATATTGGTTGAGTTTAAAAATCTTAATGAGATTGAGTTAAAGTCATTTGAAACTGAAACACCTCAAAATTCACTAATTTTGGGGAAAAAGAATGTATTACTCATCTGCCTAATGGAAGGTTCACTGTGTCCTCATATCGGTTGATCTTTCAGAAGTAATCGGTACTATATCTGACCATTTCCTTTTTCCTTGGCATACTTTCTTCCCTCTGCTTTCAGGATGCCACAGTCTCCTGGTTTTCTTCCTGCCTACTGTTCTTTCTCGGTCTCTTTTTCCAGGTCCTTTCCATCTGCCCCAACCTCAAAAGACTGAAAAGCCCCAGAGCACCTTAAATTTCTTCTTTTCTACCTATACCCACAATATCGGTGAAATTATGTAGTCCACGGCATTAAATACCGTGATTAGTGTGCTAGGGCTGCCTTAACAAAATGCCACAGATTAGGTGGCTTAAACAGAAATTTATTTTCTCATGGTATTAGAGGCTGGAAGTCCAAGATCAGGGTGGGGGCAGGTTTGGTTTCTGCTGAGGCCTCTCTCCTTGGCTTGCAAATGGCCCTGTTCTTGCTGTGTCCTCACATGGCTTACTGTTTTCAAGTACCTCTGGTGGCTCTCTTTCTTCTCATAAGACATTAGTCATGTTGGAATTAGTGCCACCCTCTTATAACCTCATTTAACTTTAATTGTCTCTTTAAAGAGCCCATCTCCAGATAAAGTTACATTGAAGGTAGGGCTTCAACATATGAATTTTAGGACGACATACAATTAAGGCTGATGGTTCTCAAATGTATATCTCCAGTCAAGATCTATTCCTTTAAATTATGTTATCAAAATATGGTCGACCCTTGACCAACACGGTTTTGAAATGCAGGGATCCACTTATAAGCACATTTATGTTGGTTAACAGTACAGTACTATGCATGTATTTTCACTTCCTTTTGACTTCCTTAATAACATTTTCTTTTCTCTAACTTACTCTATTGTAAGAATACAGTATATAACACATATAACATACAAAATATTCTTGAATGGCACTTTACATCATCAGTAAGGCCTTTGGTCATCAGTAGGCTCTTAATAGTTAGGTTTTGAGGGAGTCAACAGTTATATGTGGATTTTTTACTGTGTAGGGTTCAGAGCCCCTAATCCTCGCATTATCCAAGCGTCATCTGCATGTCCAGTTTAGCATGTCCAGAACAGACTCAGGACACAAAGCCCCTTTCGTAAATGATTTCTCCACATCTTCCCCAACTCTGCCATCTGCTCAGCTCATTAGCTTTGAAGTCACCCCTGACTCCTCTCCTTCCCTCACACCCCACTTCCAGTCTGCAGGACGCCCCGATAACTCTAGCTTCAAAATAAATACATCCAGAACACTGCCACTTGTCATCCCCACCTGTACTCCTCCAATCTTTCCACCTGGATTAGTGACATAACTCCTTCTACCCTTGCCCTCTAGCTGTCTAAAGGCTAGCAGCTTGCGTGATTCTGTGAAAAAGCAAGTCAGATCAAACCCTGGATTGTCCACGTCAAATCCTTCTGTTGGTTCTCCCTCTCAGAGCAAATCCGTTAGCTCTGAGTATATGCAGTATACTTTTATTATGGTCCATCCCCCTCTCTCTACAATATAAACTTCTTGATGGCAAGGATGGATTTTTCTTCTGTTTTGTTCATAGCTGTGTACTCACTATTTAGAATAGTGCATGGCTCATTTCAGACATTCCATAAGTATAGCTGAGTTTATTTATCCATTCATGCAACAGATGTTTATTGCACATCTATTTTGTGCCAGACACAGCTCTAGACAAGGGATATCCATGGATGAGTTAAAGGAAATGCCTCTTTCCCTCAGAGTGCTTCAGTTTAGTAGTTTTATTGCTAGAATGAATGTGATAGTAAGAACAGAGAAATCTTAGCCACAGCACTTGACCGTGTTAAGGACGTAGGGAATCCTGAACCATTAGGAATAGCAGTTGCCATGATGAATTTGGACACAAAGATGGAAGGCATTCACAGCAGCCAACAAGTGTGGCTGTAGCTTTGGCTTCTCTGAAGGGGTGCAGATCTTCAACCATGTGTGGTCTTTTCTCCAGCGTTTTACTCTTACTGCTGCTCAACTACTTATCTCAGTGACTTCTTATTTTCTAGGGGGAACTTTCCATTATCTGTTCATCAGCATTTGGATATCTCACTCTCTGATCTCCACTTTTTCTCCAAGAAGCAGGGTACATGGCAGTTCATAATTCTGGCCTTGGATGTTGACTTTGTGAGCTTGAACCCTGGCTCTGTCACATCTAAGCTGTGCAACCAACAGCAACGTGCTTTACCCATGTCTTCTTCCTTTAAAAAAATCTGGAAAATGAAGGCAATATTACTAGAATCTGGAAGTGTTAGATATACATGGGATGATATATTTTAGAAGACTTAAAATAGTGTGCGGCACATAGTAAGCATTAAATAAATGATAGTTTTTGTTCTTATTTCATCATTTCTACTTAAGTATGGCTTATTCAGAATATCTGTTCCTCTTCATTTCATTGCGACCTGTCAACTTCATGACACCTTCTCTAACTCGTCAATGTTTAACTTCTATACCTTTTGCCTTTAGCCCCAGAATAATTTCTTAAGATTTGCTTTTGATCTCATTGCATTTAACCTAAAAATTAAAGAACATTTTTACCAGTTTATTTGCTTATCTCTTCATTTTGTGTCTTAATTTCCTCTCTCTTTTATTGATGCGTTGTTTTGCTATAATTAGACTTAAGTAATTTTTGCTGAAAGAGTTTGCAGGGGGCAAAACTTTCCGTCCTTTTATGCCAAAAAATGACTTAAAATTGCCAACACAACTCAATGTTAATTTCTAAAAGTAAAGAATTAGCACTTCAAAGTCATGTTCACTCAGAATTTTAAAAACATTACGTCTTTGATATCTGGCACTAAATTTGTTGATAAGAATTTCTAAATTTGTTTTTAATGTTTATTTATTTTTGAGAGACATGAGACAGAGCGTGAGCAGGGGAAGGGCAGAGAGAGAGGGAGATATAGAATCTGAAGCAGGCTCCAGGCTCTGATGAGCCATCAGCACAGAGCCTGACGTGGGGCTTGAACTCACAGACGTGAGATCATGACCTGAGCTGAAGTCGGCCACTTAACCAACTGAGCCACCCAGGTGCCCCTAAGAATTTCTGATGCATGGGTTAATAAATTTCTGTTTTTCTCTCATTTATAAACAGGAATTTCTGGTACTAAATTTGCTGATAAAATGACAAATTATTCTCTTTTCTATGTTGTTAATATGATTCCCGACCCCCTCCAGAGAATTCTAGATTTTTTTCCTTTATCCAAGATGTTCCAAAAATTCTTCAGAATACGACTAGTTAATGCTGTTTAACATCCAATGAACTCGTTCAATCGTAAAATGAATAAGTTCTGTCGTTTCTGGGACATTCCTATTTCTTCTGTTATTTGCTCTTCTTCTCCTTGTCTTCTGTTCTTTCCTTACAAAACTTCTGGATCTCTCTTCAGTGTCATTTTATTTTGTCTTCTGCCATGGAATCTTGATAATTATTTGATTCTGTTATTTGGCTCACTAACAAAATCATCAGTTGTGCCATTCAATTCATCTACTGCATTTTCTTGTAAAATTTGCAATTACATTTTAATTTCCTAGAACCCCACTTTTTAATTTGTGTCCTTGTTTACTTCTGTTTTTGCCTAACAGTCTGTTCTTTTTACTGGCTATTATGTATGTATTCAACTCTTTCTCAAGCTAGTATGCTTGCTTTAAAAGAGCTCTATTTCCCAGGAGGATTTGGTGTTCTGCTTGTGGAATTTGTTCCTCTTCTGCATGATGTTGATTTTCCTTAAAATTGCTGAATTTTAATGACCTGTTTATATATGAGGATCCATACTATAGTATTTCATTTCTTGAACTCAAATTAGAAGCATTCCATGCCTGTGGCTGATACATTTCTGATTCCAGGAAGTGAAGGAGGCCTGCAACTTTCAAATATTTTACCCCAAATTTATTCAACATTAGAATAGAGTAAGTAGACGTGGCTTATGACCAAAGAATATATTTTGTTGTTTAAAATGTGAGATCATTTAGGTTTTAGCTTTAAGAGGGAGGATGGTTTTATAAGTTTCATTTCTTTACTCAAGAAACTATAACAGCAATTTTGAAAATAACAAATTACTCTTTACTATGTCACGTATGTGATCAGTCCAAATATCTAGGTTTTGAAATTTTCCTTCCAACCTCTCTTAAAATAATTGAAAGAATTGTAATGACAACAAAAGAAAAATGATAGGTTAGTCATGTTTTGATCTCCATTTAGTAACAGGGCAGAGAAAAAAAAAATTTATTTTCCAACCAAATCTCCTATTTTCTTTTTCTAGTCTGGTTCCTGGTAGCTAGAAGTTGGAACTCCCTCTCTTTGTCTTCCTCCCTCCCTCTCCTCTGGAGTCCCTCCAGTTCTCTCTCCACTGCAAACACCATCTATACTCCATTCTCCCTGAAAAACTACCCTTTCTTTCATCAGATCAACTGCACCACTCAAAGCTTTTACTAGTGTTTGTCACCTGCCCCAACTCCTTCCAACTTCTTCATTCCACGAATTGAAGGACTAGCAGAAAGTTTCAACTTTTTGAAGGTTTTTTTTCCTGGTATTTCAAGGTCGTGTTAGAAAGAAAACCACAGTCCAAAATGGAGTCACCAAACCAGAACTTGTTACCTACCTTAATTGCAGTTCTAACCTCCCCAAGAAATGTAGTCTTGGTTGGTAGGTCAGCACTTCAAGATAGGTAAGCTGTCACAGGGGCCCTGTGTGTCCCCCAAAGGAAGATTAGTACTCCACCTAATAATAATAATAATAATAATAATACTTAATAAATAAATAATACTAAAACCCCCTCTCCTTCCCCTCAGGGGAGGTGACTTTGCCTGAAGCAATCTTTTCTTTTCTTTTGCTGATAGAAGCCCCAAACACCCTCCTTCCTATAAAAAACTTTCATTTTATACAACTTCTGGAACTCATTTACACTTGCTAGGTGGAATGCTCCCTGATTTATGATTGACTTAATAAAACCATTTAGATCTTCAAATTTCTTCAGTTAAATTTTTTTAATCAATATGATGGAATGTTCTTTTCTCGTTTCTAGTATTTTTTTGCTGGTTATTTATAGTATGTCTAGTATTTCTATACTGGTTATTTAGATGTGTTTACCCTGATAGTTTTATCTTTTATTGTTGAATAGCTCTAAAAATATTTAAAAAAATTTTTTAACGTTTATTTATTACTGAGAAACAGAAAGAGACAGAGATGAGCAGGGGAGGAGCAGAGAGAGGGGGAGACACAGAATCTGACACAGGCTCCAGACTCCAAGCTGTCAGCACAGAGCCTGATGCAGAGCTCAAAGTCACAAACCTGATATCATGACCTGAGCCGAAGTTGGACGCTTAACTGGCTTAACTGAGCCACCCAGGCACCCCTAAAAATATTTTTGACTAAATAAATGAATAAGCCCTAGGGCCATATGTTTAGACAGAAAAGTGTTCACCTGGATAATCACCTGGCTAGTTGTAACACTTTTGTTACTTAGATAGTCTCGGGCACCAAAAATTTAGTCTTTTTATAAAACAAGTAAAATGAAAAGTATAAGTAGTTTCTACTAAAAAAATAACAGTAAAATATCTGCACATTAACAGACTTATAAATGGCAACACTTTTAAGTGACAGTTTAAAGCAATAGCTCACTGGTAACAACCTTAATAGTCATTCTCTGAATGCATACCCCAAGCATCCCATTGGTCAGCTGAAGGTCAAGACGTTATGTGCACTTCCAGTTTTCAGAGCCACCCTTTACCAAACTCCACTTAGGAAGCATAGGTCTGCTGTGTTTCAAGAAAAATCTCAAATTCTGGCTTGTTCTAAAAATGTAAGTCACTCATAACACAGGATAAATTCTAAATGCGTGTAATTCCACAGGAGAATTTGCAAAAATCATGTAATTAACTCCATAAAGGTTAAAAAAGTGTTTTATGGCAACATTTTTTTCATAATTAATAGTGTTCTGGTAAAGACTATAGACTGCCTGAATTTAAATCTGTCTCTATCATTTAATTGTGTAACCTTGGATAAATTAGTGAACTTTCTGTGTCTCAATTACTTTATCTATAAAACAGAGTTAATTACAGTATGACCACCTCATAAGGTGTTATAAGCAGTAAACATATCAAGTGTTTAAAATTGTATTGGTAAATAATAAGCCTATAAAAATATTAACTATTCTTTCTAGTATAAATTAGTATTTTAATATATTTAACAACTCAGAATGTCTTTATTAATAAGATAGAAAGCATATTATTGCATGTGAGTATTGAATCAGTAAATTGTACATCTGAAACTGATATTACACTGTATGCTAACTGGAATTTAAATAAAAACTTCAAAACAAAACAAAGACATGAAATCATATATTTATTTGGGTAGAATTCTCCTTCAAACAAGAAAAGTATATTCTTATAATCACTCTAAACACTGGAAATAGTAGAAATACTGTAATTTCAAAGAAATTCAAAACAAGTATAAATATAGGGAAAGAATAAAACATGAATTTATTTATTGAAGATAATTTATAAAATTGCTATAGTATGAAGATTAAAAAATAAGAGTAAAAAGAGATAAAAATGTACTTGTCTCTATTCCATGATATAATTTTGTCTTCAAAAGTCCACATTATAATACTCGAATAAGAAGACTGAAAAATACAAAGTAAAAAAAGACATTTTTTATATTAGCAGCTAAAAATCTGTTAACTATCTGGCTATTAACATAGCCTGAATATAATAAGCACTTAGGGAATAAATTCATATGCAAAAAATAAAGTGAAGCCATTTCCATTAAGACAGATAAAAATAGTATTTAAATTAATCAGTAGACTTACTATAACATCAAATTTATATAAGATTTTATAATTTTAATAAATTAATGCAGAACTTAGTCTCCCAAAAAAAAAGAGTGAAAGCAAAACAAAGCATAACAATGAACACAAATTTTTTTTAA
This sequence comes from Paguma larvata, assembly GCA_030068075.1. Classification (NCBI taxonomy): domain Eukaryota; kingdom Metazoa; phylum Chordata; class Mammalia; order Carnivora; family Viverridae; genus Paguma; species Paguma larvata. Next base: position 157,695,034 of record CM057823.1, on the reverse strand, counting down.
AGCAGTAATAATGTGGCTACCTTACCAGAATTCAGATCATCCTGACAGTGATTTGATAAAAATATATCCTATAATAAATGAAAGTTTGTATTCTTTGACCAGTTATAAGATGAATTAGTTCTAGAGATGTAATGTACAGCATGGTGATTGTATTTATCATATCGTATTGTGTACTCAAAGGTGCTGCTAGTAGAGCTTAAGAGTTCTTACCACATACAAAAAATGGTGACTGTGAGATAGTGGATGTGTTCATCAACTGGATTGTGGTAGGCATACCGCAATGTATATGCATATTAAATTAGCATTATACCTAATATATATTATTAATATTGTAGTAATATTAATATATTGATATTAATCATATAAATAATATAATAATACAATAATATTGTTATAGTATAATATATTATATATTAGGTATATATAGATATTATATAGGTATTATATATATAATATTAGTTTAAATTAGAAAACCTGATAAACTAAAAGGACTGGAAATCTACAGATAGATTCACAAAACAGCATATTTATAGCTATTAGTATTACAAATTGTCCTTAAAAAAGATTGTGGTAATTTATACTGCCCAAAAAGTGTATAAAATTATATTTCTTTGCAGCACTCATGATATTTGATGTTAAACCATTTTAAAATAGAAAACTAATAAATAAAAATGGTACATCCTATTTTTCTTTAATTCTATTCATTGTATTATTGCTGAGCTTGATATATTGTAATATATCTATTGGTCACGTTCTTCGGTGAAATACTTGCTATAATTGTTTTTCTATTTATTTTGTAGGTTTGTTTACTTCTTTTCTTATTGATGTGTATCAACATTTTAAAAATATAAATTTCAAACATATCTTCCCAGTTTGTCACTTATTAGTTTTAATCAGTTTTTATAAAATATTTTGAATACCTGGAAATAGATAAAGAGTAGAATAATGAACATTCACATACATGTTTTGATTCATTTGCTTGAGATCTTTTTCTTGGATAAACTACTATAGATTAAGTTGAATCCTGTCTTATATCCTAAAATCTAATATCCTCCTGTCTTTGTTTATTTTTATGATAGATACCTATCCATCTAAAATCTATATCTCTCTATATATAATATTATATATTTTGGGTTTTGCACTTAAAAGTTTTTAGCTTTACTTAATGTTATCAGGTCATTCTGTGTCTACCTCATTTTGTTTGGATCGTTTGTGCTTAATATCTTATATTGTGATTTATCTATATAAAGCATGAAGACATTTAGATATTCTTGTTGTTGGATTCCATTGCATTATTATGTCAATGTTTATTTATTCCCAATAGATAAACATTTAGGTTGTTGTCAGTTTTACACCATTAAAAGCAACATTGCCATGAACATTCTTAGACTGCATGAGTGTATCTCAAGGGCATATTCCTAGTGGTGGAAATTCCATGCCAAAGGACATATGCATCTTTGACTTTACCAGCTATGCCCAAATGGCTTACAAAGTACTCAGATCAATTTGTGTGCCTACTGAAAGTATATGAAAGTTTCTAACCAATAGTTGGCATTCTTACATTTTGCATATGTAATAGGTTTGAAATGGCATACATTGTTTTAATTTGCAGCTCTTCATTTACAGTGGTTCTTTGCTGTTTTATTCTCTCTCTTGTTTATTTATAGGAAATGTTTCTTTTTTGGGCAAATATTCATACTAATCCATTCACAAGTTCACAGTTAAATTTGCTGAGTGGATGATAATTTTTAGGATCCCCCTAGGAGTTATCAGTAGAAGCTAATAAGAGTAAGGATGGCCAATGACTTTCAGGGGCAGCTTTAATTAAAAAAAAAAAAAGGAAATTGAGTTGAATCATGAAGTGGGAAGGTCTTAATTAAGAGGATTAATTTAGAAAAGAAATAAGCAACTTCACAGAGGAAGTAACTGTTGACATTTTTAAGCCAAAAAAAAAAAAAATCCCACAGTGTGTCAGGGTCTGATGATTTTTAGCGTATTTCAATCATTTACTTATTCCTTTTAATTATTTTGAATTTATTCCCATTACTTCCTAAAATTATTTGAGACAGCTTGCACACTATATATAATCAGTGCGGCATATCTGTTTTTAAATTAGTAAAGTGTGACACAGAGAAATTAAATTTAGAATTGGAGGGCATCAGGGAGAAGTGTAACATAACAAAATGCAGGTCATTAAGACCTTACATAATGATTAAAGCAGAATTGTACTTATACCTCTGAGATTCCCAGTGGCCAAAGCAAATAAGGAAATTAATGAATTTTAGGATTCCTATTGCCTTTCCTAGGCTAAGGTGTGGGAAAAATTTTCTTCCACGAGTCCTCATACCTAAGATACTGAGTGGGCTCAGTGGGCTCCATCCTCAATAGCACCCTAATATTAGATGCTATTATAAATATCTCATGACTTTTTGTAATGTCCTTACATAAAAATGGAGACATAATTTAAAAGCCAAATTCATTGAAACTGATCCAAATTAGGGGATACTAAACATTAGGATTCAAGTATACGAAATCACCCCATAGTCTTCCTGAATTCTAGGATACTATTCTGGCTCTTTTATAGACACTGATAAATACAGTCCTGGCTATTATTCAAAAAAGAATTTTGGGGGTTTATGACCAACTGGAAAACATATATCCCAATAAAAGCTGTATAAGTTGGATAACATAAGAACACCTAAGTAAATACTTTTTTATGAATTGAATTCTGCTAGCAAGGCTATAATTTGCAACCTCCAAAAGATGGGTAAATTGGCAAATTTCATGTGGAAAGGGGACTCTGTGTGCTACCTTTTTCACTGTTGTGTCACCAGGTTTTAGCACTAAGTCTGACACTTAGTACGTGCTCAATAAATATTTGAAGAAATAAATGGATGGACAAATGAATGAAAGAAACCTCCACAAATTTTATTCTCTACAATGCAGTTTTCGCAGAGTTCTGCCGCATGAGAGGTTCCACACTTCAGCAAGGACCTGAAGCATAAATAAATCTTTTCTTTTACTCATTAAAAGCAGATACATATGAATGAAAAAGAGGTAGACTTGACACACTTTTCAGAAAATTAAGAAACTTGATTAGGAGTTGGCTACCATTGTCCCCAGAAGAAATGGCCTCAGTGTTTAAGGTTGTTATGAGGCTCAAATGAGAAAATGAAGTTAATATAGGAAGAATGTCAAGATGTACACATGCGTAAATGTTTGTACAATTCTTTAGTTACCATCCAAATGTCTCCACGTGCTGACCTTTCCGGCTATTTGATGTCTCCATTACACTTCTGAAAACTTGCACCCGTAGATCACCTCTTCTCCATGCTAAACACTATCTGACATTAGTTCCTTTTGCCTGGGGCATTGTAATAACCCTTCTCCCTTCTCCTTGTTGTCCCTGTCTCCGGTTCCTCCTCTCAGGTCCATACTTCACAGCACAGAGTAGTCCGGTCCATGGATTCTGGTTTGAAACGCTGATTCGACCATTTATTAGCCGTTCGATCTGGAACTAGTTCCATCACTCTGATTTGTTCTCAGGATCATCTATAAAACGAGAATAATAATAATATCTACCGCATTTGGATTGTTATGAAGTCTCAAATAAGATTATCTACATAATGTGCACGGTAACCGGCAAATAGTCAGCAAGTGATAAATTCTAATAATTCTCACCATGATCATTCTACCAAAACATTCTGCCTGAAACCGACATCTGATCCTGACCATCCCTACTTAAGTCTTTCAGTGATTTCTGGAAGCCTAAATTGGCAAAGTAGAGGATGTAACTTCCCTTATAGTCTGGCTTCAGTTTCCCTTTGCACCCTTTTCACCCCCATCCCTCCCCTCTCCTTTTATATTCTAACCAAGTATTTCTGGGCTCAGCTCTCCCAGTTCGACAATAGCCTTTCAAGTCTCCAAGATCTGGCACAGGCTGTCTTCCCCTTCTGGAATACCTCTCCCTCCAGCTCTGACAAAACGCTTTCTCCTTCTCTGGACACCATTATCTACCTCTCTCTGGTGGTACTAACAAAACTTCCGTCACTTTATAAACTACCTAGAGACATACTGAATTTACTTGTATTTGTGTCCTCCTTTCTGACAGGGAACCTGTGAATTTCTTTAGGTCAGGAAGTCATCTCTAAGTTCCAAAATGCCTAGACCATAGTAAAGATTTAATATATACCATTAAACAAATAAACAGACTCCTGGCCCAGGGCCTCACGCATAACATGTGCTCAATGACATTTACTGAATTGCACTCACTGAATTTAATATAATTCAAACAACTCTTGCTCCTATAGAACCCCAATCTATTTTTGAACCGAGATTATTAGACCCTCTGGGTGTTTCACGGTTCTGTTCTGGGCTACTAACACGAGTTAACATGCCGGCAATTTTAAGAAAGAGGTTTTCTTTAACAGAACCTTGGAAAAAAGTGGGACTTGCGGCAGATGGCACTAGAAAAAGGGTTGCTTGCCCAGAGCTGCTGCCTCATCGCTTGTTTCCCTTAAATCCCGTGCCTGGAGAGACACGAGAGGGGGAGGGAAGAAAAGTGGGAGAGCGAGTGAAAAAGTTGCCCGCCTCTCCTCCTCCCCCTCCCACCGAGAAGGACTTCACTAAGGCAGATGTCCTAACACGCCTCCCAAGGGGACCTGGTTCTTGGAGTCCTCAAATACTTCCTGAGTTCCCGCCGCCCCTTCCCTTCTTCCGTGGCTCTTCTTCTCCACTCATCCCGCCCCCCGACCCCCAAATCCCCCCATCACAGGAACAGAGGCACACCCTGGAGACCAGAAAACCGCCCCACCTCCAGACTCTCAGTTCTAGGACCACCGTGACTGCCAGTAAGGATGCCAATCACAGGCAGCCTGAGCCAGATCCCTGGGAGTTGAGTAAAAAAAAATCAGGTGGAGGACAGAAAGGAAAGGAACCTAGCAACTTCCAGAGCACGAAGAAATCTCAGTATGCAAATGCATACAGCAGCCCGAGCAAGGAAAAGAGCAGGCTATCTCCGACTACCCAGAGGACGCGCAGCACCACAAACAGGAACTTTAAAGGGATTGAAATCTGTTGCCTGTTCCACTAGGAATATTGTTTGCAAGGCACAAGGTGTCTTTTGGTAGTGAGCACCCTCTGCGCATGCGCAGGTCCATTCGGGAATTACTGCCCAGCCGCCGACTAAGTTGCATTCCTTGAATCTTCGCAGAAAAGACAATTCTTTAATCAGAGTTAGTAATGTGGACAGTACAAAATCGAGAGAGTCTGGGGCTTCTCTCTTTCCCTGTGATGATTGCCATGGTCTGTTGTGCACACAGGTGAGCTGCTGATCTTGAATGTCTCTTTTTTCCTCGGTGTTTTTCTTTTTACATGCTTGCTGGATCCTGTAGCTTGTTATTTGGGGGTAGGTGTGCTTGTCTGTATTTATGTCTGCTCGCAGTTTGTGTTCATTCTGAATACGGTCCCTACTTCTTCCCTTCAGCGCCAATGAGCCCAGCAACATGTCATACGTGAAAGAGACAGTGGACAGATTGCTCAAAGGATATGACATTCGCTTGCGGCCGGACTTTGGAGGTAATGCTTCATCTTTTTTCAACCTGTAACCCATATCTAGTTCTCCTTTCCTGTCAAAGATAAATGTCAAAAAAAAAAAAAAAAGCATGTCATTTCCGCAAGTGTGCGCTACGCCCTACGCCCTGGACACACACACACACACACACACACACACACACACACCCCGGACCCTCAGGCGCAGGTGGATGAAACCCCAGGCAGAGCCAACCTTCCCCGGCCCGACACACCCTCTGCATAGTCACTGCATCACGAGTGTGCCCACACCTGTTTTCCCAGGCTGTCCCCTGCAAGGGGGAGTGGGGGATGGAGGAAGCCCATTCAGAACGTAGTAAGCACAGGGAAGCCCCCCGCCTCTCCCCACCCTGTCGCCACTCTGAGAATATGTCCATAATGTGTCCCACCTCCCCGCAGGGCCCCCTGTGGATGTAGGGATGCGGATCGATGTCGCCAGCATAGACATGGTCTCCGAAGTGAACATGGTGAGTGGCCTCCCGACGCGCCCGCGGCTGGGCTTACGCAGCTGTGAAATGGACCGGTCCCCGCGCCCTCTGCGTTTCATTGGCGGTCACCTCGCCCCGGCCCCGGGAGTCCCACTCGGCGCGCTCCCCACACTGGCACGCACTCCCCACTCCCCGTTGCCCCTGGTGTGTATTTTCAACACACACACACGCACACGCACACGCACACACACACGCACACGCTACTGCAGTGTTTCGGAGGAAACGTGCTCGGCACTATTTGGGGAAGGACGGGTGACTGTGGTGCTGGAGGATCGGGTGGGGCGGAGTCTGAGCTTTACTTTAGCAAGGGTTTCCTTTGGTGTTCGGATGTCGAGGGCACCACCTGCCGGCGGCCCGGCGACCTGCAGCAGGGTCTCCGGACCGTGGTCCGCTGCCGCCTCCTCGCCGGGAGCGGTAGCCCAAGCCATCCAGCCAGCCCGGGTCCCGCCGCCAAACGCCCAAGCACGCCGTCACGGTTTCAGAGTGTCCCCTCCCTTCTTCCAGGCTCTAGCACACCTTGTGGCAGGAGCAACAGTCTGAGACAACAGTCCATGCTTGTTAATACGAAGTGCTCAAGTCAGCCTCTGGGGAGGCTTGTATTGTTCCCTTGTGAGGGTTGATAGATTTGTCTTCCAGCATCTTGCAAATTTAAGTTGAAACAGAATGGGTCGAGTTTTGCTTTGCTTTACCCTAGAAACTTAAGCAAGACGGAAAAGCTTGATGATTAAAGGGACTGTGGAAGTTGGGGCGGGGGGTGGGGGGAGGCGGTAGTAACATAGCGCCATCCTTTCAAAAGGTTGGCATTCTTTTATTTCCATATTTACTTCTCCCTTTCTGAAGCTGTGGCACAAGTAGATTGAAATCATAGCTGTCATAGTCTCTATTGGCTGTTTCCAACCACTGTGAGGTAGCAGTTTTCTAGTTGTTAGAGTTTCTAACTGTTGCTTCTTGTAAGGCAGGGGGGAAAAAAAAGCCTGTTGCTTTTCTAGAACCAACCATCCAGGGAACAGTTAGATCTAGTGAGCAAAATGCCATTTTTATTTCATTTGCGACAAAATAGTGTGGCAGCAGAAATTTTAGACAGCCTGAATAATTTAAAGACTAAAACCCTCTGGGATTTTGTCTCTCTATTAAAGGCTACTGAATTGTCATTTCATAACTAGTGTGCCGTGTTATCTTAACATGCTAAGATTTAAGAATTCTTTCTTTTTTTCGGCTGTGTCAAGGAAAAATAAATATGTTTATAATCAATTGAAAAGGATTAGAAGAAGTCTGACTACTAAATTTCTGTATTTTGTAGTTGTACCTTCTCCTGCTTGAAGTAGCTTATTTACAATAAGGCATCTCTGGTGGTTGTATTACAAAAAGAAAAGCAATTTTTGAAAATGAATGCATGGCGAATATTTCCGGGCTCAAAGAGGGTGTTTAACAGACTGACTTATTAATAATATTCTGTTCTCATACATCTCACTACCACAAAGCAACCCAAAACACACTATTTACAAGCGCTGGAGAATGTAGTAGTAATATGTGCACATAAACAAATCATACCCAATCTATGCCATCACAACGGGAAGAATTAGATAACACATTACAAAGCAGTCTGCACCATGTAGATAAAAGATGATAGTATTTTCCTTTTCAAGTCATTTATTTTGGCACCTTTTAAGTACCAACATAGATCATTTGTAAGATGTGAGAAGATTCAGACAGCTCAAAAGGCAAACGGTGCTTTTGCTGGTGGTCCATTTTCTGTATAGGGTACTATGCTTTACAGAAATTTTTAAAAAATGTACAATTCTGTTGACTATGTTTACAAACAACTTTGGAGCTACAAAAAGAAACTGAATTGAATAGGGAAGTTGCTATTAACCAAAACAACCATTTCGACAAAAAAGCTCTGTATAACTAGTTGTTCAACTGGATTCATACATAGCCCAGACAAAACGGATTGAGTTTAATTGCAGTGCCACTAGAAAAAGCTGCTAATGATGGAATAATACAGCCTATTTACTTACTGTACCATGTATATATGTACCTGATTTTTTAAAAAAAATATTCCCCCAGCAGACAAGCCTTTGAAAAATATACTGTACTAAAATACCAATTACCTTTCCACAGTGGTATTAGAAACATGGTGGGAAAATAGAAAACACTAAACATTGAAAAATAGAAAAGCTTGATTTACTTACTGTTCCTTGTTTCTCCTTTTAATGAGAGCTGTCAACAAGATCCAAAGTCTATTTTACCTTCTCTCATCTATGACAAAGCATTGAGATAAATAGATTGGAAATAACCCCAAGAAAAATGGAAACGAAGAGGACTTTCAAGATCGAGGGCTATCACCACAACCTCAATAGTAAGCCCTGGTTAAGAGCATGGTCTACAATATGCTTTGCATTTTAGATAATAGAAGTAGGGCTGAAATGTCAGTGGGAAATAAGACTCAATGATTTTTTTAAATTTTTTTAACATTTATTTACTTTTGAGAGACAGAGAGAGGCAGAGCATGAGTCAGGGAGGGCCAGAGCTGTCAGCACAGAGCCCGATGTGGGGCTTGAACTCACAAACTGCGAGATCATGACCTGAGCCGAAGTTCGACACTTAACCGACTGAGCCACCCAGGCGCCCCTCAATGATTTTTATACTCACCATGTCTTAATACCCTGATAGGCAGTAACTTTTGAGGTTATTTAAAAGGATTTTTTTTGCCAAAAATTGACAAAAATTAAGAATGAACAAAGAATATAATAAAAAAATAGCTCTAGAGAAACTTCAGACTAAAATCCATTCCTAAAACATTGTTCATTTTTATATTTTTATTCATAACCTTATTACACCCATTCCGTGGCTGGGAAAATGACATGATAATTGTACATTACATTAATGGGTTTGAAAATGAGGCTTTGTTAGTTTTTGTTCCTTTCTTATGCTACCCTATGTGAAACATAATTCCATATTGGTTTATAGCATTTTATGTTTTCAAGACTAACATAACGTCGAGTATTTTCTGATTCATGTTCTTCATGATATAGAATGCTGTTCCCAAATTAAGAAAATAAAGAGAGCTTTTATATTTAATAACCTATACAATCCAGAATTATTGGCTCTGAGCAGTGAATTCTGAGCAGTATTCCCGTGAGGAATAATTCTGATGCAGAAAAAAAGAAAACTATACTTAGGAGCAAGACTTTTCAGGAATTAATATTATTGATTAAATTCGGAAGAATTTTTCTTCCGGCATCATGGGATATAATATGCTTGTGATAAGGATTATGTACTGTTATTTTCTGAACAATTATCTTTAAAAAACTACTGTGATTTCCATTTATTATTTTATTAAACACTTCAAACCTCCCCATAGTTTCTGCCAAGCCATAAACCTACTCTCTCTCTCTCTCTCTCTCTCTCTCTCTCTCTCTGTATCTGTAGACTAAAGATAAACAGAAGATAGTTGGGGCAAAAAGGAGACAATAGCCCCCATAAACTGCCTTTAAGTAACACTAACATATGTCAATATAAATTCAGTAAAACACAGATGGTAATAAGCAGATCTTCTCTTTGAGCAGAAGATTGAGGAAGCATGATATTAACCACCTGCAAACAAGGGTTGAATTCTTACATTTAAGATTCTAATAACCAGCTGTTCTTTCTTATTAAGGCGGTGTGGTGGCTTCTGATGATCAGGTAGGAGTTCCAAGCATGAAACTCTCTGTCCCTGACCTAAAAAACGATGTTCCAAGTGGCCACTCCCGGAAGACTTTACATCTTTTGAGTCTGACCCAAGTAACCATTCTTAGTAATAGATAGCAACATGCATTCATTGTTTTTTCTTTTCCTTCATGCATGGGTGGATGCAGTAGTGAATGCTCTATAGGCATTCCAAATAACAATGAAAAGAGTAAAAAAAAAAAAAAACCCACAAAAGCCTAAAATGAGTCAATTACATAAATAAAACCTAAAAGGAAAACAAATATAATTTACTAAATATCCACCGTTGTTGCTGTTGTGGTTTTAATATTTGATTCCAGAGGTTTCTGGTGCGTACTTTAGTTATATCTAATTACCATCATCTTGATGACACAAAACAGTAACCACTCTCAGAATCCCCCCTGCCCGTTTCTTTAAGTCAGTGTTTCTCAGTCTATGACGCGTACCTGAATAGCTCTGAGATCTTAAAATGTTACAATGCAAGTTCTGAATCGGAGGTCTGGGAGGGGGTTGGCATTCTGCGTCTCCTGGTTGATGCCAGTTGCTGGTGTGTGGACAGCGCTCTGTGCGGCAAGGTTGTAGTACGACACTCTGAGATCTTGCATTACTAAGAAATGAGCACTTTTTTCTCTTAAATTTCCCTAGGAACGCTATTATTTCAAGGTTCCAAATTGAGTTTTAAGTTAATTTCTAGATAACCAGGTAGCTGTGCTCGAAGGGGAACATTAGTTTAGTCATTGATGATAAGCAGTAGGACAAAGACAAGAGCCTGGATGATGGGGCTTGACTTAAATAATAAGCACTCCTCCTAAATGTGTCAGTACTCATGAGTCAGCCAACCTTAAATGACGGCTGTGAAAATGTTTCCAAGCACAGTAACTCCGACAATACTACCCTGCTGCTTTACAGAACGCCAGTGACTTTTCTTAGTCAGAATAGAGAACATTGCAAACTGTCCCCCCTCTCTCCCCCCACTGAAGAGCTTGCAATAGCTTTGTAAAATAGCCTAAACAGACCCTTGTTGCTGTCAGGAAATTCTCTGAGGTTCTAACAAAATCCCTTTGCAAATAGAGCAAATAGGTCAGTATCATTTAAAGGTAGGAACAGATATCAGCAGTTAAAGACAGATATAAATACATCTTTCTCTTATATGAGTAATCAACTAGGTCTCACTTTTGGGTGCTGGGTTACAATATTACACCATCTTGAGAAGCTGAGAGGAAAATTTTCCCTTGGCCATTCTGTTTCGAGATAACAGAAAGATGTTTTTGTGCCCTAAGCCACATCGAAGCAAGGCTATCTAGATTTTTTGAAAGTTTGGGTTCACATTTGAAAGCCTATGTTCTGGAATTATAAGGCCCTGCGTATTAAAGTGTGCAATATGATGAAAAACAATAGTCACATTTATTGAACACATCCTATCCGTGAGTTATGTTTATTGAGTGCTTTATATCACCAGCTCATTTATTCCTAGATTTAAGGTTATGGGATTATTATCCTGCAGTATAGATGAAGAAACATAGGCTATAATGATTAAATAATTTGCTCAGAAGTTACAGAGCTAGTAAATGACATGGCCTGAGTCTAAAACCAGGCAACCCGACTCCAGGGCCTGGCTCCTCTCTGTCAGGCAAACAAAAATATATTCCCAGTATTTAGTTTTGGGACCTTGAGTGAGTCATTTGACCTCTCTGGGCCTCAGGTTTCTCCTCTGTAAAATGAAGGTAAATGACACTTGCTAAACCTGTTTTCAGTTCAAATATTCCGTGATGTGAACTTAGACCTTGAAAGATTTTAGACTCTGCCCAAAATAAGATTCTTCCACTCCTCTTATTCTTTTATTACAGTCTATCTTATTCCAGTTAGTTCTCCTGTTAGATATGTCAATCAACAAACATTTATTGAATTCCTACAGAGTACAAACTATGGTGGTCTCCTGGGAACAATGCAGCAATGATTGTGTGTGTTCTGGGTTCCTCTTAAATCACCATTTTAATTGGCCATGGCCTTATTGTCCATTTTTTTCCCTAAACACATTTTCACAGATAGTAATAAGAAACAGTTGATCAACGGTCTTCAAAATGAGACTTGACTGATTCCTGGTTTACATGGTATTGAATGTTGTAGCCAACACCAAGGCAGAAATATTTCTATCCAATTCTGTCCACCGTATTCAAACTGGGAACATTGCTCCACTATTGCCAAATTAATACATTTTTCAACACTTAGTGTGAAAGAGTAAGAAACCGTTACTCTCCAGGACCTGGGTATCCCAAAGGATTTACCCAAACCACTTAAAATCTTTCCATCAGGTGGTCTGGTAGCAATAGTAAAGCTAAAGTGTCACCTCAGCTGAACATTACTTGGTATCAATTCTGTAAGTGATTGATGCTTTTCTGTCTTGGCAGACCCTCAAAGTCTCGCTAGCACCCTCAAAACACACAGTAATGAAATCTTGCTATTATCAAGGAAGGTAAAAATTTTCAAAAGAAAAATAATGGTATTAAGTGTTTCCAACTGACTTGAGTTTTAATAACTCAAATGACATTACCACACTTGAAGACAATAAGAAGATAAATGCATATATGCTTATAATTGATTAAATGTTAGTACAGAATTTCCTCGTGAGCTTTTTCAGAGCACTGAATCGTATGTTTTTATAACAGGATCAAGTTTCTGTATTTTATAATTCTTGTTTTCAGCAGATTGTACATTTCATGAAATCTTTTGACTATCCACTGAAGGAAGTTAATAGTCTGTGGCATATATTAACCTATTACTCAGCCCTTGACAGAAAAGTTCAAGAAAGGGTTTATAATTAATTCCTATAAGTGGTTATAGCGTAGAGAAAAGGTTGGCCAAGAGTAAAAGATGTGTGGGTTTTCTTTTTGTGAGTCCAGTTACCTTGTTTTAGAATTTTTGTTAGTCCTCATTGTTTTTCTGCTACTAGTTTTTTTTCTGCTACCCTCCATTAAGTATTTAATGTATTCCACCTCTTTCAACCCTAGAAAAACCTGTCATTGTGTTGTATATTTAAGATTAAAGGGCTTTTTTCCAAGAGCATTTGTTCAACTACTCTACTAGTCTCTGTCCTTGTAGAATTTACATTCTTCTCAAAAAAAAATTACTTAAAACCTTATTTGACAGAATAAAGATTCCTCCCCTTTGAGAGATTTGGAAACATTTAGAGTTATCTTGTTCTTGGGGGTGTTTCAGTTCAACACATACTTATAGAACAATTCCTTTTTTAAAGCATGTTTTGAAATGGGCCCCAGGGATGGAAATATGACTAAGAGATGCTCCATACCTTCAAATATTTTACAGTATACGAGACAACGTATGCCTAAAGTTATTTTAAAATGATGCGTTATGTGCTATGAGGGAGACATGTATGTCCAGGATTCTATGGGAGCATGAGGGAGTGGTTTCTAAGGTGCAGTAAAGGGTGAATGCTAAGATGACTCTTAAAGAGGAGTAGTAGTTAGCACCATGTATAGGCTTCAAATGAAAAGAAGAATCTTCCAAGCAAAAAACAAGGGCGTAAGCATTGGCAGGTGTGTATGAAAATAACATGAGTGTTCCAGAAACCACAGGTTATTCATTCTTGTAAGAACTTAAAGGGCATGGGAAGATTGTCAAGAGATAAGACAATACTAAAAGCAAGGTGTAGAACAGTGTTATTGAATGTCCTCCCGTGTGTAAAAAGAAAGTTGTCTATGTACATATACATATTTACAGAACATGTGTGTGTGTGTGTGTGTATAATATATGTACTGACCATTTCTGGAAGAATATACGAGAAATGAATGGTTGTCTCTTGGAAGTGGAACTAGGAGTATAACCTGAAGGGATACCCTTTTGAGTTGTTTGATTAAACAAAAATCTGGTACATGTTTTATACTTTCACTCTAAAAAAAGACACACACAAACACACACTGAAAGAAATGGTGCTAGAATATGTATGCTAAGAAAATGAATGCTAATCCTGAAATACAGAAAACCTGCTAAAGGTTTTAACAGGTGCTATGTTAACTCATATGTTAGATCATTCTGGGAGTGATATGGAGGATGAAGTAGAGGAGGCTAAAACTGGGGGAAGCATTCCTAGTTAAGAAGCTAAGAGGGTGCTTCAAAGTCCAGATCAGAAAGGATAAATGTCTAAAGTAGAAGAGGAACAGTGACCTTAGGAATTGGAAGTAAAAAAGAAGAGATAATCAAACAGAGGCAAATCAGAGGGATTTTATGACTGTTTTTTTTTTTAATTTTTAAAGTTTATTTATTTTGAGAGAGACAGCATAAGTGGGGGAGGGGCAGAGAGAAAGGGAGGGAGAGAATCCCACACACACGGCTAGACCTGAAGAAACTGTGAGATCGTAACTTGAGCTGAAACAAAGAGTCAAACACTTAACTGACTGAGCCACCCAGGCGCCTCGTGTGACTCGTTATTTAATGGAGATTAGAGAGATGATCCTAGAATGCCCTATAAGGTTCCATGTCAAACGATCGGCACATGTGGTATCATCTGCCCAAGGATGGGACACAAGAAAAGAAGCTCCAACCATCTCACTCACCACTGCAGTGGGTATGTTATCAGTATTAAAAAAAATTTCTAGAACATGTTATTATAAGGTTACTTGTGGGGACATTGGGGTAGAATATTGGAGGCTGGAACTATCCTGAAGAAGACTGGTTGTTTGGTGAGTTTTCTAATTCTGTTCACAAATGAGGCAAGCCCTACAGGTGAGCTTGAAACGTGGTGGCTGAAATGAGCTGATTAGAGATCGGCTGTGGAGAAAGGCTGCTGGTCAAAGACAGAATAGAGTGCAGTCACCTTTAATCTCTAGCAATATTGTTCTTTCTCAATAAGGATCTAGATCCTGATAGTACGTAGAACATACTTTTCAAATTCCTCCAGGGATGTAATCTTTGTCTGCTGTTTTAGTTGCCTTTATAAAACCAAATAGGTGGGGGGAAAAAAGATGTGTGGAGAACTCACTTACATAGCATCTGCTCTCTTCTCTACCATGTCCCCAAAATGATCCAGAGTCCTTGTGGAATATTGTGTTTCCATGCGAAGTCATGTGAAAGCACTATGAGTTCTTGCAAAAGTGTATTTGGTGATGACGTGAGACCAGGTATAGCAGAGCACAAGGGAGGCCAACAGCATGCCCTGACAAACGGAGCTTGGCTGCCAGAAAGTACAAAGTGGTTCCCAGTTTTGCTGAAGAACCAAAACATCGCAAGAGCCTGATGGAAATGATTTTGAGCAAGAATTCAACAGAGCCCTGTCCCTCACCCCTGTTCTCATGGAAAAGAGATAGCTATGTAAGCAGAGGTGTATTCATACATTGTATTATTTGGTTTAGAGAAAGAAGGCAGAGATGCAGCTAGAGAAATAGAGTCAAATAGAACAGGATTCTTAGGTAGCTATTAGCAATCAGCTACTGCATCCCTACCTCAGCTGCAGAAGAGTGTGGGTTAAGACACTTCAGATACAATAGGAAAGTTAGAGGCTAGATGCCTGGCTCTTGTTGCTGAATGGATTCGTCAGGGAAGTTGCTAGAAGTGAATCCTGCTTGAATGAGAGGGTTATTTGGGATCCTTCCTGAAAGCGGGGGAATAGATTTGTTGAAAGCTTAGGTTCCCTGCCTACTCTAACCCTCTGTGACTCATGGAGAGATATTTTTCTTTTTTTCTTTTCTTCTGATCTATTATTTTCGAGAGAAAGACAGACAATTCTCTAGTCAAGAGGAACAGCTTTGTGGTTTCCATAGAGACATTTCAATGACATTTAGTTGAATCCTACCTCGAATATTTCTCATGTCAGAGGCCTTCATTTCTCCCTCCCACCTCTTGCAATCCCTCTCCCACCCAAATGCATCTAGATCTACTTTAAAGCCCACAGGAAGTCATCATTTTTGTGGAGCCTTTTCTGTAGCCACACCAGAGAGAATTATGCTGGAGAAAGATGATATAGGGCATATAAACAAATCAAGACTCCAAAGAGGCAAAAGACCCAATATAATATAACGATCCTCTTTTATTCCAAATAAGGTTTTTATTGACTTTGTCTTCTGTGCCCACACTATGTAAGCTCCAGGAAGTTTAGGATTTATTCTTTATGCTCTCTATGCAGCTCCTAGCAAATTATAGGAACTTAATAATAACATCTATTAGGATTATAACATATTTTTTCTGGTCATAAAAAAGTGTTAGTAGTAATGTCATTTAAATTTATTAATTCAGAAATTAATAGTTTCTCTGTCAGGTCTACCTTATGCCTTAATCTGTAATTTTCTTTTATGTTGATCATGAATCGGGAGCCGTTTCTATAGAAATAACTTTATCACGTGGCACGACCAGTTTCACACACACAAAACTACTTCTTGACAAATATCAATGCAATGTACACACACACACACACACACACACACACACACACACACACACACAATTCAGCATATCCCAAAGAAATAACTGAGAGAACAAGTTCCCAATTTGAACTGATTGCTGAGTTGAGGCTGGTAAGAATAGACAGAGAAAATTCTCTATGAAGCTTAATTGAAATATAATTGAATATATTCAATTTGTGAATTCAATATAATTGAAAACTCTTGGTTTGATATGATGATAACTGCTTTTTAGATGTTTTAAAGTTGGAAATTGGAGGAGGAAGACAGGTTGAATAATTTGTAGAGTAGAAAGTACTTATAAGACTGGAAAATCATATTCAGTCCTTGGCGGGTTATTGTTGCATATCTCCTACATCATGCTAATACCAGTTTCGGAGATGCCCCCTTGCACTCTGATGTCATGAAGTTTGAAGGGAGCTTCATAACCAGGGGCTCTGAAATTATGGAAGGATATCACAGATGACACCTGCCCTACTGTGTTCAAGATCGCTGTCATAGAACATGAGCGGATCTTGATGAACCATGTTTTTGTGTAGTCATAATGAAGTTTTTCCATATTTTAAAGGATTTTCACCTTTAGTTCTGCAAAACAGACAGCGATACATGAACCCAAACTCAAACAAAGCAATTGCTATTATTTTTTTCTAATACTGTTAGATCTCACTGACTGGAGGTTTGTTTTGAGTCGAAATATAGATTCTGTTGGTATTTAGGTAGGGAGTATGTACCTAACAGCTAACAGCTTAAAATGCCATCATTAGATCCTGATACCCTGAGTTTTGATTCCTGCTAAATTGCAAATAACCCCAGAGAGAGGCAACAATAATGCTAGATTTTAGTTCTTGTATTTACATCAGAGTATGAAGGAATGGTTGAGTGAGAGAACAGGTTTGCTTAAGAGACAAATATTAGAAAAAGGTATGAAGAGAGGAAGGAATCAGGAGTTATTTCATACTTTTTCTCAGAATCAGCAGTTTCCTGGGTTTGGGAGTTGACATGAAACAGCTAGAAAAAGTGGCCGAGGTGTGCTGAGACAGCATTCGTGTGGTCCACACTGATCCTCTGCCCTCAAAATGCATTTTGCTTGATCTGAAAACAATGCCTGATGTCTCATAACCCGAGATGTGAAATCAACAAATTCACCTCCATTCTCTGGAGGTGTGCCATCCATGCTGATAGGCAAGGCAATGATAACATCTTGCAGTTTTAATTACAAGATAATATCTTGTAGTTTTAATAACTTCGTAGACAATGAATCTTATAGTTAAAATCAGTGTCTAGTGGGCAGCATACTGGCAACTTTTTAAGTCCAGACACTCCCCATCTGGCGTATATAATTTTGGTTTTTCTCCTGAAGTACATTCCCCTTGAATGTGCTCTGTCAAGTTATATTTGAATAATTTTAAATCACTTTAAAATGTCAGGATGATGTTGTATCCTAATTTATACTCTCAAGCATAAATCTTGTGACATAAGCCCCTTGATTCTCAGTTTCATGTAAAATGGAAATAATAATTTTTGCTTTGCCTATTTCAGGAAGCAGTGAGAATCAAAAGGAATAAATTATATACAGGTATATAGTCTGTTTATGTGATATATAAATTGTAAATTACTATATAAATATTAAGTACTGGTATTTTTATATTTTACCATCATCGCCAAGGCGTGTAATGAATTTCTCCCTCTTTAATGCCAGGACATCAAGAGTAATATTAATTCACGACAATGAATAATCAAATAGAATAATATTTTTTTAATATTGGGATTTTCATCTTGCAGTTGAAATTTATAGTACTTCTAATTGTGAAACTCTTCTGTAAGATCTGAGAGAAAGAAATGAAAAAATCTGTTTACTTTCTCTTGGCTCTCACTTCTCAAACTTAAAGTTTCAATCTGTGGATGGTCCTCCCATACCTCTGTAAATTTTATATTTTGTGTTTCTCCCTGGTAATGGAAAAAATAGAATATATGGTTTTCCGTAGGCTTAGCCTAGGGATTAGGGCTCTGGAGTTGATTTCTTCAATTACAGGCCCTCCACCTACAGGATCTGTTACCTTGACATTAACTTTAGAGTAATCATATAATTTGTTGTCTAAGCATGCACTTTTGAGAATAAAAGGGAACACTGTTAATATTGCCTGGAACAGGAACCATAAACCAACACTCTGCTGGGAAAGCCAAGACTTATGATCATTCGGTGACACTCAAAGCCTGAATTTTTTCATCTTTAAAATGGGGATAAATGCTACTTTCTTCTTAGATCATTAAAAGCAAAATAAGATAATATGTTCCCTGGCTTGGGAAAATATTGGTTATTTTTAAACTGATGCTTCTTCTTTTTGGGAACTTACTATGTACAAGGCACTGTTATGAGTGCTCTATATGTCAATATCAACATAGAATTATGTGGGTGAGATAACATAATGAGAGTTTTTATCCTAAAGTTTGAGATAATCAAATTAAAATATCATGTATCAGCTTGCTTTTGCTTACCAAGAACTTCATAAGAGCTAAGACTTGTGAAAGGTTATTAAAAATTGTAGGATTTACTTTATTCCTTCAAGGAATATCAAAAAGCTCACTGAGAAGGTAAGTTAAGAAAAAGTAGTTGTCTTCAGGAGGTCATCACTGACCACAAGTATCACTAAAAAAAGGGTCCTGAAGATGAGATCACAACTCAGGACATCACAGAGAAAGTGCAGACATGCCGAGATGTTCAAGATGAGATCATGAAGGTAGGAAGGCGATAGATATTCCAGGCAGAGAAAATAGAACTAAGAGATTATAGAGAGATAAGATTACCAAGGGTACTCAGGAAGACAGAAATTCATTAACAACGTTTGAATTTTAAGACTTGGAAAATCATTCCTGCATCTCAGTCATGAAAACTGATACTTGTTGAGCACTTCTACAAAACACGTACCATTCTAAGTACTTTATAATTATTAACCCATTTAATCCATCATGAAGCCATATGAAGTATGTCACTATTATTTCTTTTTTCTTTGCGATAGTATTTCATCTTTTTCATTTCTAAACATTTATTTCTATTCATTTTAAGAGGGAGAGAGAAAAAGAAGGGCAAAAAGAGAGGGGGAGAGAGAGAGAGAGAGAGAGAGAGAGAGAGAGAGAGAGAGAGAGAGAGAATCCTAAGCAGGCTCCATGCTAGCAACATGGAGCCTTACATGGGACTTGAACCCACGAACCATGAGCACATGATCTGAGCTGAAACCAAGAGTCAGATGCTTAACTGACTGAGCCACCCAGGTGCCCTTCATTATTATTTCTATCTTATGGGTAAGGAAACTGAGACATAATAAAGTTGAGTACCTTGCCATGTAACTAGTAGTTACACAACTAGTAAGTGATAGAGCTGTGATTTGCACTAAAGTCTGTCATCTGCATGCCAGATCTGAAGACTGCCTTCACAGTCTGTGTGTGATAGGTTTCGTCACTAAATCAGTAGGAGCATAAAGCATCATTATTTCCAATAGCATTTTTAAGTTGATTTATTTATCCTGAGGAAGGGAGGGGGAGAAAGAGAGAGAGAGAGAGAGAGAGAGAGAGAGAGAGGGAGATTGAGAGAGAGAGAGACTCCTAAGCAAGAGTCTCCAGTGCAGGCTTGAACTCATGAATCCATGAGATCATGACCTGAGCAGAAATCAAGAGTCAAACACTTAATCAACTAAATGACCCAGGCACCCCTCTAACAACATTTAAACATAGGTTCCAAAGATTAGGAAACAACATCGCTTCTCAGCCTTTTGGCTAAGATCAAGTGCAAAGATTAGGAAACATGATTCTTAGTTAGCAAAATGTGTCCGACAATGAAATGCATTAGCAATTGATATTACTTAGCCCAAAGTTAAACTTTAAAAAGATAAAAGAGTAGCTTGATTAACGTCTTTAGGTTATGAAAATGTTTGATCCATTCACGGTTTTAAATCACATTGGACGATTACATGCAAGGTGTCACTTAAAGTGCTGTGTAAGGTACTTCCTGGAATAGAAAGAGAAAATGGATTTGATGCTGCCGCTGAGAGAACTCAACTTGAAAAAAGAAGCAAAGTTTAGATTGGACATAAGGAAGAACATCTTGACTGTAATGAGTAAGAAGATGCTGGAAGAAGCTACGAAGAGTATCTGGGAAGTGTCCATCCTTAGAAAGCCTCAGGACAAGAAAAGTTAATTATATCTGTCCCAGTTGGCTTATATGGCTCTTCTGTCTAAAGGCAAGAGGGTGACATAAGAAAGGGCATTTCTCTAAGACCCTTCCCAATTGAGAAATTTGAACTTCTAAGATATTTACTTGATAGTTACAAACAATCCACTCGATCTTCAAAAATCCCCACATTTTGATTACCTGTACAATGTACATAGTTATAAGGATTACAGCCACACACTCAGACCATATGAACAGGGTACTTGGCTGGGCTGTCATTAATTCAGTGGCTCTTTCTGGAACAGCTAACTTATTGACCTTATAGTGCATGCTACTCAAACTCCTATCTCAGAAAAAGTTGCCATGTCACTAACATTCAGGATAGTTAATGAAGGACAGATGCAGGAGATATTAAATCCTCAAATGCCAAGGGTTTCCTGTAATGAGAGCTTCTTAAAGATTGTGCCTAATAAATGCCTTCTGCACAAGGCAGGCTGAATAAAATTATGTTGAATTAAATTGAAATATAATGCATTCAAGTCAAGTCTGTGTACACGTTATTACATAAGTATTTAGTCCAGGGAAAAAGGGCAACTCTTAATGTTAAGAATAGAAAGTTATTAAAATATAATGAATACATACCAGGTACTGGGTATCAGAATAAGTATTTGAAATCAGTTTTTACAAGAGCCACCTGAGATAGGAATATTGAATATCTCTCTTCCACATATAAAGAACTGAGAATAGTAAGGCTGTTGCACATTTGAGAAGGAGTTGTGTTTAACATTCAGGCCTGTTTGACTTCAGAGTCATATATCTAACCCCCTTTTTTTTGGTTCTGGGACCCAAATCCAATGTGTGTGTGTGTGTGTGTGTGTGTGTGTGTGTGTGTTGGAGTAGGGAGTGATTCCTCACACATACAACAAGCAATTCTCTGGAAACTAGCTGGGTGTCCTATAGTTCAACTCAATTCTGACACTATCTATCTTGAGGTATCACCAGGTTCTCCAGGCTAAAGTTTCAATCCTACAAGGCTGTCTCCCACTTCAGATTCTAATCACAAACCCTCATTTTCCCTGTACTTCTGACCAACTGGCATTAAATCATTGGTTCCCATGACCTTCTCCTTGAGAGAACCCAGAGAAACATTTTACTTATAGGTGATCAGTTTATTATAAAAGGATATAACTCAGATATAGCCAGATGAAAGAGATGGTTAAGGCAAGAGATAAGGAAAGGCTTGTATGTCCTCTCCACGAATACCATTGTCCCAGCACCTCCAATGTGTTCACCAAGCAGGAAGCTCTCCGAACTCCATCCAAGGAGCCCTGTAGCAGAAAATACGGGGGCAGGGGTGGGTGTGGGGAGACCAAATATGTATTTCTTATTCTAAATCACAATATCACACACCCCTTCTCATACTATCCAGCAATGAATTCTTTCTATTTTAGAGTTCACTCTAGTCTGAATTGTGTTATAAAAACAGATCTTTTATTCCTCTACATGAAGGTCAGGCAGAATCCCACTCAAAAAGGATCAAGTTTTGGGGTTCCTGGGTGGCTCAGTTGGTTAAACGTCTGACTCTTGATTTCAGCTCAGTTCATGATTTCCTGGTGTCATGAGTTTGAGCCCCACAGTGTAGAGCCTGCTTAGGGTTTTTTCTTCCTCTCTATTTGCCCCTTCTCACTTGCACTGTGTCTGTCTCTCTCAAAATAAATAAATAAACTTAAAAAATTTAAAGAAAGGATCAAGTTTTGAATTTCAGGGTTCAAAACAAGCATATGTATAGGAGTAGTTGGTGTTCCTGCTCCAGTTCAGCAGGATTACAGATCTTTCTCCACTGAACAATGGAGTTACATCAAGTGGACCCATTGTAAATTGAAAGTATCGTTAGTTGAAAAGGTATTTCATATCCCCAACTTCCTGGACATCGTAGCTTGACATAGTGTATCTTACCCATCTCAGAACTCTCCCAATTGCCTACCATTGGGAAAAATCATCTAACACAAAGCAAATTTTATAAGACAGTGTTGAATATCTCATGTAATTTATTGAAGACGGTATTCACAGTGAGAAACAGAATAGTTGCCTGGGTACAGGAATGGGAGTCAGTGGATGGGTTGCTGACGATTGCTCCTTATCTCCTGGCTGACTGGGAGCTGGGACTACTGTCGCCGCTGCAGCCCAGCATCACGAGAGTCACACCGTGTATCACTAGCCTGGGAAAACATCCAAATTCAAGATTCCAAGTGAGCTTTCTACTGAATGCCTATTGTTTTGCACCCTCCAAAAGTCAAAAAATCATAAGTACAACCATCGTAAGTCAGAGACTATCTGTATTTCCCTGGACAGAGCCTTATCTCTTAATCTTCGCATGTTCAAAGACTTAAAAAAAAAAAAATGACTCACACCAGAGGAGAGTGTTATTTGGTGGGAGCCCAGGTTCTTGCTTCTCCCTCCACTGACATCCTTGTCATGGTCCATAAAACAGGCAACACAACATTTTTTCTGTCAGGTTTGCCTGCAAGGGTGATTTCTTTCTTTGAGTCCAAGATGAAGACCCAGAAAATCTAAAATCTGTTCTTTTTCAATTCACAAGCTTTCCTGCCAGTGGAAAGAAAGAACTGCTCTCCGCTCCAGGATTCTCTAATGGGGGCAGGCGGCAACAACAGAAGGGGGGAAGCAAGCCAACTGTTCCTTGGTGGGGAGAGTAGGGAAGCTAATTAGACAACCCATTTCTGGGTAGAGAAGACAGAAAAGGCTCAGGTATATTTAGCTCTTCTTATTTTTCCCACTGACACTGAGAGAGAAATCAAACAGGAATATGTAAAGGTCAGATCATCTCATCACTGTCCTTTTAGAAATGGGAAATTACAATTTTGAAATGCAGATGGCACCTTGAGGTTAAAATAGCAAGTGATTATACCACAAAGCTTACGGGATATATTTTTCACTTTTCGCCTCATGGAGAAATATACGTTCAAAATACATTTATTTAAAAAATTAAATACATATATTAAAAAATGTGAAAACCCGTGTTTCTTTGACTTACTCTAAAAAATGGCAAAGGAGATATAACAATTGCTTAGCTTACTTCCGCAGAAATAATAAACGAAAAGGATTTACGGCAAAGTAGAATACAGTCGTGGAACACAGTTTAGGGGTAAAACAACTTGCTTGAAATAAACCGTTGTTCCTGTATTTCAAAAATGCAGAGTTAGGCTCTTCAGGAGACCACTAAATTCTGCTGAAGCCATTACAGGCTTTCACGTTTACTTTTTTGGGGTACTAAATAAGGCATAGTGCTGATACTCACCAACATAGAGCTTGCTGTATTTGTTTATTCCTCGCAGCTGAGGAATATACGTGCTCTTATGTCTCAGTGGGGACATGTGTTTTCGCTACGGACCGCAGTCCCACACAGGCTCAGGCTCACACAGATCAGGTCGTGTCAGAATTTTACTATCTTTGGTTCGAGGATATTGCCAAGTTCTTGGGCTAGAGAGTGGGTGCAGCACAAAGTGGCTTCAAGAAAAGTTATAATTTTAGGCGTAATGCATTGTAGGTTTTACGGAGGTATGAAAATATGTAATTTTGGAATAATTTTCATAATTCACATCACCATACACATTTTTCTATGACTACTAAATTCCTTTAGCTTCTGATTGTATTAGAGAGTTAATAGAAAACAACATGTCAGCCAATAAATATATGTATTTTTACGAGTTTGCAGCCAGGAATTCCAAAGAAGCCTTTTATTTTTGCTTTTTTGAGAGATTTCACATACAAAGAGGAAAATAAAGGCCTGGCCAAACAGTTCAGGGGAGTAAAGAATTATTTCAATAAATTAGAGTTTATAGATACCTGACTATCATTTTAGTTGAACAGCTGCTTTGTAAATGGCTTGCTATACACAGACATTCAGCACTAGGAGAAAGACTCTTTTCCCTAAAGTTGCCTCCTTTGCATTGGGAGACAAATTAACAGCAAATGTTCAGTTCTATCTCCTGACTCCTCACATTTCCCCCTCCTTACTCTACATGAATGAAAGGAAAAACTTCAGTCGCAAACTCAACGTCAGTATCATTGACAATTCCTCTGTCTTCTTCCTTCTTTCCTTCACTCTCCTGCTCTATGTTTCCTTAATTTTGTAATTAATGGAGGCTCATCTGACCACCATCTGTTCTGAAAAGCAACATGGTGGAAAACGTATGGGTTGTTATTTGGCCCACCCTGGGTTCTGGCTCTGTCTTTGGGAATGCTCTCTCTGTTAATTTCCTTGTCTCTGAGTGTTGGAGCAAGGAAAAAATGCCATTCGGACTCACTGAGTCTGCTTCTTCTTTCTCAGGCAGGGAGGCACCGATTCTGTCAGTAGGAAGATACATATTTAGGTTGCCCCTTCTGCTTAGTGAGAAAAGCAGGAAGGAAGGAAGAGAATATTGAGATTTCAAAGGCTCTACCAGTTATTCTGTGGTGCTAAAGGGCAAGACCCAGAATAACTGGCCGCCTATGTCGGGGAAATGTTAGTGAGCTTTTGGAAATATAAATTATGTCTAGAGTTAGGAAGGGGAGAAGAGCTAAAATTCTCTCAGCTTTAATGTAAGAGGAGTTGAGGGCAGAATAGAAAATGGAGGACCAGAGTGAAAAGGAAGACTGGAGACAGACAAATAGAGGTGAGAAACTAGACAAGAAGGCAAAGTTCTCACCAAGTAATTCCCAGTACCAGAGCGGCCGAAGGACTTTAAAACAGCGGCTTTAACTGATGCTATGTTATTTTTCATTGCTGTCATATAAACGACCATCGCTTCTCCTACTTTTTCAAAAAAGTCTGGGATTTTACGAATGCTTTGTTGGAATGGTTTTAAGGAGCGAGTTCCACATCTGGGTCAGTCTGGAATGTAGGGAAGAGAACAGCCATGTACTTAAAACCAGAATGATAGTAAGAATTCAGAAGAAAGAGGAAATCAGAGACAGAGGTGACCGTGACATGTCTGGACATGCACAAAAATCCCAGGGAAAACATTGGGGTTATAACAGTATATGACAGAGGGCTTGGGTTAATTGATTTCAGTCTCAAGGGATGCCAGCTGACATCTGGTCATGTATAAAATATTATTGAAGCCACCATGTAGGAAGCAGAAAGCCTGGTGCCTAGTAGGTGCTGAATAAACTTAGGTCATTCACAGAAGTAATATGGAGGCCACTGTGCCACTGTAGGAAAGGAATAGGGGAAGGCTTGAGGACACAGGAAGACAAGAGCATAGCAGTAAGGCATGATCATTGTTTTCTTCCCTGAGTTCCTGTGGGACCTCCCATGGAGGCTGAAAACTCATGGGTGAATATTGATGTGCCTTTTCAGACATGGACTGAAAGTATGGGGAGAGGGTTTCTGGCAATTCAGTCCCTGTAACACATGCATAATTACTTGAAAGCATATGGCCACCAATTTAAAGTTGTTTTGCACACAGACTTACAAGCATGAAGCTACCGTAGTCACAATGCGCCTTAAGACCCAGTTTATACTGCAGCCTTTTAAGTACCAGAGGTAGTGAAGCCCAAGAACCCTGAACTAGTGCCTTAAACTCATCAGACGCTGTTCTTGCCCTCTTGCTGGTTCTGCTGATCTTTCTGTTTATATCCCATGCTTTCTAACTTCCTGTTCAGCTCTCCCATTTTCCTCCCTGGCTTTATCTTAGCATTATGATTCTTCCTGTCAATGTACCTATTCCTTTGTGGATTCGCTTCCAAAATATTCAGTGGGCTTAAATACTAGGCGATTTGAACCAGCTATCCCTGTGGAAACAGATGACGGCTGCCTATGCCACCTTTGTTCTGTAGGCTTGAGGCCCCTAGCTGGGCATACGCTATTTGGCAAACTTTAGGATAAAACAACTCCAGAGTCCACAAGAGGATAGGCATGTTGGCAGGAAGACTCCTAATGTCAAGGCTGATTACAAGGAGGTAAATTAGAGAACCAGGCAGAACACTTCCCTATGTGAATGAAGCTGAGATGCCCAGAGAACAGAGAGAGAGACAGAAGGAAGCACCAGTTAGGGCTAGGGTTAGTTAACTTAGTGGTTACCGTTAACTGATGGAAATCGGAGAAGAAATTCAAATATAAGAAAAAAGAGAGGAGTAGGGAGGGACCTATTGCAGGTTGGGCTTTTCGGCTTATCAGGACGTATTGGAAGGTGCTCTCAGGACCAACTGCTGTGAGGGAGTGAGGGCAGCAACACTAGGCAAAAGGAGAGGTGAAACTTTGGACTTTAATAGTACATGATGAAGTGAAATTGAGTCAAGATGTAGTTGCTACAAATGCATAACTAACCCTAACAGGAAATTTGGAGCCAGAATGACATCAGAATTACCTGAGGCATGTGGCCTGGGTCTTTACACTCTCGCCTCCACATCCCCACCCCACCATCACCAGCTCCTGAAAAGGAGATGCGAGTGACCTTGATGGGGACATTCTCCAGCCAAGGCATGCCTGGAGAGGGACTCAGCTGAGAGGTATCAGCCACCACTCACAACAGCTGGAGGAATGAGTGTTTCAATCTTGAAAGGGCTGTGAGGTCTGGGCTGGGCATCACAGCATCTCCTTCACACCTCCAGAGTCAGAACACTGCTGACTTACACTGAATTTCCCTGAGAAGCTCTACGGAACTTAATCTTGCACCTTCCACACTGATTGCTTCATGTGCATTGGTCTTGCTTTTTACCTAAACTCTAAACCCATTGAGTACCAGTATCTCATGTCATATAATTTTCTATCTCAGTAATTCCTTTAACAGAGAAATTGGCCCAATCTAAAATTAACAGGAAAACAAGCCCATTGCCTGTGGTAATACGAGACTGAAATATTTAAAAATTCTTTTCTCCATATTTTGAGAAGATATAAACGATCTCTAATTTACTGAGTTTTGTCTTTCCTATCATGCGTGCATGGAAATGGCTCCCAACTGAACAGATTATGATGCTCGGTAGCAATTACAGGCCGCTCTGTATCTTGATAACTCAAAAGAAAAGGTAAGAGAGACCAGGAGAATGTAGGTGTGAAAGTGAGAGTCTGTGTTCCTCAGTGGAAAGTACACTTGACCAGAATCTGAAGACCAGCTTCTGTTTCTTGCTGTCGTGTTTCTCATCACAGGATCTTGAGAAAATCACGGAAAATCTCCAAGACTCACTTCTTTTCTCCTGTAGTGATTAGGCATGATGTTGTCTGCTTTACCTTCTTAAGTAGTTGGGGGTAAGGGGGGGCGTTGTGCTGAAGGATTGTGATGAAGTTCAATAGATAATGATTGTCTAATATGTTTGAAGTCTAAAATGCAGTTCAAGAGAAGTTTTATTATTATTATTCTTAGTTTATGGATCGAGTTTCTAAATTAAAAAAAATTTTTTCATCTTTTATTCATTTTTGAGAGACAGAGACAGAGTGAGAGTAGGGGAGGGGCAGAGAGAGGAGGAGACAGAATCCTAAGCAGGCTCCAGACTCTTGAGCTGTCAGCACAGAGCCTGAGGCAGGGACTTGAACCCACAAACTGTGAGATCATGACTGGAGCTGAAGTTGGATGCTTAACCAACTGAGCCACTCAGGTGCCCCAAGTTTCTAAAAAATTTTTTCACATGCTATATTTTATATAGTAATAAAAACGTGATTTAGTTTTTTTTTAATCAGTAAACATAATAGAAGAAATATACTTCATTCATGATGGTAGGACCTGAATTGTTACATTAGCTTCTAGATTCCTCATTTTTAAAGTTAACAGTGAGGTAAGTTAGATGATCTCTCATATATGTATGATTTCTAAACTTCATAAACATGCGTCTTCCACACCAACATTCCCATCAACTAGGGGAAGTGAGACATTGATACTTCTTGTGTGTTTAATAAAGTTATGTGTTTGAGGAAAGAATGGTACTATACATGTATATGTAGCACAGAATCTGGAAGAGACATAGTTTGGAAGAATTTCAAAATACTCAGGGAAGAAAGGCTAACCTCAAATAATTTCAGACTGCCAACTTAATTATGGGTTGGAATTAAATGTTCTCCATTAATGCAGTTATCCGTTGAGTTGAGATTGAAGGAGCTCAGTAGTGGGCTTTTTAATTACCTGTTTTGGTGTAGAAGGTACTCAAGTGGTAACCAAGCAGACACCATTTACATGGGCAAGCACTTTGTCTAAATATTGTTCAGAATGCTAATTACATTCCCCAAATGGAATGACTTATTATTATTTTTTTTTTTTGCTGATCTTAAGTTAAACAGGTCCTCCCATAGCAGAGGCAGAGATGCTGGGTGGACGGTGAAATGTCTCAGGGTGACAGAGTTGAGCATTATTGTTGGCATCCAAACAGACACTGTTTGCCCAGTTTTAGGAGAGTCACCAGCCATAGAACAGGAGACCCTAGAGCAAAGCTGTCTTTTCGGCCCTACTTTTTCTTATCTATGTTTGGCCCTTCCCAGGCTTCCGTGGGCGCCTATTGCTTTCAGATATTTTGTACCTAGTTCTCCGTTAAAGAAAAAAATCCTACCTTTATGCTTGGGTATGACACCTGTTAATAATCGTATTCAATCCACTGAAACGGCTTACTCCATAAAAATGCTCTTACAGAATGCAAAGGCTTAAGTTCATGAACGGGTTTTTATTAGTGAAAGTTCTGGGATTGGTGAATCCTAGGCCAAGATATTCAAATCATCAATGAGCACCTGTTAAGTATCTTCCAAGTGATGGTATCAATTATGTTCTGTTGACACATCTAGATTCCAACTTTTGTTCTATCTATGATCCAGTCTGGGAAACAATGGTAGCATCCTTTCTATTTCACTTAATTCCTACCCTTATTGGAAAATAGAGCTTAAATTGATTAAAAACAAAGCCATAGAAACATAGGAAGAACCATTCTCTCAGGGGTCTTTAAATTTGTCTCCATTTTCTTTGGTGAAGAAAAATTAAAAACAATTATTTTCACTGTGTTCTTTTGAGAGCCAACATCTCTAATTCAGCTTAGAAAGCATTTTTTTTTTCAGGGATGACTGGGTGGCACAGTTGGTTAAGCATCTGACTTCGGCTCTGGTCATGATATCACAGTTCTTGAGTTCAAGCCCCTCCTTGAGCTCTGTGCTGACAGCTGGGAGCATGGAGCCTGCTTAGGATTCTGTGTGTGTGTGTCTCTCTCTCTCTACCTCTCCCCCGCTCACACTCTGTCTCCCTCCCTTTCTCTCAAAAATAAATTAGCATTTAACAATTTTTAAAAAAGCATTTTTTCAAAATCAGTTTTTCTGCTTCACTTGAATTTGCCTGGACTAATAAGTACTGATTTCCCACCTTTTACACCTGGGTTTGTACAAGGACTCCTAAGGCCCTAACTTGTCAGGGGATGAATGAGGTAGAATGGAGTGTCTAGGAACTGACATCCTGAAATGGTCTTTACCACACTGGCTGAAATGAGTGGGAGGAAAAGAGAGAGAAAGAGAAGGAGACTGAGAAGTGATTTATAAGACCATAAGGCAGGGCACGTGGGTGGCTCAGTCAGTTAGGCGGCCAACTTGGGCTCAGGTCATGATCCCACGGTTCACAAGTTCAAGTCCCACGTCGGGTTCTGTGCTGACAGCTCGAAGCCTGGAGCCTGCTTCAGATTCTGTGTTTCCGTCTCTCTCTCTGCTCCTTCCTTGCTCATACTCTGTCTCTCTCTCTCTCTCTCTCTCTAAAAAAAAAAAAAAAAAAAAAAAAAAAAGACCATAAGGCATGGTCCAACATATAGTTGCTTATTCTACTTTTATACCACCAATAACAATAAGGAGGAGACAAATGAACTAAGGAATCTACGCCTCTATCACTGTGTCTCTGATTGAGCCTTCAATCTAGTAAGAAAGGACATGATTTCCTTAAAGATCCTGGCACACAAAATTTCTATTAAATAGCAGCCATTTGTGAGGGTTTTTTTAATTCATGTGATCCATTGAATTATTATTAAGATGATGATTATCATTATTTAAAAATAATTTCTCCAGGATCAGGTCATGATCCTGGGGTCATGGAATCAAGCCCTGCATTGGGCTCCATGCTGAGCATGGCGCCTGCTTGAGATTCTTTCTCTCTCTCTCTCTATCCCTCTCTCTCTCTCTTTTTCCCTCCCTTCTCCCCTGCTGACTCTCTCTCTCTCAAAACAAAATAGATATAATTTCTCCATAGTGTTGACATTAGATACAAAACAAAAGATTAAATATGAAAATCTTATATAAAATTAGAAACCATCAGAAGAGAACCTGGATAAGACAATTCTAACACATTTAATGCCTAGAATAAAGATGAGCTCCTTTATATAGTAACACAATTGGAATCGTTTTCTGAGAAAGCAGCTTACGCAGTGCACATCCAGTACAACTAACGTCCAATGAGCAATAAGCTTAGTTACGTAATATGTCACCATAGTGCACGTCCACCTTGGCTGACCACATCATAATACATTTTCCAGAATCGATTCGCTTTTTCCCCTCAACTCTTAGGATGAGTTGTGGATCTGACACAACACCTGAGAGGAGTGCGTATACTTTGTGCAAATACAGAGATCAGTTTGGCCTTGGTCTGTACGAGAAAGACACAATCACCCACCTGGAATAGTCGCTAGTGTTGAAGCGATGCAAGTCTTTTTTACCCTAGTATAGAGATCTTATACAGAATATTGACAGAAATGGGATGCAGTAGGTTTATAATAGGAAGTGATTTTAGCTATGGTAAAAGGGAAAACTCTGAGCAAGAGGTGGAGCCTGGAGAACACACAACGTACAGCGTGGATGTTCCGTGAAAATATGCAATAGTAAAACTACCACCCGCAAAAGATGCCCAGGGCTGTAGTTGTAACAGGCAAATGATTCATTCGGAACAGAGTTTTATGTAGCCTGTAAGGTTAAAGATGGCCAAGGCTTTTTTAGACACACTAATAGTATCTAGAATTTCTATTTAGAGAACAAAGCTTTCATTTCTGTGCAGAAGGGTCCATTGTCATTCAAGAAGCTCTTATTAATCACTGACCTGTACATAAAGGCAGGTCATTGAACACATATGCAAATAGAATCTATTGGGAAAAGGTCTATATGGTTTCTATAAGTGGAAATCATGCCTGACTAAACAACCTGAATCCTCTCAGGCATAAATAGATCTTTTAAAAAAAAAATAAAAGAATGCCTTGTAGACAAGGAATTACTAGTAGAAGTAATTTATTTAGACATGCAGAGAGCCTTTGGCAAGGTATACCTCATAAGATATGTCGTTAGAGGAACTTTCCAAATCCTGGATATTCATGCATCGATGTTCAGAAAGATGATTCAACTCCAGTGGGGAACTGGATTGCTCAGGAATGTTCAAACTGTACCCCTTGGACTTACACAGACGTGCCCTGAAAGTCGTGCATGCCCAGGGGAGCTAATGGTGGGCCTTGCTTCATCAGGGCACTTCCAGATTTGTTCTACATATTGTAGTTCCTTGTCAGGGCTTGAAAACAGTTGTATCAGGTTACCTTTGAAATCCCTTCTACTTGTATGAAGAAACTGTAATTGTCATTCTTGTCTACTGCAACAGATATAAACTGTCATTTTTGTCTACCCCTTGTCCACTAGGGGACTTGAATGATTTTTTGAAACAAAAAAACTGGATTTAAAGCAGGATATAAAGCATAGCGACAAATGGCATATTTTCTAGTTAAAAAATAAAATGACAGTGCCTACTGTCCAAAGGACCAATGCTGAGGTTCATCTAATTAATTGATTAATAATTAGTTAATGTATATTTAGGGAGATTGCAATATCCAGTTTTACAGTTGAGTCTAATTTATCTTGGAGAAAAATATCAATTCAGTTGGCACAAATACATACCACTTTAATGTTCATGCGAGACAAAATCAAGGAGGAATGCTATGTGCTAATTCAATCTTAGAGAAATTTCTCTACGCTATGGAAGATTTAGGACCCTCCAAATAGAAGTCACTTCCTAGTCCTTTCACAGTCCAGTTTTACTCACCTGTACTGACAGGGTTGAGAAGTATACTGCGCAGCCCTGGGTTTGCTTTGCGGTATGTGACGTCCTATGGTAAGAGTAGGCCCTGTGACTTCTCTGTTTTATATGACAAGTTCATAGATGTTACTTTAATTAATGTTTCCTGGTGTTTGAGGAATAATGAATGTATTAGACCTAAAGGCTATTTAATAGCAGAGACCTTGGTGTAGTTCTCAAGATATTTTATTAGTGCAACATAAAGACCTAAGGAAAAAAATATAAGAAATTCTATGCTGAATAAAATCTAGAATACATGGACACCAGGGTTCTGTCCCTGAGAGTCAAAGATGAGTTGTGGAGGGCCAAGCAATCTCTCCAAAATACACATTTTAGAGGTCACATCCAATTTAGCTACTTTCAATATAATCTGTATGCCGTTGACTTCCAAATACATAGCTCCAGCCCTGATCTATCCTCCATATATTTAGTCCCTTATTCAATTACTTGCTAGTCATATAATTTCCAATTATAAAAATGAGCAATTCTCAAATACAATATTCCCCAAATGGAGTTATTATAATCTTTTCCTCCCAAATTAGCATTTCCTGTATTCTCAATTTCTGTTAATGGTACTTACACAAGCATCAAAATATGGAGTCATCTTTGCTCCTCACCTGTGTTCTTTCTACTATCTTACACTGTACCCAAATAAATATACTTGAATGACAACTCGCTGAGAGCAGCCCCTTAGGAAAGGGCTCACAAGCTCTCTCCATGCTTTATAATTCATGGATTTCATTTGTTAGAACAGACTTCAAGGAAAAAACATGACCTCCAATGGTGAACTTTCTAACATACATTCCACATGGGTGATAAGCTGTGACCCATATACAACATCATGCAGAAAGTAAGGGACCTAGAATATAAATACAGGCCTGCTGGATTGTAACTGTAAGGCCACTCTAAGGTCATCATCACTGGTTGAATCCCAGAGCAAATAAACAGTGGCTTTGTCATTTATAAGTAGGGGTGGGGAGACCCCACAAAAATATCTCAGCTTTCCGGAGGTTTACCTTATAACTGAAGAATGAAGGCAGCCCTTTGGCCACTTCTGCATTTTCATTGGTGACGATTATTTGTGGAATTAACCTTCATTTGTCATTGTTAGTTATAGAAAATTTAAGTAAAGAATTGTAGAGTTTGCAGTTGAGTTAGAAAGCATATAGGAAATTTCTTCTTCGACTTTATGTGCAGTTAAAAACCTTGTTATGGTCTCTCCTCAGGCTAGTGGCATGTTTAGTACCTCTGAGAGTTTCCCACTTTAACACTTATCTCTACAAGGCGCAGACTGGCAGGCTGATCTTAGTGGATTCAGCACCTTCTGTTAATTTCCAGTACAGAATGGCCTTAGAATGAATCATGTAAGCTGCCCAAAAAAGATGGCCCTTGAAGGTCAATGTGCAGTGTTGATCCACCCCATTTCCCTATTCATTCTTCACTATGTTTTTCATAGTCGGTTGGACAAATCATACCATTATTCATCTTAAGGCATTTTGGTATTAGAAGTAAGTGTCTAATTCCAAGATTTAATGGTTTCAATTGAAGAATTAATGTCCCATGGTGAATCTACAATAAACATATTTAATCTTCTATCCCATCAGTGTGAAACACACGATTACTACAAAATAGTTACCAAATCCATCTACTTAAAAATATTTTGCTAGGAATACAATAATGCTTCATATGCTCCCACTTTTCAAATGGCTTTGACGTGTGATTTGAATTTTCCTTTGGGTCGGAAATCTGTATATCTATAATTGGACTGTCAACTCTCCCAAGGCAGAACTTGATTCTGAAAAACAAAATGACTTTTTGCTTATTTTTCCCCACTGCATACATTCTAAAGTTGCTAACGAAGGCAAACTACACGTATGGCGCTTTTTTTTATTGCATTATTGGTCTCTTCTATGAAGATAATTCAATTAGAGGTTTGAGAAGTCATATAGGCAAAATAAAGTGTTGAATAAAATTGTTACTTTTCCTTTACTGGTCTCAGTGAGAGAAAAGAAAGCAGGTTGGGATTATGAGGCAGTTGGGCTTCCTTAGAAACTCCTCCTAAGAAACTAACTTGCTTCTCTGCTACTAACTGCGTGGATTATCTGCAGTTACCTAGTGTTTCAAAGAATAAACTGAATTAAAGACATAAGTCATGTTTGTGAGCAAGGCAAAGTCCACAATGCCTTTGCTTCATGCAGAAGGTACACGGAAAGCATTTAAGTCAATGCAGGAAAATGTCTCATCTTCAAAGCAATTCCTCTGGGGGGGTGGTCTTTTTAGAATCAAATTTATCACCCATGGTCTCTCCCCCAAAGGCTCATCACTGTGTGATGACCTCGTGAATACTTTTTTTTGATTCATCTTGCTGTGTGCATTGTTTTTCCTCAGGTGATTTGACACATGAGCCTTATTTCAGTTCATCCCCTCTCAACTTTCAAATGGTAATTTCCATTCTTATGTTTCATTCCCACATTGAATTCTACATTCTGTAATAGTGACAGAGATGAAGCTGCCAAGGTAGATCGGAGTCATATTTATCTTCTCCTTAGAGACCTTATTGCATTATTTACTATTATGAGGTCTTTTCATTTATGCCGCTTTGCACCTTGTTGGGTCCCGAAGTCCTGGTGAGCCGACTTCCAATCTGATGTGACACAGCTGATATCGTTTGAACCGCATCACATTAAGGGGCACTTGTAAGCCATTTATACCAAATTCCACTAAGAACAGAGTGAAAACCAGACAGGGTCATTTTCTCAAAAGGATTTTTCCAGTCCTGAGCTATTCCCGTTAGATTTCTAGTGACTCCTTCAGGTCGAGCTTGAAGCAATGTCTTTTTTTGACAAGCCAGAGATGAATTTATTGCTTGGTTCTTTTGCTGACTCAATACAAACTTGTTTTCACCAGAAAAATACTATACCTTTCCCTGGGTAATTTGGCCTAGCCAGAATATTCTTTGAGGATGTATATATTTTAAATGCCAATCTGTACAAATTCAGTAAGACAGGTAAGGCAATTTATTTTAAATTAGTTATATCGACATATCTTGATTTTGAGCATTTATGTTTATTTCAGAAAGATACAATATTTTATTTTTCTTCCTCACGAACAGGATTTTCTAACTTACCATAACATTCAGGAGATTGCCTTACTGGTCTTCTAATTCTCATAAAAGGATTGCGATGGAAAGAGACATGTTATCAGTGTCAGGAGACCTAGCGTTCTCACTGTAAGCAATGAGTCTTTTAAACTCTTTCTGTTTCCTCACCTACTGTTGGTCTTATCCAACCCATGGCCTTAACACCAATAGTAGTACGCTGATAACCGAAATTTATGTAACCAATATCTCTGATTGGATGTGTAGAAAACATCTCAGATTTTATACATACAAAGTCTAGAATTTACTCCAAACCTGTTCTTCCTTCAGTGTTTTCCATTTCAAAATGGCACCACCGTTGACTCAATTCCGAAATTCTTGAAATCATCTGTAATTCTCTCACTCTTCACATCCAACCCATCAACAAATCCTATCAGGAATACTTTGACTATATTCCAAATTTGACTACTCTTATCAGGTTCATGACCACCGCCCAAATCCAAGCGATATGATCTTCACCCTGATCACTGCAGTAGTTCCTAACTGATTTCCCAGTTTCTAATGAATCCATTCTCCATAGAGAAGCAAGAGAAATATTTCTAAAACACCATTCAGGTTATATCACTTCTCTTTTTAAAATCCTCTAGTGGCTTCTCCTCTTCATTAGAATAAAACCTGGGGACCTTGTACTAGCTTCCTAGGCTCTGAGCAATCTCTCTGAAACTCTCCAAGCTCATCCCCCATCTTTCTCCCTGGTACTCACTTTGCTCAAGTTCTGCTGGCCTCCCCACATGCAGATATTGAACATGCTAAGTGCACTCCCTAGCTGCTGCCGGAAAAGTGCTAGAGCCTAATGCTTATACAATTTTGCGAATCATTTTCAGGTAATAAAAATACAAACATTAGATATAAAAGTGAATATTTAGAATAACAAAATAAATGGCAGTACTTTATAAATTTGAATAAACTGACAAGAATCATAATGATATTTACATTAAATAATTGTATTTTTGCCTTGGCACAGTGGACGTAGGCATATACTTGGATTCCTACAATGGGAAGGCGGTAATAGCTTAAGTAAACAGTGACTACAAACCACAAGTAAATAGTGACTACAAACCACATAAACCCACTAAAACCAAAGTAAATGAGTCTCTTTGTAATCCCAACAATGCCCTGGCCATACCGATACCACCTGACAGGAAGGAGAGAAATGCAGTGGAGGCAGGTGCTGGAATGGAAAGAGGCAGCAAATGTAAGCAATTGTGGTTAAAATTCCTTATTGAGCAAATTTTACAAAAAATATATGACCCTGTGAACACAAAGCTAGGGCCCTTTCCGGGTCCTTGGCAGAAGTCTGATAAAGTGAGGGACTTTAAAAGCTTCAGCCTCATTAGCTTCAAGATGAGTCTACCTCCAGCCTGGAATTCCCTTCCTGAATGTTATGTCCCATATGCTTCTCTATTTAAATGTCCCCCTTTCAATGAGACCTTTCTCGACTATTCTAACTAAAATAGGACTACTCTTCAAATAGTCCTCTTGGCTATTCTAACTAAAGCCGTTCTAATTGAAACACCTCTTCCTTATTTTACTTCACAGCATTTGTCAACCTAATATAATCTGTCTACATATTTATTTACTTATTGTTTGCATCCTCTGCTAGAATGGCAGCATCATAACTGCAAGGATATTGTTTTGCTCCTGATGCATTCCTAAGGTCTAAAACAGTTTTTAGTGTGTAGTATGTGTTCAATAAATATCCTCTGAGGGGAGCCTGGATGGTTCAGTTAGTTAAGCATCCAACTTTGGCTCGGGCCATGATCTCACGGTTTGTGAGTTCGAGCCCCACATCAGGCTCTGTGCTAATAGCTCTGAGCCTGGAGCCTGCTTTAGATTCTGTCTTCGTCTCTCTCTGTCCCTCCCCAGTTTGGGCTCTGTCTCTTTCCCTCTCCCTCAAAAATAAACAAATGTTAAAAAATTTAAAAAAAAATCTGCTGAATGAGGTAATGGGTGTATTATCCCTCAAAATATCTGTGAAAGCCAATGGGATTAAGGCATTTGAAAATGATATGAGAACAGGAAGGTTTCATTGTTATAAAGACATTAGTGATTCAGTTTTGGCATCTCCTGAAGCCTGCTTCCTCATAGAAAGGATATTTAATTGGGAAACACACAGGAAGGACTTTGGCAGTGCAAGGAGAGATTTGGCTGGGTTTTAATTATGAATTTGTTAAAATTGGCTTGTGCTCTGTGAAGTGGTTTGAATGCCGTTCCCATGGTTTTACCTCACCACTGGGAAAAAATGGTGACATTTTAAATGGCAATAGATGTTGGAAAGACAAATGGCATATTAAAACCCACACACCAGTATGTAATGTTGCCTCAAACCAATTACAATCCTTCTTGATAAAAACAATGTCTCATCCCTCACATAATAAAGATTTCTTCCCTTCAACCCAAATGTGCATTGTCTATTTCATGCAGAAATGTGATATTTTTTCCCCTTTAGCATAAGTTGGAAAACTGCCTTGTTGTTGAAGCCATGCAATTTCTCAGTTCTCCCAGGTTAGCTAGGCAGCTCGTCACTCACGATGATAGCTCCATTCACAAACTGACATCCTGAAAACATGAAGGAAGATAAAGAAAGTATTGTGCAAAGAACTTTAAGACAAGAGAAAAAATAAACCCTTTGGATACTTTGGAATAGAATCCCAGTGAGCAGTGAATGGCAATGCCTTGAAATTTCTCTGTTTTAAATTCCTCTTGATATGAGAACTCCAAATCACTGGGTGCAATCACAGCTTGCCAGTCTTCGGATTAGCCAAGCACTGCGAACAAGTCCTGCAAACTCAACAATGATGGTTTTTCCGCTTTCGTACCCATAGGCTAAGAAACGTGGGACGAAAAGTTGGCCTCCACCTGAAATACAGAAACGAATGAAACCATTGATAAACCTGGGATCACACAATTTCTTAAGCCTGGAAAAGCTAGGTTAACCTGAGTAAAAATTGCTCATGGAAAAGCAGCTCTTATTAATTTAATTATTATTTAAAAAGTGTTTGGCGGAGGAGGGAGACACAATAGGTTCTAAATTATGCATTAGTTATATGTCCCTACTCAGTTAGGGGCTCCATGTTAAGTGGGAGACTTGTATCTCATCAAAGTGTCTTCTATTTTGAATCAATCAACTTAATAAATTAGCCATAAAATGTGTGGATCAGCTTTTGAGGCCCTGAGAACAGTTGCTTAGATGCCTGGAACAGAAAAGCCCTGCATTCAGGAAGGTGAAACAGTGAACAACAGGAAGAGAGGCCAAGACCTGACTTCCTCCAGAAAGTGATGATTCCTCCATGTCTGCTCACTACTTTGAGCTTTTATTGCAATTGAGTCTCTTCTCTGAATTTTGCCTTCCCATCCCCAGTTTTGAAGGACTCAGAATCTCCCTACGTCAGATTAATTTAGATCAGCATTGGATCCGGAAATCTGGCCTAAGAAGGAACTCCACTTCCCCCAAACCAATATTTTCCTCTTCTATTACCCACGTTAAAAACATCACCAGTCTTCCCAAACCCTCCAGAAACCAAATTCCTTTTCTGCTCAGTCACTGATTGAAATATTTCTCAAATTTGCCCTCTTTCTACCTCCTGGTTGAGGTCTCTCTCCCTCCTCTAAAAAATAAAGATATTTTCTAAAACCATGGGGGAAGGGAAGAGGGGAAAGGAAAAAAAAGACACAGAGAGGGAGGGAGATAAAACATAAGAGACTCTCAAAGACTAAGAACAAACTGAGGGTGAGGGGAGTGAGGGAGGGGGGAGAGGGGGTGACGGGCATTAAAGAGGGCACGTGTTGGGATGAACACTGGGTGTTATATGTAAACCAATTTGAAAATAAACTATTAAAAAAAATAAAGATATTTTCTAATTATCTCCATCCATTCTGTGCAACCTCCAATACACTTTCCAACTCAAACATTCTGCCCAAGGTACCATTAAAAATACATCTCTGCTGTTTCATGTTACGTTACATAAATTCT
Source organism: Paguma larvata (assembly GCA_030068075.1). Lineage (NCBI taxonomy): Eukaryota > Metazoa > Chordata > Mammalia > Carnivora > Viverridae > Paguma > Paguma larvata. The sequence goes on along the minus strand of CM057823.1, from coordinate 157,655,488 downwards.
AAACTTCTCAGCCAATGTTCAGTATTTTCCACAATTTGACCCTCACGTCCTTTTCTGGTTGCATTTTCTTCACTCCGGTTTATACTCCCAAGAACCATGTTCTCAAGACACATCTCTCCCTGCTATTCCTAAAATAATTTTGTGCTTTCTATATCCTCTTCTGAATAGAAAGCTCTTGTTCCCATGCTTGTTCATCAAAATCCTTTAGATTGCCACCCCTTTAGGGCCTTCCAATTCCCCCTCCAGAAAGAAAAACAAAAAACAAAATAAAACAAAAAACCAAAAACCTTCCCTTTTCCTATTTCCCATGGTATATTTTATCTCTAATATAGTCCCATTTTTCTCTTCATAAAAAAAATCCTTAAAAGTGTTGACTATAAAGTATCTCCAATTTTTCTCCACATACTTCCTTTCGTACCTATTGAAATTAGATTTTCGTTTCTATTACTCTACCAAGACAACTTATATCTGGATGAACAAACCCCTCCATGTTATTATACCTAGTGGCCAGTTCTCAGACACCTTTCTCAGTGAGGATATTGCATTTGCCCTCTTTCTTGAAATATTTTGTCCATTTGTCCTCCAGGATACAACTCAGTGTACATTTCTCCCTATCTTATCAACCACTCCTTCTCAGTTCCTTGCTAGTTATCTATTATCTCCCAACTTCTAAACTTTGGAGTAACCCAGACTTTATTTTTTCCTAACGTGGCTCTTTTCAACCTGGTCCCTGAGTGGTGATTTTATCCAGTGTAATGGCTTTAAATATCAGCTTCACTCTAGGGACTTTCAAAGTCAGATATCTCAAGCATGAATTTCAGACTCCTGATCCAGCTACTGATTTGACATCTCCATTCAGATGTCTAATGTGCATCTCAAAGTTAACATGTCCAAAAACAAAATCCTGATTCCTTATCTCCACTCTGACTTCTCCCATAATTTTTCTTACCTCAATAAAATGGAACACTGTCCTTCTAATTGCTTAGATCGTCCATTTAAGAGGATCCTCCTTAATGATTCTCTTTCCTATCCTATCCTAGATCCATCAGCAAGTCCTAAATGCTCTGACTTCCTACTATGTTCAGAGTCTGACCACTTCTCACATCCACTGTTGTTGGGAGTATTGGATTGCGGCAAAAGCTCTTCATCTCATTTTTCTGCTTCTGGGCTAACCCCCTAAAATCTATAGGCAACAGAGCAGCCAGAGCAAGACAGATCCTCCTGTCCCAAGTCAAACTGTGTTCATCCTTTACTTCCACATTTCAATGGTTTCCCTTTTCACTCCAAATTAAATCCCATGCCTTAAGTTGGCCTATAAAATCTTTCTGGCCCTAGCTACTTTTCTGACTTGACTTTTTCCCACTCTCCCCTATACTCCTACAGTCCCAGCCACACCTGCCTCCTTAGTCCTTTCCTCAAGCATTCCCTGCCTTCCCTTCATAAGCCCTTGTAGTAGATTCCTCTGCCAGGAATGCATTTATCTAGATCCCTGAATGATTTTCTCTCTCCCTTCTTTCAGGTTTCTGCTCCAATATCTTTTCCTCAGTGAGGATTTCCCTGAATACCCTTTATAAAGCGGGACGCACCCTGTAATCGATGCCCACCCTGTAACCTTTATTCTCATTACCTTTTTTTTAACCTTATCAACAGGACTTACCAACAACAAAAACGGAACATATTTTCTTATTTACGTGTTTTCTTTTCCCATTTCTTTTCAACAGACAATGGTAACTGCAACAGGACGGGAACTTTTATCTAGTTCTCTAATGTATTCGCAGTACTAGAAAGGTGTCAAGCATATGGAAGACATTCGATAGATACATCTTGAATAAACTTTATTCTGTTTTTAGATTCCTAATTCTCAAGTCAACTAGTGAAAATGTAGTACATGTAACCTATTTTTCAGTAAAGCATAGAATTTCTGTTCTATTTTAATTAGGTGATGAAGGTGATGGGGATGATGAAGCTGCGGTTAGTGTATCTTGAGAACTATTATGTGATTGTCAATCACCTGCAATAGCTCTTTCACAGAGGAAATGAAGTCATTGCAATCTCTTAGTCATCAGTAAAAAGCAAGTAGAAGTGATACAAGGCAAAAAGTCATTTTGACTGGATATTTTCATGCTTTGGTAAAGCTTCAAATTTCTCTTTTAAGTTGTACCCTCTCAAATAAACTTTGACTCTCAAGTGTATTTATTCAACCAAGAAGATTATTATTACATTGCAGTGCTTAGGAGTAGTGGCTTTCTGTGGCTTCACCATTTTAAGCAAGTGATGACATTTACCATAGAGATTACACATGGATTACAATTCAGTAGAATACATTGTTGAGGGTTTCTTTTGGTATCACAGTCAAAGGAAAAAAGTTAGAGTTTAATATTTTATAACTCACAGCAGGTTACATATTCAACTAAACATATTTTAGTAGCAATTCTTCAAGCTACAAAAGGGCATTGCTCCTAGAGAAAAAGGAAATGTTAGCTTGCTACTATGACTCTCAGTGGAGTCCATACTGTATAACCAGCATTATAAAGGAATCTACTGTTTTATTCCTACATTTAGCTAAATACAATTTTCACTACATGGAATCATGTTTGATAATATTTCTCTGTCTGTCTGAAAACATAAGTTCGCATGATGATCAGGCCGTGTTGTAAATTTTAATCTACTCATATATTTTTTGTTCCTAAGAGTGACGTTTCCGTGGCACTTGGTTATATACTGTATATACTGTTTACCTGATATCACAGCTACAAAAGCATTTAATAAACTGGTTTCTATTTTCTCCTGTGATAAGTTCCTTGAAAACTGTTATTTATTTGTTGTTGTTAATTTAATTAACATTCAAAAATTATACAGCCCATTTGGCAGTGCTTTAAATTAATGTAACAATTTATTTGGAATTGTTAATGCGATTTGAAACACTGATAGCATCACCATTATCGAGTTTTTTCTGAATATTTCTGTCATTTAGCACACTTACAATGTTTTGTCTTTTTCATTTAGATAGTTCTTATTAAAGACCTATCCACTGTCACTTATCAGAAAGATTATTAAAGCACTGATACATACAGTCAATCTGAAAACGTGTCAAGAATTGAATTAAATACAGACTCTTAACTACCTTGGCTGCTTCTCTCCCTCTTATCTGCTTTGGATATTATGAAAGGATAAGGAAAGTAAACTCATCAATGATATGCTAGGAAAGAATATAACACCACCCCTCTGCCACCATTCAAAGGTGTGAAAGTATTCATAGCACTCTTTATAAAAAATGGATATATTCTATCATGAGCATATAAAGGCAAGTTATTTTCCTTAATTTGCTACAATTATTTCTTGTTTCTTCCATACTCTCAAAGTACTTGAGAAAATACTTCCAGTTAAGCATCTTTGATGTTATATTGAATCTGCCAACATACACCAGGTAATCGAGTATTCTACATGCATATAAAGCTCAGGTCTATATGGGAAAGTGACTAGAGCAACGGACATGAACCCAATAAGAGAAAGCCAGGAAAGTGAAAGGCAGATTTTAGGAGGACTCAAAATAGGAAAAGTTGGAAATACTGACTTTTTATCTATACTTTGAAGAAACCCTTTGTTTCCTGAAATGACTTTAGCCTTTCTGTTGAGCCACACTCTCCTTAAACAACCAATAATCATAAACATGGAAGTTTGGTGCTCAGAGGAAGAATTCATCATCTTTTCTGGTACTCGGGCACCACGTACTATATCTTGTTAGTGAACTGGAGGCCTCTTGCCACAGAGATAGGAAAGTTATCTTTCCATCACTTAAAAATCAGTGACTTAAAGAACCTGTTTATCTGATATGATGTCAGTCATAGAACACTATGGGATGAGAGTGTGTTGTGAGTTGATGGCTAAAACACAGATTACTAGGTATCTCTGACCCCCATTTTTTTTATTTGGGAATATCACTAATTTCAAGGTGTCATTGGATCATTTCCAAAGTACACAGAATATGTGTAAGATAAATACAAATTTCTGATACAACTTCATAAACAACATTGCTCTTGCCAAAGATTTTTTAATGGTATTTTAACAATAGTTTTTCTAGGGAAAAAAATGGGATGGTGAATCCTTATTATATATATATTTAAAAAATCCTTACAAACAAATATGCTGAAAGATTGCATATTTTAAAAATGCCTGTATAAAAAAGGAACAAAATTTAAGAACAGGTACAATGTGCTCAAATGCTCCATTGATGCTTGTGTCTGCAAGCAGCATTTGATTGATTCAAGAGGTTAAAGTATTTTGTAGCTCTTCAAAAATAGATCCACTCTGTAGCATGCAAAGCTAATGTTTGGTTAACTTGATAAAATACTTTCTAAAATGCGCTGAGTGAGGAAGCAGGGGACTGCCTGGCAGAGATGGGAGAGGCAGGGCATTTTTTACCCTGCCTGTGAAATGGGGATGCTAATTTCACATTTCTCATAGAATTCTTGCAAGTTTAAATTGTATCATGGCTATAAAGCGCTTATCATGGTACTCGCATAAGAATTGCTCATTCAATGCTTGTTATTGTTACAATATTATTACTATATTTTTACGGCATCCACAACATGCTAAAGGCTCAGGGACAGGAGTAACAGAAGGAAGAGTTCAGAAGAAGTGACATCTGAGCCTTATCTAGAATATGAGTGTTTAGCTGTCATGTAAAGATCGAATGGGGCTCCTGCTAAAAGAATTATAATTATCAGTGAGGTTGCAACTGTTAATTGAATCTCAAGCCACTTATCTTTTCTCTGCACAGTACCAAAAGTAACTAAATGGCAGATGTGGTACTAGGAAAATCTTAGGATTATCTCAGCATTTAAGGGCAAATCACTTAAAATATCTGTGTTACTGAAATGGAGGAATTTCCTTCCTTTCTTGCCAAGGTCTGGTGAGGAAGAGCTGTTTTTAGAGCAAGTTTCTTCCAAAATTAAAAATGGCTTCCATGAGGATTTTCACTGCCAATATGAGGCTGTGTAAGTCGTTTTTGTTTCGTGGAGGAGCCACTAGCACTTAGAATTAAATCAGCCGAAATCAGAGAGCAGGGATACTGCTGGGAATGCTCCTGTTACACCAGCAAATCAGAAGCATCCTGTGATTATTTTTTTCAATGCAGTTTCTGGCTCCATAAGAGTGACACTCGAACAATTCCACTGGTACCAGCTAAATTAGCTTTTGCTAATGTTATGAGAATTGAAACCTACTCTGAAAAACACACAAATTGGAGACACATACATAATGCTATCAGTTATTAATTTAGTGGTGCAATCAGAAATAAAGCCTGCAGACCAAGTTGAGTTGTTTGCATGAATGCTGGGGTTGAATAGGCAATTTATGCCTGGTCTTTCCATCTCTCACAGCAGGCAAATCAAACAAGTGAATCAAATGTTAAACTTTCTATCCAAAAATAATGAAAGAAGGACTGAAATTTGCACCCCAGCTCCATCCAGCACATGTGTAGTATCTGGAGAATTCTTCTTGATATTATGTGTTTATGTCTATTTCGTTAACAAGAGATTTTTGTCCTTTCAAAGGTATTTGCTCTTTACAGAGATTGCTAGTTGCCATGCCAATATGGGGTCATATGAAATAGAACATAGGCGGGAACGACATACAGTGAAGACAGAGGGGAAATGAGAGATGCGGCACATTTATGGGGCAGCTCCTGGCAGTGGATATTTAAGACTATTAGGATTAGCACTTCCAAGACTTTAACTCTCATCTTCCTTTTCCAAAAACGTAAGAGTCACTGAGGCCTGGAAACCTAGACCCCTTGGAACCTGCCTGAATTAGTCTAGAAATGATTATCAAGTTATAGCTGGAGATGAAAATCTACCAGCTAATGGGGTCTGGAATGAGTTTGGCTTCTGTAACCTTCGTGTGGATGGGGGAACTCCATGTCTTTGAGTGTTCACCACCATAAACATGCCCTAATCTTCACTCTATTTTCCCAGTCAGATGCAGCTTCCCAAGCAGATGCCTTGTTTCTAGGTTTCCAGTTCCCTAGGTTGGACTGTCTCTTTTTTCTGTCTTCAACAGTCTTGACTGGGGTCCTGACCTCCTATCTAGGCCTGTTCCATCTTTTCCTCATCAAAATCTGGTGTCTGTTACTGTTTCTTCAGTCACTGGGGAAGTCTTACTGCCACGAAGCTCTCTACTCAATGGCCCACTAATGAGGTGCCTCTGCTTTGTCTCAAAACCATCAGCCACATGGCCCTTGAACACACACCTGCTTAGGCCCAACAAGATTTCCATATGTTCTTTCACACATGGGCTTCTGGTTGTTCCCTTCGTGAGTCATCCCTACAGCTGCATTGGTCTACTAACCCCAGTCTAGAATGTTGGGGACCAGCCTAGACTCCTCAGAAGGGTTTGGCGAATTCATTTTCAATTGCGGTGAGTGTCCCTGTGAAGGCTCCCAGTGACTCCCTTTTCTGGAGAATTCCTTTGGTTCAGTGAGATTCTTGCTTGAGAGCTTACCAACCCCCCTCTCAGCAACCAGCAGTCAATGATATAAAAAAGGAAGCATCTTGGCCTCAAGGTAGGGCCAACTCTGTGGTGCAGTTTGTGTTCCAGGGTGAAGGATAGACCAAAGCTTTTCCCCGCAGGAGACAACATACTTGCTTAAATGTTTTCCTCATTGGATCCCCATATCTCTTGCTTCCTTTTTGAGTGAATTCCTCTAAAAATTGGCTTTCCCAAGAAGCCCCCTTCTAACGAAGCTGACTGAAGACAACTTTCTTTCTCCCTGGCCCACTACTAGGATCCCGGGCTTGAGACCCAATTGTGAGTTAACCATCTCTCAGGTCATAAGTTAGGCTATCAAATCATCTCAGTGTGGCATACCATCTGCCAAACCAGCCAAGCCTGTAGTCATCCTTATTTTTCTCCCTAACCCCCACAGACCTTAAATATCACCTCCTCACTACCCCCTGCCCAAAGAAACTTCGCATGACATGAAGCTTATTGCATAAACCTGGAAATACAGTGGAACTCTATCAGAACTTGAAATGTACCTGAATCCCCCAAATCAATGAATCTTGACAAGGGTATCACTGGATCCTGACTTAAAGAAATGACTTTCTACAGAAGGTTATTAGGGACTCCCTTATTTCTTAGTTTGTTGGGAACTAGATTTCTTTTTTGAATAGAGTGGTCCTTTATAGACTTTAGGCCACAAACTATTTTAAGAAGTTTTGCACGCAATATGCATTAAGCAACCCACATGGAAAGGATGACCTCCTTACCATCCACCTGGAGCATGGAACAAAAATAATGAACTGAAGTGAAACATAAAATCCATAGAAAAGCTATTTTTCTTCTTCCATGTCATCTGTATTATGTTCCTTAAAAACGCCTTTGAGGCGAATGTATTTTGAGTAGAATATACAATCAGCAAGTTTTCTATTATTTACAAATTGCTAAGTATATCCTGTCAAAACATTCACTAAAAATACTTCACAGTCTCTCAATCATGCTAAGAAAAACACAATAACTCAAGGAAGAGTTTGCCTACAGCATATCACACCCTTCTAAATAAAGTTTTAGGGAAATCGCATGAGATACTTTGTTCCACTTTCACCCTTTGCTGAAAATTGGCTTATCAAAAACCTGCAGAGCAGTTTTTCAAAGGCTTCATTAGCTCGCGTTTTGATTAATGATTAGAAATATTGCCGGATTATCAGTCACTAGAAAAAGTTAAAAAGTTAATGGATGCGTGGCTAATTGCTGGTATAGGCTATTCTTTACCTTTTTTTTCCTCCCTCTTTCACAATTGTTTTTTACCCCACATTCTTACCCTTTCCATCCAGACTGCCACTTCCACACCACAACCTTTCACTATTTACTGAAATCATCTCAGTCTGGTTAAAATTCTTTCTAAACCATCCTTAAGCCGATCGTAAGGCGAATAGAAGCGCATGTTATATGAAGTCAGCTCAGCTCTGGTTTTTCTTCTTCCTGTGTGTGTTGTCCTGTTTGCTTCCTAGTTTTTCTTATAGCCCTCGTGTTGATCATCTGCAAAATAAAAGTGTGAAAACACTGAACCTGATGATCTCTTTCAGCAGTAACACCTTAGAATACCATAATCTATTTCTGGGTGCCTTTTCCCTGTCATCCTATTTCTAGCTTTTCTTACAAGTATGACTTATTATTGGCCACTGCTCATGGACACATAGCTACTCCCTAGACATTATTTTTTTTGAGAGAGAGAGATAAAGATACAAGCGGGGGTGAGGGGAGGAGGGCAGGGACAGAGGGAGAAAGAGAGAATCTTAAGCAAGGGCTCTATCTCAGGACATGACCTGAGCCAAAATCAAGAGTTGGACACTTAAGCGAATGAGCCACCCAAGACCCCCTTGACCTTTTCTTTAATACCCCAGCTCATCTTTCCATCCTGTCTCCTGTTCCTTCAGAATTTTACACCGCATAGAAAGACCCTTGGCCACTCAATAAGGAACTTGGGCCCTGTTTTATCGCTAATTAGCTCTACACACATGGCAAATGACAGGCACTTCCCGCTCCTCGTGTGTGAAACAGAACTAATAATAGCATTCTGTCAGTTTTGAAATGTTAGGAGTTGGAAGAATGAGAGAGAAGTGAGTGTTAAGTATTGTCAGAAATGCGGTATATTATGATAAATGAACACATTAGCATGGACTGCTGTGTAATCTCTCCTAGGTAACTCTTGTTCTTCCTAATAAGACCTTTAAGAGACAAATTTCTTAATCAAAAACAATGACCCTGAAGGCCTTGTGAGTGTTCTACCAATCTGGTGGGGAGAGATGTGTATGGCAAGTCTCCAGTGATACTCCAATTGGCAGTTTTGTGGGTAAACACAAAGAGATTTGTTTAGATTTATGTCTTTATGGATCAAGCTGTTCTAACTATACTTAACAGTATTGTGAAACCTTCTCAATATGCAAGATCAGTGCATCAGGTGGATATATCTTTATAGTTTGAATAGTATGCAGAAGCCGGGATGAAAAGGAAAGGGATTTGACTCTAATCCTGTAAGATTATGTTTTACAATGAATAGTCATCCTGAGGAATGGAAGATTGTGAATTAAAAATCATCCCAGTTTAAGATGACATAATGCAGCCTTTGATACCTCGGAAAAACTGTCCAAAACTAAGACCCACAGTATTTAATGGATCAGCCACAGCCACAAAGTCAGATTTTTCTTTTCCCAAATCATTATGGGGATATAGCAATGGAAGCATGTTTATTCAAATATCAGGGCACTTTTCAACAGACAGTCCTGGCATTTCGGTTCTTGGAGCCTCAGTTTCTTCATACACAGAATTAACATAATCTAAACCACTTGATTGTTTTGAAGGTTCAATGAAATAATGCATTATGAAGTAGCATATATAAACTTGACCCAATTCAGATGATTAGTCCAATCCACACATTTAATATTGTATCTGTTTCTTTTTACTGTCTGAATTTTATACAATATATTCAAATAACGTATAGAATTTTTGTGTTCAGAAATCATGGTATTATACTTTAAAAAATGTATCTTTTCCATCTTCCTTATATACAGTGGCTAATGAATATCAGTGTATCTAATTTTAATGTATTGAATGTTTTAAATAGGAGATGCTGCAATAGCTTTTCCATAGTATTAGGTATTAGAGCTCTTAAAAATCCAACCTATATCTTACCAGCTATTTTGTGCAGCAAACTTTCCATTTTCATTAACTGGTGGGACAAGAATGCTTCTCGCCAGAAGAGTGGGCTGGGTAACAGGCAGAATAACCTCTGCAGGAAATGGATTTAACTTTTCTTGGGACTCTGTCATTTGTTTATTTTGTGATCATATAGAAAATGTTTCATTTCTCTGAACTTCATTATCCTCCATTGTGAAATAGGACGGGTGAAGTTTGCTTGACTAATTTAGCAAAATTATTATGTAGCTGCAAATAACTCTAGATAAGATATGAAGTTACACAAATATAACACTTTATAATTTTACAATCCGTGGTATAAATAATACTGCTATATTGGGTTTCACTCAACTTTAGTCATCTGATGCCAACTTTACAATTTCTGTAATAGCTGGGGACCACTTGAGCTATTATCTACATTATATTTTGTATTGATCCTATTTTGTCACCAAAATAAATTTATTTTTAAAAAGAAACCTATGGGGCACTTGGGTGGCTCAGTTGGTTGAGCGGCCGACTTCGGCTCGGGTCATGATCTCACGGTCTGTGAGTTCGAGCCCCATGTCAGGGTTCTGTGCTGACGGCTCAGAGCCTGAAACCTGCTTCAGATTCTGTGTCTCCCTCTCTTTCTGCCCTTCCCCTGCTCATACTCTGTCTCTTTGTCTCTCAAAAATAAATAAATGTTAAAAAAAAAAAAAAGAAACCTATAAAACAGACGTCGCTTTGAAAAGTAGTAGGTAACTTTAAAAATGCAATTAAAAAATGGCACTAAGTTCTAGGTAAATGCTGCTGTCTGCTGTGACCCTGACCTGCTCTAGTTGTTAAAATCAGAGATTCCTGGATGTTACAAGAGGCATGAAACAGTACACTAGTTTTACACCAAGGCTTTCCACTAGATGTAAGTCAGAAGTATTGAAAACTATTTAAAAAGAATATCATTCTCACCGTATCATTTTTCTGGCTCTTTCTTAAATGACTTAAAATTATCTTGTCTACCTTCTGTGGGTCATGTCCCCATTTGGAGGGGAGTCGGTGCCACAGGAAGTGTAATAGGGTGGATGTGTATGTTCTGCCTCAGACCTTGACATGTCACTAATATCCACGAGCCTTAGTTTCTCAACTGCAATACTTAGATATAATATTTCTAAGGTCTCTCTTCCCTATAATACTCTGCAGTGTATTTTATTTATGCATGCAAAATAGATAGTACTTCATTTAGTAATTATCTGAGAATGCCTAGATTTTTAGTTTTCGAAGAATGGTCTTGTTCATCATTGTGTTCTGTCTTTTAAATAAGGTAATTTTGAACTTCTTTTGACATCATCCATTCAGGAGATGGCCAAGCTTATGGGAAAATCATGGAATTTACTTTAATACTGCCTCCAGTGGAGGTTTATATACCATCAAGTATGTGAAATTATCGATATTCATGAGAAATAGGCCCCCTTGACCTCTCCTGCTAAAGAGCTACAGAAAAGTCTTGATTGATAGTATGCTTTTACAACAGAAAAGTGAAAAGGATAGATTACCCTGCTTTGCAAGGACACCTGAATCAATACAGCACTAGATGAATTTGGGGGACCATTAGTTTTGTATAGATGGGTTCTGAATGATTTAACGACGACTTGAAACTCAGGTCTTTGATAATGTCCTCAATTCTGCAAAGAAGTTCATTTAAATTGGTGAGTGACACTGACCTAGGCTTCCTATTGGATGGTTTATACTTTAGCTTTCTTGAGACTGTCATTACACAAGTACATACACATACATATCATATATTAAATATTAGCACACGGTAGGCAAAGCTTATTTGATTTTTTAAAAAATTTTTGGTAACCAGCTTTTCTTAATGTCTTATTTTATTAAATATATGGTCTCATAAAGTCGATACTATACATTGCATCCAATTTTGGATGGAATTTTGGAGCGAATTCCATCCAATCAATCCATCCATTGATTATCATAATAAAGTGACAAATGTATGCCAAGAGCTTCATATTTAAGGCCTGGAATTAGAGGCTTGATGAGGGGAGCTGATCAGTGATGAAAGTGGGGCAGTCCTCCCTCAGATCTTCCCTAAGTCTCCTGTTGGGTATACAATTGTCTGTCCATGTAGCTGAATCACATCATTAGCTACTCACCCCCACTCCAAGACTCTTCATGCCCCACACCAACGTCTACTAGTATCTATCTTACATGTCTTTTGGAATCGTGGTCTTTACTCTGAAAACCTTAGATCTGTTAATGATGCCCCAAACTTACGTTTATTACACGCGGCTCATTAATTGTTCTGGATTTCCTCTATACTCATCTATTTTCATTTTCTGACCAAGACATACCTCACTGGAGAGTCTGCACAATCAGTCACGTGCTTTAGGCCCCCAGAAATCTCACTCTGTCACCTCACCCCAGGCTTCCAGCCCATCTGTATGGGCTATACCATTGTATTGCCTTGCAGGGAAAACCCTCAGCTGTAAAGGCAGGGGAGGGTTGGGAAACAAGAAAAAAATACAGTTTGATTCCTTTAAATTAAAACTGATTATTTTTTAATCAAGAAGAATTCTTAGAGTAAGTCATCAATATAAATGTAAAGTAGCTGTGGTTTCTTTTGTGGAGGATAAATTAAATTAAAAGTCTCAAGGACAAACATCAATAACAGCTTAAATAAATAGAATGTGTTGGACTGAAATGTCACTCCATTTCTATTTCAGCCTTCTGTGGGAATGCTTCTGCCAATATGTGGTTTTGGCTTTGCAAGACAAACACAGGAGAAGCTGTATTTTGTCTTTTAGATCTTCAACTGGTAAATCAGTATAACCTATCACTACTGAATTGGTTAAGCCTAATTATTTCGACCTTCACATATGCCTTCAAACCAGGATTACTCATCCCTGTACTTCAAGGTCAACCTAATAAAAATAAATGCAAGATACCAAAGCATCTTTGATGCAGAACATATAGGCTCTCCCTCTCTTTCACTGTGTTTAAATCCTCATGGAGTACCTGCGTGGCTCAGTTGGTTAAGCGTGGGACTCTCGATTTCAGCTTAGGTCATGATCTCATGGCACTGAGATCGAGCCCCGAGTGGGCCTTTACGTTGATATTGTGGAGCCTGGTTAAGATTCGCTCTCTCTCTCTCTGCCCCTCCCCGGCTTGTACTCTTACTCTCAAAAAAAAAAAAAAAAAAAAAATTCTTATGATTATCCGGGTTGTAATCTGAGCAATTCTCTGCTAGACTAATCTGGAGTCACTCATGTGTCTGCAATCATCTGACAAGTCAATTGTGGACAGCTTTATTACCACCTGGCAATTCAGACTGGCTGTACCTGTCACTTCGCTGGCGTCTCACTTCCACAGCAGGATAGTTCAAGTTTCCAGGAAGGCAAGAACAGAGCTACAAGGCCTCTTAAGACCTATGGAGAGTTTACAGTGCCACTGCTGCCACATTTTATTCATCAAAGCAAGTCACGAGGCCATCCCAGATACAGGGAGGTGAAGAAATAGACTCCAGCTTTTGATAGGAGTAGCCAACACACATTGCAAAAGGGTGTGGATACAGGGAAGAGTGATTTATTATAACAATCTGTCATGCCACTATACTGTTTCCATAAAGACACTTTAGAAAGAACTCTTTTATCCTCATGGTCTTACCATTCTTGATTTTAAAATACTATGTTAACCAAAGAATTGTAATTCTTACAATCAGCTCAAAGTATTCAGAGAATTATGTGGAGAATTTCTAAAGATGACAGCTTTCCAGATGTTGAGGATTCCTAGTCAAACATTCAACTGTTTAATAATAAATTTGTAGTCTATGGGAAATGGTTAATGGTTTTTCTGAATTTGAAACGGAATTTCCTTACCCAAAATCTTTTTATTTTCTTCAAGAAAGCCATTGGCTACATAATTCTTAAGATATTTTATCTAAAGCAACCCACCCAAACCAAGTCTTGGATACATTCTTTTGTTTAAAGGATTTTTAAATAAATATTAAAAGGGCAAAAGCTAGAGAAAGGATAGTATTATTGCAAATTATTGATTTAAAAAGGAAATGATGGTTGTTTGACTCATGTGAACTCAGAATGCCCTTCAAGGGAGGGATCACTCTGGTTCTCCTAATCCTGCATATTCACAGTGCTAGAATGTTACTAGATTTCTTTTTGTTCTTGTAGTGCTGCGATCATGTTCTATCCCATGTGGAATCGGGGACAATACTGTCTTCCCCCATTTTGTGCCACATTATTTTACCTGTGGCCCCAGGCTCTGCTACTTATACTCCTATGTCTCACAGTTCGAAAAGGAATTTGAAAAGTCCAGTCGATCTCAGCCTGCATTTTCTCCAGACTGTTTATACTTCCTCCATGAGGATGGCATAGGGTAATTGTAGCAGTCAGGGTTAGGAAAACAGAACCGATTGGATATATGCAGATATATATTAGAGGAGATTTATTATAGGAATTGGCTCACTTGGTTATAGAAGCAAAGGAATCCCAGTCTTCCCTCTGCAAACTGGAGAATGAGGAAACCAGTAGTATAATTTAGTCCCAGTCTAAAGGCATCAAAACCAGGGTTGGGCAATGGTGTACCTCCAAGTCCAAAGGCCCAAGAACCAGGAGCTCAGATGTCCGAAGGCAGGAGATAGATGCCCCGCCTCAAGAAGAGAGAGGATTCAGCCTTCCTTGGCCTTTTTGATTTTGGGGGCCTTCAGTGGCTTAGATGATGCCCGCCTACATTTGTGAGCGTAGATGTCTTTACTCGGTCTACTGAAGCAAATACTAATCTCTCCCAGAAATACCCTCAGAGACTCACCTAGAAATAACGTTTCACTAGCCCTTTGGGCATCCATTAGCTCTGTCAAGTTAACACAAAAATTAACGATCACAGTAATGACCCAGGCTACTTTTCCCATTGCCCACTTTTCTCTCTATTTAAGCAGGCGCACAAAGATTCACCCCGACATCTCCTAGGCAACTTTCCCCACTGAAAATTAGCAGGTACAGTTCTCTCCAAGCAAACAGACATTGGGGAAAGATGGTAATCTGTTGATTTCACCAGCTCATGAGACACCTTAAGACATACCTGAAGTTTAATTTAGACTCAGCTAAGATTTCAGGCATATAACATATATGTTAGGTCATAACATTAATACTTGATTTTCAGGGTTTCTCAGACAGGAAAGTCAAAGTCTAGAATATATAGTATAAAATCATGGGACAGGTAACCCTCCAATTTTCCATAGTATTGTGGAACTTTCCTTTGAATAAACTTTTTGAAAATACATTGAGGAAATGGCATAGTATGGTGAAGAGTTTGGAGTTAGACAGATCTTGGTAAACTAGTTCTTTCTCAAATTAGCGTCATGTTTTAAGGCATGTTTTCTTCACCTGGAAAATAAGGATAATAAAACTTAATGTAGGATTATTTGAGGGATTAAAGAAGAAAATGTGTGTAAGGCTTCTAGCACCCTATTTAGTAAGAGGTAGCAGTCTTTTGATACCAAGAAGCTAGCCTGTTTTTGCAATCTAGCAAACTACTTCGGGCTGGAGAGAAAGTTACCTTTCTGATTGTATGTATATTAAAATGGTAATTTCTATATATCATAATTTTATATGGAAATGTCAATTTGGATATTATTTTAATTTTTAGTATTGTTATTAGAGAAGAGCGATGGTAGATAAGAGATATGAAATAGGATAAGATATCCCTACTATGACAGCACTTTAAAAGGAGAGGGGCACCTCGGTGGTTCAGTCGGATAAGAGGCTGGCTTCTGCTCAGGTCAAGATCTTGGGGTTTGTTAGTTGGAGCCCCACATCCGGTACTCTGCTGTCAGCACAGAGCCTGCTTCAGATCCTCCCCTGCCCCCCTCTCTCTCTCTGCCCTTCAGCCACTCTCTCTTTCTCTCTCTCTCAAAACTAAACTGTTGTGGGTTTTTTTGTTTTGTTTTGTTTTGTTTTGTTTTTAAGTAGAAAACACTGGGGCACCTGGATGACTTAGTCGGTCAGGCATCCAACTCTTGATTTCAGCTCAGGTCATGATCTCACAGTTCATGAGTTCGAGCCCTGTATTGTGCTCTGCGCTAACAATGTGGAACCTGCTTGGGATTCTTTCTCCCTCTCTCTCTGCCCCCCCCACTTGCTCTTTATCTCTCTCTCAAGAAAAAAAGTAGAAAATACTACTTTTTCTACTTTTAGAAAGATATGAGGCATTAGCATTCAGGCAGCAGGCATTTACTAAACACTCAATAGGGAGGAATACAGTCAAGGGTGCTGAGGATAGAGAGCAGAAGGAGACATGATAATCCCTGCCCTCGTGAAAGGGAGGCAGACAATGAAGAAATGCTATACTGTACATAGGAGCTGAGAAAGGAACATCTGGGTCAAAGAACATAAGTTTTGATGGTGAGGTGGTAGAAGGGGCATCTCTCTAAGGAAAGACATCTAAATGGAGACTTGAAAAATGAGAAGCATCTGGCAATATACAGACTGGGAGTACTAGTCTGGGGAAGAGCCCATGCAAAATTCCAGGAGAAAGAGCCTGGTATGTTTCAAGGCCAGGGTTAGAGAAAGGGAGAAATGTGGTAGGGACGCAGCTCGAGAGGCAGGAAGCTGGGTAAGGTGGAACCATGGCGTTCTGTGCCCTGAACCCGAAGAAAGGGTTGTTTCTTTCTTTTACAGCAGCGTCATTGAGAAAGCCAGCTAATACCACCCGGATCCGAATGTTTGGAATTCATATTGTATTTGGTATTTAACAAATGATGTATTATTAACCACTGAACTACCAACTGCCATTCCTAATACAAAGAACGAGCCTCTTGACCATCATTCTGTCTGCCTGCTTGATTTTGCAAAAGACCTATTAACTATAATCTCCCCTAGCTATAGTCAATGTTACAGGACCTGCTTTTGTCTGCAGAAATAAGAAGTACTGTATTTTGTGAAAGAGAAGGCAATACGGCTGTCCCTGCAAAACACACAAACTCTTCAGAATTCTATCCAAGACTAAAGTTGACCTCTTTGCTTTGTGTGAAAACCAAGGACTCCATCTAACTTTCTTATCTTCTTCTAGTTGCCAATTTTTTTTTTTTTTTGGGGGGGTAATATTTCACCTCAAGCGTAGATGATGGGTATGATCTGGTCATTCCATCTTCTCTTCTTGAAGCAAAGAAGTTTTCATGTGACTCACTGCCAGTCATGATGACAGACTAACACTGGAGAGAAGGAAGAGGTAGAAGAAAGATCTTTAAAACCGAGATGTTGTCCCCTTTGGAGATCTCTGGTCTCTAGCTGCTTTTGTACTTCTGACGTTCGGAGGTGACTCAGGGGATTGTGTCCTTAGATTTTATTCTTGAGGGGAAAGCTCATAATTTTCCCTTTCCTTCTTTCACAATCTGCCTTTTCTCAATAGCACATGGGCCTCCAGGGAAAGCCTTGACTTTGGGAACCAAAGACATTATGCTCTAACGCAGCTTCGCCTCAGAGTGCCAGTCCGAAGTGTGCTGTAGCCAGACGTTTGAGACTGTTTTCTCATTGGGAAGTGAGAAGAGTAATCTCTACTCCTTCACAGAATTTGGGTGGAGAATGTATGAAAAAATATATGTATGTTACTTTGTGAGACTAAGCAAAAACCAGGGGGAGAGGAAGAGGGGAAAGGAAAAAAAAGACACAGAGAGTGAGGGAGATTAAACATAAGAGACTCTTAAAGACTAAGAACAAACTGAGGGTGAGGGGTGAGGGAGGGGGGGAAGGGGGTGATGGACATTAAAGAGGGCATTAAAGATGGACATTAAAGTTGGGATGAACACTGGGTGTTATATGTAAACCAATTTGAAAATAAACTAATAAAAATAAATAAAATAAAATAATTTCACTCATCAAAAATATATATATATATGTATGTTAAAAAATATGCAGTATAAAGAGGCTTTAAATAGAAGGTATGACGCACAATGTATTTTACAAGTAGAGGAGAAAAAATCAGTTATTTAATTTCAATATTGTTTATAATCATATAATCAATAATCAAGCATATGATCAATTTTTGGTGGATAGAAAATTAATATATATTATGATTACCTTTTATTCTATTAAAATCTGGGAGGATAACAGAAACTATATACAAAAGTAGGTATTATAGAAATAAAACTGTGTTAGTAATTACATTTTTAAGATAAACTATTGGCTCTTTTTAACCATAGTATGGACAGCCAAAGGGTGCCTGGGCAGCTCACTTGGTTAAGTGACTCTTGGTTTTGGCTCAGGTCATGTTCTCAGTTTGTGGGTTTGAGCCCCTCATCAGGCTCTGTGCTGGAGGTGCAGAGCCTACTTAGGCTCTCCTCTTCTCTCTCTCTGCCTCTCCTGTGCTCTCTTCTCTCAAAATAAATAAACTTTAAAAAAAAGAACAGTTGAAAATATCTCAGTTGTTATCACATTATTTGTAAGTAGCAGATTTAGGGCAGAAGCCATGCTTCTTTTGATAATTCTAGAGAACAATTTCTGTCTAATGTCATCTTAGTTTTGTCAGATTTGTGACTGTTTTTCCTTCAGTAGATTTTCCTCATCAGGAAACTGATAATGTTCTCAAACGTTTAGTTGAATATGCAAACAATTACTGCTTTGATTGGGCAAGATATTAATGCCATACATTACCTGTCTGAGGGATAGGAAATTGAAAATAAGTTGTTTACTTTTATATCCTGTTAGCAAAGAGTTTTGAATGACATGTTATTAATTTCATGAAATAGAAAATGTCTAGTACAATCAATTGTAACCAGGCTTTCCTACAATAGACTTGTACCATCTCATCTATTTTAGATTATAAAATTGCACAAAAGTTGTCATGCAAAGCCATCTTACAGTGTTTCCTATTAGTCATCTACAGTGTTCAGATCTAGGAATTGTGCAAGGCTGGAATCTGATGGTACGAAGTAAAAGCAAAGCGAAGAGCTTGGGTGAAAATCTGTCAACCTGGTGGATATTCCCCTGGCAAGTGAGCCGGACAGACACAGCCCTTGATACATCTTGAGGAGTTAGCAAGAGACTATTGGAATAATTTGGAGTTTGCGTGGTCTCACCCTGATTATATTTTCTATCTCTCAGGAATTAAGGGCAGGGACCCTGGCTTATGCTGACTGCTTCTACTGATCTCATGGCATTAGGGAAATAAAAAGAAATTTTACCCCACCAGTTGCTGAAGATTAGAGAACCTACTAAAATTAAAGTGTGGATATAAGCACTTTCCCCAGGGACCTCAGAAAGGTGAGTGCGGGTGGACTAGAAAGTATGGACCCCTGTAGCGAAAGAGGAGCTGCCAATCTTGAACAAGCTGTACAGTTTGAGGCATACTTACCTGGCCTACCCCTTACCTAGCACTTTTCTACTCTCTCTTCATGAGCCACCCCAAGTGTCACCTCTTCTGTGAAAATTTTCCGAAGGATGTCTCCTCAAAAAGTCAAGGCTCCTTCTACTCTGGTCCCAAGTGTATAACTCAGTATTGGCACTAATCACATTTTAATATGAGCAGCTCATTTATCCCATAGGACAGTTTTGTCCCCCAGGGGATACTGGGCTGTGTCTGGAAATATCTTGGTTGTGACATCTATAGAGAAGGGGGCATGCTACCAGCATCTATTAGATAGCGGCCAGGGAGACTGCTAAACCTCCCGCAATGCACAGGGCAGCCCCCCACTAGAAACAGCTGTCCTGCTCAAAAAGTCAGCTGGAATGAGACCGAGAAACACTGTAACAACTCATTTGAAAACTCAGTAAGTATCAGAGCCTGCACTAGGTTCAGAAGAAAGAGAAAAAGAGCAAGTAACAAGGTCAGGTTACTTGTTTACCTGGCTATCTCTCTCCCTCTATGGAAGTGATGATGTTGTTCAAGCAGAAACCATGCCTGTGAGTCTCCCATATGACCAGCTTGTTGACCGAATGGGTAGCACAACTGTCCATCCATTCCCTCTGTTCCTCAAGACTAGGAGTCCCTGTGGGCTCTGATCTCCCACTCCCAGTTGATTCCCAAGTCCTGCAGATGTTACCTCCCCCAGCCCACCTGCTAGAGGTAGCTTAAAAATTTCCACTGCCCTTTACCTACCGTTACGGTAAAGGCTAAATTCTTCCCAGGCTTTTCGAGTTCTTTCTCTGCTACTTCCTTAGCATCGTCACACACTAGTCCCTTCTCTGACTTCTTGTTTTCTGCTTTCCAATGATATAAGCTTCCTTTCAGGTTCCTGGGCTATTTCCCATTGCTGGGCCCTCCGACACTATTACCTCTGTCTGGGTTCTGTTTTCTTTCCTTTGTTTTCCTGTTTAAATCCGACTCATCTGTCTTCAATTTTTTCTTCCTCAGAGATACTTTCTCTGCTCACACCCTGGGTCTGTGCTCTCCCCAGACCCTCATGGCCCCTTTCTTCATAGCATTTGTCACTGAAAGTATGCCTTAATTTTTGTGATCACATTTGCTTTTGCTCACCATTAATCTCCAGCAATTCTAAACGGCCCCACTTTAGAACTCATTAAACACTTGTCGAATGAACAAATAAATAGAGGAAGGAAGGAATTTGTGAATCTGTGAATCATGTTACACTTATCAGTTGGCAAAAACAGTTTCTGACATTATTCGCAGTGTTATGTTTTATTTTGTTTTGTTTTGTTTTGGAGTAAGGACATATGTTTTATTCGCTTATTTTTTTTAATTAAATTCAAGTTAGTTAACTTCTAGTGTAATAATGGTTTCAGAAGTAGAATTTAGTGATTCCTTACTTACATATAATGCCCAGTGTTCATCTAAACAAGTGCCCTCCTTAATGCCCATTATCTATTTAGCCCATCCCCCACTCACCCCCCCTCCAGCAACTCTCAGTTTGTTCTCTGTCTTTAAGAGTCTCTTATGGTTTGCCTCCTTCTCAGTTTTTATCTTATTTTTCCTCCCCTTACCCTCTGTTCATCTGTTTTGTTTCTTAAATTCCACACCTGAGTGAAATCATATATTTGTCTTTCCCCAACTTATTTCACTTAGCACAATACCCTCTAGTTCCATCCACGTTGTTGCAGATGGCAAGATTTCATTCTTTCTGATCACCAAGTAATATTCTACTGTATGTCAACTTGAACTAGAATTTGAGAAGATGCTTCATGAGAAAGAATTCCAACGAAAAGCTTGGCTTAGGGAAAGAAATCTCTGATACAGCACAGCGTTTGTCTGAGGATTTAGTAAAGAATGTGACTGTGAGAAATGCAAACCTAAAAGGCATCCCACTAAAATGTAGTAAGACAGGGGGCACAATGCTTTGACATCTTTTACCAGAGTATCGAACAGAATTTACATATGAATGAAACAAAAATGCAATTACTCATTTTTTGATGGAACCCCAAGCAACTCTGGGAACTCGAATGCCTAGAACCTATGGTGTGCTAAAGAGGGGCCAACAAACATGGGAGACCAAGCAGAAGCATCATGGGCACCTGGCAGAGGTGGTGGGAGCTGGCAAGGGCAATAGCAGTCTATGGCAACATGTGAATTGTTCTGAAGTTCTCAGAAAAGAGTCCCAGAACAAGAAATGAAGAAAAGAACTGTGTTTGGCAATTAAATAATGGCTATCGTTGAGGGCCTGGTTCATGTGCACGGGTAAGAAGTTTATAGAGAGGTGATGTTGTGAATCTTGCATATGCAAATGGCGACCAAGAGCCATTGGAACATGGTAACTATTCTGAATGCCTACCATTTGTACCAACCGGCTGGCGAGGCCTGGGGGAAAGAGTGGGAGGACTTATGACTCATGAAATTCAGAACTTGATTCTTGATTCATACTGATCTTTTAATCTTCACATTCTTCAGTCACTTTCATGAGCTATCAGTGCTGAGTTGGTCTCTTTCAAAATATCACAGATGTGGATATTAATGTATTCTTTGCAGATTGTGCTTACTCTTCAATGGAAGTGACTATTGTCTTTCATAATTTAGTGAGGACTTTTATTCCAAAAATCAGTCACCTGCATCAGATTCCATAAGCCATGGGTCAGCCTTACCTAGAATTTAAATGAGAATCATTACTTTATTAACTTAAACTTTATCTTGGGGGCAGGTGTGGGGGAGCAGGAAGAAACATCTAATAGACTAACCATATGTTTGATATTCGAAGAACAATATAAAATCTTTTCAATTATAAAATGCTTAGAGTAGGATAACGACAAATATTTCATTTTTCTTTTATTGAGCCCATTTTTAGTCTATGTAAAGGACTTTTGTGAGGAGTCATAAAGCTGGAAACACACCTCCATATGTCATATAGTTTATAGTCTGTTCTCCTGCCACACAGATGGTGGTCTAGCACACTTTAGTATATCTTCAGGGATCCCTTCTCTCTGTGCTCATGCCAGTGCGAATATTAAAATCGCTATTCATGGAGAGAAAATACAGCCTCTTATATTGTGTTTAGATCCTAGAAGACTTTTTGGCATTCCATTATTTTTGTGTTTTGCCTTTTTACTGATACAATGGATACTTCAAGCTAAATAGGTAGGAGACGGGCCAGATTAGGAGGGACAAGATGATGGAAATAAGCCATGGCTACTGAGGTGAGTCTATTCCTGCCAAGAATTAGTGGTTTGTAAAGGGAACAGGGCACAGGCACAAATGAGAATACTATAGGTAAAAGAAAGATTGTGGTTAAGTTTGTGTGGTACGCAGAATAATGCCTCCCCCTCCCATGCACTAACCATGCCCCAATCCTTAGGACCTATGAATGGATTAGTTTAGATGGCAACAGGGACTTTGCAGATATAATTAAGTTAAGGTCCTTGAGATGAGGAGATTATCCTGAATTATCCAGGTAGGTACAACCTAATCACATGAGTCCTTAAAAATGGAGAATCTTCTCCAGCTGTGATAGGAAGGAAGGATGCTGAGTCAGAGTGAGATATGCTTCTGGAAAAACTTCGACAGAGAAGCCATGCTGCAGACTTTGAAGGTGGAGGAAAGGTCCACGAGCCAAGCCACAGCCACTGGAAAAAGCGAGGAAATGGGTTCTCCCCTAGAGTCTCCAGAAAGGAACTAGCCCTACTGATGTCCTGAGGTTAGCCCCGTAAGACATGTGCAGACTTCTAAACCTTCACAGAGGTAAGACAACAAAGTCATGCTGCTTGAAGCCACTAAGTCTCTGGTCGTATTTTATAGCAGCAGTAGAAAACGAATATGGTTAGGTCTTCCCTCTTCTGCTCTTGACTCCCTACATTTTACTCTTAAAATAACATCTGGAGTGATGCTTTTAAAACAGAAGACAGGCCATGTCTCTTTGCCGCTCAAAGTCCCCCAGTGGCCTCCCACGGTAGAATAATAACAAAAATCCTCATTGATGGCCTCTAAGGCCCTACACCGTCTGTCCCTTCACTGCTTCTGACTTTTCCCCTATCCCTCCCATCCTGACTCACTCTCATCCTGCCCCACTGACTACCTTGTTCTTTCTAGATCACACCTGGCATGCTTCTGCCTCAGAATGTGGTGCTTGGTGTCTCTGTGACTGAAAACCTCTTTCTTTTGTTAGCTGCCTGACTTGCTTCTGTACCTTTTTTAGGTCTTTGTCCCAATGACGTCCATCGAACAAATCTTTCATGACCACAAATAAATTGGAATTGAAACCTCCTATTTTCACCCCCAGAGTGACGTACTCAATTCTCTTGCTTTATTTTTTGTCACAACACTTTTACATATAATCTGCAACACCATTTTACATACATCACTTATTAATACTGTTCATTATCTTCCTTCCTCCATTAGAATGTAAGGCCCTCGAGGGCATGGAGTGTTTTCTATTTTACTTTATACTAATACTTTATACTAATAATTACTTGCTGATTCTCCAGTATCTAGAATGTTGCCTGGCATGTAGTTGACACTGAATACATATTTTTTGAATACATTGAATTAAAATGATATGGGAATTAAAAAGAGGGAATCACCTCTTTTTGCTAATTCTATCCTTAATTCTATAACGACATTTGTATTCAACACAACCAAAGTATAAGCATTTTAAAAAATATACCTCTCTACACAAATCCACAAATCAGGAATTAGAGTTTAGGTTGGTTTTACTTAAGACTCACAATTAGTCTTTCTCTAGCTGAAGATCTCTCTTGAACTTATTTCTCAAACACTTAGCATTGGTACCATGTATGAATATCTGTGATTACGAAGTTTGCCTTGCTGCCCTGTTTGTTGCACTCATTCGGTCTTGTCGGATCGGCATATACTGAATTATGTATGTGCTATCTTTCCACACCTCTTCTTAACTAGAGTACATTGGACACAAAGGCTCTAACTCATTTCTCTATCACTAACAATTAGCATGGTAACCTGGAATGTAGTTTGTCAGCACACACAAAGGTATTTTCTGATCGAATTTCTTTCTTCCTTCTCCCTTTATTTCCATTCCTACTTCAGTAAAATTTGCTAAGCCTTCCCTGGAGTTAAGTCTCCCTTTCTCACCCCAAATCAATATAGGTATCATTTACTTTGGGGGTTTATTGATTCACTGTACATAGGTTAAAGAGTTCATTACTGGGTTGGCATTTTATCATGAAACTTTATCAGTGAATGTTGTCGTTCTCACAGAATAATAGCTCTAAACTTTTCTGCTGTCTGCCACGGAAACTGTTTCTTTTCCCAATTAGGGTTTCTACCAAATATTATTTAAAAAAAAATTTTTTTTCCAAATGAGAGTCCTGACTGGGCAGGGTATTGAGGCTAATTTATCACAGAAGGCTAATGGTGCTTTATATTTCATAGCACTGACATCTGTTACCTCACAGGAATCTCATCACAGTATAAAGCATGCGTCGGGTAAAAATTGACTATAACTTAGGTTTAAACAAAGCCTAAGGTTAAGCAATTACTAAGGAACTTGAGGCGATGGTGAGGGCGGTGAGGCACTGTGGTGTTGTATTGTATTGTGACGCCCAGTACTGAGACGCTGATCTGGTGTTTTCCCAATGAGCCGGGTTCATTTTCTGTGGTAACCTCAGGTAGACATCACCTAGTCCTTGTAAATTTTCATTGAAAGAAAGTGCAACTCTTTAGAAGTAAGCTATTCCATTTTCAGTCTATCACATGTAAGGCAGCTCTTATACTCAAGGGGAAAAACATCTATGTTTGAGTGATTTTTATCAACTGGTTGGAACATAAAGTACTGGGAAAACACAAAATACTTTCTATTCTTGTCCGCATTTGACAATAGAGGTAACAACACGGTATAGGTATAGCCTTGATAAAGAATCTCTACCTTAGGTGTAATAATTCCATTATAGAAGAAATCATGTGAATACGTTACAGAACAGTGTTTCTCGAATAAAGAGTAGGAACATACTAGCATCACGACCTCCGGGAACCACCGTACTTCATGGGAAATAGGAGTTTGGCCATATTCCTCATGTGTATTAAACAGAAAAAAAGACTGAAAGTTGCTGCTACAGGGAATGATTTCCATCTCTCCAATGATGGTATTAACACTCCACTTTTGAGCTTTGATAGACATTTCTTATGAGTGCCCCCAATGGCAAAGTAGCTCTGCCAGGCTACTTGCTTTTTCTTTAAGCTAGACAGACATGTCTGCCTGCTGATGGAAGTTCATAGTGAGCATGAAAACTGTAACTGTCCTCTCGAATACAAATTAAGTTCATGGACGGCTTGTTGTCTGCTACGTGCAGAACCCCATGCTTGTCCTCTAAGTGCTATAGAGGCAAGGAATATTTCAGAGCTAGTTACCACACCTGCAGAGAAGTCTCTCTAGGGATGCTGGGTGGTTTTTGAGCAAGAAAGTTAGGGAGAGTCACTCCACCACGAAACAAGAATTCTTGTGTATGTTTCTGCAAATGCATCAAGATTGAAGTGCCTGCTGTTGTTAGTGTTCTGCCTTAATGAGCATTAACTTAACTTTAAAACAGCCCACCAAACAATTTTCTGTAAACAAGCTTCTTAGTTAAATGCCTTATTTTGTGATTGCGGAAAAGGCATTTAGTTGTAAACTTGCCTACATGATTTGATTTAAGAATATTTATATTCTATTTTACTCTGGAAACTACATTGAGACATTATCAAAAGAGGAATATAATAAAGCAAACAGATTACATATACTTACTTAAGTCTTTTACATTAAAGTTAAGCACTCAGAGTTTCAAATACTTAAGAGACAGTTTAAGAGAACACTATTTCATTTTATGCTTTCAGAGAATGGGACCTATTTCTAATTAAAGTGCAATAAAAAGCAAATAACTAGAAAATTATTTCCAAAAAATTTTGTTAAGGTAAATGCTTATTTAATAACATTTGAAGGATAATAACTCAATGCAGGATCATGTTTATTGTATATTACTCATTTATAAAATTATGCCTCACAGCCTAAAATTGCTGATAGAAATTGCGAAATTGCTTTTCTTTCAAGAGATGTTTTGACTTTTTAGGATATGGGGTCTGGGAAAGAAAAAGTCAACAAAGAAAAGCTGATTAGACTTTTTTGAGGAAAAGGAGGAGTATAATATTATTTTCTTGGCTTTTCGAGTAGTAGTATAAGTGAGTCTGAAATATTTTGATTATTTTCATGTGCAACTAATTTTGTTTTTTTTTAATTTTTTAGAATAATTTATTATGAAGCAGTAGGTAAATGAAACATAATCTTTTTTTAAAGTGCCCTCCTTCACTTGTTGGGATGAGCCCTGGGTGTTATATGGAAACCAATTTGACAATAAATTCTTTAAAAAAATAAATAAAATAAAATGCCCTCCTTAATGCCCATTGCCCATTTAACCCATCCCACCACCCACACATCCTCCAGAAACCATCAGTTTGTTCTCTGCATTTAAGAGTCTCTTATGGTTTATTTTTATCTTATTTTTCCTTCCCTTTCCCTGTGTTCATCTGTTGAGTTTCTCAAATTCCACATACGAGTGAAATCATATGATGTTTATCTTTCTCTGACTGAAATAGCAACATAAGACCCTCTAGTTCCATCCACGTTGTCGCAAATGGCAGGATTTCATTCTTTTTCATCACCGAATAGTATTCCATTGTAAATTTTGGTGTAATTTTAAATGAAATAGCCCCCTCTTCCTGGAAGTCTTTCCTGATTCTTCATCTAGAATCAATTATTCCTTTCTCTTCTCCCCTGGAATTTCCTTGAGTTAAATAACATTTTAGTTAGCTCTGCGTGTGGTTTGCCAGCACGTATTATGGGGAACAGGGATGGGAAGGATAAGGAAGAGAATAACAAATACATGTATAATAAAGTGCTTACAGCAAAAGAAAAAATAGAAAGCTGTAGAAATAACCATCAGAGGCCAACTCTACCCAAGTATTAGAATTAAAGAAGGAACCATAAAAGAGTTGAAATTAAGAACTAGGACTTAATAACAGCAGGGACTTGAGGGTATTTCTGAAGGACAGATCAGCTTGAGTAAAGTCAAGAATGTGTAGAAGCATATACCTACAAGGGGAATCTGAAAATCAGACCCTGTGTCTGTTACATAGGGTACATATGGCATATGGACTTAAGTGAGCCTGGAAAGTTAGGCTGTGGTGAAATTGTGAACAATTTCAAATGTCAGGCTAAGAAGGCTGGACTTAGTCTTGCCTATATTGGAAGTTGTAGATGGCATTCACCCACACTACGGTGGACTGCCTTAGAACAGCGTCTGTCTCCACTCACATGTTTTTAAGCTAGACTCGATGCCCCAGGATATACCTCAATGCATAGCATAGTAATCTTATAAATGTTTGTTGAGTGAATGTGTGAATGCATGAATCATGCGTGAAACCAGATTATTTCTATAAAATTAAAAGCTAAGGTGCAGGAGAGGAATATGTCATGCAATAGTCTCAAAACAAGAGGAACAGAAATGTAGAGTTAAAAGCATCTTTGCCTTGTAAATAACTTTTAAGCGTGAAAAAAAAGAGGACATTTTCATTACTTCGTTCCATTTTTCTGGAATGTATACAATATGCAATTTGCTTGAAGCTGAATTTAATTAAGATGCACGGTATCTTTATTTTAACTTCCTTTATTTGAGCCAGATTCCTCACTGCTACTGTAACCTACAGCTCCTTTTAACAGTAGAACTGAAGAGAAGAAAACATATCAGTTCTACCTGAGATCATCCCTGCTGACCCGCATCCCATGATGGTTAGCAACTATTGTTGATGTTTGGCTCTAAGTGCTTGTATGTGAAAAAACATGCAGATAACCCAGCAGTAAACATCACGGCAAGGTGAAAACACATTTCTAATCTAAGTGCCAAAACAACCCAGCAAACGATGGAGAAATGTACAGGTATAGAGTATTTTATAATCAGATTTTGAAAACTTGGTCCTGAGATGTAAAATGCTTACTTCAGAAAGACAGTGAAGTGACAGATGGGTGCTCATTTTTTTTTCCTTTGAAGTTAGGAATGCATTTTTACAAAAGCACCTCCTTCATCTCTGAAGCGTATTTCTAGATAGGAAGAGGGAGAGTGCCATCCTTTGTAGGAACTGCAAATAAACTCCACTCTGCCATTGTAATTAGCAGAGAACCTGACTTCTACTGCACAGATACCATATGTTTCCACGAATAGGTGGACTTTGTGAGACTAAGCAAAAACCAGGGGGAGGGGAAGAGGGGAAAGGAAAAAAAGACACAGAGAGGGAGATAAAACATAAGAGACTCTCAAAGACTAAGAAAAAACTGAGGGTAAGGGGGATGAAGGAGGGGGGAGAGGGGGTGATGGGCATTAAAAAGGGCACATGTTGGGATGAACACTAGGTGTTATATGTAAACCAATTTGAAAATAAACTATTATAAAATTAAAAAAAAAATGAAAAATGAAATGATCAGGACTCAACCAATATTTGGCAAGTTGTCTTAAGGACTTGGCTGTGAAGGCACAGAGTGAAGGAAACCCACAGTTTCACAGGCCTTGGTAATCTGCCTTTATAAACAAGATTGACTAATTAAGTAACCAAATAGGGAGGAAAGTTTTGAAATAAGTTGGAATTTAAAATCAAGGTATGATATCTGCTTTGGTTGTGTGTGATTTGGCCACAAACCATTAACAACAAATAACCACATGGTGCCTACCTACCCTCAAGGACACTCTTCTAACAGATGTGGATCTAAGAATGAATATAATCTTTCACCTACTCTCAAGGAGTTTAAGGGATTGTGGAGGGAAACAAGTACATTGGCAAATTGCATAGCATGAATGTATATGAAAAGGGGAGATTATGGAGAACCGTAGGAGTATATATGAAGAGTTGAGTCCCCTCACCGATCTGGGGTCCAAGGAGTCAAGGTAAGATGCCAGAGAAATGAAGTCTAAGCTGTTTTGAAGACAGGTAGGAATTATCCATTTGAAGGAAGGGAGCAACAAAATTGCAGCGATGAGCAAGAAAATTGAAGCTTTGAGAGCTTTTAACTATATAATGTAGCCAGGCCATAAAGGGCCACAAAGGGAAGAGAGATGAGGATGGAGGAAAAAGCAGAGTTGAGAATATAGAGAACAGGGAACTTAAAACATTAGTGTAGGATAAACAGATTTGTACTTTAGCTACATTCCTAAGACTAGGTTGAAAAAGACTAAGACCGGAATGAAGGCGTGTCATGACGTTATTGCAATAGTCTGAGGAAGAATGATGGGTCTCCGTCATCAGAGAGATGCAAGCAAATGTAAGGGAGGTGGGATTAACAGGTTTTTTTTTTTTTAAGTTTATTTATGAGAGAGAGAGATAGAGACAGAGCACAAGCAGGGGAAGGGCAGAGAGAGAGGGAGACAGAATCCGAAGCAGGCTCCAGGCTCTGAGCTGTCAGCACAGACGTGGGGCTCAAACTCATGAATTGCGAGATCATGCCCTGAACTGAAGTCGGACGCTTAACCAACTGAGCCACCCAGGCGCCCCTAACAGTTCTTAATAATTACATAGGGGTCATGGGGAGGAGAAGAAAAGGATGATTTCTATTTTCCCACGTGGACCACTAGGTAGGTGGTTGCACATTCTTTGAGATCTAAAACACAGAGGAGGAGCGTGGAGGCTGGTCTCTTGGGGTGAAGAGCGATGAGGAGGAAGGAGGTAAACAAAGGCGGCAGAACTTGCAGCATATCCAATAAAAACTCAAAACACTGAATTTAAATTTAGTAATTTATATAAGAACTATGAATAAATAAAAACAAAATAAGGGAAAAGCTTCTGTTCTTTATATCCTTGAGTTACCCTTATTACATATATGAAATATGTAATGCAAGCAAATGTAAGGGAGGTGGGAAATATTACATATTTCAGTGTCAAATATGAAAAACACACCTGTGGCCTCCAGAAATATTAAAGACATATTTTATAGTCTCTGGCCGGAAATCTTTTCCAAAATAGTACATTTCTATCTGTATCTTGAAAAAACACAATGTAAACCCTATTGCAACCCAAATTATTTTCTTGAATTCATATTTTTTGTTATCAAAATTATTGTGTAGTAGTTGATACTTAGAAATAATTATGTTATTAGATTCTTATTATGCTATTCTATTTAACTATAACATTGTATGTATCGTTAAGAGAATTACCTTTCCACAACATTGTTTTTGTTCAACACAAGAAAGTTTAGGTTGTTCAAGTTGTTTCTGGTGAAATTCAAATTACATTATACATTTCTGTATGGAAACTAGTCAATAGCTCATCAAGACTAAATGAATACTATTGATTACATTGGAATAACAATAAAATATTTTAAAATATAATTTGTTTCAGGTATAATAAAAGTTTGAAAGAATTATACAACATTACCTTTGCAAACATAACATGAAATACACCTATAGGAAAATAAACTAGGCAGACTTCTGACTAGTGATCATCCTACTTGAAGGCCAACAGTTTGAAAAAACTATGAGGTAACATCTGTCAAGTATGAACTACATGCTGAGGATCATGGGAAAAGTTTATCCTGCACTTTTTTATTAATTTTTTTTGCTATAGTTTATGTGATACAAAAACATTTAGTTGAATTTTTGATAAATGTATAATTTATAGACCATAAAACCCCCCTTTAAACTGTTTAGTTGTATGTTTTTAAATGTACGTACAGTTATTTAACTTACACAATCACGGCAGAAAACAAAATTCATCATTCTAAAGCCCAATCCTATGCCATTTTACAGGCAAGTTTTCTCCCAACCCGTAGCCCCTGCCACCTCTGGTCTGTTTTCTGGCTCTATAATGTCCCATATAAATGGAAGCATGCAGTATGCAGTGTTTTACATCTGGCTTCTTTCACAAGCGTAATGTATTTGAGATCCATCCATGTTGTTGTGTACATTATTTTGTTCTTTTTTATTGTTGAGGGTTGTTCCACTGTATAGATGTATTGTCATTTACCATTCCGTAAAGGGATATTTATTTTATTTTTTTTTTTGGTGATTACAAATAAACATTCACTTATGGAGTAGTGTGAAGAAAAGTGTCTAAAGTGGCTATACAATTTTGTATTACCATCAGCAATCTATGAGAGTTCCACTGGCTTGCTTTCTTGACAACACTTGGAATTGTCCATGTACTTTGCCTTAGACAGTTAAAAATAAGAAAATCAAAGCCAAGAGCAATCAAAAATAGGAAAAAAATAAGTTTTATATTTGCTTTCACTTATACCTTTTCTAGAACTCTATATTTCTTGATGTAATTTTTTTATTTCAAAAAATTTATAAAATAAAATTGTTTTATTTCAAATTCACTTAGTTAACGTATACTGTCATAATAGCTTCAGAAGTAGAATTTCATGACTCATCACTTACACATAACACCAGTGCTCACCCCAGCAAGTGTCCTCCGTAATGCCCATCACACATTTAGCTCATGCCCCTACCCACCTACCCTCCAGCAAACCTCAGTTTGTTCTTTGTCTTTAAGGGTCTGTTATGGTTTGTCTCCCTCTCTGTTTTTAATCTTATTTTTCCTTCCCTTACCTTATGTTCATCTGTTTTGTTTCTTAAATTCCACATATGAGTGACATCATATGATATCTGTCTTTCTCTGACTGACTTATTTTGCTTAGCCTAATGCACTCTAGTTTCATCCACATTGTTGCAAATGGCAAGATATTGTTCTTTTAGATCACCAAGTAATATCTCGTTGTATTCGTTCTTTTTTCTTTATTCATTCTTTTTCTTTATTCACTCATCAGTCTATGGATATTTGAGTTCTTTCCAGAATTTGGCTATTGTTGACAGTGCTGCTATAAACAACAGGGTGCATGTGCCCCTTTGAGTCAGCATTTTTGTATCCTTTGGATAAGTACCTAGTAGGGCAATTGCTGGATCATAGGCTAGCTCTATTTTTAACATTTTGAAGAACCTCTGTATTATTCTTCAGAGTGGCTGCACCAATTCGCATCCCCACCAGCAGTGCACAAGTGTTTTCCTTTTCCTGCATCCTCGTCAACATCCGTTGTTGCCTGTGTTGTTAATGTTAGCCATCCTGGCAGGTGTGAGGTGGTATCTCATTGTGGTCTTGATTTGTATTTCCCTGATGATGAGTGATGTTAAGCATCTTTTCATGTTGAGCATCTTTAATGCTAGTCATCTGGATGTCTTCTCTGGAAAAGTGTCTGTTCATGTCTTTTGCCCATTTCTTCACTGAATTATTGGTTTGGGGGGGGGTTGAATTTGATAAGTTCTTTATAGATTTTAGATACTAACCCTTTATCTGATAGGTCATTTGCAAATGTCTTCTCCCATTCTGTAGGTTACCTTTTAGTTTTGCTGATTGTTTCCTTTGCTGTGCAGAAGCTTTTCATCTTGATGAGGTTCCAAAAGTTCATTTTTGCTTTTGTTCCCCTTGCCTCCAGAGACATGTCCAGTAAGAAGTTGCTGCAGGCCAAGGTGAAGAGGTTGTTGCCTGTTTTCTCCTCTAGGATTTCGATGGTTTTGTGTCTTACATTTAGGTCTTTCATCCATTTTGAGTTTATTTTTGTGTATGGTGTAAGAAAGTGGTCCAGGTTCTTTCTTCTGCCTGTCACTGTCCAGTTTTCCCAACACCATTTGCTAAAGAGACTATCTTTTTTCCATTGGATATTTTTTCCCCGCTAAATTGCAAATTTGTTGACCAAACATTTGTGGGTCCATTTCTGGGTTCTCTGTTCTATTCCACTGATCTATGTGTCTGTTTTCATTCCAGTACCATACTGTCTTGATGATTACAGCTTTGTAACAGAGCTTGAAGTCTGGAATTTAGATGCCTCCAGTTTTGGTTTTCCTTTCCTGTACTTTGGCTATTCCCTCATGTAATTTTAAGTTTGGTTGTATCATATTCTTTCTGTATGAAAAACTTCTTTTAGAATTCCTTTAATGCAAGAATACTGGTAATAAATTCTCAGTTTATATTTGCATGAAAATATCTATTTCCCCTCTATTTTTGAAAGGAATTTTCACTGGATATAGAATTCTGAGATGATGACAGCCCCCCCCTCCAGCACCTTAAAGATATCACTCCATTTTCTTCTAATTTACATGGTTTCCAATGGGAAATGAACCATAATTCTTATTTTTGTTCTTCTGAATGTAACAAAAGAATTATTTGATTCCTTCTTTCTTTCTTTCTTTTTTTTTTTTTTTTTGGTAATGAATTGTAACTGGTTCCCATAAAGACTAGGCAGATCCTGGAGGATACTGTTTCGTGTTGAATTCAGTCAGATTTTCTTTCAGGTTCTGAAAACCCTAGTAATTCTTCTGTGCTTTATAACGACCTCAGTCTATATATTTACTTCACTATTCTTTCTTGCTTTTTTCTGTTTCTTTCTTTCTTTCTTCCTTTTTAAATAAGATTTTGTATAATAAGAAGACTTCCGTCTCTTTTTAAGTTTTTTATGTTTTTATTTATTTTTTTCGTTTTTTTTTTTTTTTTTTTTTTGAGACAGAGAGAGCATGAGAGTGCAAGCAGGGTAAGGGTAGAGGAAGAGAGAGAGAGAGAGAGAATTTTTTTAAGTTTATTTATTTTGACAGAAGTGGGGAGGGGCACAGAGAGAGGGAGAGAATCCCAAGCAGGTTCCACGCTGTTAGTGCAGAGCCTGACGTGGGGCTCAATCTCTCAAAATATGAGATCATGACCTGAGATAAAACCAAGAGTCAGAAGCTTAACTGACTAAGTCATCCGGGAATGCTTTTTTGTTTTTGAGAGAATCTAAGCAGGCTCCACGTCCAGCATGGAGCCTAATGCAGGCTTGATCCCATAAACGTGAGATCATGACCCGAGCCAAAATCAAGAGTCCAATGCCTAACCAACTAAGCCACCCAAGAGCTCCATCTTTCCGGTTTCTTGTTTAGTCTTCACTGACTGGTGTCAAGCAGGCCTGACTTTCCTAAAATAAATCTTACAAAAGTGAATAACTGTTTTTGTTTGTCTCTCAGATGTGGGATCACTCTCCTTGAGTGATCTTCTCTTCATTGCCTGGTCCTATTCTGAGCAACCTGTGTTTTCCTGGTAGCTGTTTCTTATTCTGTTCTCTACTCTCTCTCACATCATGGTGATTGGGTGGCTCCTTAGTAAACTCTTTAGAAGACTTTTCCAATGGAATATTATTTTTTAGGCAGGAAAATAAAGTTGATCTAACTCCCTCTCTGAAATATTGTCATTTACCAGCTAAAGAGCATCCAAAGGGTTTTAAACTTCTCAAGGCAACCATTGAATGGACTCTACAAAATTTGGCTCAACAGAAATATAGCATATTCCCTAGGTCCTTTGGCTTATGATGACTTCCTCATGAAATTGCACCATCATCAATGTGTAGTGACGTACTTAGAATTCTAGATTCTTAGGATTGGATAGAGCCTCTGAGACCCTTCCTACACCATTTCTCATGGGTTGATATCCAGCTTCTACCTGATGCTTCTCTCAATGACTCAGCAACCTGATTACCTTCCTCTGGACAAATTCTAGTTTTTGTGTCCTATTGAGATTTTTACAATATTGACTTCACTTACTAGAATTGGGAAAATTAATAAGGGATAACATTTTCACTGGGTATCACTGCTTTTAACAAGATAATAATGATATCTTGACTATACTACTTTCCAGTTGTATGACTTTGGGAGTTATTTAATCTCTCTTCACCTCTGTATGCTCATCTGTAAAATGGAGCCAATGATATGAATTTCTATAAATAACCTTTTAGTGTGTTATAAAAATTAAATGAGTTAACCTGAGTAGAACCATTAGAATTGTGTTTGGCACATAATAAGAATCAGCTAATAATTTGTGCGTTGGGAGGAAAATCAATCTGGAGAAGAAACAAACATAGCCGTCTATTAATGATCCCAATGTCTATGGATTTTTCTTAAAACTCAGAATTTTCAGAAAAACTTTAAAAAGACCAAATTTCATAAGGGAGTAACTTTTAGATAGTATTGTTTTATCTTTAAAAATGACAGAGTAACCTCAAAGAAATTAATAAAAGCTGCTAAAGATTGAGGTTTTTTTAAATCAGTCATATTTTGTTTTTGTTCTTATTTTCCATTATCTGGAAGCCAGCAATTGTGTTTACAATAACCCAAATCTCCTCTCCTTTCCAATTTAAATGAACCCACTTTGAATCCACTTCAGATGCGTGGTTTTATAATTTTATATTCACAACGTGCTATTCATCTTCTCTGAACTTGCTTTGCTACCACTGACAATCAGAATCCCTCAGATGAATTTCACATACACTTGAAAATTAATTCTGCGAAAGGTTGAGGAGGCCATTGAATTTTTTAAAGAACACTTTCAGCCCAGATCTCAGCAGTCATCTGACTTAATATATCCAGGCTTATCTTCCACTTTTTGAATAATAAGTATACCCATAAAGGAAATGGTAAAGGATCAATAGAGAGGAAACTTTGAAAAACCTCCTGGAGTAGATGCTTCATGATTTTATGCTGAAGTAATTCTAAAGTCGTCAGATAAATACAAATCTAGTAAGAAACACGTTGATATTAATAGTATGTTATGGATTTTTACTATTTCGTTACTTCTTTAATAAAAATGCATAAATTTCTAGATCTAAGTTTCTGAGGTTCATACACAATAATAACTAGTAATCATAAAGCCAAAAGAGAAGTTTCCAACTAGTCACGTTTTAATAAGTCATCTATTGCTCTTTAGCCATACTGTCATATTAATGAGTTTAGAATTATGCACTCTAATCATTGTGCCTATTACTTTTGATTTGTATGAGGGCCTCTTTAATGAGTATTAGTTGTCATTCTAAGAAGTTGTCAAACAATGGCATAATTTCACTACAGGTGTTACCTTAACAGTCTTCTTCTTTTTTTGATAAATTTCTGACAAAATGGATGAATCCTTAACAGCCAGAACACTAGGTGTATCACAGAGAAAATAAACATCATTTTCCATGGAGTTCAAATTAGCTATCTTATGTATTATCGAGAGAGACTAACTCAGCTGCTGAAGTAAAGCTTGATGAACTTGTTTAAAGGCATTTGCTTCCTGGGACACCCTGGTGACTCAGTTGGTTAAGCCTCTGATTCTCAATTTCGGTGCAGGTCATGATCCCAGTTCATGAGAGCCATGTGTAAAGCTCTTTGCTGACAATGCAGAGCCTGCTTGGGATTCTCTCTCTCTCTTCCTCTCTTTCTGCAAAATCAACCTCTCCCCCCACCATGTGCGTGCACAAACTCTCTTTCTCTCTCTCTCAAAATAAATAACTTAAAAAAAAAAAAGGTGTTTGCTTCCTGAAGTGTCAGGGGTGAGGAAAATGCTTTTTTGACTTTGGGCTACTTTGAATATTAAGATTGTTATGAGAATTCAAGTGAAATCATGTGAAAGTTATTTGAAAACATGAAAGCATTCTTCAAGTGTGATATGTTTTGGTAGGTTATGGCATATCATTAATATTTTTAGCAGAGTATGGATGTAATCAGATTTATTTTAGGATGATTAAATTATGTGACTAGAGTTTGAGGGATGGCCTACAATGGGGATAGATTACAGGTTAGGTTATTGGCTTGTGAGTGAATCAATGGAAAAAGAATGGATAGGACAAATAATACAGAAGTGGGTAACTTAAGTGATCATTAAAATTCCTTTAATATTGATATTCTTAATTGTTAATCTGATAAACACACGTGCATGCGTGCACACACACACACAACTATGCCTTGTCCATACATTACACACAATTTTATATGATTTTCTCTAAAATCTACAAATACTTAAACTTCATATAGAGTGTGAGAGAGAGAGAGAGATGTTTGATTTGGAAGAATGATGGCATCTCAGTAAAAATAAGAACTGCAAGAGGAACTTGCTGGTGATGGCAAGCAAAAGGCTTGGAGGTAACTTAGGAAAAATGTGACAGATAAGATGTTAGATGTTTTTAATTTTAGAAGCTAAAAGGATATACAAAGGGAAATATGCATTAGGTATACACTTTGGGGTCTTGATGTTCACGAGCATGGCCATGAACCATGCTCATAGAGTTAGTTAATTCTAACTTTGGGAGGTATCTGTGTGTAGAAGATGCATGTTGGGAATATTGAAAATTTCTGGAGTAGTTCATATCTGACCTTTTGAAAATTCTATTTTTTTCAATACCAAGAATTAAACCAGGCCTTTGGTTGTGCATTGCTAGGTCCTTATCATTACTGAAGCTCTCATCTGCAAAGTTAGTGTCATTGTGTAAGTTCCCGTGAGCTGAAACAAATCAGCCAGAAGCAATAAGAGGAAAGGGTTAGCACTGCCAGAAATTGGAGGTTAAGGACCAAAAGAGTGATACTAAACATCACAAAAGAAGCTGTAATTAGTCCAGGTATAAAAATGAGATTAATTAGTTCAAGAATAGGTGAGAACCTAAGGAGTCAGTAGATAGAGGTTAATGGTTTGGGGCTATTTCTTTCTTTTATATATATATATATATATAATCGTTTATTTTCAAATTGGTTTACATATAACACCCAGTGTTCATCCCAACACGTGCCCTCTTTAATGCCCATCACCCCCTCTCCCACCCCCTAACCCCCCTCACCCTCAGTTTGTTCTTAGTCTTTGAGAGTCTCTTATGTTTTATCTCCCTCCCTCTCTGTGTCTTTTTTTCCTTTCCCCTCTTCCCCTTCCCCTGGTTTTGGCTTAGTCTCACAAAGTCCACCTATTCGTGGAAACACAGCAGGTTGCAAGGAGGCTCTTTTTAAAGATATTGGGCCAAATCTGATAGTAGGACATATTTATCAAGGTAATCAGCCCATTCTCCATCTTCACTATGTTTTTCATCAATGTCTCCCTTTCTAACTATGTACAAATCTCAAGATACACTGCTAACAACCAACCTTACCAACTCTTATCACTAAATAATGCTTTCTTCCATAAGCAGTAGTAACTTCATTTCCTGAACACATACAATGCTATCTTTTCTTTTCTTAACTGCATTATAACGTAACAAAAAAGATGCACGAGCCATAAGTTTATATCTTTTGAATAATGCCATTTTTTATATATCTTCATCAAATCTTTTTCTAATCAATTTTTTTTAATCATGGTGTTAAATAAGTTTATTATAGTCAGTTTCAATAAGCCATGGAGATATTTTGTTCCAAAGGCATTGAAGGGAATCTATTTTATAAGTGAGAAACTTTTTTATTAATGGTATTTAGGATTGGATCTGATTTTCGCCCCATTAAAACATTTTAAAATATTAACAAAAGACAAGTTTGGGAAATCATACCTGCTTTGATACTGATAGAATGATGGTTCATTAAACACCATCAGTTCTGCCAGTAGAAACTAAAAGATGAAGGAACATTAATTCCTTATTTAGAGAACCAGTTGCCAAAATATGGAAGTATGTGAGTTTTAATTCATTCAACGGGTATTTATTGAGCACTTACCATATGCCAGGGACTTTTTAACCTATGTTTCTCTGAAGAAACCGGGTGAATTTCAACTACGAGGCAAGTGAATTCAGATTACAGTGCAAATAATAAAGTTTACAATAAAAAGATATTATAACATGAAGCCAGAATCTTTTATTCCTATAAGAACAAAATTGAATTGGATCTAGTTAGCGACACCTCTCACTGTGGTTTGCGGGAAAAATGATGTATTCATTTTCAATTGTTCTTCAGAAGACTGTATCTCTGAGCACTAAATCAGAAGAATTTCTCGGTAAAAATTAGTTTAAGTCTGGTTTGTATTGATCTATGACTTAAAATGTAGGAGGTACCATTATAGTTAAAGAATATTTTTCACAACTTCTGACACGTATCTGGTATTATTAAACTTATGAGGGGATAAGGAAAGTCCTAAGTGAGACCTGTATCCAACTAAAAAATAAGCAGTAATGGGTCACCTAGGCGGCTCGGTCACTTAAGCATCTATCTTTTGATTTTGGCTCAGGTCATGATCTCATGATACATGGGTTTGAGCCCCACATCGGGCTCCACATAGAGCCTGCTCGGGATCTTGTCTCTCTCCCTCTCTCTGCACCTCCCCAGTTGGTGCTCAAATGCACTCTCTCTCTCTCAAAATAGATAAATAAACTTTTAAAAACAAAAAAGCTGTGAGGACCAAAAAGAACTATAAATTCCTTAGAGATCTAAACTCATGCTTTTAATGATATGTATCAGAATTTATTTCAAATTAAGATTGATTGTCCTTAATGCCATGTTAGAAGGTGGAGAAGGTAGTAGAATTAGAAACTTGAAATTGGTGCCTAGTCATTGCCTATCAAGGAGTTCCTTACCAGAAATCCAATAAGCCTAGGGTTTTTTTTACTTACGTCTAATTTGAAAAATCATTTGGTATATGGATGTTCTATTTTCTCTTGCTTCCCCCAGTGAACAAAAAGTAGTATACTAATATTTTGTTACTGTATAGCAGAAAGTTCGTGACCTTTGGAGGGAGCCAAGCAGGTCTTGGTTTGATTATCTGATCCTCCTTGCACTGCTTTATATCATTTTAGCTCAGTTATTTAAACTTTTGGAATCTTACTTATTTACTAGAAAGAATGCATAGAATGTACACAGTGCCTGCCAGTTTCTTTCCCTTTTTGTGTTGGATATTCGGTACCCGTAATTCATCCGTTCAGTTATTCATTTAACCAGTTAATTCAATTCAATCCATGAACATTGAGCATCCACCCAATGCCAGACGCTGCGTTAAGCATTGGGGAAGCAGCAGTGAAATAAAAATGCCTCGCCTTTAGGGAACTTATATTCTTATGTGTGAGATGTTATTGCATTCCTTTCTTTTTACTATTTTTTAATGTTTATTTTTTTTATTTTTTTTAATTTAAAATAGTTTATTTTCAAATTGGTTTACATAAAACACCCAGTGTTCATCCCAACATGTGCCCTTTTTTGATGCCCATCACCCCCTCTCCCCCCCCATCTCCCTCACCCTCAGTTTGTTCTTAGTCTTTGAGAGTCTCTTATGTTTTATCTCCCTCCCTCTCTGTGTCTTTTTTTTCTTTCCCCTCTTCCCCTCCCCCTGGTTTTTGCTTAGTCTCACCAAGTCCACCTATTCGAGAAAGAGAGAGCAAGAGACAGAGCATGAGTGGGGGAGGGCCAGAGAGAGAGGGAGACACAGAATCTGAAGCAGGCTCCAGGCTCTGAGCTGTCAGCCGAGAGCCCGACGCAGGGCTCAAACTCACAAACCCGCTTGATCATGACCTGAGCTGAAGTCGGATGCTTAACCAACTGAGCCCCCAGGTGTCCCTATTCCATTCTTATTAGGAAAGTTAATCACATGCTTACATCTGAAGTTATAAACATATAATTATAAAATTATTTAAGCTAAAATATTTCTATTTCTAAATCCATCTTTCTTTTTTCTCTTACTTCCTTTCTTTTAGGTCTTTCTGTTTTCCCTTCAAACTACATACTTAAACTTGAAATGAGTTAGAGGGCTGGGTGATGACAGCCCTCTACAAAAGTGTAAATCCCTACCTTCAAGAAGCTGAATGTCACAGTAAGGAAAGAAAACATGTAATTATGAGTAATAGCTCAAATCATGTTATACAACATAATCACACATTAAATGATAAATAACAATGTAGCCAATGCACATTCAGAGGAGGGATAAATATAAGTCAATGGAATTTGCCAAGTAAACTTCAAAAAAGAGGTGGAATTTAAGCTGTTAAAGAATTAGTAAATTTTAGAGACTTGGAGAAAGGAAGGACAATCATGATAGGGTAACTTATTTTTTTTCCTCTCAGCTCCTAATGCCTGGGTTCTTAATTAGTATCATTACTCTAGTTGTGCTAGATTTCAGATTGATAAAACACCTGTCAATTTACCAAAGCACAACCTGGAAACAAACTAAAGATTTTTGTTGGCTTCATCAATAAACCATATTTCCCAAGTATCATTTTTGATTATTCAATTTATTCAGCTATAAATGAGAGAGATCCTTACAGTTTTGCTTTTAAATAACAGAATACATAGAGTGTCCTTAGACCGCCATTGGTCAGGTAGAGTCCACCCTCTACTACGGAGGCCAGAAGGTAAGGTATGTGTCCACAGCCTCTTGGCAATTTGTTATGACTGACAAGCCTCAGTTCGTTCTACTTTGATGGTTAGGGTTGCCCACCTGAGTTAGAGACGCGTATGCAGGTTGCAGTCCTCTAGCTCTGAAATACTCCACCCCAGGGCATTTCAAGAGAGGGCTTTAAACCCCACTTTCCACCCTTTACTTCCTGCGAGGGCCATTCTCTGAGTACTTTCAGAACGCGTGCAGCAGTTGAGATGAACTAGTTGGCGCAGGGCTGGGATTCTCACCTTGGTTCCTTTCAAAGTTAGTTCCTAAATATTTGGGGGAAATAGGCCTTTTTCTCTCTGGTCTTGTCAGTCCCTCCATACTAAGGTTAGGTACTAAAAGTGTCAGTGAACCACAGCATTCGTCCCTATCCCTACCTATATTTTTTGTGGCCATCTGCCTGTAATTCTGGGCATGCAATATTGGTTATGGTGTCCAAGAATGTGTTTTTCCATTCATCTTCATCAAGGAGGCAGATAATTGAACTTCTGCCCAGATGGTTGGCATGTGGCTTTTCTAATTTATTAGTTGGTGGCGTTATTGCCAGTTTTTTGTCTGTTTTCATATAGTCACAGGTATTTTAATGAGAATCCTGAGAGTCATTTATCAGCTCACCCCCATGCTGACTGGAAAGTTTCTCCAACTTTCATTTTTGAAAACAGGAAAAGCTACACAATTTGTGTGGCCCAGTGCAAAGTGAAAACATGGGGTCCCTTGTTCAAAAACTCTTTCTCAGGGCCCATGAGAACAGAGTGCTTGACAAACATGGCAACCTTCTCAGTGCTGGCCCCTGGGCATCTGGCCACAATGCTGGCCCTGCTTAAAACTGTCTCCATCTTCGGCTTTGATGCCTTTGCTGTCCCCCAGTGTTCTCTTTCTTTCTCCTAGAGCTTCTCCATGCCTTAACTGACTTCATTCCTCTTCTCGTTAAAGCCCCTAAGTACAAGTGGACCCAAGATTCTACCTTCAGTTTCCTCACATTCTTTTTCTACCATGTAATTCTCAGAAATGCCAACTAGTTTAATGAGCTCAATCACTCCTCTTCTCTGTGGATGGCTTTAAACTCACTACCTCCAGCTTTCCTCGTTCTACTAAGTATGCAGTACAAATTTCTAATTGCAAAGAGACATGCTGACTGATAGCTGAAACACCGATAGTAGAATCCTTCATCTTATCCTTTATTAACCTCATTCTTTCACATTAATTTTCTTTACTCGGACTCTTTGAATATTGCTTCTCCTGGCTTCACAAATCTAAGTAACAATCAGCCTTTGATTTTTTTTTTTTTAATTTGGGACTTAGTGTCAGTATTTTTCTGTTTTTTTTTTTTTCATTTATTTCACTTTGTCACACTGTCTATTTTAAGTACTTTAAGTCTATTTTTTGAAGTTTATTTATTTTGAGAGAGACGTACAGAGTGAGCAGGGGAGGAGCAGAGAGAGAAGGAGAGAGAATCCCAAGCAAGGCCCACACTTTCAGCACAGAGACTGATGTGGGGTTGAAATTCAAAAACTGGGAGATCATGACCTGAGCCAAAACCAAGTCAGACACTTAACTGACTGAGCCACCCATGTGCCCCAGAACTTTCTATCTATTTTAGGGGGGGTGCCTGGGTGGCTCAGGCGGTTAAGCATCCCACTTTTCTCAGGTCATGATCTCATAGTTTGTGAGTTCCAGCCCCACATTGGACTCTCTGCTGTCAGCGTGGAGCCCCCTTCAGATTCTCTCTCTTCTCTCTGTCTCTGTCTCTGTCTCTCTCTCTCTCTCTTTCACTCTGCCCCTCTCCTGCTCACATTCTCCCTCTCTCTCAAAACTAAATAAAGATTAAAAATTTTTAAAAATGAAGTGTTAAGAACAAACAAATAAATAAATTTGGAGGGGGATGGGGGCAGAGATTAAGATTTAGTAAAATAAATAAGATCTTGACAAAAGTCAGTTTGGGAAAATATATGAAAACATCAAAAAGACTTTTTTTTTACAAGATATGTTCAACTTATATCATCTTTAAATCTTGGGTGATATACTTGGTTTTCACTTATTATTATTATTATTTTTAATTTGAGAGGGAGAAAGAGAATACATGAGTGGGGAGAGGGGCAGAGAGAGAGAATCCTAAGCAGGCTCAACCCCATGACCCTGGAATCATGACTGACGCCAAAATCAAGGGTCGGACGCTCAACCACTGAGCCACCCAGACACCCCTTTGATTTTCATTTGCAGGAAACATCCCTGCTAAAGAATCAACTATGAATTGTTTTCATAAATTTTAATGTATGTAAAGAAAAAAGCATAACTTTTATAGTGCATAAATACTGAACTGGAAAAGACCTTTTTTGAAATATCAAGATTATTTAATCAAAACTACTGCATTGACAAAATATCGGAAAACAAAGTTAAAACAATTAGAATTTTCTCTGATTTGTAAACGTAGCAATATCATTTCCCAACTCTTATAATTTTGAGTCCATGTTGCATTAATGCTAAACAAACCACATGGACCATGCTTTTCTTTGTATTGTACTTGTATCTTCCCATTTTGTTAACTTCAGTTTATTCTTACTGCTATTGACCATGTTGTAGCATTTTATACATTTAACCAATATAAGCCATTTATAGCATTGGTGTTCTACCTTGCTAATTTGAGGAAAAGCAAGCTTCAACGTTTAAAAATATTTTTGCAAATAGCCTGTGATTTTTAACTGCTGCTTTTATTTGAACATTTTATAACAAAATAAATTGCTCAGGTTGGTATGCTCTATAGCTAGTTACTTAATGCAGTATTTATGGGCTTCCAAAAAGAAACGTTTGTTTTGTTTTCTCAAGAATTATTTTTCTGTTCTGCCAGTGAAGTATTTGCAAGTTCATTTCTAGCCAAAGACATTCATCTCAATTATTTGAATTGGCTCCCTGTAGATAACCCTTAATATGGAATATTATTCACTTACAAAATAGTTGCCACAGACATCTGCCAGTGCTCAACCTGGCAGCGAAGATGTGTAAAGCCATTGCAAATTATGTCTTTGGACACACGGTGAATATCAGTATACCATAATGTTCAGTGCGATGATTTGTCTTCATTCGCGCTCTCTACTTATCCGGTCTCCTAAATCAGCAGAATTGTCACAGCTAAATATTTTGGAACATGTAGTAGTAAATTAGTTTGGCTAGGTGGGAGAGTAAAAGGTATACATTTACTAATTTTTCTTTGGGTTTTCTGATTAGATATTATGGTTTCTTGGTTCTATATTTCTTACTGTTGTCATGATCACGCTCTGGAACTTTTCTTAGGACAAGAAGAACAAAATACAAGCTGTTAGCTCAGAAACTACCACATTTGTGTATAATGGAGGGGTCACTATATTTTTTAATAGTATTTTATGCCATATTTTTATATATTGCGTTATATTTTT
This sequence comes from Paguma larvata, assembly GCA_030068075.1. Classification (NCBI taxonomy): domain Eukaryota; kingdom Metazoa; phylum Chordata; class Mammalia; order Carnivora; family Viverridae; genus Paguma; species Paguma larvata. The sequence continues at coordinate 157,610,858 of CM057823.1, read as the reverse complement.
ATATTACAAGAGAAGCAGGTCCTCTGAGTTTTTTAGAAAAATATTTTGGTTGTTTTTAAAGTCCATGAACATCAAAGCATGCACATTAGAGGTGGTTGAACTCCATGCATGATGGAGCCATGTGACATGTGCCATCAGACCTCCAGAGCTTTGTATGAGGAAGACTGTGCTCTGGATACCTTCTTCCGCCCTTCTGATTGCTAGGAGGCTGTTGCTTTCCACTGGGATGGGTCATTTGTCAAGATTCAGTTCAGATACATTCTCCTCTGTTAAATCCTCTCTAATAACAATAGCTGTTTATCATAAACACATTTCAACTCTCAAACTCCTACCCAATATTCTATTTAACATCTTGGAACTCAGGTAATGACAATAGTTTTAAAATATCTCAGATTTGACCACTTAATAGCACTAGCATTTAGTAGCCATAGGGCTAGTTTTTGGTGTTAGGCTCCAGAGAACATCTCTGTTAAATAATCAATCAAAAAATTCTTCTATTTTGGTTATGAAATCCCATAGAATACCCCAAAATAAGGTTTTATTATGAACTACACTGGGAGAAAATTATTTATAGTACATAAGACTGTTTTTGTAGTAGTACTTGCAATCTGTACATGCATATGAAAATATGCTCTACCAGATTTTAAAACTTACAAAGTTACTGTAGTTAAGACAGTGTGATATTGATATGTGAAGAAATGAATAAAGGAACAAAAATACATGTATATGTAAACGTATCTATCTATACATACAAAAAGATTTGGTATACAATAGGAATGGCTTTACCAATCAGGGGAGAGAAGATTGACTATTCATTAAGAACATGCTGGACAATTGATTATAAATATGATAATACGGTATTCTGTTTTTTAATTAATTTTATAATGTTTATTTTTGAGAGAGAGAAAGAGACAGAGCCCAAGCAGGGGAGGGGCAGAGAGAGAGGGAGACACAGTGCAGGCTCCAGGCTCTGAGCTGTCAGCACAGAGCCCAACGCGGGGCTCAAACTCACAAACTGCAAGATCGTGACCTGAGCTGAAATTGGACGCTTAACTGACTGAGCCACCCAGGCACCCCAAAATTCTATTTTTATTCATACTTTACCCTAAATAAATTTCAGATATACATAAAACCAAAAGTAATACATTCAAATTTACAAGAAAATAGAGGCAGATATATATGATTTCAGGAGAGAAAATCGTTTTTAAACAAAATACAAAAAAGACAAGACATAAAATAAAAATTTGCTAAAGTTGACCACATCAAAATCAAACCATTAACTTCAACCTAAGGAATGAAGTTAAAACACAACACTCAAGCTGAGGGAAGATTTACAAAGTGCGTATAAACACATAGCATTACTATGTGTAGTATATAAAACTATCCGGTAGAATTAGGTAACAGATTTTAAAAGGTAGCAGAAAAGAAAACCCATGAGGCAATAAGCACCTAGAAAGAGGTTCAATGTAACTAGCAATCAAAGACATGCAAAATAAAGCAATCAGACATTATGAAATATCCATCATGTAGATAGAAATGAAGGTGTGAACTGATGGTGGTGAGAGGCTAGAGAACAGGTAAACCCTTGTGCTGCAGGAAGGAGTGTGCATTGGTACAAGCCTTGTATTGACCATATAGAGGATGGTTGAAGATGTGTTTAACATTCAACCCAATGGATCCATTTCTGGCTGTGTACCCAAGAGAACCGGAACTCATAAACATGAGGAGATATGCACTATAATGTTCACTGCACCATTGTTTGTTTAAGAAAATGTTGGAAACCAATTAACTATTCATTATGGAAGCGTAGATAAGCAAATCGTAGCATACTTATAATGAAATACTTAAAGCCAGAATGAATGAACTAGTGCTACCACGCATCAACATATATAAATCTCAGAAATTTAACTTCGTGCAGAAAATATATTGTGGAATGTTATGTAATATATAACATATAATATTTGAGAAATTACAAGAGAATTATATATATTTTTGGAATACATATACATGAACTAATAGTATAAAACATAGATGTAAACGAAAAACATCAAAATCAGCTTATTGTTACTTTGGCAATGAAATTCAGAAAAGGACTTTTGGGGCATGCAATATTCTTCAACTGAACTGATAATTATTTACTATAAATATTCAAAATAAAATATAACAAACTGTTAAGATTTAATAAAACTGGGTAAGTTTTCAGTGCATTATCCACTCTTATTTTCTGTAACCTTAAAAATAGTTCATAATTAAAAATGTATTTCTTTACAAAAGAACCTATTGCATGCCCCTTAAATGTTAATGTTTCCTAGATGGTTTAAAAAAGAGTTTTGTTTTTTGGGGTGCCTGGGTGACTCAGTTGGTTAAGTGTCCAACTCTTGATATCAGCTCAGTCCATGATCTCTCAGTTGGTGGGACCAAGCTCTGAATTGGGTCCTGCACTGACAGCATAGAGTCTGCTTGGAATTCTCTCCCTCTTTCTCTGCCTCTTCCCAGCTTGCATGCACTCTCCCTGCCCCCCCTCTTAAAATAAATAAATAAAAATAATAATTAAAAAAGTTTTATTTGCAAAAAGTATATACATAAATGTATATAACATATAAAAACATATAAATATCATTACACTGAGATGAGCTATACTTAGATATTTGTCTGTGAAGATATATTTGCATATAGAATAGTTCCATCTCAAAGGATGTATATGCAAACCAATTTCATTAAGTGTAGTCATATTTAAATTATTTTATATAAGTGAAAGAAAATACCTATGGGGGGGGGCGCCTGGGTGGCCAATAGTATTGGACTTCGGCTCAGGTCATGGTGTTGCGGTTCATGAGTTCGGGCCCCATATCTGGCTCTCTGCTGTCAGCACAGAGCCCGTTTGGGATCCTCTATCTCCCTCTGTCTCTTCCCCTGCCCTGCTCACCCTCTCCCTCTCTCTCTCTCTCAAAAGTAAATAAACATTAAAGAATTTTTTAATGAAAAAAAATAAGAGCACCTGGGTGGCTCAGTCAATTGGGCATCCAACTTTGGCACAGGTCATGATCTCATGCTTCATGGGTTTAATCCCCACATTGGGCTCTGTGCTGACGGTTCAGAGACTGAAACCTGCTTCAGATTCTGTGTCTCCCTCTCTCTCTGCCCCTACCCCACTCATGCTCTGTTTCTCTCTCAAAAGTAAAAAAAGTAAAAAAATTTTTTAACAAAGAAAAGAAAATACTTGTTTAGAATTTTGAGGTGGTTTCCTTATAGTAGAGACTTACAAATAATTATGGTAAATGAACACCAAAGATATATAATCCATGTCCTTTGATTTGAATACATCTCAAAATATTTAATTTCTTAACGATTTATTTTTTAATAACTAATATGAATTTGTCAGGTTTGATCTTGTGAATTAAAAAAAATGGACATTTATATTGTCTGGCTTTGTAATCCACTTCCATGATGTCTATATCTTTAATTCCTCTCCGGCTTACTGTTCAGGCTCTTCGACTCCACAAACAGCCTAGAGCAGAGCTTCTGGGGAAGCCCTGTCAGCATTTAATGTGATCATCCTGTCACCATAGCATTGCCCAGAGCCGTACATCCAAAATCACATAACTGGATTTGTGCTCGAAAACTTGGAATCATCAGTGGTCAAGGAAACACTTCTTCTATAGGGAGGTTTAAAATTTTAGTTGACAATGATGAATCTCAATCTGCTGAATTCATTCTGGGTGAAACAACTTTCAGACTGTTTAGTCTGAATAGGAAAACTATTCTTTTTGCATTTGATGTAGTAGGCAACCGAAAGAGTAAAAAGAGAATTCAAAGACATCATGGAAATAATAATTTCTGAAAGCAGTTACCACCCCCATGACTGGTGAAATAAGGGAAGAAGTTGTAATTATTAAAGCAGAAACTTGGGGGAGGGGTCCCTGGAGTAGAAACAGGAGCTGGTGTCTCTGAGGGGCAGCAGGATGGAGATGTTCTGTAAGTGTGGGGAAAATGCAACAGTGCTGTTGCAGGGCAAAACTGTCACCACTAGGGTGAAGAAACCTTGCTGAGGTGAGGCCCACAGAAACCCTCGTGGACAGGAAGCCCACAGGAACTCACAAGGAAGAGCACAGTCCTTTCGAGACTTGCGGACTCCTCTAGCTCTCTCCACTGGCAGAGCCTAAGACTTAGGAGCTGACCGCACTTGAAAGGGAATTAGTGGAATCACAGTTCAAGAAAAGAAAGTTGGGGTTGGAACTGAGACTCAATAACTCACAGCTTCATGCCGTCTATATCTACATACAAGGTACAAGGCTGTCATTCTGCAATGATCCCAAAGCAAATAGATGGGCAAACCAGAACTCTCCTGATCGCTTCAAACCCTCTAAACTTCGACATCATAAATATCTCTTGGGAATGTTTACTCGGTAAATCCAGTATTTCTTTATTCACTATTTTAAATAAAATTTATTCATATCCATTTTACAAGAGGTGCTATTCTGGGCTAAGATAAAATTAACTCGGTTCCTTTCTTCAAAGAATTTAAAACCTAAAAATAAGAATATATATATATATATACACACATACATACATACATACATACACACACATATATATTACCTGAATATATACAAAATATGCATTATGTGAAACCTAAAAATGAGAAAATATATAATCTGAATATATAAATAAATATACATAAGTATATTCTAAAACAATGAACAAACACCAGACCTTTTTTTTAATTAAAATTTTTTTTAAATGTTTATTTAATTTTTGAAAGAGAGGCAGGGTGCAGGCTGCGGAGAGGCAGAGAGAGAGAGAGACGCAGAATCTGAAGCAGGCTCCAGGCTCTGAGCTGTCAGCACAGAGCCCGATGCAGTGCTCTAACTCACAAACCGTGAGATCATGGCTGAGCCACAGTCAGACACTCAACTGACTGAGCCACAGAGGTGCCCCAAACAAACACCAGACTCTTAAACACAGAGAACAAACTGGTGGTTGCTACAGGTGAGAGGTGGGTGGAGGAATGGGTGAAATAGATAAAGAGGATTAAGAGATAGAGACTTCCAGTTATAAAATAAATAAGTCACAGACAGGCAAAGTACAACTTACGGAATATAGTCAATAATACTGCAAGAATGTTGTATGATGATGAATGCTGACTACACTTACTGAGGTAAGCACTGAGTAATGTATAGAATTGTCAAATCTACTGAAGCTAATATAACACTGTATGCCAATTATACTTCAAAAATGAAAACACATAGATATATATATATATATATATATATACATATGTTCGTATGTAATATATATAGATATATTTATTCATATATACATCAATATATATTCTATATTTTAATAGGAGAATAAAAGCTAAGGTCGTAGAGCTTCAGATATGTCTATTAATTCTTTAAACTAATTGATAACGGGATCAAAAGACTGAGGGATCATTTATAAAAGACTTCATTGGAGGGGCGTCTGGCAGGCTCAGTCAGTTAAGCATCCAACTCTTGATTTCAGCTCAGGTTATGATCTCACAGTTCCTGAGTTTGAGCCCCACTTGGGATTCTCTCTACCCCTCCCCAGGCACGGACCTTTCTCCTGCCCACCTCTCAAAATATATAAGTAAATGTTAAAAAAAAATAAATGACTTTCTTGGAGAGACCTCAAGTTTTTGAAAATGAGTAGGATTTTAAAATTGGATATTGGCATTAGGAAAGTCTTTACAAAGAGACTGTCATGTTAAATCTGGAACTAGGAAAAGAAAAATGCATTTAAAATGGCAAAAAGTATTGGATTTACACCTACTATGATGTTTACGTAAGGATACTGAGAGAGAAGTCTGAAGATGAAATTAAAAATCAGACTACGAAGCCTTTTAATGCTATACGAGGAAACTTGTTATTTATGTAGTGGATAAGCTACTGGAAATTTTTGCACAAATAGGTAAAAAGCTTCACAAGGTTAAGCTAATGGCTGTGTACAGGTTGAATCATAGAAGAAAGAACACAGTGGCAAGTAATACAGGGAGATCAGTAAAGAAGCTGAACCAGTAGAAAAGAAGGAATAAAGGACTTCGATAAAATATATATTTCCGTCTATTTTTTTTTCTACAGTGAGCCTCCATTTCTGCATAAGCTAGATGAGGTGCTAAAAATGTTTTCTATGTAGGTGGGTAGCCTCTGCTTCTACATTCATAATACAGCTGTCCCTTTCCATGTTATTTTTAAGAATTATAAAAATAGGCCAAAACCAGATACAGTTTGAGTAAAAAAATATATATATATTAGAATGCCTCCCTTATATTAAGCCTCAAATTTTTTTAAATGTTTATTTTTCGAAAGAGAGAGAGAGACAGAGTGAGAGCAGGAGAGGGGCAGAGAGAGGGAGAATCTGAAGCAGGCTCTCAGCTCCAAGCTGACAGCACAGACCCCGATCCAGGGCTTGAACTCACGAACCATGAGATCATGACCTCAGCTGAAGTTGGACGCTTAACTGACTGAGCTACCCAGGTGCCCCTTAAGCCTCATATTTTTATTATAGTATCTTTTATGGATTAAATATTTATAATACTAATTATGAGAATAGTCAACTGAAGAACTTTATTTAGATCAAACATAGGAATGATATCAATATGTTCATAATTTATAAAGTACTAGGATTATAAAAAGAAAAAGTAACCCAAACATAATCAAATACATGCACACATATACATACACAGATATATATTATGATTACATATAAATATATATACATATATAAATGATTACATATATACATATATATTATATCCATATCCATATTACATATATATGATTACATACATATATGTAATCATTTATAATTAGAACATTTAGATGTACGAATTAAGTTAGCCTCAACTCGTTTCCATAGCCAACAATGCCCATGGAAATAAATAGAAAAATTTAAGAATATTATTTTTAGAAAATTATTTTTATGGAAATTATTCCTTCTTTTCTTCGTTGCTACCAGTTTCTAGGACTTTATCGTTTTCTTCATAAATTAATTCATTAGTTATCAAAGTACTTTAGTACTAGTCTCTTTCTCTCTTTCTCTCTTTTTTTAGTATCTTTCTTTTACTGTCTGTCATGAATGTTTTCTCACTATCTCATTGCTCACATGCTATTCTGCACATGAGCTCCTCCATCTGGGCTAAGCTCTGTGTTTCCCTTTCAACATTTTCTTTGCCTCTTACGAGCTGTATGATCTCGGGCAAGTATATAAAGCTTTCTGTGCTTCTAGTTATTTCATCTGTAAAATGAGATTTAAAATATTGCCTCCCACCGTGATCAATTATAGATGCGTATGGTAAACACAGAGCAACCACTAAAGATAGTTAAATGTAGATAAGTAGATAGTAACCCAATAGTGGGCAGAAAATAGAATACTAAAAATTTAATTCATCTAAAAGAAGGCAGAAAAAGAAAAAACAAAGAAGAAAAAGATAAGAAGAAAACAAATAGCAATAAGATAGATTTAAACCTTACTGTATCATTAATTACCATAAATATAAACCATATGTAAACACTCCAATGAAAAGGCACAGTCAGGATAATGTCTATAAGAAATCCATTTCAGATAGAAAAGTCCAGAAAGGCTAAAGTAGAGTAATATGAAAAGATGCAACAGTTCAGCATTAGTCATAGGAAAACCAAAGTAGTGGGGCACCTGAGCGGCTCAGTCGGTTAAGCAGCCGACTTTGGCTCAGGTCATGATCTCATGGCTTGAAGGTTCGTGAGTTCAAGCCCCATGTCGGGCTCTGTGCTGACAGCTCAGTGCCTGCTTCGGATTTTGCGTCTCCCTCTCTCTCTGCCCCTCTCCCTGCTTGCTCTCTTTCTCTCTCTCTCTCTCAAAAATAAAATAAACATGAAAAAATTAAAAAAAAAAGAAAACCAAAGTAGTAATATTTTGCACTAAATTAAAATAAAGATTCTATAGATCAAAATTATGGAATGTAGCTAAAGCAGTGCTGACAAGGAAATATAAAGTTTGCAATACTTATATTAAAAAAGAAGAAAGATCTCCCATCAACCATCTAGGCTGCATCTTAAGAAAAGGTAGGAAGAGAAGGGAAAATTAAATTATGTATAAGAAAGGATATAATAAAGAGAAAAGAGAAAATCGATAAAGTAGAAAACCTTCTACCTAGACCTAAACTAAGAAAATAAAAATATACGATTTATCGATATCATTAATAAAAGGAAGCTGTTATTTCATCTCAAAAACATGTTGAACAGAAGAAAGTAGAAACAAAAACTGTGTGTTGTGTAATTCCACTTACATGAAATTCTAGAATAGGTAAATCCAACCTAGAGTACAAAAACCATATCACGTGGATGATTTCATGTATACGTTTCTTATTTTATCGTCTTTCAGAGAGTTACCATATTTGAGAGTATTCCCCCTTCTGGAATGTTTAGACATAACTGCTAATGGGGCAAAGGACTGTATTTCCCAGGAAGAAGGAGGGAGCCCCCGATCTCAACAGGCACCGATCTTTTCTTTTATTGTTTTCAGTCTGTATCGCACCAGCGTTGCTTTCATAAATTACCAAAACTAGTTTAGGTTCAGGAAAATTGCTTAGGTACGGAGCTGTATATTGGTAAATAATAGTAACCTACTAGCAACCTATTTCTTGTGGTAAAAGACAAAGGAATTAAAGGAAAATAGAATAGTATCATCAATATAAAATAGACATAGTTAACCAAAATTGTACTAATGCACCACAGCTTTGCTGCTGTGACTGTTTTCCTTGGGGGAAAAGAGATTGGAGCAACCCTTCATAGACTATCCATAGACTTAATGATTTCCTGATGCTGGTCATGGATTTCCCTAGGCATAAGATATGCTTTAGTGGGTAGCTAATATATTATAGGCTATTTCTCTCATCTCTCATAAATATTTATTCAGTGCTGTTGTGATGGCTTTTATAGCAAAAGAAAGAAAGAAAGAAAGAAAGAAAGAAAGAAAGAAAGAAAGAAAGAAAGAAAGAAAGAAAGAAAGGAAGGAAGGAAGGAAGGAAGGAAGGAAGGAAGGAAGGAAGGAAGGAAGGAAGAAAAGGAAGAAAGAAAGAAAAGGAAGAAAGGAAGAAAGAGAGAGACTGGCTTCTCATAGTTTAGAGAGAAAGTCATATTCTTATGAATGAAATCTGTCTCACTTCAAAGAGGGTGACCCTGGGGCTCTGAAACTAAATTTCAACTCTTAGCACAATCAATTGCTGCAGAGTAACCAGGGCACAGTGACGGCCCTAGAGTGTGATAATTAAAGGTGGAATATCTCCAGATGAGCTGATACATTGCATAAACTTTGAGCCTTAAGCAGTGTTCTCAGTAGTGATCGAATTTGCCATAAGAATATCTTTGCCAAAAGGCAGCTCACAGGTACACAACGTCAGAATGATTCCAATAAGCAGTGAAATTCCAACATCATTTATTTCCAAATATATCATTCCTTCCCACCTATCCACCCACCTTTCTCTCTCCTCTCCCACCCAAAGTTACAGAAATTAAATGTCTTCTTCAATTAATTGTTGGTCCATACCAGAGTCCGCACTCTAGAGTACTCATCATAAGAGAGGCATGATGGACAATCACTAGCAAAGCAGATCCAAAACTGAAACAAATTAGATGCCCCCTCAGCAAACATCATAAACCAAATATCAACATGCGCTGTCACCCTAAACACACACACACACACACACACACACACACACACACACAGATATTTCAAAGATAAAATAACTGGATTTAATTTGGTTTAATTATATTGTCTTGCATTCATTTAACTGACAAACACTTTCTCAGTTCCTATGATGTTCCAGGTGCTGTAGGTATGTGACATAAAATGATGTTATGATAAACATAGTTTCTACCTTCAAGGCACTTTCAGTTGCGTGAGAGAAACAGAATTAGATTAGCAGTTATGAGTACTTAATTAAGGCCCATGTCCTATCTGGTGCAATGGAAGCCATCAAGAATGTAGTGATCCTTGGTTTTAAGAGTCAATTTAAGGCTTCCTGGAGAAAGACATACCTAACTAAGTTCAAAGCGTGATTAGAAGGCAAGAGCATTCCCTGGAAGAGGATATATCGAGTGTTCAAAGACGCCAGGCAAGAAGAAATAACCAACCTTCCAGGAATGGAAATTAGGTCAGCATAGAAGAAAAAAAATTAAAACAGGAAGATAAATGTATAAATAGATAGATGGATAGGTAGATATAGCCTGGCTTTCCTTTTTAAGTGTGTAAATCATTGTCTCATTTTTAAATTTCTTGAAAGTATATTGAAAATTCTGCTAGCAATGTCCCAGGGAATCGCATGTCCTCAGTTATCTTGCCTGGTTGATTGTTTCCTGGATCATCTCCCAGATGATCTCTGCTCCTCTTCCTTCCCCACAATCTGTCTCCCTAACCAAACCAAGGATTCTCTTTCCAAAATGCAAATTGGATCATGCCAATGAAACTTGAACTGGAGTTCAAACTTCCAAACATGAAACTTCCCTGGAGTTTAACCTCTTCAGTGTCTTCCCACTGACCTCAGGATAAAGACCACGAACCTTAACCAGAGCCGGGGGTGCTGGCCCTGCTCATTTCTCTAGCCTTCTCACTGCACACTTCCCCACGACATCTGGCTCCAGCTACCATAGCTTTCCTTTCACACACAGACCGCACCCCAAACCAAGAATGCTCAGATCCTCCTATTACAGGCTTTTATAGAGACCTCCACCCTCTCTTTCATGACACTGGCAGTTACTTATTTATTTATATATTTAACTGTATAATTATTAATTGGAGCCTGTTTCCTGCAGTAGGTCATGTACATAGTGGGGGCAGGGACCTTATAATCTCTTAGGGCCAAAAGAACAGGGACTCATTTTGTGTTTTATCCATTACTGTATCCCCAGCTCTCAGCACTGTGTTTGGAACATAGTAGGGCTCAATAAGTCTTTCTCGACTGAAAGAATCAATGTTGTAGTCAAGAAAGCTGATTTCAAGTCAGGTTTTTAATGTCCTTGAAATACAACAGCAGGAAACAGGCCTACTGAAGATTGATGGCTGAGCAGACCGACAGGTGGCATAAACCCAAACTGAAGGTCCATCTATTCATTTGCAAAACCATTTCCAACACACCACCAGGATTTAAAACTTATGTATCCCCACACTCACACATACGTTCTGTATTGTCTTTCACTCAGGAAGAAAGCTGAAGTAACTATTTTCTGATTGCTGAAGTCCAGTGTTCCTCCGTGGCGGTCCTGTTATTTCTGAGTGCAAGTCAGTTTCACGTAATGTAGCCATTGCTTCAGATTTTATCATTGCCTGCCTCTCTAGCATTGTAGAAGTCAAGTTTGCCCAAGTGGAGGGAATATTTATTATTTTCAAGTGAGCCATGCCGTGTTATGATACAATGAAAGAGCCAATACCTGGAGTTTGATGGCCCAGTTTATATTTCTATTATGTTGCCAACTCTCCATGAATTTGTGCAAACAACTGAACTCTTAGGTAAGGTTGACTCTGAGAAGAGATTTAAGGACCCAGGATGTCTTCTGGATGACAAGTATAATACCTGAGAACCACTACTGATTTCTCTGGCAAGGAAAACAATTTTTTATAGCTCATTGAATTAGTTCCATATTTAGTCCTTTCCTTTTTTTTTTTAAATTTATAATTTGACAAACAGCTTCTTGACTACTGCCTCAAAAACAGAAGTTTCATGAGTTTTCATATATTTAGGACTTGGATTTTTTAATTTGCTTTGGTTTATTAAATATTTTAAATATTTAACTATGGTGATATTGAAGGAGAGCAAAAATTTATAAAACATTGCATTGGGCTGATTCTATTGGGAAAGTGCCAATCAGGTTTAATTTTTTCCTTTTTTTACAGCTTCATTTTGTTTCCTTTTTGGCAACATGAATCACTGTTTATATGTTGTGTGCCAGCTTTCTGTCTTGATATTTTCCTGTTGACGTGAGAGACAGCGTGACACAGACCCTCATCTTAGCATTACTGTTAAAATCCTCCAATGTTCTTAGGCTGGTTTAGAACCTCTGTGAAAAAGTTATCTGTTTTTGGTTTGTATTGTAATTACTTTTCAAAAGGCATATGAGATCATTTTCAAAAGACAGCTTTCAAAATTCTTTTTGTTCAAGATGACAACCTGAACCTACTCATTGATGTTCTCTACTCCTGAAGAGTCCATTACAAAGTTGTTATAAGCTAAACTTTCATGGCAATAAACCAAGAATGAAGTCATTAATGAACTAGAAATCTCAATGAATCTCCGAGATGAAGGAGAGTACATGAATGAGCGTGGTGCGATGGAGCTAGACGGAAATAGACACTATATAGATCATGTTCTGGGGACTTCGCTGTGAGGTAGGAAGTCAGCACTTCTGCAGAACCCCAGAGTCTCGAAGGCAAGCAAGAGAAGTATCTATAATTACTTCAGGAAAAATTCCATCCTGCCTCTCATTCCTGATCCCTCTGCTTACAGCATGCTTCCTTTTTTTTCCCTTAAGTTTATTTACTTATTTTGAGAGAAAGAGAGAACAAGTCGGGTAGGGGAAGAGAGAGAACCCCAAGCAGGCTCCGCACTGTCAGTGCAGAGCTGATGTGGGGCTCAAACTCATGGACCCGCAAGATCATGACCTGAGCTGGAGTCAGACACTTAACCAACTGAGTCATCCAGGCACCCCCAGCATGCTTCCTTTTAATACCTCTGGTTTTCTTCCTTCTTTCTTTCAAGTCCCTATTCAAATACCACTCTATCAAAGAGATACTCCTGAACCACTTTATTAGGCAAGAACTATCTCTCCCCATTTCCTCAAACCAATCACTCTGTATCTATTCTACCCTGCTTTCTTTTTTTTATTATTATACCTAACATATAATATGTTTATGTTTTAATTTGTTCAATGTCTCTCTTGCAAAAGAAAGCAAACTTCAAAAGAGCATAAAATTTATCTGTTTGGTTAACCAATTCATGGACTATCAACAACAATTTGTGGATGTTTTTAATGTTTATTTATTTTTGAGATAGAGAGAGAAAGAGAGAGGAGAGTGTGAGCAGAGGAAGGGCAGAGAGAGAGAGGGAGAGCCTACTTCGGAGTAGGCTCCAGGCTCTGAGCTGTCAGCACAGAGCCCGATGCAGGGCTCGAACCCACAAACTGTGAGATCATGACCTGAGTAGAAGTCAGACGCTTAACCAACTGAGCCGCCCAGGTCCCGCAACAATTTGTGGATTTAATAAGTGCATGAATGATTGAAATATAAATATGAACTTGTGTATGTTAACTTCACCCCATCTTCACACTTCCTCACCACAATGTTTAGAATATCAAGTACCCAGACATTTTCTCCCAATTTGGAAGGGTAAGGAAAATGAGTAAGATTTTTCTAAAATGAATAAAGGGTCAGAAGCGAACTGCAGCAACCAGCATAGATGTTGGTACTTTGGGCAGTATAATGGCTGGGGTCCCACTAATTCACCAGAGTCCACACACTTCCAGTCAGCATATTTGTTTCATTCTTAAAAACGATGATCGGTCAAGATTTGCCATACAATTGAAGAAAGCACGTGAGATGACAAAGACCACACAGAACAAACAGAAACACCTTACTCTAGAAAAACAAAGAAAATGATTTTAAAAAAAAACTTTAAACAAAATCTAATTCATATTCATAGAGAGTTTTGAGAAGATATTGCACCCTCAACACTAGAACAAGATGCTATGAAGAGCCCTTAGTAATTAAAAATATACCAGGTAAAATTTAAAAAAATCCAAAAGAAGGAAAAAATAAAATTGAATGAATTTCTCCACAATATAGAGAATAAGAGATAAAGAGGCTCAGTCTAGGAGGTACAAGTTTCAACTATTAAGAATTCCAGAAGGGAAAAAAATTGTAGAAGAAGATATTCTCAATAAAATAAGGAACATTTCCTAGAAATGAAGAAAAGCATGGATCTTTACATTCAAAAGGCCTAGTAAATATAAATAAGAATAAATGACAAAAGTAACACACATAGAAATATCATCATTAAACTATATGCCACTGAGGGTAAAGAAAAGATCTTGAAACCTCCAGTGAAGTGGAAAAACAAAGGAATGATAACAGTATATGTTAACCAAATGCGATTTAAATAAAAGCTTAAGAAAAAAAAAGAAACTGGTCACCACTAAAGAATGAGAATCATACTGCCATAAATTTCTCTTCAGCAACACCAAATGCTAATACAAATAGATATATGAGTTCAAGTCTTGAGATAAATAGTTCGAAATCTAAAATCCAATGGTCAGAAACACTATCAGTAAATTAAGAGGCGTTTCAAGAATTGCAATGGCTTAAATTTATCTATGGTAAACTCTTACTTAGAAAATCACTTGAGGATATTTATCAGAAACTTTAGGGAATAAATTTTAAAAAGAAATAAATATTGGGGGGAGAGGTGCCTGGGTGTCTCAGTCAGTTGAATGATTGTTGATTTTGGCTCAGGTTATGATTCCAGCATCATGGAATCGAGTCCTGCGTTGGGCTCCAGATTGAGCATGAAGCTGCTTAGGATTCTCTCTCTCCCGCAATGCCCCTCTCCTCCCTTCATGTGTTCTTTCTCTCTCACTCTCCAAAAAAAAAAAGAAAGAAAGAAAGAAAAAAAGAAGGAAGGAAGAGATATTTGGGATCCATGGATTAGTAAATGCAGTAAAGGGAAATCCTATAAAGACATTTCTGTAAATAATGTGAAAAGGAGCCAACCCATATAAGATCAAGCTGGTGGAAGACTCCAGGAAAGAAGTATTCTGGGGAGACGGTGTGGGGTGTGTTATGAAAAAGAAAATAAGATCGAAAGTCAGAAAGATTTTAAGATTAGGTTAATAGAATAGAATGTAAGTAAAAAGAAAGAAAACTAAAACTTTAAGAAGAAAAAATAAAGTTAAAAGTCAGTGTTTTTCAGAACAAAAAAGAATTAATTCCAAATAATCAATGAGTCAGAAGACATTGGGAATATGGTCTCTTCCCCTGTCTTCCAAACACACACACATACACACACATGCACACACTCAGGCAATCTGAGGATAAAAACCGTGCAAAGAGAAACAATACTAAAGTGAAATTTGGTACAATTTTAAGTTACTGGTGCATTGTTGCACAGGAAGATCCATTGAGCATTCCTTTGAACTGTGGATATTTGACATTTGAATGGGAGGTAAGGAAACTAATCTTGGTACATTACTTGGTTCTGCATTGAATTCTATGTACATAGTCAGGAGAAAGAATGTACTATTTCTTGGTTTTTAATTTTTAGACTAAATCCATACACAAAGTACAAAATATTTAGTTATACTTATTGAATGTAATGTAAATATCAAATCAACCCTGACAAAAGAGAGCAAAACTTTAGCTGTCAAAAATTAGGTGGCTAGGAAGACACAGGAGGGAAAAAGTATGTAAGTAGCCTTATTTTACAAAGTAGGAAGTCAAGAGATGCTATGTCGACAAGAAATAATAGAAATAGAAGAAGATATTTTAACTTCAAAGTTTAGCAATAGGAGAAAACAATGCTCAATATATTGTAGGGAAAAGAAGATGTATATGAGTTCTATCTTAATCTAGAATTACAGTAATCTGTAGATAGTATTTAAGATGATAAATTGAAAGGAAAAAATAGCCATTTATTTAGAATTTTGGAAGCATCTAAAAAACTAAATATAGAATCGATTAAAAGTTTTAGGAAGAAATAAAAAAAAGTCCTTCACCACTATTTTATTGTTTTAAAATGTACATAAATTATTTTGATAAATACTAATTTAAATTAACATTTTTAAAGATATGCAAAGACCTTTACTTCAAGTGTCAGGATTCTAGAATGAGCTAGTATTCTTTAAAAGAAAAAAGAAAAGAAAATGAAAATTCATAAGAAGTAACAAGAAATATATTTGTGCAGTTTTTTTTTTAATTTTGATATAAGTTCAAACTTACAGAAAAGCTGCAAGAATACCAAGAATTTCCACTTTGCTCATATTTTGCCTATTCCATCCTCTGTTCTTTACACAGAGCACACACACACACTGTATACACACACAAACATCCACACTTTGTTTTACAGAATTATTTGAGAATAAATTGCAGACATTGTGTTCTTTCACCTCTAAATACTTGAGTGTATATATTTTTAGAACAAGGACATTCCCTTATAAAATGACAGTATAATTATCAAAATCAAGGCATATAACATTGAAACATTGCTATCTATCCCAAAGTTCACATTCAAATTTCCTCAGTTATCTCAATTTTTCCTCAATTCAATGATCTTTTATAGCTAGCTATATTTCCCCCCGTTCCATTACCCAATCTAGGAGCACGGATTGTAGTTAGTGATGATGTCTCTTTAACATGAAACAGTTCATCAGTCTTTCTTTGTCTTGCATGGTCTTGACATTTTTTAAGAGGCAGACAAGTTGTTTTATAGACTCTCTCTCAATTTGAGTTTGTTTGATGTTTCCTCATGATTAGATTCAGGTTATGCATTTTTGGCAGGGATCTCACAGAAATAAGACTGTGTTCTCACTGCATTCCATCAGAAGCAGGTCATTTGGTTTGTTCCATTACTCTTGACATTATCTTTGATCATTGGGTTGAGGTAGAGGCCTTTCAGATTTTTTCATTATAAGTTATAATTTTCCTCCACAATTACTAGAGTTCTTTGACACTATACAAATATCTTCTTTCTCGTTAAATTTTTATCCACTGACTTTAATGTTGGAAATATGGTATTTTACATGGTAAGAAGGTGAGAGAAAGTTTTAGGGGATAATAATCTTTCATTTTTATACCAATATTCAAAGAACTTTCAGTCATTATTTCACCACTTTGAAATAATTATAGGGAGATTTAGAGCCAACTGCTGATTTCATTCATATATGCATTGCTATTTGTGATTTTTTAAAAAGATATATCTTTTACCTTTAGTAATTTAGGACATTTCTAACAATAAACTAATAATCAGTTGTTTGTAATCATACTCCACTGATTCACTATGAAGCTGAAAACAAAAGTGATGCTACAGTCTTCAGGTGTGTATTAGACAGTATTAGTACAGTTTATCCTATCACTATAATCACTATTTACTAAGAATTAGAAGGTGGGGTTATATCATATGAAATATACACAATAAAACAACCTATAATTAGCTTGATTTGAAAAAAAAAGAAAGGAAAAGAAAACAGATTAATGTCATCAATGTGTAAAGTGGAAAAATATACAAATAAAATTTTCAAATACTAGTGACAATACAATGATAAATGGCCTTGGGAAAAGAACCAAAAAAAACCCCTATCTGTCTATGTAACTAGATAGCTAGCTAGATGTTAAAATTGATTTATTTTACATACATGATTGTATTAGAATCTTTTAACAGGTAAATAACCTACCAACTTAAGACTATTACCAGTAACAAAAAATTTTTCTGCCAAACTTATAAATAAGTATGACTTGACATTCCTGGAAAATTTGAGTTTAGTCGTGAAGTAGTTAGTGACAAAAAGGAAAGATTTCTGTTTTCTAAATGTATGTCACACTATGTGAAAAAGCGCAAAAAGGGACATTAGCAAGAATCTTTGGCTGGAAATGCAATGAAGGACAAGACTGGAATACTTATCAAAATAGACAAGAAATAACAAGTATTGGAGAGGATGTAGAGGAAAGGGAAACCTCATTTGCCGACGGGAATGCAAACTGGTGCAGCCACTGGTACAGAGAGTCCTCAGAAAATAAAGAATAGAAATACCATATGATCCATCTATTCCACTACCGGTTATTTATCTGCCAAATATGAAAACACAAATTTGAAATGACCCATGCACCCCTCTCTGTTTATTGCAGCATTATTTACAATACCCAAGTTATGGAAATGACATAAATGTCTATAATGGATGAATGAGTAAAGAAGATGTGGTGTACACACACACACACACACACACACACACACACACACACACAGTGGAACATTACTCAGCCATAAAAAGGAATGAAATCTTGCCATTTACAACAACACAGATGGACCTGGATGCCATTATGCTAAGTGAAATAACTCAGAAGGATAAAGACAAATTCCATATGATTTCATTAATATATGGAATCTGAAAACAAGATAAAACAAAAACAAATGAACAAATAAACTCATAGATACAGAGAATAGATTCTCATAGATACAGAGAATCTAATAGAAACTTAGATTGGTGGTTACCAGAAGAAATTATAATGTTGTATACCGTAAACTCATATAATAAAACAAACAAGTAAAAGACTAGACTACTTAATAGATATAATAAGTAGAGAATAATGAAAACAATAAAATATTGCCATTCTGGGAAATCTAGAACATGACTATTGGATATTTTTTAATGATAAAGGTGAGAGTTAATTTTGAGTGGAAGATGTTGAGCTCCATAATAATATGGTACGCTTTAAAAATTGGCAGCATCCTCATGGAAGATAGCCTACCAGCAACTGGTTAAAGGGACAGAGAGATCAGAGCCATTAACGCTGTCATCATTCAAGCAGATGAATCGGTAACAATCCAGACGCCTCCCAGGGGAATTAGAGATGGGACATGGCACCAGGGATTTCAGTTTTGGCACAGCTTAGTCAAAGTTTAGAAAAAGAAGAAAAAGCACTGGAGTTATTACAGTGGGTGGAGGAAAAATAAGTAAAGCACCATTCACAAATATGTTGCCAAAGTCCTAATGATTCTCCCTTCTTAATATTCTTCACATCTCATCAACCTCTTTTCTCCATCTCCACTGCCTATTCCTTGGTGCCAGCTTTAATTAGTGAGCTAGTGGTCTCTCTGCTTCTAGCTTCCTTGGCCTCCCTTTCCCAATTTATTTTCTGAATTGCTGTGTTATCAGAGTGATCTTTATGAAATATTCAGCTAACCAAAGCATTCTCCTGTTAAATTTTTTTTTTACTGAATTCCTCATGTCTTTGGATCTAAATCTAAATTATGATACAGACATATTTACTACTCAGAATTCCCAAGTCCTCTATGTTATTACACATGATAGTCCTTCTAAAAAATGTTAGATACTTTGCCTGGAACAGCCTCTTCTCTCTTCTTCACCTGGATAATTCCTACCCATTCTTAAAAACTTAGATCAAATGCCACCTCTAGGAAGACTTTCCCTGGAAACAGGTGTCTTTCCTATTGTTTTTTTCTGTCATACCTTCTGTCACATTACAATTACTTTGAGTGACTTGTACAGCCTGAAAAGTAATAGTACTCAGTGGACTTTGTTGAATGAAAGAAGCATGAAAAACAAACAAACAAACAAACAAACAAAGAATGGATGAAGACAATCCTAGGGAGGCTTATGAACAAAAAGCAACTATGTCACAGAGACATAAAAAGTACAGAAAACTGATAAAAACAAAGAACAAGTCAAAATGTCTGTTGAATTCACCTGGAGGCTCAGGGGAGACCAAAATAGATTAACTGAAATGGAAAGGTTTGCATATTCTACAGAAATAAGAGTATGTCCAATCGCTTTGATGGGACCACATCATAAAATCCTGTTGCTTAATGCATAAATTCTTCTATACTGTTAATAATATCACAGCTTCTAAGCACCCACATGGTAGCCAAATGACTATATATATGCCCAGGTATATATGCTCTATCTCTGAACTAAAATATCAGAGTTATTTTATATATCTGGTATTTAATTTTATTATAGAATTGGAAACTAACAAAATGTAACTAAGAACTACATCATGACAGCAAAGCCTACACTGTAGAGGGCAAAGTTTCCAACCAATTTTTTTCCAAAAATCAAGCACTTGCAAAAATTACCTAAAATTATCATACAAAGAGAGACAAGTAGAGTAGGACTAACTTTACTGATATAAGAATGGAAGAAAGGAGATGTAGGAAATTAACTTGCCCTGAAGGTCAATTTATAACCAACTTCTATCCTGGAGTCAACTTGGAAAGTCAAAGCTCGAGAAGCCATTCCCAAATGGCCTTTAGAATGATGAAAGAAGGGGAGGTTTTGGGTGGATAAGAGATCTAGGGGAGAAGGAGGAACAGCAAGAAAGAGGGGTCTGGAGGTAAACTCATGAGCCCCAGAGATTGTCATGACTGCCTATGTCAGCCCTCTGTTGGGTTTCTAGTTTGATGGTATGTATATGGTCTGACTGGACCACTTGAAGACTGAAAACAGAACAAATAGGTTGTAAGATATCTTAAGAAAAAATTTAGAAGTAGTGGTTTTTGTCAGATGAAATAAAATGCGGTATTTATCATTGTTCACCAATCTGTTCATCTAATACAGATGCCAATGTCCTGTTGAGATCGTTACCATTAGTGGGTACCATCAAACATAAAGCGAGTACCATTAGCAGGAAGTAGCCATAACGATGATTGCCTCTCTAGCGTGGAACATTTATTTCTGTTTGCAAATCTAAAATATTTTCACTGCTAGTAATGAGCAACCACAACATTTATATCCCAACTCCAAAACATGGGCTAATATAGACTGACATCTGCCAAATGCTTGTCAACAATTCTTACTTAATGACAGGAATTTAAGACATTTGGTTATTCAACCATTTTTTTCTTGCAAATTCTCCTAAAATGCAGTAATATGTAACCAGTAAAACAAATTAAACTTTAGGGAACGTTTCAAGTAAAATTAATTCAATCTGTTTCAATTCAATAGATGTATATATAAATTAATGAATGCAAAAACTAATGGGACCCAGGAAACCAGTGGGATAGAAATACCCATAAATATCAAAGCAATCATGATTAAACTGGTTGTTTCTATTGTGTTGAGGGAAGCTGTCCAGAAAAAAATATTGAAAGGTCAGTATATCTGGTCAGTAGGTATTGAAGGCTGCATGGACGGCAAATCACAACCTACCACTGATTCTTCATGAAACGAACTAAAACTGGTGAGACTCTATACTCTTCAGTTTTTAAGACAGTCTCTTCTGGGCATTTAAGGGAAGTAGTAAATTTACTGATTCAGGCCACTGGCGTGACACAGATGTTTCAAAAGTGAAAGAGGAGCATGTTAACCTGAGATCAGTTTGGAATCAGTGTTTTGTGGGTGGCCATTACTTATTAGTATCAGAAAATATGGAGCCAATTCAACCTGCCTACTGCAGTTAACATACATACTTTTGTCCAGAATTCCTTGTTCTAGGCGAATCAACTGCCCCGTTCCCTCAGTAATCCTTTTTAGTGCATGTAGTTCTGAAACGACTGATAAGGTCAAGCATGTTCCAAGCCCGACCAGAGTTCTTTATTGACCTAATCAGAATGATTAAGACATAAGCATGTAACCAGTGCTGGACCAGTGAGAATCTTCTAGGGGACTATTACTACCAAAGTTGTCAAGAAAAATATTATTCCCTTCTTCGGGAATCACAAGTTCTAAGGACTTGATACTCTTTGCATTCTAGAAGCCATCTTTCAGGCCTATAAAGCTGGGTCATTTGAGAAGGAAGACAAGCAGGTTAGAGCCAAGCTGAGGGATGGAGTAAGGCAGAGGTCTGACATCCTTTAATACGTAGATCTAGTTGAGCCGGAAATAGAAAAGATGCACCTTTTGGCCCTCTCAGCTATGAGAATGGGTGAATTCCCTTATTTCAATTTAAATGAGTTTGAATTGGATTTCTGCCATTGAAATTAAAGGCCTGACTAATTCACCATGAAATGACTTAAATTAATGGCTCCCAAGCATTTGGGGTAAAAGTATAACTATAAGAATTCAAAGGCCAAACTTCTACCTCACCTCTTACACGTTCCAACAGAGTATTTCTATTCCTGCATTCGCTTGTGCAGCTGATTTCTCTACAAGGATAGTTTAACTTTTTTAACTGATCAGGATGGTGAATCTTTCTATCATTCTCCCCACAGACTCGGAATCCTTCTTGCAGGCCCAGAAGTATAACACCGGGAAAGGACAGGTTTGGGAGAGCAATGCTTCAAAAGCAGTTTCCAACAGTAAATAAATACACCATTTATAATATTCTTTAGACCTCAGCAAAGCAGACATGTAACCAGCCTCCAGGCAATATTCTCTATTACTTGCAGGGTCTATATCATTTCAGTTATTTTGCTTTTAACTCACCACCAACTTATAAATTTACATTATTTATCCATCTTAGAACAACTGAAGAAGGTTTATTGTGCTTGAGTTAGGTGCTGATATTTTGAAATCATATCCTTGAGAAAGTGAAGATTTCTAGGGCTTTAGCCTGTCATTTGCATCCTAATCACCTAAGGAACTTGACAAAATACAGACTCCAGGGTTTCACTTTGGCCCTGCAGGATTGAAGTTTGAAGGTGACAGGTCTTTCATTTTTAGCCAACACTCCAATTGGCTTAAGTCTGTAATTTGACTTTGCCAGAATTGAAACCAGTATGTAATTTTTTTTAATGTTTATTTATTTTTGAGAGACACAGAGACAGAGTGTGAGCAGGGGAGGGGCAGAGAAAGAGGGAGACACAGAATCCGAAGCAGGTTCCAGGCTCTGAGACATCAGCACAGAGCCCAATGCGGGGCTCGAACTCACAGACCACGAGATCATGACCTGAGCTGAAGTTGGATGCTTAACCGACTGAGCCACCCAGGCGCCCCTGTAATTTGAATCACTAACTTAAATAAATTTGTGTTAGCTTGTTCTTTTTTAAAAATTGTTTTAACACTTAATTTTTGAGAGACAGAGAGACAGAGACAGAGCATGAGTTGCGGAGGAGTAGATTGAGAGAGACACAAAATCTGAAGCAGGCTCCAGGCTTCTCTCTGTCAGCGCAGAGCCCAATGCAGGTCTGGAACTCACAAACCCTGAGATCATGATCCCAGCTGAAGTCCGATGCCCAACTAACCGAGCACCCCAGCGCCCGTGTTAGCTTATTCCTAATACTCTAATTGCAGTTTTATCTAACTTGTTTTTGAATGTTTATTCATTTTTTGAGAGAGAGACAGAATGTGAGCAGAGGAGAGGCAGAGAGAGAGACACACACACGCACACACAATCTGAAGCAGGCTCCAGTCTCCAAGCTGTCAGCACAAAGCCCACTGTGGGGCTCAAACTCATGAACGGTGAGAAGCTTAACCAACTGAATCACCCAGGTGCCCCTGGTTTTATCTTACTTTAATGTGAACATGAATCACCTGAGTCTGGTTAAAATGCACATCCAGTAGGTCTGAGGTAGGGCCTGAGATTCTGGATTTCCGGTCAGCATCCAGGTAATGCTGATGTTCTAAGTCCACAGACTGTACTTTGAACAAGGCGGCTCTAGTGCATTCCACAAAAGATATGAAAAACTCAACAAAAACACATACAATTAAAAAGAATAAGCAGCAAGTCTGGGCTATGAGAAAATAAAAGTAGAACAACAAAGATAAGAATATCACACAGAAGCACAGGTTTCATGACCCTGTGGAGTTGTGGAAGTCTACATATCTATTTTCCCGGCACCTAAATCAAAAAAGGGAAGGCACCCTCTTACAGGGTTCCAGGATACATAAAAAAAAAGCAAAATAAGTCTTAGGAAGAAGCACAAATTCTGTGAACACTATGAGATATGACATCTATTGTACTTTTTTCATACAATAAATGTGCCTGAATTTCTTACTTTATCTCTTACATCAGGCCTCAGGTCATAATAAGGAAGGAAATATAATTGAGAAAGACTAGTTTTCTTGGAGCCAAAAATTTCTAAACAAAATATGTAAGTCTCTGGTAGCCTTCCTTGGTACATATGTAAATTTTATAGTTGCTAGAGAAATGGATGGGAATGACTTTCAAGCAGGTTAACTGCCAGGGAAATTTAGAAAATTCCAAAAGGCTCTTAATTTTTTTTCCCTACCTTGAAGAAAAGGACAGAATTATCTTAGCAATGATCAAATTTGTCAGGTATGAAGTAAAGATCGTACTCTGGCCATGAGAGGCAAAACAAAATGGGTATTCAGATCACAGAAACAATGAGTTATTTAGCTTTGACATTCCTTGTCTCCTATTATTTTTTTTTTCTTAACTCCCACCAAGAGAAAGAGCACCCTCTTCTTCTCTCCAATGGGTCATGTATACTTTTGTTCATTATTTCTTTGATCTATCCTTCATGATTAAGAGATGTTTTGTTCTTATTTTTTCTTTCCAAATTCTTATTTAAATTCTAATTAGTTAATACACAGTGTACTAGTAAGTTCAGGTGTAGGATTTAGTGATGCATCACTTACATACAACCCCCAGTGCTCATCACAAGTGCTCTCTTTAATCCCCATCACATATTTAATCCATCACTCTGCCCATCTCCTCTCCAGTAACTATCAGTTTATTTTCTATAGTTAAGAGTCTGTTTCTTGGTTTGCTTCTCTTTTCCCCCCCCCCATGTTCATTTGTTTTGTACTTAAATTCCACATATGAGTGAAATCATTTAGTATTTATCTTTCTCTGACTTATTTCTCTTAGCATATTCTCTAGCTCCACCCACATCATTACAAATGGCAAGATTTCATTCTTTTTTATGGTTGAGTAATATTCCATTTTATATATACCACATCTTCTTTAGCCATTCATCAGTCAGTGGACATTTGGGCTTTCTCCATAATTTGGCTATTGTAGATAATGCTGCTATAAACATCAGGATGTACGTATCCCTTCGAATGAGTATTTGTGTATCCTTTGGGTATTTATCTACTAGTGCAATTACTGGATCATAGGGTTGTTCTATTTTTAACTTTTTAAGGAACCTCCACACTGTTTTCTGGAGTGACTGTACCAGTTTGCATTCCCACTAACAGTGTAAGAAGGTTCCCCTTTAAGAGATCTTTGGTTCTTTAAAAATAGAACCAACTTAAGCTAGCTTATCCAAAGAGAGAGAGACAGAGAATATTTTCTATAATGGATATAGAGACCCATGTGATATTCAAACCATTTAACAACTCCCAAATCACAATCTTCTTTGCCAAGAACTTAAACAGTCCTTCAGTGATTGCGTATCAAGTGTTTTATCTTTAATCCCTCAAAGTATTTGTAAGATAGATCTTTGAAAAATCAGATTTTACTACCAATGTCTTTAAGATGACCAGGACTGGAGGACAGAAAACACTGAAAAAGAATACAGCATGGGTGCCAATCAATTTGAAAGAGTTGTAGTTGTAAACAAACTATTACCATACTAGTATATTCAGCTAAATTCCAGCCCTATACGATCTTATCATATATATATCATATATATCATATATGTATATAACTTTTCTGAAGTTGATATATATATCATCAACTTCATATATATATGAATATATATATTCAAATATATATATATATATAACTTTTCTGAAGTTGTTAATCATTTCTCAGAAACACTTGAAATCCTTATTAATAGCTTTTCATCTATGACTAAAGGGCCTATTGTGTTGTATGCTTGGGTTTTTTCTCTATAGATGTATGTCCCTCACTAACTTCAAGGTGAATTCAAGTAAATATAGATATTGATCCCACCAAGCATCATCCCAAGACCAAGACCATGTGTTAGTAAGTGACTAACCTATAAAAGATAGACCTGGGCCAATTAGATAACACAGAGGCAGACTCTATAACCATAACCCCCTTGAAATGACCGTTTTGTGACTCATTTACCAATTATTTAGAAGATAATCATGAGGACAATAAGTATGATGCTAGAAAAAAACAGATGAATAAAATATAATTTCATCCCTGGGGAGCCTTTGCTATAGAGGGAAGACATTAAGGAAACAGGTCACTTGAATAAGAAGATAAGCATGGGAGATTATAAGAGTGTCTCTAAGCTTATGAGGTGAAGAAATTATCTCAGATGAAGGTATATCTAAAATGATCTATGAAATTAGTACTAGAAATTGGGAGATGGAGGGGAAGCATAGGCAAGTGTAACCAGGGTTGGAATAAAGGAAAGAAAAATAGAAATGCCAAAAGGCATATTGTGAATGTTAGGGTATGAGAGCACTAGATAAGACACATAAAAAGAACATGTTCCATTCCATAAATGACAAATAAGATTTTCTGACTGGAGAGTAGAACTCAAGATGGAGAAAAAAAATGAGAAATGACACTGGGCATAGAAAGAGATCGCAAATGGTCTGAGAAACCATGTCAGGAAGTTTGAATTTAATTCTGAAAGCAATGGGAGCCTCTTAAGAAAAATAAGGATATAATCAGATTCTCATTTTAGAACGTAATTACTCTGACAATGATATGAAAATGGATTTGGAAGGGTAGGTGAGTTGAAGGCAATGAAACCAATTAGAATTGTACAGTTGTTCAGAAGAGAGGAGGTGGCCTGAACTAAGTAGGAAAGGGGGATAAATTTGAAGTCTTTAGATGTTACAAATGAAGAAAATTGATAATTGATTAGATGAGTTTTCATAAACTGAAAACCAGGATGGGGTCTGGGATGTGAAAAGTAAATAACTACCCTTTGACTCAGTGATTTTCAGTCTCCCTTAATGAGCATATGTTCGTATATTATAGAATAGGTACATAGCTTCCTCTTAAATTTCCTTCTGTTAAAATCATCTCTGTTTCGTATTTACCTAGCCTTCATAGAAAGCATGATTTCTTTAACCTTTCTGCTGGGACCAGAACTGCAGATACATTTTTCATTATGAACTAAAAGTATGCTGTGAACGGCATTCAGATGTTTGCCCCAATACTTCCAGCAGCAGTACTCTGCTATGACTTTTCTATGTTATCATGGAAAAAGAGCAGCAAGCTACAACACTCCCCCCACCTAGTGGCTGACGGGTCAGAACAGGAAGCCAGGAGGGTGTCACCAAAAATGATTCCACATTTTCTGTCTCTTCTTTTAACTTGTCAGTTGAGTGAGTGCCTTTCTAACGGTGAAGGCAGATTGAGAATTATCTAAACACGTCTTCCATGATAGTTCTTGTTTTCTTTGCCTTTATTATTTTCCTTACCTTTTAGGGGTATCTTGTTTTAATATATAAAGGGTTTCTACTGATGGTTCCATCTCAGTCTGAGGAACACACACACACACGGATTGGGTAAAGATTTTAGAGTAAACCACTGGCGACAAGAAGACTGACATGCTCATTATTTTAGTATGGTTCCCCTTAGAATTCTAGATAGAGTGTGGGTACGCCATGGTCATTGGAGGAAGCAAACATTTTGGAGGTGCTCGTCTATCAGAACCCATAAGTCTTCATCTACTTCACTGCTGGGTCCCATTAACTCTGTAGCTAGGTGTTAGTTTTTGCATATTTTTTTAAAAAAACACTAACATTATCTTTTGGTCAGCAAGTTCTAAATATATGATTTAGATGTTAGGTGAATAGTCATAACAACTGTAATAATAATAATAATAATAATAATAATAGCAGATCATCTCTATTGAAATGCTTAACACATGCTAGCTTTCCTTTTTTTTTTAAATTTTTATTTCCCACTACATTTTTTTCTTAACTCCCACAAGGTTGTTTTTCATAACCAACCAAGCCTGTTCCCCTTCTTAGGACCAAGAAGTAGCTACTGTTTCTCCCTGGAATCTCATTGAGAATGGAGAAGTTTTCTATCTTATTCATTGTTATATCCTCAGTACCTAAAACTATCTTTGCTGCATAATATGAGTGGAATAAATACCTCTGAGTATATGGATAAATATTGTTCATTAATTGTTTTATGTGCATCTTTCTCTTCTCCCTGAGCACACTGAAGGCAGGGGCACGATCAATTTTATATTCCACGTAAGGCCTAAAATTCTAGAAGATAAAATTCTAAGTACTAAAATATTACTTATAAGGCTGACTGACTATATTAGTGAATATCCAAAAAAATATACCAAATTCAAAGAACAACTTCAAGAGTTATATTTGTTTCCTACACCTGCAGTAATAAGTTACCACCAACCAGGTGGCTTCAAACAACAGATTTTTTTTTCTCTCAGTTCTGGAAGCCAGAAGTTTGACATCAAGGTGTCAGCAGAACTCTGCTCCTCTGAAGGCTGTAGGAGAGAATTTGTCCTTGTCTCTTTCAGCTTCTGGTGGCTCCAGACATTCCTTGACTTGTGCTGTGTAACTTCAATCTTGGTTTTCATCTTCACATCACCTTCTCTTCTCTGTTGAATCTCTCCTCTGTAGATGTCTATAAAGACACATGTCATTGACTTTGGGGCCCACCCGAATAATTGTGAATGATCTTATCTCAAGATCTTTAACTTAATTGCAGTTCCTTGTCCCTTTTTCCAAATAGGGTTACTTTCACAGGTCCTGGGAGTTAGAATATGGACATATTATTTGGGGGGCTACCATTCAGCCCACTATGCAGGGTATAGTAGAAAGTGTGCAAACTTGGAGTTGGGCATACCTGGATTCAAAACCCAGATCAGACATTTACAAGCTGCCTTTCTGATCCCCCTCAGTCTCAGTCTTTGTATCATATCAGTTCTTATGAATTGCTAAGTGTACTATGTGAGAAAACATCAACGAAATGAATAGCGAAGTATCTCGTCCACTGTAAATGCTCAAGAAATGATAGTTCCATTGCTCCTAACTTTATCAGCACCTTGAGTGAAGGTACTTACCTAGTTCAAGGCTTCCTCCTGAATACCAGTTGGAACTCATACAGTATTTTAGTAGCTATTTCTCTTGTTGATATCTCCTCAGCAATCTTTTCAAACAAATGTTCAATCTTTATAATCCAATTCATCAAATAATATGGTTTTACAGCTAAATATAGTAAAAGCCCTTTAGAAATTAAACTAGGCTTCTGTCCTTAAGATTTTGAAAGCAATATTCATTGTGGATATTTGGAGGGAGTTACAAATGAGGGGGATTGGCCCATTGTTCGTTGGTATGACCGAGTGGAAAAAAATAAGTGATCATAAGTATATTATTGTGTCTCCTATGACGCTGTGTTAAAAAAAATAGTTTCTCTGAAATAACAGAGATGCTGTCTCAAGTTGTTATTTTTTTTAAGTTGTTGTCTGACAATGCCAAGAATCTCACAAAATAGACTTTGCTTAGAGCGAAATTAAGTATGTGTATAAGTGAGTTTAAAGGCTTCAATAAAGAAGCATAATATAGAAATTTCCAAATGTAGGACTTAGAAAAACTGCCTATATATATGCCAACTCAACATAAGCTTCGAGGAGCATTCACAACCTCATGGTTAGAAATAAAATAAGATTGGTCTCAGTATTATATACTGCTCTTCAAAAAGCTTTGTCATCAAGAAATCAACCTTAGTTCTGTTTGATCAATGTGTTCATGATTGTAAACACCCAACATTGTTAACAAATACCTATTGATTCTGGACATTGTGCGTGATATAGGGGAAAAAACATATAAATACTGCCTTCTAGAAGACAGAGACTAGAAAAAGATATATATCCATGTATCTCTAGACAAATGCAATGTGGTAAATTGAGTTTAATACTAACACATAGGA
Organism: Paguma larvata; assembly: GCA_030068075.1. Lineage (NCBI taxonomy): Eukaryota > Metazoa > Chordata > Mammalia > Carnivora > Viverridae > Paguma > Paguma larvata. Next base: position 157,581,398 of record CM057823.1, on the reverse strand, counting down.
CTCACAGAGAGGAGGGAGAAAGTAAACTTTCCTGAGGTTCCAATGCCTAGCAGAGTCCTTGGCACATAGTAACTACTCAAAATATAGTTGGTAAGTGAATAAGTGATTGCCTTGGGATAAATTTCAAATGGTAGACATTTCTAAATCAAAAATGTTGACAACCTAAGGTAGGCATTTTCAGGTTGTAAAGAGAATAGATGGGTTCCTGTTATTTGAGTGATGATACCTGGAGGAGTCTGTAAGTACTGACAATAGTCTTAGCACCCACACAGCTGGGCTTCACTGGGAAACAGAACCTGACTCAAGATCCAGGATTAGCTCTAGAGATTCTCAGCAATAACATTAAGGGGACTTGAGTGCTGTTGTGTTTGCCTTCTCGGTAAGCACTTCCAAGTCCCCTGATTTCCCCCAGCAACTCATGCTAAACTCCTCTTTTTTCTATACATTGCTTCCTCTTCGTGTGTCTTTGTTTCTGCTCCATGCTATTAACTGTGTCCTTGTCTGTGTGCCTTACCTTCAGATTGAAGAGAGTCTCTTCAATCTGTTGAGTATAGAGCATACATAATGCGCAGAATATTTAAGACCAGTTTGTAGCCCTCTGCCTGGGCTATAAAAGTACTTTATTTGCATCAGAGAGTTGCGCCTAGTCTGGGAAAGTTATTTGACCAAAGTACGGTCAGATATGTAGAAGAAATAATAGCTGTGGACCTGATACACTCTCAGAAGACTATTTCATGTGTAGTATAACAATCACGAAGGCGATTCCCAGTGGTACCATGAGAACAACTGAGAAATAGTAACCTCCTGAAGTATCTCTGAGTTATACTTGCAGTAGTAGTCACTGCTATTTATTGAGTACATAATCATATATGAAGCGCTGAACTAAGACCTTTATTATGTAATCTCAATTAATTCCAATCTAATGGTGAGGCAACTGGACCTTCGAAAGGTAAAATGACTTGGTAACTGAGCTAGTAAATAATAAAGCTGCGGTTGAATTCAGATCTTTTTGACTTTAAAGCCTGTGCTCTAATCAGGATATCACATGACTACAGTTTCTAAAAGTGAATCTCGGCAATGGATTTTAGAGAAACCATCATAGTCAACAGCATATCATGCGTACTTCAGAAATGGGGTACTAAACACCGTGTTACAAAGACACCAGTCTACATGTACTCTGAGTGTTGTATTATAGCGTGAACAATCAGAGTCCCAAAGCTCTTCACTGGGCTGTTTCCTGAACCATGTTAAGAAGATTTTATTCCATTCATGTCAATATTTAAGTCTAGTGAACACCAGTTGGTGCCTATGTGCCAAATATTATGGGCACACAAAGATGAATGAGACATGGGACACAACTATGTCCCACATGCTCCATATAGAGCACAGAGACATTAACAAAGGAGGAAGAGCAGAGTAGGGGGACGGTGAATCTGGCCTGGAGGGAGGACTGGGAAAATTTTTGACCTTGTAGGTAAGTGGGATTTTGATTTCAAGAAGAGGAAAAAGTAAACCAATCCCTGAAGTATGGGAAAATACAAAATGTTAAAGAAGTAATGAGTAGCTTTTTGTGTCTGTGGCAGGATATGCCTGAGGAGGCAGCTAGTCAAGAAGGAAAAGGTGTTGGAAAAGTACATTGAGAGAGATTATTGAGAACCTTGCTTGTCAAAGAAAAGTCTGGACTTCTCTGTTTGAAGGTATAGAAACCACAAGCAATTTTGTTCTGTCAAATAGATTGTTCCTAGAATATAAATCAGGAAGCCACACCAATGTTGCCCATAGTGACTACGCTAACCGATAGCATCATTTACATTCATGCGCAGTTGCAGTGTGGGAAGCCCGCAAGTGTTTTTCTACCAGTCTCCTGAAAATTGGGGCTTATGATCACTGTCCAGAGTGGTCTCTTCAAACATTTCAGATATGAAGGACACTGATTACACACATATGTGCACACATTTATACCCAGGGAATGGGTGGGGGGAGAGAGAGACTGGTTGTGCTATGAGCACAGGAAGGATTTTTATGGACTTGTCTTTCATCTTGTGGAAGAAAGGAGCATGACGTAGCAGATCTATTTATAGAGCTCTAAAAATGATTTCTAGTCAGGTAATCTTGCAAAATCAGGGATTGCATATGTAACATAATGAATATTTAAATCTAGTAGGAACTTCAGATCCTCCTGAAACTAAGGTATTTCTGTGGCAACGTTACAGGGAAACGGACTCCAAAGGGATGAGCATTGTTACCATGGCAACTGTCAGGCTGACTCATTCATAGATAACTCCTTAAACTTGTGACATGAGAGAAATCGCTTGAGGATTTTTAACACCGAACCAAAATACACATTGCTCCATGCAGATGAAAAAATACATCAGTATAGTGTTTTGGGTTTTTTTTTTTCCTTCCTAAGGCTCTCTGTGATGTTTTTATACAAGACCTCCCTTGTCCTTCAGTCTCTTCCATATCCAGAATGGAGAAGTGGCCACAGATGAGGTATGAAGAATTGGAAAGAACTCAAGCTGCTCTTCAAAAATAAACTCTGCATTATGCTTGCAGATATTGCTTTAGTGGCCATATTACTTGTCGATCCTTTATTTCCACTGACATCTGAGCTAGGGATTCAATTTTCGGTATGCTTCTGATTTACATGTTTTAAAAACAAATGTATTAAGCTAGAAGTAGTGAGTTGGAAGGGGAGGAAAATACACAGACATGAAAGTAAAGATAATAGGACCCTCTCTCCTTTTTCTCTCTATTCCTCCCTTTTCCTCTTTTGTTATTCAAGAAAATGTGTTTCTTACAGAGCAACACTAAGAGAAGTTTCCAAGCTTACCTTCTTTTTGCTTTGGTGAAAAGAGAACACAAAAGGAAATTGATAAAATAAGGAATGACATTATAAACGGAGGCGGCGGGGGGGGGGGGGGGGGGGGGCACTTGGGTGGCTCATTGGTCCAGCTTCCAACTCTTGATTTCAGCTCAGGTCATGATCTCTTGAGCATGGAGCCTGCTTAAGATTCTCTCTCTCTCCCTCTCCCGCTGCCCCCTCCCTCTCCTTCTCTCTCTCTCTCTCTCTCTCTCTCTCTCTCACTAACTAAACAATAAATAAGTAAATAGAGACAAGAACAGATACAAATTTTACAGGACTAATGAAAGCATAGATAAGGATCATTTAGGATTTTGAAGAACAAAACTCAGGTCACCATTTCTCATATTATGATCTGAGAACTAAATAGCATAATAATGTTCTTGGAAGCATGCATCCAAACAATGTAAGTTTCAAGATAGTGTTCCTTAGAATCACATTCAGTAGTCCAAGTAGTCCTTGTTAATTACATGCATTGAGTGTAAGAGTCATTGATCTAGGCAACCCCCTCATTTTCTAGATGAAATTCCTGTCTGAGAATTTGATTTGACAAAGACTATCCATAGTTCTAAAACCCACTTCTCCAGATCCTTAGGTTTACTCTCATTAGCAAACCAAATTTAATGTGAATTTTTTTAACTAATATATCTATAAAAATTTTATTAAAAGGCCAAGCCTAGAATATGACTAAACTAATACCTTTTAAATATCCTTACAAGGAATATGTTGGTGTGTGACCCCACAATGTAATTAGAAACTTGATTGGCTGATGGTAAATTATTCAAGGCAATTTCTTTTTCTGGGTCATTTTTGTTGCTGATGCCTAACTGTGAAACATACATCTCCCATAGGGGGTGGATAAGACACACTAAAAATAAACAAAATAATAATGCTTAAAAAGTGAATCTTATTTGTCCTTGACATCTTCCACTTTACATGAGAAAACAGTTTTCGCAACCAAATATTGGAATTTTGTTAACATGGGTTTGGGGCTTATCTAGAGATTTTTATATTTAGACTATTCATAGTCGCTAATACCCCATCTCTCCCCTTGAGTAATAATGGAACAATAATGGATCCATCGCCCTGCATTCACACACTGAAAGAGCATTTTGGCTTTTAGCCAGGGCGGGGTGGTAGGTGGGGAAAGACTGATATGCACCAAACTTCTGTCCTACACCCTTGTCTTGCCTCTATCTTTAATAAATTCGCTTCGATAATTTCATTTAATCCTATACCCATAGAGTTGATGAGGGCTTATTAATTTGTGCCCTGATATCTATCTATCTATCTATCTTATTATCAGCTATAATACTTATATCTCCACTTCAAGCACTTTGAATTAATATCCAGCACAAATATATCAACTCTGCCCTAAATTCTGGTACTCGTCTAGTAATTGTCTTGTTTTCTTTATTTCTCATATTCACTGCAACCATTTTAATCCATTCTCTTTCCTTCCAATGTTTTGTCTTTTACTCCTTTCCTTATGCTGCTCCTCCTCTGTCCCCATTCAGATTCCTGGTGTGTTTCACCTCTGCTACAATTTTAACTGGGCTGTCTGCCTCTGCCTTTACCTCTCCTCTCAACCATTTATTGATTCATTCAACTAGAAGTTGTTGTACACCATCTAGGCTACAGGCGTTGTCCTCAGCATAGGGAATAACAAAATAAGTATCTTTTCATGGTGTTCACAGTCTGGTGGAGGAAATTGAAGAGTACCTAGCCAGTTTTCCTTGCAGAAGAATACAGGCTATGAAGAGAGGGTCCTAGGAGAGCAATAGGAGAGACCAAACCCAGACTTTCCGGCTTCTGGTTAGGAATAGAAAGGTAAAATTTGGCTTTCAGTCTGAGACCTGGAGCAGTAGGGGGTGACCAGGGGCAAGAGAAGAAGAATGATTGTTCTAGACCAAGAGGACTTCACAGAAAGAGAAAATACTGTGTGTTTGAGGAACTGAGAGAAGACAAGCATGGTTGGATGGTAGAGTGGAAGAGGAATCAAGTAAAGAAGTGCAACTAGAGATACAGGAGGAAAGGAAGCAGATTGTTTGCCCTCGGGTGATTTTTATTTTTATCTCCATAACATTGAGGGGCCATTGAGCCCTTGGGCCTTGGGAGCAACATAATCATAAGGCAAACTTTAAAAATTGAAATACCACTTTACCTGCCATATATCAAATGCATTAGGGAGGAGGAACAAGACTAAAAGTAGAGGATGAGTTAGGAGCCTCTTACAGTTAGTCAAATGAGAAATGATAAATGCCAAACTAGATCATTGCATCTGTAGATGGAATAAAGAGATATATTTATGAAATAGAAATGTCAGGTTTTATTGACTTATTTAATATGGAAAGTGAGATAGAGAAAAGAATCAAGAAAGATTTTTAGTTTCTGATTTGATCAACCTGGGGAGCGGAGACGGGGGTGGAGATGGAGGACCAGACTTAAGTGTGGGTGGGCATGATTCTGTTTTGGGCCATGCATAGTTGTTTCATTCAGCATTCCATCGTCTGGTGCCAGAGGCATAGAAGTGAAGCCTAGTAGCTCCCACCCTCGACAAATGCACACTCCCTCTCTTCTCCTAGAGTGTTATCACGCGCACGCAATCTAAATTAAGAGAGCCTTAACCTCTAGGCACTTGCCATGTTTGCCTTTCATCTTACTGTTACTTAGAAATAATTGCCATCAAGGAAAATACAGTTGCTCCCAGAGTTAATGATTAAGAAGGCTTTTACTTGGAAGTAGTAAAATACTTTGGCAGGCTTTTGAATGGGAAGCCATCCTACCAAAAGAAAATTATTCTACTTCCTATGCTCCTTGAGGATTATAGTAGAACAAAAATGTTGTCTTTCCCTCCGCTAACATCTGAAGAGTCATCCAGGGCAGTGATGAACAATTGATTTTGCTTAGCATTCTGTGGCGAAGTCAACTGCACATGGAGAAGAGCACGGCCATGGTGTTCATTACCAGCAACAGCCGAAGAAGAGGAATTCATGGATAAAACATCAGAGAGGACTGAAAAGTCTACATTAGAACTGACTGTTAATGATTAATCCATTAAAAAGCAAGTCAGAAGTCAGCCTTAGGCAGGAGACAAAAACCATGTCCTAGGAGAAAACCTTTTGTGCTTGTGATACATACTTAACCAGTGCTTGTTATATAGTGGAAAGAACTAGAAATTTAAAGTCAGACAGATGTGGGTTCAAATCACAACTCTGATTTTTTTTTTGAGCAGAGTCATTTTGGGCATTTCTTTTTTTTTTATGTGTTTATTTATTTTTGAGAGAGAGAGAGAGAGAGACAGATTATTAGCAGGGGAGGGGCAGAGACAGAGGGAGACACAGAGTCGGAAGCAGGCTCCAGGCTCTGAGCTGTCAGCACAGAGCACGATGCGGGGCTCAAACCCACGGACCATGAGATCATGACCTGAGCCAAAGTGGGCATTTCTTAAACTCAGAGTCTCATTTATAAAAAGGGAATACTAATTCCAACTTCATAAAAGTGCTGTGAAGTTTAAACAATATAACATATAGAAAGCACCTACTACAGTTAAACGTTCAGTAATGGGCAGCTCTTATTAAATATTTAGGGAGGGGCGTTGATAACTGAGCTAAAGAGAGTACAAATATATTATAGGCATTTCATTGTTCTGTGACATGCTTAAAGCTACTAGTTTTTCTTTATTTATTCACATATAGTTTTTACAGGTTTTTAGGACTTCACATACATTATTTTGATTTAGTATTCCAACAGGCTTGTTCCTAGTTTTCCTGCCCTTCACACGGATAAGGAGACTGAATTTCAGACTAGTTGGTAAATTTGCTCTAAGATCATAGGACTAGTGAGCAATAAATCTTTAACTAGACTCCCAACTGTCCTATTTCTATTTTTGCCTAAGACTTAGTTGATGGATCAGCGTGTTTTAGCATGGTGTTAGCATGGAAGTTTTATTCCTAGTTGGGTCCAGTCTATATCCTTAATGCAAGTCTCTTTAGATATGCATGTTTGCTATGATCAATGACTATGATATTGTATCAGAGGAATATTCAGTTTATCAGAATTATTAACTTTAGAATTCACAAACCACTTTTTCCATACTGCCAAAGAAATTCCTAGAGTTTAGGATTTTGTTTTTGTTTTGTTTTTCTCATTAAATGGTACAAGAGTGCCAAGGTCCTTCTCTGCAGCAGGGTCTGCCAAGTCACTTTTTAGCCAGATCCAGTCAAAGACCAACAAAAGTTTGAACAGATGCTCAATGAGTTTGAGCCACTGAGGATGGCCAGTATGGATATTGATGTAGCTATTTAGTTCTATAAACTTGACTTTATTTTTTTAAATTTTTTAATGTTTATTTTTGAGAGAGATAGACAGAGTGCAAGCAGGTGAGAAGCAGAGGGAGACACAGAATCTGAAGCAGACTCCAGGCTCCGAGCTGTCAGCACAGAACCCGATGTGGGGCTTGAACTCATGAACCACGAGATCATGGCCTGAGCCTAAGTCAGACACTCAACCAACTGAGCCACCCGGGCGCCCCTATAAACTTGACTTTAAAGTACCTTACTTAGTTAATGCTTTTTATAAATTTGAATTTAGTTCAATATTTAGAAAATTATAGTACTAAAGGAACAGACTATGATTTTGTTTTTATTTGTCTTAGCAAGTTGTCATATTAAGCTCCAGAGCATAGCATCACACAAGGCAAAAGAGGCACTGAAACATCAGTACTCATGATCGATCTGTCTATCTATCTATCATCTATCTATCAAAAATATTTATTTCAGTGTTATTTTTAGTTGTAAAAACAACCCCTGAAATAATCTTAATGGCCATTAACAGAATAATGATTAATTTCTATATTATAGTATACTGTATAGCCACCAAATGGAATGTTATATCTCTACCCATTGATTTGGAGGATATTCTGTGATGTACATTAAGAAAAGAAAGATTCATAGAAGTGAATGTATATAATGCTGTTTTTGAAAAAACAATGATAAAAGTCTCATCTGTACATATATATGTTCTTATATAATTGTATGAGTATGAGCAAACATATAAAAAAAGATGCTCACCAAGTTACCAATTAATTAGTGAAAGAAAGTAGGATAAAGGAGAGATCTTGACAAATAATAAACAGGCAAATGAATGAATAAATATCTGTGTAGAAGAGATAATAATTTTCTTGATAAAAAGGTAGTATGTAAGGAATGATCTTATTTTTTAGGTAGATAGAAAGAAAATCTAGCCACCAAAATGTTTTTTTAAATAATTTATTTTCAAATTGGTTTCCATATAACACCCAGTGCTCATCCCAACAAGTGCCCTCCTCAATGCCCTTCACCCAATCCCCCCATAACCCCTCTCACCCTCAGTTTGTTATCAGTCTTTGAGAGTCTCTTATGTTTTGTCTCCCTCCCTCTCTGTGTCTTTTTTCTTTCCCTTCTTCCCCTCCCCCATGGTTTTCTGCTAAGTCTCCAAAATCCACCTCTGTGTGGAAACATATGGTATCTGTCTTTTTCTGACTGACTTATTTCACTTAACATAATACCCTCCAGTTCCATCCATGTTGCTACACATGGCCAGATTTCATTCTTTTTCGTTGCCACGTAGTATTCCATTGTATATATATACCACATCTTCTTTATCCATTCGTCAGTTGATGGACACTTAGTCTCTTTCCATGATTTGGCTATTGTCGAAAGTGCTGCTATGAACATTGGGGTACACGTGCCCCTATGCATCAGCATTCCTGTGTCTCTTGGGTAGATTCCTAGCAGTGCTATTGCTGGGTCACAGGGTAACTCTATTTTCATTTTTTTGAGAAACCTCCACACCGTTCTCCAGAGTGGCTGCACCAGTTTGCATTCCCACCAACAGTGCAGGAGGGTGCCTGCTTCTCCACATCCCCACCAGCATCTATAGTTCCCTGATTTATTCATTTTAGCCACTCTAATCGGTGTGAGGTGGTATCTCAGTGTGGTTTTGATTTGTATTTCCCTGATGATGAGTGACATTGAGCATCATTTCATGTGTCTGTTTAGCCACCAAAATGTTGATAGTGATTATCTCTAAAAGGAAAATTAAAAGAAAACTAAACAAAGCAAGATGATACAGAAAAGAGAGAATGGAGCAAGAGAGCGAACATGATATAGTTGACATTTGGGCATTTAATTTGGCTGCCCATTCTATTTTGAGAGTTCCCCAGGGACTCTCAAGACACCATTATCCATAGTCTCTTTAGAATGACAATCTGATGGATAATTTGATGGAAATCCATCTTCCTTTTAGAAAGTCTGAAAATAAACTTCCTGAGAGTTTTTATAGGATTCCTTCCTGGAAGGATAAGTGACAGCTCTAAGAGATATCAGAAATACTTGGCTCTTGAGAGAGAGATCCCTGTATACCATAACAATCTCTCCTTTCCACCCTACTAATTTTAAGTTAGTTCCTGGGGCGCCTGGGTGGCTCAGTTGGTTGAGCATCTGACTTTGGCCTAAGTCATGATCTCATGATTCGTGAGTTTGAGCCCTACTTTGGGTTCTGTGCTAACAGCTCAGAGCCTGGAGCCTGCTTTGGATTCTATGTCTCCCTCTCTCTCTTCTCCTCCCCTGCTCGCTCTCTCTCTCTCTCAACAATAAATAAACATTAAAAAAGTTAAGAGTTCCTTACTCAGTTATCAAAAAGAATGAAATCTTGCCAATTGCAACAACATAGATGGAACTAGAGTGTATTATGCTAAGCGAAATAAGTTAGTCAGGGAAAGACAAATATCATATGATTTCATTCATATATGGAATTTAAGAAACAAAACAGATGAACATAGAGGAGTGGAAGGAAAAGTAAAAGGAGATAAAAACAGAGAGGGAGGCAAACCATAAGAGACTCTTAAATACAGAGAACAAATTAAAGGTTGCTGGAGCAGGTTGGTGGGGGGGGGGTGGGCTAAATGGGTGATGGGCATTAAGGAGGGCACTCGTTGGGATGAGCACTGGGTGTTATATGTAAGTGATGAGTCACTAAATTCTGCTCCTGAAATCAATACTACACTATATGTTAACTTGAATTAAGGAACATTTGGGTGGATCAGTCAGTAAAGCCTCCAACTTCAGCTCAGGTCATGATCTCGGGGTTCATGAGTTCAAGCCCTGTATCCTGCTCTGTGCTGACAACTCAGAGCCTGGAGCCTGCTTTGGATTCTGTGTCTCCCTTTCTCTCTGCACCTCCCCCATCTCTCTCTCTATCTCAAAAATAAACAAATATTAAAAATTTTTAACTTAAATTTAAATCTAAATAATTAAACAAACAAATAAATATGTACATACCATCTGACTTTGGGGGGGAAGTTCCTAAGATCTCATTCTCCTCCAACAAAACATAACAGAATCCTTACTTTGTATTCACTGCTCCGTTTAAAGCTCTGTTCACATTAAAAGATCACAATTCACAAGAGAAGACTACTTCCCTAGGCTGGAAAATGATCATAAATTTTTTTTCCATCTTTTCTAAGTAGTGTGTGTTTTAATAGAATTTTAGTTTGATTTTGACCTCATATTTTTCCAAGCTTTCATCACTTTATAACTTAGTTTCCTTGAATTGCTGTGCATACCACATAATGGTTACCATTCTGGTCATATAATCACAGTTCAACTCAGGATGGTCAGCCAAAACCACCACATTCTGAATGTTCCGCCAGATGCTCCATGCATCTGATTTTATTTCTACTCTTACTTAGGTATTAGAGAAAAAGGAAACATTAATTTCCTAGGAATCTCTGGAGCCAAGGAAGTTTGAAAAACCTTAGTGTGTCATATGAATATAATTACTTATTTGGTTTTAAACATCAGTAACGTTTATGAATTATTCTCTTGCTGAATTAATCGCCAATCTAATATTTTACTGATAACTTCAAATATTGACTGATTTGTAAATGAGCTCAAAAGTTTCACAGAATACAGTCAGTTTTTAAAGCTTTGGTGTAAATAACCCTATACTTCCAAAATGAGAAGTTATAACTGAAGCTATCAATGAAATTTCATTTGATATATTTCAAAATATGTCTGTTAGAATTTTGTAGAAAGTCACTGTTGCTTCATTCCTAAAAAGTAAGTTTATTTTAAACTCCATATGTTTTTCTCATTTCCCAGAGATTTATCAGTTACCTATGTTAGTGGGAATTATAGACCCATTAATCTCAAAGAGTTAGAGAAAAAATATTCTGGATTAATAATTATTTTAGGTAACTGAAAGTCTCCATGTATGTTATCTAAGGATTACGAGGTTTTTTTTTTTTTTTCAGAAAATTGGAATGTAACAAGATGAATTTGCACTAACACACTTCGTGCTTGTGTCCATTGCCACAAACACACAGCACTACTTAATTCACATTTAGTTAGCATGTTTGTGCTATCCACTGCACACTATGCCAGGGCCTAAAGATTAAAAACAAAATAAAAATCCTTTGCCCTTGGGGAACTCAGAATCCAGTGGGACTGAGAAATAATTGCAAGTGCTACAATCAAAGTGAGAGAACAGCGTTGTGGGAGCTCAAAGGAGTGAGTGACTAATAGCAGAATCAAATTTCCCAGGGGTTCTATCTTCTCACCTTCTACTGTCTCCATGGTGAGCCAATTCATTCCCATGACTTCATCTATCACTCATGACTCACATGGGTCTGTTTCCCCGTGAGCCCCATCTTCCTATATTCTGGCCCATAACTACTTACTTGGCACCTCAATGTGCAAATGCCACTGACACCCACAACACAAACCAGCCCGAAATACATTAGTCATCCTCAGCCTCAAATCTTCCACTCTTATTGTTACCTCTCTATTCACTTATGTCAGAAACGCAGTGGTCATACCCGATGCTCTCCTCCAACTTCACTGCTGCACGCGTTTAATCTCTTCTCCTCTTCCCCTTCAGTGCTATGTTAAGTCAACTCTGACTTATCTATCTAGTCCCTAGGTTAATTACAAAGCTTGTTAAACTGATACACTCCTACTCAATAATCTTGTCTCCCTGAGTAGGCAGCTACCAATGAAGACAAGTGGAACTACTCCGAGTTCTCAGAGTATTTGAAGTGGAGGGAATTTCACGCAGGAATCTGGCTACACAGGTGAAGGAAGAGCTGAGAAGACTACAGAGGATAGCAGGACAGCTTGGGACTAATCAGTGCTGAGTCTCACCCACTGACCTGTGAGTTCCTTGAGGCAGTCAGGAAAAATGCATTATTCGACTTTTTCTCCTCAGCATCTGGCACAATAAAATTCTTAAAGCATAGTAAATAACCATTAAATGTTGACACAGTGACTCAGTCATTCTAATAACCTAAGATCTTTTCTACTCGGAAGTTTCTCAAAAATTGTCCCTGCTTCAGGTCCAACATTTCAATATATCTTGCCATGGAAACAACTCTAACTATTTGAGCTTCTGATTATTTAAATTTTAGAACCTAAGACATTTAAACTGTCACTGGATGAAACATTAATTTTATCATATCCATTTGAAGAAATTGGATTTGTTGTATAGAAAAATGTTTTCATATTTTTAAAAACAATATGTCTGTATAGCTTCTACAGTGGATATTAGATTACAAATGCTAAAATTCTTACCTTGTACAGTCTCAGTCTCCAATCGTGGTAGTTCCAATAGTCTCATGTAGTTCATTGCCTCAGAACCCTAGTGCATTCTCTAGTTGTCACACCTCATGGCATATACGTGTTCATGTATCACAATGATCACAAATGCCCATGTGATTTTCTTAGGTGCCTCTGATTTGGTATAAGTCCATAACTCTCACTGTTTCTGTTTTCTCATGAGGTTGATTAACTCCAGGATTGTTCAGAATAAAACACAAGACTGACAAAAAGTCTGACTGCACAGATGGATAAACCAAATGGGGCTATTTGGGATGAGGCAAAGGTAAAGAAGACTATGTTCTCTGAGGCGTAGCACAAGGCTACAGTGTGTGGAAATAAATCAATAATGAATGGGAATAGAAGCTTTGGAAACAATGAGAATGCATGTATTTTAAAGATACCATAGCAAAACATGGCTGAAGAGTAAGCACAACAAACATATATTAATAGTTAACATAATACTAGACGATGTTAAGATAAAAGATTAGAAATTAACAACAAATCTGGAGATACAATAATGAAATTCTATTGCAGAATGTATTTAATGGTAACACTGATACAAAAACATTCATTTAAACAGGAGGTTGCATAAGAAACAGATGTTGTGTGGTTCATTTCAATTACAACTTAAATTGGTTTATTTATCAGGCCATTTTCCACTAAACTTCGTTTGCATGAGATGCAAGTTGTGTGAGGTTCCCCCCTCCATCTTTATAAGCTATACCACTTGTTACCAACATACACACCTACTCTCCAGGTTACTTTTCTTTTTCTTTTTTTTTTTTTTGTAGTATAATTTATTGTCAAATTGGCTAACATACAGTGTGTAAAGTGTGCGCTTGGTTTTTGGGGTTGATTCCCGTGGTTCATCACTTACATACAACACCCAGTGCTCGTCCCAACAAGTGCCCTCTTCAGTGCCCCATCACCCACTTTTCCTCTCTCTCAACCGCTCCCCCAATCAATCCTAAGTTTGTTCTCTGTATTTAAGAGTCTCTTATGGTTTGCCTCCCTCCCTCTTTGTTTGTAACTATTTTTTCCCCTTCTCTTCCCCCATGGTCTTCTGTTAAGTTTCTCAAGATCCACGTATGAGTGAAAACATATGATATCTGTCTTTTTCTAACTACTTATTTCACTTAGCATAATACCTTCCAGTTCCATCCATGTTGCTGCAAATGGCATGATTTCATTCTTTCTCATTGCCAAGTAGTGTTCCATTGTATATATAAACCACATCTTCTTTATCCATTCATCAGTTGATGGACATTTAGACTCTTCCCATAGTTTGGCTCTTTTTGAAAGCACTGCTATAAACATTGGGGTATATGTGCCCCTATGAATCAACACTCCTATATCCTTTGGATGAATTTCCAAGTTACTTTTCTTCAGAATTGTGTTTGATAGGGAACTGTCTTGATAAAAGTTAAATATCTTTTCCTTCTCTCGCTTTGCTCTTCTGGTTAATAAACAAAGTCAAATATGTATCTCTTTTTGTTTTTCAGTCATTTAGCATCTCTGGGTCTCAGATTCCTCATAATATCTCCCTTTTCTGATATCAGAAAGATAGGCCAGCTGATTGAGGTTTTGTTGGGTTTCCTTAATATGTGTAATTTTTTCTTAATTATATTCTGATATGAATGTTGATCACCATCATCATTATGGCTTTTTCTGGTTGGAGAAAATAAAAATGAAGTTAACTAGCACAAAGAAAGCAGAGTTTATTGTAATGATATGAAGAGGGCTCCTAAGAAGTTAAGTATTGAACATGTCCAGACCTCACGAGAACTAGATATAGGAAGTAGAAAGCCTTCATGAACTCAGTTGTTCACTCTCTAACAATGCCAGACTCTTTCTCTTATGGCTATATTTCCCTTTCTCCATTCCCTTTCTGTGTAAGCTGGCTTCCTCTTTTTAGTCATAGCATCTCCTCTCCCACAACCTCATAATAGCATTGTAGCCCTGGTTCTATGCCGTGACTTTTGCACTTAGTCCTACAGCTCCTGTCCCAGATTCTTTATGCAAGAGCTAATTTCTGGGAGAGGACTCTGATCGGCTCATCTCATCTTTTTGAGCCAGACACAGGTTTATTTCCTGCCTGTGGATTAGCTGCTTTTAAGTCAGGTATCTACTCTCTGTTCCCAAGGTAGGAGGAAGGCAGGATCATGAGATTTCAGTGCGGCCTTGTTCAGTCAGCAGGGGTGGTAGGCAGGGCAGTTTCCATCCCAGAGGGGACCACAGAACTGGAAGGCAATGATGCACGGCTCTACCACAATCAGCCCTTATGAAAAGCAGCCTTAGCTTTGGAAAGAGCACATATTAGAGTTCAACCTAACTGTCATGAATATTTTACAGGGAATGCAGATTTGTGGTTGGGATGCTTCATAATGTATGTTCAAATTTATGAAAGATAAAATACAAATGTGTGTAAGAGCACTGGTTCTTTTATATACACAAGCACACGCACGTGCGCGCGCACACACACACACACACACACACATCCCATTTCTTGAGAACAGTTTGAAAGAAGGGATTGTTCATATGATCCTTCTGAGTGGATGCAATATTACTAGATGTTAAAGCAATATTTTGTCTCTTCACCAACAAGTCAACTAGCCTGTGACGTGCTGATGGTGGAGGCAGCTCATAAAAGACCACTTTTCTAGCCTAGTATAACGTCTCAGAGTTCATCCTAGTAATGTGTATACCTCAATAAAGCACTTTTTCCCTATTCCAATGCAAGATGATGGATTTTTATCAGATGATTTCGTATGGGAAAATGGCAAATTATAAACTATCCAATGACAGAATTCCCTAGCACAAAGTTTTGAAGGATATGCTAAAAGCTCAAGTAGACCAGTGAATATATATAATTTTCATGATAAATAATGATAAAGGACTTTGAAATATTTTATTGATATTAAAAGGAAGGATATTTTCATCTAAGGCAGGTTTCCTAGCTTTGGCACTATTGACATTTTGACCCAGATGATTCTTCGTTGTGGGGTCCATGCTGGGTAATGCATTAGGTGTGTGAGTTGGGGGGGAGCCTCCCTGGCCTCTCCCCACAGATGCCAGTAGCACACATCACTACTGCCAGTCATGAAAACCAAAACTGTCTCCAGACATTGCTAAATGTCCCCTGAGAGCAACATTGCCTTGAGTTTAAAACCACTGATTTAATGTTTGTTCTCCATAAGAATTATTTTTTTATGATAAATAATTTCTTTTCCCCTTAACATTTTTAGATTTAAAAAAATATGTCCTTTTGGAGTTTACTAGAGCACTATTGATTTGGTATCATCTATCTTGCTTTTCCTCAATGAATCACATTCTCTCATGCCTGAATTAGCCTGACCAATTTCATTAGCCCGCTCAAACCCGCTAATCCCATTAATTTGCTTCAGTGTCAGAGAATCCCCTATGGCCCACAGTTTCTAAATGTGTTGCTCTTCCTCTCTCAGAGTAGCGTGCATACTTGAGAAAGCTGGTTGAACACTTGTAAATACACCTGGAAGAAAAATGGTTTTAGTGTTCTTGTTCGAAGTATTGCTACCTTTAATTTCTTGCTGCAAAATTCTCCATTCTCCCTTGAGTGCCTGCACCTTGGACTAATGAAGAATTAATAGAAAATCTGGTGTATGAGAGAACAAAATACAGTGATTTTAAGCCTTTCTTTTGTCTAAAAATGTAATACACCAAAACAAGTCATAGACTTTATTATATTCAGATGTCACTGTTAATATTTCTATTACAATGCAGGTAGAAAGAATAATTTCTTTAAAATACAGTAAATAGTTTCTCAGACATGTAAATGATAAATTCTCTGAGAGAGAATTCGCCTGTCTCGCAAGGTTGTCCGAGCAAAATGTGATGAGATTGGAAAGACTATGAAAACCACAGAACAGTGCCAGAGTCCAGCTTCGGCCAGTCCAGGGGTCCCCGAAAGATGGACAGTCGGTGAAAGGAATGAGAGAGCCATGAGATGTAGTCTGATGACCAAGCAGGCAGTTCTGGCAATTCTGGCATCTCTGCTCTGCGGGTCTCAGTGTCTTTATTTTTAAAGTTAGTAAGTGACTTTCCAGCAATGAGTGAGTGACATCCCATCAGTAAGCATAGTTTGATATCTTGAACAACAATGTGTTTTTGCTGAGATTTCCTCAATCTTGCAAATTGTTTTACATCATTCTTTTTAGACTATAAAGGAAACAATTCTTATCTTAGCTATTTTGTGATTCTGCTCCTAAGTTAATTAACATATGCTATGTTTGAAGTAGGATTAGGTAAATTTGTGGCAGGGGGAGAAAACAGGAAGTTTATGAAGCAAGCTGGAGTTGTTATGGTTGTTGCTGTCTCAGTAAACAGAGGGTGCATACATTATCATCTTAATACCTATGTTAATCATCTATAGAAAGGTTAAGAGTCATCCATCTAGCTTCTAAACTACAATGAGGAAAGTGTAACTCTCCTGGTAAAGACAAAATTCCTAAGGCTTGTCTAAGTCCCTTTGCTTGTGAATGAGTGATTTTACATAATAGGGGCCTAACGTTTACACAAGTCACACCAATATCCAGCCAAGCTCATAACTGCTATGGATCTGTGCAACCCATCCCCAAGACGCAACTTTAAGGTTACTTCTGGCCAGGCTTCTCTCATTCAGATGTAATCCATCAAAGCATTGTGCTCCAGGTCCTTCCTTTTAATTTAAATGCCATAAAGCAAAAGAATATTACATTCCTTGGGGCCAAAGAGAGCAGCTCAAGAAATCCAAGCCTGAAAAATTATTTAGAAGGAGGTAAGACTGGGCACCATCTGATTGGCAGGAGCTTGGCTGCAACTGCCTTTCCGCACAGGGTGGTGTCTCAACCTGTGAGCCCAAGATGGCTCCCAACAGAGCAGGGCCTACTCCAGGAGAAAGAGATTGTTGTTATGCACATGCTATCATACAGATAGTACAAAAGAGACTTGTGTGTGTTTTAGGTCTTTCCATAATGTTCATCATTATCACCACAGCTATCACTATCTTCAAAAAGTTTTCATTAAGGTTATAAACCTCTTATGTGCATATTTTCATTTATCCTGGAAATAGGTCACAGAGGAGGATAATAATGCTAGACACACATAAGTAAAGTTCTGAGAAGTACTTGTACCATAACCCCCATCTTCCAAATGTAACATACAAGCATAAGTACATTTTCACTGAATGAGTTCTTCATGAAAATAGAAATTACTGCTTTAATTTAGAACCATGATGAGATTTTTAGTCAACATTTAGTAAAAAAAGAGCAAATTGTGTAGAGCAAAGATCTCACTGTATGCGTAGAGTTCTCTCTACAGGAAGCAAATCAGTTTCCAGGAAGGGAAAGTGAAAAGTCCATGCAAATGCACACACACGCACTCACACACACACACACATGCACTCAAATCTATGCAGGGATTCCTCATGTTTACATTATTTTCTCCTTTCTATCCTCCATTGTTTACTTACCACACACTCATATTTTAATTATAGCATTTATTATCAGAGTATCATTTGCCATTATAATCTTTTATAAGTTTCCCCCATCACATGTTAAAACTTTATTGAGGAAAAGGTGGAGTATGTTTGCCCCATGTTCTCATTTGAGGAAATCCTTTGTACCACTTCTGAAGATCTGGAAGCTAATGACTCTTCAGCATGAGTACTAAAACATGAATTCCATTGCTGACTGTGCTGACCACCATGGCGAAGTTTACAATAACATGTCTTTGGATAGTTATTTATTTTCTTACATTGACTGAATTACAAAGAAGAACTGAAGACCAAGACTTACAATTGATCAAAGACAACTATTTATTTTCATGGTCAGTGGGGTCCTTCTGCCTACAAGTTTTTTCATAAACATCTCTTTAAAAATAGAAATACTGGGGCACCTGGGTGGCTCAGTCGGTTAAGCGGCCGACTTCAGCTCAGGTCATGATCTCACGGTCTGTGAGTTCGAGCCCCGCATCGGGCTCTGTGCCGACGGCTCATCAGAGCCTGGAGCCTGCTTCGGATTCTGTGTCTCCCTCTCTCTCTACCCTTCCCCTGCTCACATCTGTGTCTATGTCTCTCAAAAATAAATAAACGTTTAAAAAAAATAGAAATGCTTATGAAAATGAATATGCACACTCAAAGTAATTTGGAAGTATGATATCAATCTTTAAATAGCAATAATTTTGAAGATCATATATTTATTTAGCATATTATAGTTTCTAAAGAGCCTTCACATAATTTCCCAAGTAATGTTCACAATAAGTCAGTAAGTGCTATTATTTTCATTTTAAAAATGAGGCATCTAAGGTACAAGGGATAAGTCAATTATTCATATTACATAGCTCTACCTGTCATAGGCTTTGGAATCAAGATATTTTGAAATCTAAGGCCCAGAATCTGTTCAATTCATTTTTCCTCCAAAAAGGTGTGATGTTAAGAAATTGAAGAGAACACAAATGAGAATAGTAGCAGTTGAGAAAGGAATTGTATGTAACTCTGTGGATTTTCCTTTCTGTTAAACGAGGGTAAAGTGGAAGGAGATTTTAGAGCTTTAAGGGATATTGGGTGATTAATAGTGAAGAGCTAATGTCCTTGTCATTGAACAAGAAAGAATGGCTTTGAATTATTGCAAGATGCCACTTGAATAAACAGTGTAAGTGTTCTTGAATATAATGGTTAAAGGACACTGGAACTCATTATCCAGAGCGAATGTTGTGTTATATTTTGAGATTTTTCAGAAATGCATACAGATCCATAAAGGAATCTTTATAAAGTGCCGTTTGCCCAGATGTCAGTCATGATGTGAATCAATGCTTCTCAATTAGTGGTATATGCAACAATGTACCTTTGTGTAGGTGTTATGTAGTGTTTTTTACCTGTCGCTAAAACATTCACAGTCACTACTGACATAAATATCATTTAAAAGGAAAAGTGAACTTTCTATTTTTATTGTATTGGGACTCATATCTAAAAGACTTTATGATTTTGCTGCTACCATTTTTGATGGACAATTACACTTTATGTTAATAAAGTTCTTAAAAACAGACAATAACTAAAACTCTAAGATAATCATCACGGTCCCTCTCCAGTAGCTTTATCTATTTATTGAACCCAAATCTTCCTGACTCTCACTGCCAGGGGAAGCCTGGACAGGAAAAAAAAAAAAGTGCAAAGGGATGTCCTTAGTGTTACCTTGTACAGGAGGTTTGGAAACAAACTCAAACACAAACCCAACTCTGAACTCAAACCAATTCCTAAAGCAAAGCAGGAATGAGGTAAGAGAAATGGTTGAGCAGTTCCACCACTGATTTCAGTTCAGGCCAAATAAGTACCTCCATCCAAAGGTGCTATATAAGCTACTTTTTAGTACCAATAGACAAGTTGTAATTTGCTAGAAAGATCCAGATAATGGTAATTGATGACCTTTGTAAGGCAAACAGCAATATTCATTCAAGAGGCACTTGCAATTTAGAAAACACTCTCTCCTATTAAGTGCATACATTTTTAAGTTATTGAGCACATATTCCCCTCCAAAATGGTACCATAAATATAATATCCAGACGTAGAGTTTTGTGAACATGGATCTTTCAGCACAAATTTCCTTTATGACTCTCCTCATGATCATGACCTTAACTTCAAACCTTAAAATTCATTTAAATGAATTTACCCTACATTGAGTGAATGCTTGTCCATGCATTCCATTATTACTCCAGCACTTCTAACCTACTGGTTGTTCCATATTCAGAGGTGAAACTTTCAGTGTATTTAGGTGTGACTTCTTCGGGAACAATGGCTCTCTGAGAATACACAATACTACATACTATCACTTTCATACAGAAGGCCTTTGTTGATGATGATGAGAGTCCAATTTTTTGTTTGTTTCCTTTATTTCACAGGATTATACACTCACCATGTATTTCCAACAATCTTGGAAAGACAAAAGGCTTTCTTATTCTGGAATCCCGCTAAATCTCACGCTAGACAACAGGGTAGCTGACCAACTCTGGGTGCCAGACACTTACTTTCTGAATGACAAGAAATCATTTGTGCATGGGGTTACAGTGAAGAATCGAATGATCCGACTGCACCCTGACGGAACAGTTCTCTACGGACTCCGGTATGACTTTGTGTTGTATGACTCATTCTTGCCACTGCTGTTGTTACTGTTGTTATGTTTTACTTTTTACTTTTGGAAATGGGCAGAGGGAAAAGAAGCACATAGGAGAATATATAGACACTTTCATTTATGTAACAAAATTATATTAAAGACCAGAAAATCTCTTTTGGAATCATTTGAGCTAAGTCTATGTAACTTTGTTCATCAAAGGTAAGTGAATTATTTGCCCAGATCTTCGAATAATAAAAATAGGAATAAGAAAATATATGTTTGCCAGATTTTATATCTAACTTATTGTAGAAGTTACATCTTACTTTAGCCAGTTGCTTGATTATCTCAGAGCCACCCAGACTGAACTGAAATGTGTTCTAAGTATTGGGTACAGCTACTTAATTATGAAAGAGAATTGGGAAACAGTATTTTGATGAAGGAGGAAAGGAAAATATTGTGGTGACTTTGAGAAGATTCATAGTGTTTTCATTCCCTTTAAATCTCTCTTATAGTGTTTGTATTTAGGTATACGATCCATATGGGATTAATTTTTGTGTTTCATGTAAGGTAGGGGTTGAGATTTAATTTTTTTCCATATGAATATCCAGTTATATAATTTATTGAAAAGAGTTTTCTTTTCACACCAGATTGTGTTGGTGCCTTTGACTGGATAAGTGAGGGTCTAGTTCTAGGCTTTAGTCTATTCCATTGTTCTATTTGTTTATTCACCAGCGGTATCACACGATTTTAATTACGATAGTTATATGGTAAATCATGAAGTAGTGTAAGTCCTCCAACTTTGTATTTATTGTTTAAGATTGCTATGGATATTCTAGGCCTTTTGCTTCTACCTATATTTTAGAATCAACTTGTGGATTTCTACCTAAAAAAAATCTGCTGGAATTATAATTGAGATTGCATTGACTCTATAGATCAATTTGGAGAGAATTAGTACCTTAAAGCTATCTAACACTCTAATCCATGAACATGTTATATCTTCATTTCTTCAGGTTATCTTTAATATATATCAACAATGACTTGCACCATAGTGGATTTTGTTTATTTGTTTTTAAGAATCAAGTATAAAAGAGGTATCATATACTTATTTTTAATCCTCATTTGGTTAAGGGTTTATTAAAAGTTTTAGGGCTAAAATTCAAATCAGCTTCCTTTTTTACCAAAAAAGTACCTGAATTGTGGCATGTTATTGTAGGATATATAGAGTGGTGGTTCTTTAACCTGTGCGATCACCTTTAAAAAAAAGAAAACAAACCTTTGTTGTCACCTTTTGTGATCCTTTTGAGAAGCTGTTGAGAGCTATATCCACAAACTCATGTATGCCACCAAATTTTCCTGTTATTTTAGAGTCTTCATAAGCCCCCTAAAATTCCTCACACACCACCAACACTAAGCCAAAACTCTAGGTAAAGGAGAAAATCATACAATTAATTTCTGTATATTTACAAATACCCCCAAAATAATATGCAAGTGAAAAAAAAAAAAAAACTAGATCTGTGATAAAACTTCTGAACTTAACCCAGTGGTTGACTATTTAGTTGATAAATTTAGACTTTATTTGCATAGTAAAATAACATCAAATGCAAAATAATATTTGGAATTTCTTCACCTTTTCAGTACCCCAAGTTCTTTCAACTCTAGTTTAAAATCTCTGACCTAAAAGTCTCTCAGAAAAATGGTAAAATAAACTAACAATTCCCTTGAGTGAATTGATAATGACTGGATGAAATCTACTAATCCAAGATCAGTGGTGATATTAATAATGGTATATGCCCTAGAAATCAGTTGTAAATTTTTGTCACCTATGAAACTTCTATCAGATATCACCAAGGTGTAAAGGGAAAAATTACTCTTCTAAAATATTCTGGGAGAATAATTCCACAACCCAACTTACTAAGCTAATCAATCACATGTATGATTACCATATGTGATTAGTCAAGAATGCATAAAAAGTTGTTTTTGTTTTTTTAAAAAATAAGGCAATCAGGGTTTTTACAGGCAAGAAAGTGGGTTGCAATCTCAGTTTACAGAATCTCGCTTCAGGCATTTCTCAAATTATTGGCAGCCTCTACCAATGGGAATTGATGTAAAGGAAGAAAAACATTTGAGAATCTTGAAATTGAACACATCTCATTTTATACCAATAAAACTGAGGCACAAAATGGAAAGGGCCATTTCGAAGGGTCTGGTCTAAGGTATTGGGATTAAAATTGAAGGTGTCCTGATTCCCATAGTTGTGCTCTTCCCACTCCACTGCCTTTCAAAGACACTTAGAAGACAACACCTCTTTCCAAGTTGTCTAACATCGCTCTTTCCTCTTTGGAGCCAACCCAGACTTGGAGCCCGCAAACAGATCTCCCAAAGGAAAATACATATCCTTCCTTTATTATGTGGACTCTGATCTCTTTTTGGCACCAACATTCTCCATAAGAGCCTCACACCACTTCTGATATCTTCCTTCTCCTCCCTTGCCTTCTTCTTTACTTCTTCCCTCGTAGGTGTATTTTTCTTTTTCTGGAGGTTATAAACATCCTGAAGAAACCATAAGCTCTAACAAAGAAAGCATGACATCTGGAATCAGAGGACCAAAAATGGGCTCAAATCCCAGCATTTCTGATTGTTTGACCTTGAACGAGTTATACAAACTTAGTCTTAGTTTTATCACCTACAATAATGGGTTAATAACCCCTTATTCATGGTTGGTAAATTCTTGTGAAATAATGAATATATTAATATATGGTAAATTCTAAAATATTTTTTTCTGAAGTCATTGTGCCTTATATAATCATATTAATTCCTGGAGAATGGTTTTCTAACTCCCAGGCATATCAGTGACCAGAACAGAGATTCTGTTTTCCAATTAAAAAAAAAATCATTGAGTGCCCCACATATGCTATATAGTCACTATTCTGGCCCTGGAAATAATTTCCCAGAAGCCAGATAGAAATTCGTCATTGTGGCAAAGGGGAAATCACTAGTGACTATGAGTCAAGAGACTTGCGGCTGAACTTACTTACCTTAAGTAAGCTATTTCCTCCCCTGGTCTTTGGATCCCTCAGTCTTAAAGGGAAGAGACTGCATAAAATTATACTTAAATTCCCTTCCAAATCTAACTTCCATTGCTTTTCTGATCCTATATATTAAGGAATGTTTATTTTAATTCCTCTAATGTAACATTTTCTAGTCTTAGAATGACAATCTGCATTTTTTTCTTTGTAATTGTCTTTTCTTTTTTTTTTAATTTTATAATAGTTTATTTTCAAATTGGTTTACATATAACACCCAGTGTTCATCCCAACATGTGCCCTTTTTAATGCCCATCACCCCCTCTCCCCCCTCCCTCATCCCCCTTACCCTCAGTTTTTTTCTTAGTCTTTGAGTATCTCTTATGTTTTATCTCCCTCCCTCTCTTTTTTTCCTTTCCCCTCTTCCCCTCCCCCTGGTTTTTGCTTAGTCTCACAAAGTCCACCTATTCATGGAAACCTATGGTATCTGTCTTTTCAAGAAAAACTGCATATATTACTTCCTAAGAACATGTACTAAAAAATCCTTATCATACAACATATGTATTGGCATATTTATAGCTGTACTTATTTTACACATGGGTAATCAGGAGAATGAAATTTCTTGCCTTATCCCTTTTCATAAGTCCAACTAATAGTCATCATGAAATGAGACCATACACTAATGGGTTGTTTTTAGCAATGATGGGATCAATGGAATTTTCTGAATGTCCCTGAAGGCCCCTTTAACCAGGTGTTCCAAAATCATAAGACCATATCATTAAGCTAAATAAAATTTTGTCTATATTCAAACTCAGTATGAGATGCTAAAACTTAATATATACGAAGCCACAAGAATAGAGTTGGTCGTTTTCTATTTTTATGAACTATGTCAAATCAGATTTTATACACAGGGAATGACACACAGTTGCGTTAACACTCTAAAATAACAGGGTGGTGTCTGATGGAAGTCTAGTGCTTTGGAGGAACCAGGCTGTTGAGCAACAGGCCTTCAGCAAATAAAAGACTCCATTCCTCCTGTCTTTTGCTCTCGGGTTACGTCTGTGGTGACAAAATGCCTTACACCAAGGAACAGCCCCATAGTCACTATTGCTTCCTCTTCCATTTTGCTAGGATCTAAATAAAAGATATCTGTGATGTGCTGTGAGATGTGGCAGGCGACCGGAATTTATGACCGTGTCCCGTGATCACTCCCCCTTTCAAAGCTCCTTTCAAAGCACATAATGTCATTTCCTTTCTTACTCAAAAGCGGAGACTAAACAACCAAATTCCTCAGTGTCCTGCATCAAATCCTTAAGCTTCTGTCTTTCCTCCCTTCCATTGAATTCTGAGGGAGATTTCCTCCTCTTTCGAAGGCCAGTCTCTCTATGTATGCATTTAATTTTATTGTTGCACACTCTTTTCAGACTTCGATCCCTTCTTTTAGCGAATCTTCGGTCTTCCCTCTCCAAGGACTCCTTCCTCTCGGTTTTGTCCTCAAACCGGTCCTCTCACACCTCACCTCTTCGGTTTCCTCTACGTCCTCGCCATTTACTCCTCGGTCTCCAAAACCCTGGCTCCCGCCCATGGTGCTTTCCTAAAACCGCTCTGCCCAAAACTAATAGCGCCATTGCTGGTTCTCAATCTATACTCCTGACTTCTCTGCATGATTTAAGAGTGGCGACTGACCTCGACTTCCGGACTCCAAAACCTGCCACAAGTTTTTCATTAATGCTGGTCTTCTGGTCTTTTTGCTATTCCCTCCCCAGTTCCTCTCTTGCCTCTAAGTGTGAGCTAGAAGGAATCCTTGAGTTTTGACCAACTCACCGATGTGACAGCTTAAGTATCTAAAATCCCAAATTATTGAGTTCAGAAAAATATTTTTAATTACCGAGCATCTGTATCTGGATGCCCACCTGGCAAGATACTCCTGACAGGGCTCTTATTTCCATATTATCTGTCTTTACTAAAACCAGATTCTCCTCCTCACACAGCTGCTAACAAAAGTCATCATCCTCCAAGTCAAAAGCAACAAACTTGTAGGCAGTTTAGACTCTACATCTCTTTTGTCCCAACACCCAATCTGTTGCTTCCACTCTACCGTATCTCAGCTATGTCCACTTACAAACCATTTCCATCACCTAACTTAACATCCTCACTGTCTGTCACTTCCTGGCCAATTTCTTATCTCGATTTTTCTTGTTCTCATCACTGCCATCTTATTCTTCTTACAGCACATGTCAGATCATATTGCTCTTACATGAAAAAAAAGTCTCCATAGTCCCCATAAAATTACATTTTCATCCTTCTGTATATAATCTAAGACCTTCTGTATGTGACCAAACAACTTTCCTACAAAGCCGTTTACTTCCTTCCTGAAGTCTAAACTTTTACAAAACAACTAACTTGTTTCTCTAAACACATGCAGGGTGTTTCAAACTCAAGAATGACCCAAATAGATGACCCAAATAGATGATATTTATACTAAAGAATGATTTGCTATTTTTCCTACATTCAAATTTCACTAGTCATCCTGTATTTTATCTGACAACCTTATAGCCCTGTTGAATTGCCCTCCCTTCTCTATCCCCAAACCCCCTTTCTCACTCCACCACTGTCTCCCATTTCACTCTTTTTTCTTAAAAGCCTCTCTCTCATTCCGCTTTCTCCAGGAGGACTTTCATGATCTTTATAACCAGATAAACACTCTCTCTGATTTGATGCCTTACTTTGCTTTAATCTCATGTAGGCCCATGAGATTTGTAATACTCTTTAGATGTTATATCTTTCTGTGTCTTAGAGTGATTTTCCTGTGATACAAACAAGATTGTTTATCCGCTGAAAATGTGAACTGTATTTCCTTAATCTTCGATTGCCTCTCTCAAACCAAATAAATGTTTGAAAAATTGAAATGAAAATTTGTAGGATGCCGTCACCTGACTTACAATAGTTGTCAGCTGCAACATTTCCTATATCTAAATGATGGCTCTCAACCAAAGAGCGATTATCACTATTAATGACCAGATGTGTTCTGCCTCTTGTCCAAACATGATCCAGCTGGCTGCAAACACTGATTCTCTCCAAGGCCTGACCCTGTGGATGCTGAAAAACTGTGTTTATCTTTCCCTGAAAATGGCAGGAATGGATGACTTAATTCTGGGAACATATTTAGTGGGATATTTAACCTTCTTAAAACTGCCTTTCTTTTTGCCTTTCCCTCCTAACCCTTGCCTTGGCTTTTCTTTCAAAGATCCATAATGCTTCTTTCCTGCATTTTGTAGCAAAGACGAGCATGGAGACAGGTGGTTTTGAGGAGCTGTGTGAGAATGGGGAGTGTAGTGAATAGTGAAAATCCTTCTGGCCCAATACTGGCTCACGTTGGACCTTGGAAGTACATTGAGTGTTTATGTGGGCTTGTGTGCATGTATATGCAACATGCAGAGGAAAGCACACAGACCACATTATTTAAATGAATATTTATAGCAATTACATCAAGGAATTTAGCTAATAACCAAGCATATAAATAATTGAAACTATACTATGCACAAGTGCCATACTACTACCCAAATACATAAATAAGAAAATGCATCCAGCGATGTAAGTAGTTAAAACTAGACTATGCTAAGTGCTCTACTCTATTGCCATATTTAATCTTTACAGAACACTAGGAATTTTGTACTATTATTATACTATATGCCAATACTAAGAGAATCCAAAGTGACTTTTCTTAAAGTCAAGGTGAAACCAGTCAAACAGGTACACACATTACATTTAACTAATAAAATATCTAGATACCAAAATCTCTCTTACCTCCCGTTCTTTTATTTCTCTACTTATAAATTGCTTTTATAAAATAAAAAACATGTGATTCTTTTGTGATTACATCCACTTGCTGTAAATGTGTTTCTCTATGCCCTATATTTGAGGCTTGATCAGATTTAGATTAGGTATTTTGTTGTGCTTCGGCAAGACTGTTTCATAAGCCATATTGTATACATCTATCAGGAGACACTGAATGTCTGCCTGGCTCTGTGTTTGTGAGGTGAAGACCGATGAGCAGATTTAGCATAGATAACTTGATCTGTCCATTCTAACAATTCTGTTAATTTTTTATGTAATCATATTAGTTTCCTAAGGCTGCTGTAACAAAATATCACAAAATGGGTGACGACAGAAATTTGTAGTCTCGCAGTTCTGGGTTCGGCAAGGTTGGTCCCTACTGAGGGCTATGAGGAAAGGCTCTGTTCTAGACCTCTCTCCTTGGCATGTTGGCTTGACTGGATTCTCCCTGTGTCTCTTCATATTGCCTTCATTCCATGTGTATCTCTGTGTCCTCTTTTTTAAAGGACACTGGTCATATTGGATTAGGGCCTACCCCAATGATCTCACTTTAAATTGATTAACTCCATTAAGACCCCACCTCCAAATAAGGTCACACTCTAAGGTACTGGATGTTAGGACTTCAACATATGAATGTAGGGAAATGCAATTCAGCCCATGACAAGTTTAGCAGCTACTGCTAATCTTTGCCTACACCTATTTAGAGTTTCAAAATGGTGATATTCTGTCATTTAATTTATTATCTAGGTTTTTCTCTAAACAAGAGCTTCCTCTGATCAACTATTTGGTAATCCTCAAATAAACTTGTTGCTGTGAAGACAGGATAAATGCTTGATTGTTTCCCTTTGTTTAGCAGTTTTAAAAGTAGCTAATTGTTTCCCTAGAATCTGCCAAATGTGATCACTGATGTTTGACATTTCGTTGCTTTTTTTGTATGTTTATTATCATGAGATCACAGGTTGTAACAGGTATGTCTGTTTCAGTCTACTTCAGCTGTTGTTACTTTTGATCCTCATTTTGTCTTATCTTTGGCCACTGGCCTGGAAGTTCTTTAAGTTGGCTCCTGAGTTCTTTCAACGTATGATTTCAGGAGTCATTGACGGCTTCCTTGTCTTACAAAACATCAACTTGTCCATTGTCTGTCCCACAAGTAGAGGAGACACATCACAAGTTCATATTGACATGTCTAAGTCAAAATTAAAATTAGATTTTTTAAAAATTTGATTTAATTCTATTTCATAATTATATAAAATATTTACATAGTTCTAAAGTCAAACAATGAAATGAAGTATTATTTCCAATGTGGTCTGAACTCTCTCCCATTTTCTTCCTCTATAACGTTTTAATTTGCTTTAATATTTTCCTTCTATTAGACACACACGTATTGTCACCACTTTTGCTGGAAGGTAGCACAGTATACCTGCTACTCTCTACCTTGGGAAGTGAGTTTGCAAATCCACCATAATGTTGAAAGCAGATTTTAACCCAAGTTTCCTCATTTCAGCCTATAGTCTTAGCTCCTACACAGAGCAGTTTTTCACTGTCCTGTTTAAGCTTGTCTTTCCCTGCAGTTTATTTCTGGGACAACAGTCCTCTGTGTCTGATGCTTTCATTGCTCACCATTGTAGGAATGAAAATAATTGGAGAGGGTGCCCAGCATAAACAGGACTAGTTCTGCCAAGCGTGTGAGCTTTATAAAACGTACATGACTTTGTCAGGTTTTCTAACGCACACTAATGACTCCAAATTCCAAAAGAAGCTTCTAAGTTTTTAGGTTTCATAAATGAATGTAATGTTAACCAGAAACCTGTGGCCTGGTAGGGAGTTTGAGAACTCTCTTACCATATTTGCTTACCTCGCTCTACTCTGAATCGATTTTTTTGATGTTGTTGACAGTGCCTGGCTGTGAGCTGTGCATGAGAATAAAATCAATGGCTACATTTATTGAATATAAAAGAAAAACAGAGTTTCCCCGCTATTCCTTGGAGGGTCATTTCATCTTCATGATAAAGTAAAGTAAAAAGTAGAGGCAATTATTTTGAAAATACTGATCCAAAAAAACCCACCAACTATTGATTCGTAAAGCAGTCTGGGGTCCTAAATGTTTCATGTTAACTCTCTACATTGATTGTACACCATAAAAAATTATT
Source organism: Paguma larvata (assembly GCA_030068075.1). Classification (NCBI taxonomy): domain Eukaryota; kingdom Metazoa; phylum Chordata; class Mammalia; order Carnivora; family Viverridae; genus Paguma; species Paguma larvata. The sequence continues at coordinate 157,551,767 of CM057823.1, read as the reverse complement.
TCTCTCTCCTACGGACTTTCTGTGTATAGAAGCAGCTATGATTACATTCAGGAGTCCTGGGCAGATCGCACAGGGCTTGCTGTGAGATACGCTGGGCAAAGATATTGTTGAGTCGATTGTAGAGAATAAATATGTGGGCTGATGCAGTGCTTGCAAAGGAAGTCTGGCTGGTATTGACAAATGCATCCCGTTAAGGAAAAGAAACTTCCTACTTCAAATGGAAGAGAGAAAAAAGAGGCCATGCATAAAGAATAGGTAGCTCACTCTATTAGGAGGAATGCCTGGAGATTTTCTTTACAATTCCAACCAAAGAGCACAGTGTTGCTATTCCCGTCACACTGTAGTTGACATATTTTAGAGTTTCATCAGTGGCATACAGAGAAAGCAATTTGAAATGTTCTCCAGTGAAACGGCTGCTATTTTTCTCTTTTCAAAGTTTTTATTTTTATTTGTAATGCTCTTTATTCATCCATATGTGAAAAACTCTTTATGATTAAATGTTTGTTAGAATCTCCTTTTTGATAAATATGGTATTGTGACTAATGCAAGCACTAAAAGGCTAATTTAAATAATTATGCAATTACTATAACGATTGTGTGGCCATGTGATCTGTGGATGTGTCATTATGATTAAACCTCCTTAATTAAATTAGTATAGAAGATTAAGTAAAAACGGTGACCATAAATTATCTTAAAAACGAACATCTTCTGAAATTCTTCACCTTGATTGTGTCTCTCATGGTATAATCCCAAATCTGAACTCTTAGGAAAGAAGAAAAGAATGAGAGAAAAAAATGTAAGAAAAAGAAAGAAGGAAAGAAGAGGGATGGAAGGCAGGAAGGCAGGAAAGCAGGAAGGAGGAAACAAGGAAGGAAGGAGGGAAGGAAGGAAGGAAGGAAGGAAGGAAGGAAGGAAGGAAGGAAGGAAGGAAGGAAAGACAAAAAGGAAAGGAAAACGAAATATCTTAAAGGTGTGTTCTGGATTTTAGATTCTACTTACAGTATTACAAACAACACATGTAACATCTTCCAAGAAGATCTATTAGGTTTTGACAACCAATTTTGAAATTTTAAAAGTAATCTTCTCCAGTACCCTCAGTCAATTTCATTAAACCATCATTTCCAACTTCAGTATTTTAGTACCACTTCCATGAATTTTGCCATATCATCTAAAATTATTGACTCTTTTTTTGCTCATGTATTGATCTATATTGTATATACATAAATATATATATATATATATATATATATATATATATATATATTTTAAAGGAAACTTTTGTTACCTCTGCATGTAAAAAGCTATTACTTTAAAAAATAGATATTAAAGTACATCTAAGCTAGAAAATTTTTTAAAATGTAAAACTTCTTTTCCATATTCCACCTACAATGATCTTCCCTCATTTATAGAATTGAGATAACAATATTACTGATCTTATGGGATATTATTATGGGTAAATAGGTTAATATAGTAAAGAACTTACAGCATTCTCTGACACACAGTAAAGACCTAATGAGCACTGACTGACCTTGTTTAAAACTTGTGGTATATGTACACATGGATAATAAACACATACTGTTGACATAATAATGATCATTACCAAAATAAAGGCCTAAGTTTTCTTTACTAACCTTTTGAGGTACCAAGTTAAAGCTAGCCTCCCTTTCAGTGTTTGTGTCTCAGATTATAAAATGTCCAACCCAGAAGTCACCACTTGCTATATTGCAATTCAGCTTCTCATTTTGAATACCAAGGGGAAGCCTGAGGATCTTCTCAAACCCAAAATTCCACCTTGGTTTGTCTATCACATGCAATACTATGCCTGATATGTCACTTCTTTTTTTTCTCCCTCTCTTTTTTTAATTCGAGAGAAAGAGAAAGAGCATGAGCAAGGGAAAGGAGTAGAGGGAGGGAGAGAGAGAATCTTAAGCTTGCTCAGCACAGAGCCCAATGAGGGGTTCGATCCCATGACCCTGGGATCATGGTCTGAGTAGAAATCAGGAGTGTCAGACACTCAACTGACTGAGCCACCCAGGCACCTCAAATCACTTCTTATTTTTAAGTATTATGATATTATAACTTTCCAGATGTGGAACGACCAATGTAACATCATACTTATAGATTGTGTAGCATTCCATACCATTATGGAAGAAGTGGTCTACCCTAGACCGGAACAGAAATGTCTAGAGAATTTCTGGAAGACTATACTCCACTCAAATACAATAGAAAACATTTCATTTAAGGAGAGATCTCTTAGAAAAATATTAACCTATTTTTTATACCAACGTAAGTAATCTCGCTGGTGTTAATAATACACATTTGTGGTAAACCTAATATCGCTTAATTACATCTAAAAGAAGTAATGGAACAATGAATACCATATTTACTAGGTATTCATCCTGCCTCATCCTTCAGAGTGTCACAAACCACAAAACACATTTTGGGGAAAAATATTTTCCTACATAACCCAATTTTCCCTCCTATTTGGAAACAGTGAGTACTGTTAATCCAAATAGAGCATGTGTTGTTCTTTCCAGGACATAAAAGTTATATCAAAGCAGTACCTCTTTGTCCAATGAATGAATATTCACTTTTCAGTGTCTTTTAGGAAAAATTTAGACATATCGTCCCTAAACCTTATTTTCTTCTTTTTAATATAGACAGAGATAGAACTAGTGGGGTAAAGCCAACCTATAATGAAACCACGAAAAGCTGGAGCTTATAGAGCTGCTGATCTATTTCCTTCCGATTGCAAAGCAGGGGTAGACACTTCGATAACAAGAACAAGAACAAATAATGCAAACATGGGTTTTATTTTTTATTAGATCCTCACATTCTTACTCGTGTGTTTTGAAGTTGGAAAAAAGTTGCTTAAAGCAGAATTCTTTGCTCTTCCTACACATCAAAGGATTACTGAAGATGGAGGAATGTATTGCTCTAGAATCCAAACAACTTGGTTGCTTTGAAAACCTAGGTCATTATACTTTGATAATTAAAGTGAAATCCTGAAGATTTGTGAGCACTGCTTAAGGTGTCATGACCATATCTATGTAATTTGAATATTGCTACCTTTTCAGTTAAGGAATGTCCAATACTAGGAAAAAGAACTTCATCTCTTCAGGAATATTTTCTTCTCAAGCATGACAGTCTCAGGTCCCAGGGCCTGCCAGCATTTCAATATTTTTTGAAAATATTTGAGACATGAAAATCAAGGCTTAATGGCTCCAAACTAGAAAACTGTGAGATAAAAATTAGAATTATTGATTAAGTGCCTCAAAATATGACATTGTATCTGCGAGTCACTTGCAGATTTAAAAAAATCATAAAACTCAAAATCATAAAAGTTATTTTAATATTATTTTTGCTGCATTTGCTCAGGGATGCCTTAGGCCAAAAGAATGCTCCGAAAGACCAAATTCATGCTTTCTTTACTTTGGGGCTTTCTACCAGTTCTCTTACTTCTCTTATTCTATCCTGCAGTCTGCCAGCAGGTGTGTTTTAATAAAGCACCATTTCATCACACCGTTCTCTTGCTGAGGAACCTACTGATTCCCAGTTACCTACCCAGTTCAAGTCAAAGCCTTTCTCCACACAGTCATGACACTGCAATTAGATCTACCCTTGTTACATAGCCTCCTTTTAGATTTTGTCCAACTATGAAGGCTTACACCATACGTGCGGGTTTCTTTTCACTTTTCCTAATTACTAGACTGATTCTTATTTCCTGGCCTCTACCAGTGGTTCCCTTTCTTTTAACTCACAATGAAAATTCTTTTCCTTTCTTTCTACTGGTGCATTGCTCAGGTCCCAAGACCCAATTTTAAGATCTCCTATAACTACCTCATACTTTATAAGTCTCTCCCTCCATAGTTGTACAGAACCTGGAATCACTTACAAATATAGCACTTAATTATGAAATATCGTCTCTGGTTAACTACTGTTCACTCTGTTAGTCTCATCTCCCCAAACACTGTAGCATCTTTTGAGAATAGAGTCTATTTTTCATACTTTGTTTCCCACAGCGGATAGCACAGTTAGCATATATGAAGCAAATGGTACACTTACCATTTTACTTATTACTTTTAAAACTCAATCTTGTTCTTAACTGTATCTCCATGACTATGGCTTTTGTGCCATCAGATTTACTAAATTTTAAAGAGAAGCCAGCTCATTTTATGAAAATAAATCTTATATGAAAATGGAACCGTTAAATGAAGGTGGTTAATTCTAATGCATAACATTCTACTATAGCTCATGGACAGGGGGGCGGTTCTCCTAAGACCGTAAATCATTTCAAGATATGAGGAATATATAAGTGTTATGGATCATGTTTCTTCTATTTTTATCAACCCATAAATATGTGATAAGTGCTTTCTCTTCAAAGTAGATCCCTCAGAAAACTATATGCTTATTCTTCAAGGTATCTTTACAACTTCTCTTTAGAAATTTCATTTGAACCCTTGGTCACATGTTTAAAAATTCAAGGTGTTGGAAATAGTTACCTTGAAGGTAATTATTAGAAATAAATAAGAGTTAAGTTGCTGGATCATAGAGTAGTTCTATTTTTAACTTTTTGAAGAACCTCCATACTGTTTTCCAGAGTGGCTGCACCAGTTTGCATTCCCACCAACAGTGTAAAGGGTTCCCCTTTCTCTAAATCCTCACCAAGCTACTACTACTAGGTATTTACCCAAGGGAAACAAAAATACTAATTCGAAGGATTACATGCACCCTGATGTTTATAGTAGTGTTATCAACAATAACCAAACTATGGAAACAGTCCAGGGTCCAACAACTGATGAATGGATAAAGATGTTGTATGTATGTATGTATGCATATATATATGTCTGTGTGTGTAGATGTATAGATAGATGGATATAGATATAGATATACAGATATAGATATAGGTATTACTCAGCCATCAAAAATAATGAAATCTTGCCACTTGCAACAACGTGGATGGAGCTAGAGAGTATTATGCCAAGTGAAATAAGTCAGAGAAAGACAAATACCATATGATTTCACTCATATATGGAATTTAAGAAACAAAATCAAATGAACATGGGGCAGAAAAAGAGAGGAAAACCAAGAAACAGACCTTAATTACAGAGAACCAACTGGTAGTTACCAGAGGGGAGATGGGTAGGGAATGGGTTAAATAAGTGACGGGAATTAAGGAAGGCACTTGCTGTGATGAGCGCTGGTCGTTGTATGTAACTGATGAATCACTAAATTCTACACCTGAAACTAATATTACCCTGTATGTTAATGGAATTTGAATTAAAACTTGAGGGGGAATAAATAAATAGGAGTAGGAAATAAACTTGTGAACAACATTTTTGGTCAAAAACTGATTGCAATACTCCCACACACACAATTTTTCCTACATAGTTTACTAAATAACTATAAATGCATAGTCCAAATTAGAGTAGAGAATTGCTTTTAGCTGAGGAAGCATACAAATCAAATAATTTTAAATATCTTCAATGGGATCACTTTAAAGAACGCAAACATATCTGTATTTATTATAACCTATTGTTTAGCTCACGTGGTCTGAAATTAATAGATCAGAGTCAGGTAGAAGAACTATCCAACCAACTACTCTCTGACTTCCATTCTATCAGGTAAGAAGAACTATATTCCAGCTGGCATTGTTAAAACAAACATGGTTTAGAAATTATTGAAAACAAGGTCGTTAACAAATTATAGGAGAGCAGTTAGTTATTCAAAGGACATTTAGTTAAATCACCGCAATGATAGATTTGCTCATAATTTGGATCTGTGTTGTAAAAGAAATAGAATAGTTAAGGATGACTCTGAGATATTTGAACTGAGGAACTGGAAGGACAGAGTTGGGGAAACTGTAGACAAATACTTTTGGGGAGAACGTAAGCTCTGTTTGGGGGGATATTATATTTGACCTGCCTGTAGACTCGCAAAGGGAAAGATTGGTTGGCAGTCTAAAGTAAAAGCTTGAGATCCAGGAGGGAGATCTGAATTCAGAATCATTAGTATGTAGATGGCCTTTAGAACTATGTAACTGAATGATGTCACCAAGGGAATGAGCATAGACCAAATGGAGATGAGACCCACATGAGGAGAAAACAGAAGTCCTCCAATATTTAGAGTTAGGAATGGCAGTGGGGGGAGGTGGGGACTGAAAAGAACCATCAAGTGAAAATAGAGGGGAAGCCAAGAGAATGTGGTCCCCTTGAGGCCAAGTAAAGAGAGTCTTTCAAGGTCAGAATAATCAATTACGTGAGGGTAAATTGGTGACTTTGACATGATCCAGCTGACTGCAGTGGTAGAGGAAACAGTCTAACTAGAGTAGATTCAAGAGAGAGAGAGGGAGGATTGGAATTGTAAACAATGAGCATATCGGTGTGCTGTTGAGAAAAACATATTTAAGAAGGGAAATTCCATAATTCCAAAGAGAATGAAGAGATACTGGGGCAATGTCCTTGTATAGTCAAAAAGGTAAGGGATCTACTACCAAAGTGGAGGCTTAGCCTTCAACAGGACCATGAGCAGTTCATTTATTGTTATAGGAGAGGAAGCAGAGTTAGAGGATGAACTCAGATGGATAGGTCAATGTGGTGGTGGTATTTAATCATCCCATTTTCTCTGAGGAAAACTGAGACATCGACAAGTTAAAAAACTAATTTAAGATCATATAGCTGGAAAGTGACTGAACCAGAATTTGAAATCAAGCTATCTGACTCCACGACCTAAATGCTTAACCACTATTCTAATAGAAATACAGAGTTTAGAACAATGCCTGGTCTTGGTTAGACTATTTTTCTCAGTCCTGCATTACACAACTTGAGAACAACATTGACAGTCCAGAGAAACATGACTGGGATAGCAAAGAACAAGGAACTCTGTCCCTATGCAGAAAGTAAATCTCTTAAGAACTCTGAAGATTAACACTCTTAGATCTTTTTATCTTCAAAGCAGAGGAGATGCCACTATAGTTGATTGTTTTAAAAAATGTAAGAACAACAGAAACTATGGTTTTAACCAATATTTAAAGGAAACAGGAGGAAAATGTAGAGGGAATTAGGGAAGGAACTCATTTTACCTAGGCTGAAAATAAGCCTAGCCCGTGGAGACATATGATAACTTGCCTAAAATTTTTGAAAGTCTGCTATTTCAAAGAAAGCTTAGACTTACGCTGTGTTGCTTTTAACATAAGACCCACATGTTAAATTTTCAAGGAATACATCATTCCATTTGTCTGCTTTTGTGGGCCTTATGTGAAAAAAGTATGCTATAAACATTGGTCCTACATTCAAAAATGGAATTAATGCTTTGTTACTAGTGTCTCTCCAGAGGTGGGTAGCCTGGTGGAAAGGAAAGAACTTAAGCTCTAGAATCAGAAAAACCAGCCATGCCATTTACTGTCCATCTTAGGGATCACTTACTTAAATTTGCTGAACTTCAGTTTCCTTATTCATAAAATGTCTGTAATGATATCCATCTTTTTTTTCAGGTTTTTATAACACTAATGTGTGTGAAGTGGAAAGAAAAGCATGTTTTGCTTGTTTGTTTTTCTCTTATCCTTCTCGCGCACTGGCCTTTCCATAACTGACAATGTTTAGACAAGCTTGAATGGGTACAAATACATGTCAAAGATGCTACAAATAGGATTCTAACTCTGAGCGTGAGGTTGATGAAGTAGGTTAATAGGTGCACTGTAACTCCACATTGTTATAGAGCTAACGGAAACATTATTCACAGAGATTAAAAGCATGGATGTTGGAGGCAGACAGTCCTTAGATATAATCAGGCAATTCTCTAATATGTCAGCTATATGACCTCAGACGTTAATTAACCTGTTTGTGCCACCGTTTCTTTAATAGCATCATAATATGCCAGTGGGATGGCTGAGATAATTAAATGAGAAATACATCTAAAATGCATAGCAAAATGCCTGTCAGATAGTAAGCACTCAATAAACGATAGCTATTTCTATTCTTAAGGACTGCTCTGTGAGTTAAAAGCCTACCTCTTTGAAGGGTTATTCCATTTCCTTGGAAGGTCCTGCTGCTGTCAAGATTAAATGGAAGTCTCTTTCATGGCCCTTATAGAATCATTTGCATTACCTTTGATGATATCTGTTCTTAACCTTTTAGAATCTCTGTAGGTTTGTTCAAACTGGACAAAGAAGAGGACTATCATTCTTCTCTATGCTCTTAGGTTTTTGAGTCGTTGGATTAGCGAGGCCAGAAAAGAAGGAAGTCATTACCTTTATGCAGGGAATTCTGTTATTGCTCATTATTTTCTAGTGTTATGCACTTTCATCTTTTGTGTCACAGGATAATTCTGTACCAAGGAAACCATATGTGCTGAAAATAAGGAGCCATTTTTATTCACCCCACATAAAGGGGCAATGAGAAATGCCATTTTTAGATAAAGATGAAGAGTCTTTAAAGATAAGCCTCCTTTGTGTCTTTTAACTGAAAATACACATGCCAAATGAGATGCCAAGAGATTTGCTTTCTGCTAAGAGGCTTAATAAAATTAAGGACTACAGTTGTGTGTAGCATTTATGGTTTAATGTAGAGAAAATATGGTGTAACGAGTTTCTTTGTTACAGGTTTGACTTTCATGGTCTGTTTTTAATCCCCATATTTATTGTCAAGAAACTTAAAATGTTACTATTTCAGGCCTGTGAGAATCCTGGGCCATACTCTTAAGTCGTTTATGTTTTCCAAAATGGATGTTTTACTTGTTTCCAATGTTGGAAAAGAGTCCAAAGGAAATAATAGCAAAATAGTTTGCCTCTATGATATATTCTAAAGAAAATACAAAACTAATGTCCAGTCAGACAGGTGTGGTGCTACCAGAGCCATCTCTGGAATACCCCAGGATCTGAAATAGTGCTGGAGAAATCTTTTGCCCATGACCTTTAGCAGCTGCAAGAACAAATTTGAGAAGAGCCACCTAAATGTTCACTACTCTACGCGCTGACTCTATTCCCTGGGTATTTTCCACTTTCCTCCTTCTATTGGGAGACTCAAGAATTGGCATTGGGAGTCAAACAAGCCTACACTTGAATCATAATGCATTCACTAGGACACTGGGATTAATGCATTAAGATAAGATCATGAATTTAAGATAAAGTTGGAAATTTAAGGGGATATTAGTCGTCTTCCATAAGCCAGAGTCACGGGTGAGCCTCTGGAACACAGCAAAGACACGTTCCCCCCTGCTGTGTGTCCGATATTTTCCATCCACTCCAAATATTGTAGAAACAGAATGGAAATTCATTTTTGTTTTAGCAGGGCCTTAGGAACAAATCACAGGAATAAGAGGAAAACAAAAGGTACTATCACTCCTTCTGGAACTAGAATTCCAGTCCAAGTCAACTAGTATGCCAGGAAAATATCTGAGGCAATTCTAATGAAATTATCTGGACTTCTGAGGTGACCAAGGCTCTGCTACTGCCATGTGGCTGCTCTCAAGAGCTGGGAGGGGCATTAGGCACTGTTATAACACATACTCAGAAGTTAGACACAAGGTTTAGCCAGCTAGATGATCAGTTAGATGTCCTTGGGGCAATGTTCTCAAATTATAAATCTCAGTTTTTCCTTTGAAATGTGTAAATTAAAATAGGAGCTACTTCCTAGGGTTTTTCTGAGACTTAAAGGTGAAAATGCATGTTAAACAGTATAGAGCCTAGCACATTAGCAAAGATTCAACAAATAAGTATTGCCATTTTTATTAGCTCGCTTGTTATTTCTATCCTAAGATGCTTCAATAGAAATTAAAGCTATAGTTTAACCATTAGCTCATCAATTAGCTCATGCAGTCATTTACTACTTCACTACAGCTTCTGTTGAGAAACCACTACACACAAGATACTGTTCTAAGTGCTGGTATTTTAAAACTTTTCAAATCATTAAACAAAAGTAGATAAAGCTGGTGCCATTTGGGAAGGAGCGTAGACTCTTGTTTCTAGTGTCTGCTCTATCTGTCACCTGGCAGCATAGGAGACATGTCCCTGGCGACTAAATCACCTCTCGTCAATGCAGAAAACGAATAGAAACCATCATCCTGGCACTAACCACTCATACTCTGAGCACTCCACTCTTCCCCATGCAGTGTTTTATATTCTGTTGAGAGTTTAGGTGCTGATCAAGAATGGCTAACATACATTTTAAAAGCGTGCTGTATGCACAGATGCACACAGTGATAGCCCAGTAGCACAGGCATAAGCCACAGTGTCTTTTTCTGCCTAAAGCTCCTTATACAGACAAGGAGATGACACACTCATGTGATCACAGATGCCACTCACCTAGTGGAGGAAATGTTTTCCAGCAAAATCTGCTCCAAAGTGAATTTGCACTGTGCATAATATTTTCCCACTGAGTTACTTAGCTAGAATTGTTTATTCTTTGGATAAAAAATAATATTTTTGATAAAATAATATTAACATTAAAACGATAAAATTATAAGGTTCTCACATCACAAGGCAAAAATAACATCAAGCATTCTATAAAACATAATCATTTCCCGTACAATGCCTTTCATACCATTCCTATTTAGAGAAGGCAAACCTCCAGACAGTTATTTTCTGCTTTTGAAAATTCTCTATGAATCAACTTAGCATCTGTAAATTTACAGTTAAATATATTTATCCTTTTGGGATTTCTCTTCACTTGAACTTTCAGATTTCTTTCTAAGTATCTTACTAAGTCCTGCATAGTTTTGGATGGGAGCTAATAACTATTGCAATAGTAACAACTACTATTTATCAAATGATATTAATTGCCAAGCACAACTGTAATTTTACTTAATTACTTCCATCAGTTCCAGGAGACGGTATTATACTTTCTCTTGCAGCAAGTGAGGAAACTAGAGTTCAGAGAGGTTAAATAAGTTACCCGTGGGAACTTTACTTGAAAGCCCATGAACTTTACCAGAATAGTATCTGGCTTTGTATCAGAAGTTCTCCCCATTGTCTATGGCAATCAACTGGTATCTGCCTGAAAGACTAGAAACAAATAATTTTATTGTGTCTGTGTCGGCTGTTCTATTTCTAGCTTATTAGATTATTAAACTATTGACTAGTATTTTCATTAGAGGTCATTACATCTTTACATATTATTTATTACCCTTTTGGCAAAGCTCTTTTCATTGAGGGACATTAACCAGCTTGTAGTATTTGTTTGCAATCAATCACTCAAAATGATTCTAGTCATATACGTGTGTGGCAGTTAATTCAGCCTATCCCTTTAGTTCATAATCCTGAATTATATAATCCAAAACTAAGAGAGAGTGTCCCCAAAATCAGTTTATATGTTATAGGTCAAACTCTCAATGACTCTGGCAGTCAAAAGTCTTTCTGATTTAGGAAATTACACGAAAATAGTATTTTCTTATGTTCACTTTATAAACGTCTGTGAATGAGATATTAGCATGGCAGCTACCATGATCTAAAATATCACTATAATTTTGTAATGTTGGACTCTATTTAATTTGTACATAAACCTTAGATAAGAAAAGACATGATGGTTTTCAGTAATCCAAAGAGAAAATATATGTTTAATGTTAAAGATACATTGGGGCGCCCGGGTGGCTTAGTCGGTTGAGTGTCCGACTTCGGCTCAGGTCATGATCTCGTGGTCTGTGAGTTCGAGCCCCGCGTCGGGCTCTGTGCTGACAGCTCAGAGCCTGGAGCCTGCTTCGGATTCTGTGTCTCCCTCTCTCTCTGCCCCTCCCCCACTCATGCTCTGTCTCTTTCTGTCTCAAAAATAAATAAACATTAAAAAAAAAAAGATACATGTACTAAGATTAGAGAAGTTCCAATTAAACTTGTGATTTCTCCATCCAAGACCCCCCAGTAGCCTCCTAGAATTAAGCCGACTTCACTTATTTGATTAGCTTATCCAAAATGACCTGCCATCCACGTTCATAGTACAGGTTTACAATATGCTTAGAATCTTATTTCTTTCCCATTTCAGTAGGAATGATGCCCGTGAAGAACCAAACTTACAAAAATTCATTTGAGCAAACAAAACAAAACAAAAATTTGGTCAGTCAAATAATGGAAATATTCAACTTTTCCTGGATCCTGGGTATTTCCACATCAATAGATAATAGATACTTCCTGGATATCTATAAGTCAAAGATTATGCTAAGAGAAATAAGTCAGTCAGAGAAAGACAAATACCATATGATTTCACGCATATGTGGAATTTAAGAAACAAAACAGGTGAACATAGGGGTGAGGGGGAAGAGAGAAGGAACAAAAAGCAAAACAGACTCTTAACTATTGAGAACAAACTGAGGATTGCTGGTGGGGCAGTGGTCAGGGGGATGGGCTAGATAGGTGATGGAGACTAAGGAGGGCACTTGTAATGAGCACGGGATGTTGTATGTAAGTGATGAATTACTAAATCTCATACCTGAAACTGAAAAAAAAAAAACAAAGTCAAATATAATTTACCTTTATCTAAAGGTAAGTTAATTAACCCACATTGACTCTAAAGTAGAATTTTGGTTTTTTTAGGAAGTTAATACTGTCATTAGCCTGAATAAGAGTCTGAGCAAGTCAGAAATGACAATGAATGCCTCCAAATTTTGTCTGTATTTGAAATTCTAAGTTTGGCCTGGTTTTACACCTAAAGACCGTGTCCAAAACACTGGTGTGTTATTTTATTTTGATGTTTTTTTTTATTTTAGCTTTATTTTTAATTTTATGAAGAACTTTAAAATATTGAGAAATGCTATTCTTTTAGTTTCTGAATATACACAAATTTATATTTTAAAGTTATACAAATTATGCTTGAACATAATATTTAAATTTTTCTTTTTCAAGAGAAGTCTGAAGTTAATCTACATCACTAATCCCTTCCCAAATATGACAAGATTCTCTGCTTTAACCATCCTCTGCATTTCTTCCAATTTTCTTTGTCAAGAATTTTAATTACAGCTTATTTCTGAGCACACAAACCTATTGTTATTGCTCTGGTATTTTAAGAATCAATACCAGCAGGGATTAACCATTTTAGTTGTTATTCATTCTTATTTCTTTCACTCCCCAACTTCTTTTTTATTTTATTTTCCTTCTTGCCGGAATGTTAAGCAGCAAGAATCTGGTTCATACATCGGAAAATGTATTTATTTCATCTGGGTTCTTGTGTTAGATTTGGGGTATAGAATTCTGCTTTTAAAGATATTTTTACTCAGCACTTTGAAGATTCATCTCCACTGTCTTTTGAATCACATTACAAATTTAAAAACCCTCAGTCTCTCTATTTTACTTCAGAATTTCTGTCATTGATCCTATACTTGATTTGGTGTGGGTTTTTTTTTTTTTTTTGATGATTTTTTTTTCTTTTTTAAGTTTATTCTGCATTCTGGAATATTTTATTCAAATTGAAAACTCATATATTTTCTTAATTCTGGTAGCTTCTCAGCTATCATATCTTCAGGTATTAATTTACCACCATCCTACATATTCTCTCCTTTAAAAAAAAGTTTTGCTGATGAATTTTGAGAGAGAGAGTGAGCATGAGCAGTAGAAAGGCAGAGAGAGAATACCAAGCAGGTTCCATGCTGTCCATGCAGAGCCCAATCAGGGCTCGACCTCACAAACCACGAGATCATGACCTGAGCCAAAACCAAGAGTGGGCGCTTAAGCGACTGAGCCACCCAGCCGCCCCTCTATGTTCTCTCCTTTTATAGTTCCTATTAGACTTATGTTGGAGCTTCTGGTTCTTTTCTATTCATGTTTCTTAATATTTTTTTAAAATTTTAATATTTTAATTTTTTATACTGAATTCTGAGGCATTACATCATTAACTTTTTAATTCAATACTCCAGGCTTCAGTTGTGGCTTAGTGTACCAATTGGCTTATCATTTGGGACGTTTATTTCGATAAGCATATGTTTAATTTCCATGCTTTCTAATGATTTTTTCTAACCACCTAAATAATTTTATTACTTTATTTATGCTTTTTACTCTTTTATCTACTTAGGAATGTTAATTATATGTAAGCTGAAGTTCTTTCACATTGCACTAGAACCCAGTGGCTAAGACTATGAACACTGGACTTGGATGCAGAAGTTGTTACCTTCCCACTCTTGAGTAGTTCCTTAATACTCCCGTCTCTCAGTTCCCTCACCTGCAAGAGGTGGAAAATAACAGTACCTATCTCATAGTGTTTTAATACCAATATTGAGATATATATGTACAGCATTTAGTGTAGTGCTTGGTACCTAATTAGTGTTCATGAATAGCTGCTATTGTGGTTGTTGTTATTATGATTATAATTATTATTTGCCCAAGTGTAGATTTCAGAGTATTTATCTTCTCTGTGTATCGGGTAAATTTTGCTTATTATCTCATCCTCCAAGGCAGATTACTCCTGCAAGCATCCTGGGTTTTAATGACCTCACAGCAAGGTTGGCTTGTGAAAGCTTCAGCCTCAAACTTATAGAGGAAAGTGACTATACCAATATGTTGCCTCAGACCACTTAGTTCAGAGCTCTGACTCTGATAGTATGGCCAGTGTTCCAGTCTCTTTCTCAGTAGTAGTTTGAGTCCCCATACTTTCCCAGACCCTATGAGTAGGGGCTCTGATAATTTTAACCCCAAAAGTGAGTGATCTTGTGTTAGTAGCTAACAGGACTTGTTCATGGGAACATGTGAGAAATTTCCTAGGATATCACAGAAATTGCAAGGGAGATTTTTAGAATACATTTTTGTTCATTTTCTGTGTTGTTGTTGTTGTTGTTGTTGTTGTTGTTCGTAGGGGGAATCATAATCAGGTATGCTATTGATTACTATTGATGCAATACTTTTTAAACTCCAGGATGATATGATGCAGGAAGTCATAAGTAGAGAGTCATGGTTTCACACGACAGAAAATAAAGCATGACATTCAGATTTTTCACATAAAGAATTAGAAATATTTTATTTTTTTAACAGTTTTTAAAATTTATTTATTTATTTTCAGAGAGATAGAAAGAAAGACAGTGCAAGCAGGGAAAGGTCAGAGAGAGAGAAAGAGAGAATCCCAAGGAGGGTCCATGCTATCAGTGGAGGCAGAGCCTGGAGCTGGGCTCAATCTACAAACAGTAAGATCATAAATAACCTGAGCCGAAATCAAGAGTCAGACACTTAACTGACTGAGCCACCCAGGTAACCCCAGAAATATTTTCTCATGTTTTTAATTGATGAGCAAATATCCTGTAGAATCTCATGTTTACCGAGTGCTAATAACCGTGTTATATAGTTCCCTCGATGTTTAGAAAGGAAGACATTTTGCTTCTTATGTGTATGGGGAACATTATTTGACTCAGAAGATAAAATCTGATTTCATCTCACAGTGAGTAGAAGTAATGTGGAATTTTGTTATAATTCTCTGGACCTTGTTTATTAAACTTTTAATGTTGTACCTTGTACACAATTCAAAAGTTGACATGAAAATTTAAGTTGTCTCTTTTCATCTACATTCCCTGGCCAGATTTAAGTCAGGAATAGGGGGTAGTTAAAAAGTGATGATTAAAACAAAGTAAATATGTGACTTTAATATTTGTAAAATAATATGTAAGTTTCTATTTATGAAAGGACTCCTCTGCCAGTGCTATAGCAGTGCAGACTCTAGTATTACAGTTCAGAGATTTTTACATATTGCTTTTAGAAGTTAACCTCAACTCATATAGCAGACCAGATACATAAGTTCCAAAGCATCTAGGATTCTTTGCCATGTCTGAAGATACTCTAATGCCAATTATTTATTGATTCATTTATTCAGGTGCTTCCTTTTGCTGTGAAAATTACAGGTCTCGTATGTACTGGTTTTCTTTTCATATGGACCAACCCTACTGTTGCTAGTGGATGTATTAGCTTATCTGTCAAAGCTCAGGTTACATCTGTGATTGTAGTCCAGCAGAGTGGTTCATTTAAGGTACCAAACACATGGCATTGGTATTAAAGAGGTGAAGCAGTGTCAATAATATGCTTCTGTGACATCTCTATGACCTTCAAGCACTTCAGGAGTATCTGGGCTGGCGAGAGAACTGCTGATGTTAACAAGAGCGGTCCCGACAGGTTAACTGGTACACTATCAGGTCTTCTGCTTCATTGTATATAACTGATTTAACGCATTTCTTTTTAAGCTCAGTTCTCTTTTCTTAATTCGTATTTGGTAATTCTGTGAGTAATGTAGGATAACCAGCCCCTTCCTCTCTCTGCTGGGTCTGTGAACTGCTACTCTTAAAGCACGACCTATCCATTCATTTCTTCCATGGAACTTTCCTCATTCTACCGAACTATGGAACTGAAATGCCATATAGATCTCTTCATTCTTCCCAGATGCTGCTTCTGAACAATTAAATCACTCCCCTTTTTCTATATTTGCCTATACCACTATTTGCCTTCCAACTATTCCATCTTTAATCCAATGGATTCTATATCCAAATAGATAATACTATGGACCACTGCACTTCTCAGTTGATTGACCTCCAGCTTCATTCTTATAAAAGAAAAATACTAGAAAGTATGCACCTGATCTATATGCTTTTTTACTTTAATCTCTTCACCCAATCCTCCAAACGGCCCTTAACTGAAGGTTCTGCCCTAATAGTTACTCCAGTTCATGGTTGCTTCCCAACTCACTCACATCAGACTCCTGTTCAGTCAGGACACCATGGTTGGCTACTATAATGTGGTTCCTCGCTGTACTTTAAAGCCATCCATCCTCTCTAGGAAGCTAGTGGCCACCCTTGGTTACTCTCATAATCTACTTTCTTTGTCCCCATCTGTGGACACCAGAACAACACTGGAGAAAACCACTGTTCTCTGTATAACCCTATCACTATACCAAAACAGCCATCCTTTAGGTCATCGGTCATCTTATAACCACCACACTCCAGGACCTTTCATCTGCCTTGTGAGTATGTATTGTATCTCTGACCAGATCATCAAATTGTTAAGGGTAAAGATTCTCTTTTTTACATTTCTCTATCTCCTTAAAAATTGGTTTATTGCAAACGCGTAATATTTGAGTGAATGAATGAATGACTATATGGGTGAATGAGTGGCTGCTTGAATAGGGGAATGATTGGATTTCTGCCCCAAAACAATAAAAATTATGTTGCTCCACCTTACCTTACTTCACTTCACTGTGACTTATGCACAGCAGTGGTAGAGTGACTTTTAGCACTACACTAGAGAAGCGGAAAGTCCTGCTCACGTCAATCTTTTCCCCAATTTAATTACGTTCTTTTAACAACTTTGGTTGTACTCCCATGAGCTAGGTCAGATGACAGAAGCCAATCCAAGGTCAAAATTCAGGTAAAAATGGTAAATTGCACTCAGCTGAGGTCAATTTAACTTGGTTTGCTCTTCAATCAGCAAAACTTCAGGACAACAAGATGGCATAAGTGGCTATGGCTTCCCGGTGCCGCCTCCCTCATCATTCACAAAGATACGCCTACTAAACTTTGGTGACTTTGATGGTCCTCGCTACAGAAGAGAATCGTAAGATCAGAGAGTCCCATACATGCAGAATTTTTGAGTATTTAATATCTTAGGCAGAGTAGTTGAAAAACAGGTCAGGAGTTAGATATCCATGTTCTTACCACAAAATGATTACATTGCTATACCAAGATTATGTGTTTCACTTGTTATTTCTTCCTGAGCCATTATTCAGGTTATATGGCAGCAAACTTATCATACCTGCCTTTCCTCCTCTAAAATAGGCACTAGATTTCTTTTTAACTTATTTCCATAGTGTCTTAAGAAATGTTTTGCTTATGTTTGCTGTATTCTTTTCATTTTCCTTTGCCAAGAAATCATTTTTTCAGTGCTTATCTCTGTGCTTTTATAAAAATGACCAGTTTTTGGAACATAAAAGTTAACAAAGCCCTTCAATTTTTTCACTGGACACGCTTTCTCTCAAGATTATTTACAGGCAATTAGATCACTGCAGATCTTCTCCAGTTATTCCAGGAACAAGGGGTCTTCCTTCTCGTGGTTCTTTCCCTTCCTTCCTCCATAATAAATTCTTAGAAGAAACCAGGACTACTGCTTTTGGGGAATTGTTTTTACCACCGCCCCACCATGGAGGAAAAGGTCATAGCTTACATGAAATCAGTCACATGAAACAATGAATTGAATTTCAGCCTCAAATCTAAAGGTCAACATTAAAACTTCCTGCCAGAAGATATATGGAACCTTCCACTGCTCACTCTCCTTGTAAAAGACAGTGTTCTGTATTGTTAGGCAGACTGATGGAATCATACAAAAGTGTGTTCAGTTTCTAGTCCTTTCTATTACCTGTGAAACTTTGTAGTATTCAGTCTCTCAGCACTTCAGTTTCCTCATCTGAAGATGCTGATAACATCTCACAAGATTTTCATATTGTGAAAATATTTCCTATTTCACTGTATGCAAAGTAACTGGCAAATAGTAAGGACTCAATAAATGGTACTTATCTGCTCATTGCAAGGAAAACAGTGATCAAAACTGACCTGAAGATCTCCACTCCAAGTGCTGGAGCAGAATCCCTTGAAGCTGATAGCAACAG
This sequence comes from Paguma larvata, assembly GCA_030068075.1. Lineage (NCBI taxonomy): Eukaryota > Metazoa > Chordata > Mammalia > Carnivora > Viverridae > Paguma > Paguma larvata. Next base: position 157,533,223 of record CM057823.1, on the reverse strand, counting down.
AGTGCTGTGTCCTCCTGTTCAGATGTGTCATAGTGGAACACCAGGCATGGCTGTGCTCTACTTCATCAAGTGAAAACATCAAGCAGTGTTCACGACTGGCCTATAGATAGCTTTTTCCAGAAGGTTCCCCAGGTGCTTAATCAAATGTCTTTTCACATACCACATGGATCCATAATATTGCTTTGACACTGAGCATGTCTCTCTAAATGTCTTAAAAACATTAAACTCCAACGGCACCTGGGTGGCTCAGTCAGAGCGCCAGACTTCTGCTCAGGTCATGATCTCATGGTTTGTGGGTTCGAGCCCCGCATTGGTCTCTGTGCTGACAGCTCAGAGCCTGGAGCCTGCTTTGGTTTCTGTGTTTCCCTTTTTCTCTGTCCCTTCCCTCCTGGTGCTCTGTCTCTCTCTCTCTCTCTCTCTCAAAAACAAATAAACATTAAAAAAATTTTAAACAAAACAAAAAAAATCATTAAATTCCATTCTAATGGTAGGATTTTTGATTAACATTTCCTGAATGTGCCTTCAGTTTTACAAAACCAAGTAACTAATTCGTGGGAGAGATGTTTCCAAACAAGTATCACTAAAGCAAACCCGGGGAGTCAGTCCTGAGCTCTCTCTTATAATCACTGTGTTTAAATGACCTTTCAGTTGTCTGTCAGAAAGTCAGAAACTGTGTGCTAAGCACACCAGCACACATAGTAAGCATCAGATCACGAACCCCAAATCACAAAAAGGTCCGTATTTGTAATATTTTTAATGTGGCTAAAGTTAGAAAAGGAGGTGTAAACATGAATTTATAGAGGAAACTTTTCTGAACAATTTTAGCTTGTCTCAAACGTGCATTAAAAATGTCTAACAATTTAGAGAATCTAATGTCTAATAACAAGACAAATTGGTGAAAATGTCCATGCATTTCGAGGTCTTGTGAATTATACATATTTTTAACCAATTTACTTTTCTGAATCTTTAAGGGACTCCACCTATCCCAAACTGAGAGTTATGCACAAACAATACCCATGGAACTCAGAAATTATCTCTTACGAAAAATAAGTTAAAAGTAACATCCTATTGGGGCGCTGGGTGGCTCAGTTGATTAAGCAACCGACTCAGGTCATGATCTCAGGGTCCTGAGATCCAGCCCCATGTAGGGCTCTGTGCTGATGGCAGGGAGCCTGCTTGGGATTTTCTCTCTCCCTCTCATTCTGCCCCTCCCTCACTCGTGGGTGTGTGTGTGTGTGTGTGTGTGTGTGTACACATGTATGTTCGCCTACATGTACTCAAAATAAATAAACTTAAAAACTTATTTAAAAAAATAACGTACTACTAAGCAATAATATCTTCAACTAAACAGGACAAAATTAATATCAATTCCATCACATTATTAATAGTAGATTCCCTTATTTGAGAGACCATTTTGACTTTGTTGCTGGTTAGCTTTTCGAGGTTCTTTGAAGTCATGGTAAATAATAATTGAATAAAATGCTAGACTTTACTGAGTCCTTGCTATATGCCAGGCACTATGAAAAACAGTTTGCATGGACTATCTTACTCCAATCTCACAAAATCTCTCCGAGGTAAACTAATATTCTTATTTTAGTTGAGGAAATAAAAGCCCAAGGATGGTTAAATAACTTTCAAAAGATCACACAGGTCATAAACATCGGAAGCACTATTATGAAGAAGTAGGATCTGTGGCTCCATGTTTTTGCACCGCATTTAGCTTCTCTCTAAACAAATTCTCCAATCTACAAAGCATGCTAACCTACAGGTAACAAATGATCTACTTTGAAGATAAGCAAGTTTATGTCAAGTAGTGTTAAGGTCATACGGCTTGCCAGTGACAAAACTTGGAACCCAAACCTAACTTTCACTTCCAGTCACTCAAAATTATTAAGAAACTAAACTAAATCCACTATGGGAAATAAATGTTTCTTTTAGTGGGACCCACTGTATATATACATTAAGGATGATTATACTTAATTATATCCTGAATAAATCCTGGTCCCAACTACATTTTGTCAGAAACATTGTTTCTCTCTAGTTGGAGCCACCGTTACTTCTTACCTGAGTGTGCCTGCCCTCGTTCCTTTACAGCTGCAGCTCTCGGGATCACAGATATGTCTGAGGAGCTAGTATAAGAAATGAATATCGCCCTCCATGAAAATTAATGTTCATGCATATTCACACATACAGATGTTTGCATCACTGAGCATGAAATTTCATGGACTCTCCTTAGTCAAGATTCCTTCTCTGAGTTTTTAGCCTCTCCTCCAAGTCTATTAGGTGTACGGCAGCCATGGTCATGCTTAAAACAAAAGGCAAATCAGGTCACTTCTCTCCTAAAAACCCTCCAAAGACACTTCAATCAGAAAGGAATCAAAACTGAGATACCACATAATCTGACCCCAGGGTACCTCTTGCACCTTATTTCCTACCTCATCCCTTCAATCATTTACTCTGGTCACAAAAGCCTTCTTGCTCACAAACAGCAAACTGACTCCTGCCTCTGGTCCTTGTTCTTGTATTCCCTCTGTCCAGAAAGCTCCTTCACCCAGATCCCATAATGCCATCTGATCACAGAGTCCTCTGTCAGGTTCTCACCTCTTGCCTTGATTTGTTTTTTGTCTTAGCAATTATAACTATTTTTCAAATTACATACTTCTTTGTACTTTGATTCTCTAAACATCAGATTTTCAGTTCCCAGAGTATGCGAACTTTGTTTTGTTTACTGCTGTAATCCCAGTGACAAGACCATGGTTGGCCGTAGTTGACACTCATGTAGTATTTGTTGGATAAAAACATAACTAGATAAAGGACTTAATGAATAAATATGACGCAAAATACAAATCTAAATGAGTGTCTTCCCAGTCAAATGAACCACTTAAAACAAGCAAACAAAAACCTGACACTTATTTGTCTTCAAAGTTAGTTCAGAATTAGTTCACAGACCACTGAATAAGGTTAATTTCATTATTCTCTAGCTATTTTAGAATTTTTTTAAAGTGCAAGATGGTATCTTTTTAGATGAATGACCCATTTTATTTACCAGATGTGTTTCTGGTTGATTTTTCACTCCAAATCTAATTGACCTTTAAAAGGGAAAATTGTATTTTGGGTGCCAAGTTAAATGACGCTGTGCTTGTTGGACTGCAATCAATAGTCCTCTCTTAAATTTCTTATATATCAAAAAAAAATTATATTGTTACTCTTGGAGTTCACTGGTTTGTCAGAAATCCAATATGCTTTAGAAGGAAAATCAAGAAACCCTTCCCTCTGTTCCCTCCTTTTTGATGTGTGGCATTGAACACTGGTCCAAAAGAGTCTTTAAAAGGTGTAAAGAAAGTATCTTATCAACCGAACATAGACTTAATTAAATAATAACATTTCATTAATTAACATGTTTGAAGATCACTGATAGTGCCCAAATAAAATATTCCGTATTCCTTTGTGCTAAAGTTGGCATGTAACTTCCTTGCTTATATAAATTCAATCTGTTTTGGGTTTGGGGGGTTACAATAAATGTCAATGTATATCAGGCAAATACTCTACATCATTAATCTCCCGTTATCCATTCAACAAACTTTTCTGGAGCACCAACTATGTCCAGGAGGATAGCCAGCTGCTGGAGATACAAAGTTGAGTGGTATATGTAGTTTAGACAGAGAGTGAATCTGGGAAAGGAAAAAATGCTCCACAATGTACAACGTATTCTGAGTGAAAATGTACAAAATGGAATAGGGTCACAAAGGAGCAGAAGCCTAAGTCTTCCAAAAATCTGAAAAGAGTAGACATTTCTGAAGAAGGTGATAATTGAGCTCAGTTGTGAGGAGTGCTAAAAAGGTTAAAGCAAAGAGGACAGGGGAAGGAAACAGCTATCAGGGCAGTGGAAATAGTTGGAAAGCCTTTGAGTGGATGGAGAGTGCAGTGTTTGGTTTAACATAGGAGTCAAGCATGCAAGGGTAAGCGGGGTTTTATACAGAGTATTACAGCAGTGATAATCAATCCCCCATTTAGAAAATGGGAGAGTGACTGTTTCAGAATTGTTTTTTAACAAGTCCCTTTCCAGGAGCAATGTGGAGGATGAAATATAAGGAACGTGAGGCTGTATTGGATTTTAAGTAATAGTTTATTTATTTATTTTGAGAGAGACAGAGACAGAGAGAAAGAACATGAGTAGGGAAGAGACAGAGAGAGAGGGAGAGATAGAACCCCAAGCAGGTTCCACACTATTAGTGCAGAGCCTGATACGGGACTCGAACCCATGAACCATGAGATCATGACCTGAGCTGAAACTGAGTTGAACACTTAACTGACTGAACCACCCAGGTGCCCTGGTAGCCAGCTTGAATTTCTAAAAGGAGCTAGATATTTTGTTTATTTTTTATTTTTTCGCTCAAGTATAATTAACAAACACCGTTATATTAGTTTCAGGTGTACAATATAATTATTCAACAATTCTGTACATTTCTCAGGGCTCATCAAGATAGCTAGCTGTGCCTTTAACCCTCTTTATTTGTTTCATCCATCCTCTCACCCACCTCCCCTCTGGCAACTATCATTTTATTCTTTGTGTTTAAGAGTGGTGTTCTTTTTTGTTTGTTTGCATGTCTCTTTTTTTTCTGTTTGTTCATTTGTTTTGTTTCTTAATTTCTCCATATCAGTGAAATCATATGGTATTTGTCTGTCTTTGACTTATTTCGCTTAGCATTATACCCTTTAGGTCCATCCATGTTGCAAACAGCAAGATTTTATTCTTTTTTATGGCTGAGTAATAGTCTATTGTATATACCCATTCATCTTTATGTATTCATCTATCAATAGAAATTTGGGTTGCTTCTATATCCTAGCTATTGTAAATAATACTGCCATAAACATAGCGCTGCATATATCTTTTCGAATTAGTGGTTTTATTTTCTTTGGGTAAATACTCAGTAGTGGAATTGCTGGATCATATGATAATTCTAGTCTTAATTTTGGTGGTAAAAGAAGGTAGGTAATTTTATCCTCATATTCAAAGGGTCTGCCTCCACATCACACTAGATTATGAGTTACTAAAGGTAGAAGGCATGGTCTTATTTATCTTTATTTCCCTGGGGCCCAGCAGGGTTCCTGGGACCATCAGTCTGACTCAATAAATAATTTTTGAATTGACTCAGACTGTTACATTGTGTTTTAAATGCAGTGAACTTCCAGGCTCTGTTGTACAACACACAATAACACAAAGATAGAAACATCCTTATTAAGCCTTTATAGGTGTCCACTGGTCCATCTTTGCTAAGAAGCAGCTATACTTGCATTTACGATCCAGGACTACGGCATTGGAAAATTCAAGAAAGCACTTCAGACCACCTTGGTTTGCTCTCCCTCCTTAGCAGGATAAAGCCAGAACAGACAGTTCAATTAGAAACAACTTTGATTTCCTATTTGATCTCATTCCCTCAATCTTCTACCTCTACTAGGTTCAGTGACTGGTGTAAAGGAACGTGACAAGATTTCTCTGGAAAGGGGGCTAGAGCCATCACTGGGAAATTTTAGTTAGAAAATAATTGTGTCGTAAGACACACCACTTGGCAGCTTGCTCAATAGCTGAGGTAATAATAAGTGCACCTCAACCATTCCCTTCAAACCCTATTCAAACTCTATCTAAATTAGTTTAATTGATGGTTCTTTTTTCATTGATTTGGCAAACAAGAGAAGTTTAACTATTATGTTGTGTACACACACTGCAAACCAACATACAGCATGTGCTCATAGCCGTATACAAGTTTTTTAATCTTCCCAACAAAACTGATCATGGTTAACGCCATATGTGCTTTTAAAAGCCATCACAAACACGTTCAAAGCCTTCTAAATCTCTTGACTCCAAAACATAATGAATACATTCTTTTGAGAGCAAAAGAAAAAGGATATGGAACTAAAATTCTGAGAGGTTAAGCTGGGCAACTTAGTAATAAGTAGTGTGACCAGGATTTAAATTCTGATCCCTGGAGTGCCTGGGTGGCTCAGTCGGTTAAGTGTCCAACTTTGACTCAGGTCAAGATCTTGCAGTTTGTGGGTTCAAACCCTGCATCCAGCTCTGTGCTAACAGCTCAGAACCTGGAGCCTGCTTCGAATTCTGTGTCTCCCTGTCTCTCTGCCCCTCCCCTGCTTGCTCTCTCTCTCTCTCAAAAATAAACAAACATTAAAAAATAATAATAAAATAAATTTTGATTCCCAATCTCCTTGGTTCTCAAATTTTACTTTCTCCCCTAGTTTTATTGAGATATAATTCACATATAACATTGTATTACTTTAAGGCATCCAACATAATGATTCGATACATGGATATATTGTGAAATGATTACCATACTTTATAACATCCATCACCTCATATAGTTACAATTTTTTTCTTGTGATGAGAACATTTAGGATAGACTCTCTTAGCAACTTTCAACTGCATGCAGATAGCAGTATTGTTAATTATAGTCATCTTGCTATACATTACATCTCCAGGACTCTTTTATTTTATAACTGGAAGCTTCTACTTTTTGACTACCTTCACCCATTTCCCTCACCCATCACCACCTCCACCTCTGACAACTACCAATCTGTTCTCTCTTTCTATGAGTTTGGTTTTTGTGCATTTGAATCACCTTGGGATCTTGTGAAAATTCACATTTTGATTCAGTAGTGTTATGTGTCAACGGTGAGGACCGAGATTCCAGGGCCCACACTTTGAGTATAAACACTAAGCCACTGTAATTCTAAACCACTGCACAGGACTGCGAGCCCAGAAAATTCAGTCCGTGGCAATGACTGTGACAGATGTCTGACTTAGCTCTGCGAGGGCTGGACTCGGGTCTAACTGGCACATGACATTCTTCCTTGGCCCGGCATTGTGTATCTGATTACTTGAATTTTAAGATTTTTAAGAACAAAGTTCAGGTTGTCTTGAAACACTAAACTCCCAGTAAAGTACTTATGATCCACTTTATGTTTGTCCCCTTACCTGGAAAGAAAATGCCTGCAGAGAAGACAAGTTAGAGATAAAGAAGGGATGATCAAAGAGTCAGCGGTCTCTCAGAAAACTGCATCACTAAATCCATGCTAAGATGTAACAAGGATAAGGAAGGCAAATACCCCAAAAAGTTTTTTTTCTTGCAGTTCCTCTAAAATGCCTAGCTTTGTGGCGCCTGGGTCGCTCAGCGGGTTAAGCGTCTGACTTTGGCTCAGGTCATGATCTCTCAGTTCCTGAGTTCGAGCCCCCACATCGGGCTCTGTGCTGACAGCTCAGAGCCTGGAGCCTGCTTCGGATTCTGCATCTCCCTCTTTCTCTCTGTCCCTCCCCTGCTCATGCACTGTCTCTCTCTCTCTCAAAAATGAATAAACTGAAAACAATTAAAATACCTAGCTCTTTGGTACCTCAGGGCCTCATTTACTGTCCCTTTTCTGAAATATTCTTTCCCCAAATCACATAGTGGTTTTCATCTGTCAGTTTTCAGCTCAATATCACCCCCTCAGAGGTGACCATCTTACCTAAAATATATCGTCCATCTTTATTTCTCCCCTGAAATTTCCCATTACCTCCACAAATGTAGGGACCCACTTCTTCCCTATTCGCCAATTTCCATCACTGTCCGTGATGAGTGAAATGCATGGTAGGGTTTACAAATATTTGTGAAATGCATAAATTAAAGCTGAGCATCAGCAGATTTGATAATTAATAAATTATTAATATCCTTAGATAGGAATGCTTTCATTAAGGTGGTGGAAGTGAAAGAATATTTTGAAGGAAACTAATTTAGTATTTTAAGAAGATTGGCCATGACAGAAAAAAATTTATTAGGTAAAAGCCAGGAAGTTGGGGAGTGGAAGACTTAGTTTTAAGATTTTTGTACTTGAATGTTTCCATGAAGAAAAAGAAAAGGTTAACAGTATGAATGAAGCTAAAAATGCAAGAGACAAAAGAGTTAAACTATCCAATTAAAAACAAAACTGAACTCCAGTAATTTAAATGAAAACCCAAATGATGCAAGAAAACTCCCATCACATAGCTGATTCACAAACGGAAAAATCACAAATTGTAGCAAATAAGTCATTTAGAGACCTTTAAGCATCTCTATTAGTCATCCAATGAAACCAAACTATTACCAAGCTATAATTCACATTCTCTTTTTGTTGTTGTCTTTGGATTTTTTTCAAACATTGCCATACCAGAATCAGGATAAGATGTATGCTTGAGAGTGGTTCTTGAAAGAGAGACACTGGGTCCTTGTGTTTTTAATGCCTACTTCAGTACATCAACCTGATGGGAAATGGTTTGAAAACCAAAGTGTGTCTACAGTAAGGACCTTTGCCCCTGGACTGATGATCATTGCTCTATATGAGCTTTCGAAAGCCAGTGCAACCATTCTTCAAGGCATTTGAATCACCTGACTTCAAAGCGCTGTGGATATATTCTTTTGTGAAAAAGGGAAAAAAGCAATTTAGTTCCACTCAAATTTGAATAAAGTAAAAATGAAGAAAAGAATATTTCAAAAATATATTTCAGTCCATAATTTAATTATTAGTCATTACTTATTTTTTCCTTATTATATCATTTAAGATGTTCATACTACCCATTTCCAAAAAGATTCAAAGTAGTTTCTGGATTAGACTAAAATTTGAACAGTTTAAAAACTAAAGTAGAACCTATTCTATCTTAATATAAGAATTATTTTTTAAAATATATAGCAGTTTTGAATTACACATTTATAATTGTGTTATGTTTCTCCCTCCACATAATTCATTGAAACCTTGAAATATAGTGCTCTCCCAGTAAGCCACAGCGGTTCCATGTAGCTTCTGCAATATATTGTCTTTATTGTAAAATTTTTAAAAAATAAAAATTGAGGAATATAACATTAATAATGGATTCAGAAGTCAAAGAAACCATTAATAATATTAATTATATTAATTATAGCTAATGTTTATGGATTGAAGTTCTAAGGTCCTATATTAAGGTTCTGTTCTAAGATACTTAAGTAGTAAGGAACATGTATTAACTCATTTAATCATAACAATCATATGTTATGAGTACTACTTTCATCCCCATTTTAATAGTGAAAACTGAGATATAAAGCAATTAAATAACTTCAAGTTTACATAGCCAAGAAGCAGAACAGCTAGAAATTCAAACCAAGGTGCTCAGTCTTCACACTCCACATGCCTAACCACATACGGAGGGAGTTTTTAATCCACATGGAGCCAGCACTGTATAAAAAACACGAGCTTTTAATTTTTCCCACAGCTTTGTGAAATATGTGGTGTTATCCATTTTACAAATGAAGACATTGGGACTTAGAGCCAGGCTTCATAAATCTGTGAGCATTAACAATTTACTTTTTCTCTCGAAGACTCCATTCCCTCATTTGTATACTGGGGTAACATCAAGTGTGTTTTAGAGTTTGGGGGGACAATAAAAACATATATGTAAAGTGGCAAGGAATAGATTCTACACAAATGGCTTTTTGTTGAAGGTGTTACCTAAATCTATCTCCCCAGGAATGTCTTTCCCAAGGACCTGGAAGACATTCTTTTGAAATGTAATCATTAGGAAAGATCTTAGTCCTCTCTCCCAGTCTCTACAGAAGGGTACGTGTAAGTGCCAATCAGCAAAACATAGGTGGCATTATCACACTGAGCAATCTCATCAATAGGATTCACTAGTATTTTCTACTAACTCACCCACGAACTTAAAAACTCTCCCATCTTTTGTTTCAATGGAATTATATCCTCTCTCCCCTTACTGTAAAGTTTTTGAATAGTCTTTCTACCTGTTTAAAAATCAATCAAATTTTTTTCATAATGAAATAACAGTCTACATTGAAAGCATTTGGTCTAACCTTATTTTATCAATATAATGATTTTGTGCAGAAGGGATGCTGCAGAAATGGAATAAAGTGTATACATATATGCTGTTGACCCTTGAACAACACAAGCTTGAACTGCGTGGGTCCACTCACATGTAGGTTTTTTTCTATAAACACAGCCCAATTTTATAAATGTATTTTCTCTTTCTTAGGATAACATTTTCTATTCTCTATCTTGTTTTATTATAAGAATACAGTACATAGTACATATACAAAATATGGGTTAATCTACTGTGTTAACAGGAAAGCTCTGGATCAAAAGTTGTTAAGTTTTGGGGGCATCAAAAGTTATGCTCAGATTTTCAACTGTGCAGTGTTGGTGCCCCTACCCGCCATGTTGTTCAAAGGCCAACTATATAAGTGTGTGTGTGTGTTTGTGTGTGTGTGTGTATGTGATTTAAATTAAATTATTGCTCCATTCCACAATTCTTCATTGAAGAGTTAGAATCTTCATCACTCGACAATAAGGCAAGATTATGAAAAATATGATTGATATCTGGGTGGCATTTTTATGGCCAAGAAAAGGCCAGCAGCTCCTTTTTATCATCTAAATTCCATGCAAAATGAATTATTTCAGACACAATACTCAAGGATGAGATACAACAGATGATTATTTTGAAAATTTCAGCATTAACTATGCTCTGCTTCTCTTTAAATTTTCACCTGTTTTGTTAACTATAAAATGGCTTGTGCTTTGACTCTAGCACTCTCATCTCAAGTTCATTAATATACTGCTTTTATTTCTTGCAAAACTCATGTGAAACTGATTAAACCAGGACACAAGTTCAACAGCGCGGAATAAAATTGACGTCATTTTGTCAGATGGTCTCCTTGCCGGGAATCAGAAAACAGCCTGAGCTGTGTATTCCAAATTTGGAATGTGTTTCTTTAGCCAGCCTAAGGACCACACCATAATATACATACTCTTTTTAACAAGCTTACATTTTTTTCATTGGCTAAACTCTATTTAGAATGAGTAGTTGTTTCTGCCAGTCTTCTTGTTTTGCCTTTCCCATCTGTCATTTCTGTTATTTAAAATGAGTGAAAATACATAAAATTACCATTTGGGGGTTATTTTATCTCTTCTTCTCATTCCAAAAATGTTGTATTAAACTTCTAATTTTCTTTTTACTTTCTTTATTTTAATAATACAGAGAGTTCTATGTTCTTATGGCAAATACTATTTTCCCCTTGATGAATCATCGGGTGGGTGTTATTCAAAGCAGCACATCAATGTACAAAAGTTACCAGATAGAAGTACATTCTTAAACATTTAGAAAGATATTTTATTGAAGACCTTCTCAGTGAGGCCATTTCCAAGAGTCGCTGTAGGACTCAATGAATACATTCTAAAGAGAAAATTGGTGTCATTGAGAGGTTGAATCATGATTCTTCAAGGTGTGATACACTTAGCATCCAAAGGGTATAAAGTTCCTTACGTAACTATAGCCACAAGCTAGGAAGTGGCTAGGGACCAGAACAGAGGCATATTTAGGATTCAAGGGCCTAGGAGTTGTGCAATTTAATATATAACTGCAAGACTCCTTCTAGGGTCTTGGAAATAATCCAATGAAAATGAGAGGCCTTGAAGTTGAAGATTCGTTAGTTTTACAGTGAATCTGCCTCTTGACATCAGGTGGGCAGAGGAGGGTGAGGCAGGTGGTGATCGTGCCCTACCTACATAAATCAGTATCACAGATTATGATTCCTAGCTGTTAAATGCCCTTCATGCTCAAAATTAAAACTATCTAAACTGATAAGGAGTACAATTCTGGACCTTAATATTTCCATTGAATTTTATTTCTATAAGGACACAAGCCTCCAAATGCAGTGTAATTTTGTTTTTATTGTTGTTGTTTTTCTTCTTACCAACAATGCTAACATTAAGCACTTACTAAGTTCTAGAAACTGTCCTGAAGACTCTACTGAATAATTTCACTGAATTCTCTCAATAATAGGAAAAGAAATATGACTTTTAAATTTTTATTTTTGAGAAATTAAGACTAAAATCACCTATAATTGACTAATGTTACCAGTGATTCAATAGCAAACTTTGTCTATCTGATGTCAAATCTGCAGTTATCCCTTCTCTGGCCCCTCATGCAATATTGCTTCTGTGGTATTGAGTGAATAAGGAAAATAACAGCAAACCTTGATAGACATTCCTAGTAGTGTGGAAAGTTCAGAACATGCATAATAGTAATGAATATTTTAACATCTTAGAATGAAATTGATGACACTAATGAATATTTATTTACCAAATACTGCCTCCCTGAGGTCCGCACACACGTACTAAATCATAACTTTGGAAAGCAAGGGATATGGATCTAGAGAAGTGAGACAATCAACTCTCACATATTCCCCTGAAGGAAAATTCTTGAGCAGAGAATAGTTTGTCAGCCTGAACAGCTCATACATGGAATATAATTGAATTGTCACAGTTGGGAAATATGGTCAGAAGTACCTGGGTTGAGTCTTCATGGGGTTCATATTCTAGTCATCATGCCCATAGTGGGAGCAACAGGGGAATTCAGCACCAGGTAGATCCAACCCAGCATCTTGGATGGTACCACAGAGGCAGACCAAGGGGAGCACTGAGGGCTCTATGTGTGTGCAAACAAGGAGATAAGATAGGCACAAAAAGAATAATGAAAAAGATCTAATTTACCCTCTCCTAGAACAGACCCAGACACTCCCTTAAAGACACCTGGAGTTACGGGTCAGAGGATAGAGGTGTTTGGGGGTGAAAGGTGTGTAGAGGGAGACTAGAAAATTGTTCGGACATAGTGTTAGATTCTCAGAAAATGTATGCCCAAATGAGTTAAAATCTGGGTATTAGTATCAAAAAACAAACAAACAAAAACTGTCACCAGCAGGGCAGTTTTTTAGGGTAAAAATGTAGGTACTTTTCATCCATCAGATTATGCATAGCCAGAATAAATACGCTCTGAATTCTTTTCTGTACTGTGTAAGTGCATTTTACATGAAGCACACTGTGGGACATTTCTTGTTTACTTGTCTTCACACCCACTAGAAAATGAGCTTCTTGAGGACAGTGTTCATGATTCCTTCTTACATGTGGCCTTTTTATGTCCTTCATACATAGACTCTCTCAGTTGTGTACTTCTCGAGTCACTGACAAGAAACTGTGACAGAGTGAGGTTGAAGCAACTTATGTTGGATAGCAAGCATGCGGCAAAAACAAAATTAGAGCAAAGTCTATGATCTCTGGGTTCTTCAAAGGGCAGGGTTCTTCTAGTAACCTGCCCTCACACCTAGGTGTCAACTGGAAGTGGCCAGGCATCACTGAGAACTGCTGGATTTCCCTGAGGCATCTAGCATTACCAAATGTGAAAAAATCGTGTGCTATATTCTACATAGTTTTCCTTTGCTACAAAGCCTTCCTGCATGTATGCTTAATTTACTGTTGGTTTTGTGATTTGAGTGGATTTGTTCATTGGACTTTATTCTTCCTGGATTAATAAAAACTGGGTTTTCCAGGCACTGATCTCTCCCACTCTGCCCCCAATTATTAATGGCAATGTGGCACAATAAATAAGCCCCACCTGTTGGCCCATTTTTGTTGACCGAGTGGGGTGGTTCATTAGTACTGTTGATTTTCCTTAATGTTAACGACTGCATCTACTGAAGGAAAATAGTGCTAAATTGTCCATTTCCCCAGGCAGAATCGATAGTGCTATTGGTTAGTATAGCCTCTGAGCTCGTGAGTCTATCATACATAGTGCTTTCCAAGTCATATTATAAAATGTCAGAACGTAAAAGCTATGATCTCGCCACTGGAATACAGCAATACCTTGGAAATATTGTGGGCTTTTGGTTCTAAATTACCGCAATAAAGTGAATATCACAATAAACTGAAATGAATTTTTTGGTTTCCTAGTGCCTTTAAAAGTTACATTTACACTAAAAATGTATTCTACTAAGTGTGCCATAAGATTATGTCAAAAAAGTATACACCTTAATTTAAAAATATTATATTGCTAAAAAATGCTAACCAGCATCTGAGCTTTGAGTAAGTCATAATCCTTTTGCTGGTCTTGGAGTCTTGCCTTGTTTTTGATGGCAGCTGACTAATCATGGTTGTCGTTACTGAAAGTTGGGGTGGCTGTGGCAATTTCTTAAAATAAGACAATAATGAGGTTTGCCACATGTATTGGCTTTTTCTTTCATAAATGATGTCTCTGTAGCATGCAACGCTGTTTGATAATGCTTTTACCCACACTAGAACGTCCAAAATTGGAGCCAATCTGCTCAAACCCTGCCACTGCTTTGTCAACTAAGTTTATATAATATTCTCAATGCTTTGTGTTCGTTTCAACAATCTTCACAGCATCTTCACCAGAAGTAGTTTTCATCTCAAGAAACCACATTCTTCGCTCATCATAAGAAGCAACTCCTCACCCATTAAAGTTTTTTATGCGATTTCAGCAATTCACTCACGTCTTCAGGCTCCACTTGTAAGCTTAGTTCTCTTGTTATTTCTGTCATATCTGTAGTAACTCTCTCCTTGGAAATCTTGAGCTCCTCAAAATCATCCATGAGGGTTGGGATCAACTTTTTCCTAACTCCTGCTAATATTGATATTTTGACTTTTTCCCATGACTGTTCTTAACTGACCTCTAGAATGGCGAATCTTTTTCACAACATTTTCAATTCATTTTGTCATCAAGCAATCATTATCTATGGCAATTGTAGCCTTATGAAATGTATTTCTTAAATAATAAGACTTGAAAGTTGAAATTACTCTTTGATCCGTGAGCTGGGGAATAGATGTTGTGTTAGTAGACATGGAAACAGCATTAATTTCATTGTGCATCAGAGTTCTTGGGTGACCAGGTGTATTGCCAATATTTTGAAAAGAATTTTTTTTTCTGAGCAGTAGGTCTTAATAGTGGGCCTAAGATATTTAGTAAAATCATCTTGTGAACAGATGTGCTATTATCCAGACTCAGTTGTTACAATTGATAGAGCATGGGCAGAATTTAGCATAATTCTTAAGGGCCCTAGGATTTTTGAAATGGGAAATGAGTATTGTCTTCAACTTAAAGTCACCAGCTGCATTAGCCTGTAACAAGAGAATCAACCTGTTCTTTGAAGATTTGAAGCCGGGTATTGACTTCTCTTCTCTACTTCTGAAAATCTTAGGTGTATCATCTTCCAGTATAACACTGTTTTGTCTACATTGAAAATGTATCGTTTTGTGCGGCCATCTCCATTAATTAATTTAGCTAGATCTTCGGATAACTTGTTGCAGCTTCTACATCAGCACTCCCTGCTTTACTTTGCCCTTTTATGTTCTGGAGAAGGCTACTTTTCTTAAACCTCATGACTCAACCTCTGTTAGCTTCCACCTTTTCTTCTGAAGCCTCCTTACCTCTCTCAGACTTCACAGACTTGAAGAGAGTTAAAGTCTAGCCCTGGATTAGGCCTTGGCTTAAGGGAACTGCTGTGTCAGTTTGATCCTCTGTCCAGACCACTCAAACTTTCTCCATATCAGCAGTAAAGCTGTTTTGCTCTCTTATCACTCATGTGTTCAACTGGAGTGGCACTCTTAATTTCTTTCAAGGACTTTTCCTTTGCATTCATAACTTGGCTAACTGGTGCAAGAGGCCTAGCTTTCAGCCTGTCTTGGCCTTTGACGTGCCTTCCTCACTAAGCTCAATCATTTCTAGCTTTTGACTTAAAGTGAGAGATGCACAAAGTTTTCTTTCACTTCAACACTTAGAAGCCGCTCTAGGCTTATTAATTGGCATAATTTCAATATTGTTGTGACTTAAGGAATAGGGAAGCCCAAGGAGAGGGAGAGACAGGTGAATGGTCATTGTAGCAGTCAGAACACACACAGCATTTATCAACTCAGTTTCCTATCACATGAGCACATTTTGTGGCATCCGAAAACAATTACAATGGTAACACCAAAGATTACTGATCACAGAACACCATAACACATAGAATAATTATTAAAAGTTTGAAATATTATGAGAATTGCCAAAACGTATCACAGAAACAGTAAATGAGAAAATGCTATTGGAAAAATGGCCCAGATAGACTTGCTGCATGCGATTGTTTAATTTGTAACAAAACAAAACAAAACAAAATCATATCTGAATAACACAAAGCATGATAAAACAGGTTATGCCTACAGGGTCCCTTCTATTCTGTGTGTTCCAATCTTTTGAAAGAATATAATCATCTGTTGCTTCATCCTCTTTTAGATGAACTGGCATAGAAGAGTACCCCTAAAGCCTTAAAGAAATCAACATGGGTCCTCCCTTCCTCATGCAACATGTACTACCCTCACTCCACAAGAAGTATCCTGTCTTTTTTCTTTCCACCCTCACCATCGTGATTTCAATGGTAGCGATCTTGGCACTGCCTTCATTCACTTAATAAGTATTTTGAATATCGTGTATGAGTAAGGAATCATGAATTTTGAGATCCCTTCCATCCCATGTGAATAATCCACTTTGAATTTTACAAATTTATTAACTCTTTGGGTAGTCCACTGGTTCCTATGGAAAAGGGGACAATTGGGATGCATTCTGGCACGAGAGCTAGTGAAAGGAAAACAAGCACAGAATTGGCGTGACTGCCTCAAAGATATATTTCCTTTGTATGCGGAAAACACTTAATTCCCAAGGAATGGTTGGTACAGTCTCCATAACCAGTATGAATAACTGTTTCCCAGGAATGGAAACATCCCATCTCAGAAATCTCCCAGGAACTCTCGCCACTATATCAGCACTACTTCTTTTGAACTGACCATCTCTTGGCCCATCTGGGTGGCTCAGTTGGTTGAGCATCTAACACTCTTGATTTCAGCTCAGGTCATGATCCCACGGTCATGGGATCAAGCCTTGCGTCAGGCTCCATGCTTCACGTGGAACCTGCTTAAGCTTCTCTCTCTCTCTCTCTCTCTCTCTCTCTCTCTCTCTCTCTCTCTCTCTCTTCCTCTCCTCCTCTGCACACCCCTTCTTCTCTCTAAAATAAAAATTAAAAACAAATTTTTTTAATGCTTTGAATTGACCATCCTGTTATAAACAGAGAAGCAAGCACTGACTGCCTGGTTGGTTGTCCACCCATGTGAACAGGAGAAGCCCACAGTGTTCATCAGTATCCAATATCAAGGCCTGAGAAGAGAGTCATTGCATTCGGTCACTCTCTAAAGAACACAATGTCATTGGTCTATGCAGTGAGCATTCAAGGCTTGGAAGATAGAAGATATGAGGCCTCTGCTGCCTCTACCTCCCATGTGGACACACTTTCTGCAAGGCTCCCTGAAGAAAAATGCTGCTCCTGTTGACTTTCTAGGTATGTCATCCACATTCACTCCTTGGTAGACAATGTTATTTAAGAAAATAAACAATCCCACGCACTTTTAACTAATGAGAAGTTATTTCCTCCACCTCCCCACCCCAGGGCATTCAATGACTCTAAAATCTACATCCTACTCTCTCTCTCTTCAGGAACCGATGTGTGTGTTTCCACTTTGTAAAGAGTTGTTCAATGCACAAAAGCATTTTGTGATGCTTCAGTTTCACTGGCCAAATGCCACCAACTACCTCTACCTAAATCTGAGCTGGTGGGGGCAGCTATCATTTTTATTATTTCAATCAGTAACTGAGCCTCTCACCCCAACATCCACTTCTTTAATGAATATCCAGACATATGATAGAAACGGTGCACCCTCATAGGAACAGAGGGGTAAGTAGGGATTTTTGAAGCAAATGAAAAAAAAAAAAAAGAGAGAGAGAGAGAGAGATACATAAAGGAGTGGGAAAACCTGCTTCTGCTGTTTCAACCATCACTTCTTCCTTTCTGTAATTGTTTAACACAGAGGTGCCCTGGCTGTTGGTGGCAACCCTTGCTGGTGACACCCTGATAGCACACAGCATATCTTCTCTCCATGGTCCCATGGGCACAGAACCAGATTGCCATGCATATTGATTTTTCTCTCATCCCATCGAGACATCACAGCTACCCCCTCAGAGTGTAGGTGGAGGCGAAACCTCACTCCCGAGCAGGACAAATGTATGCTCACAGCACTCTCCTGGAACGACTCCCATGCTTCTCTGAGCCTTTTCCATTTGCTCCTTCTGGGGTTGAGAAAATGAAAGCAAGGACCTCAGAGGACCTTGGACAAGTCTGAAGAATAAAAAATAAAACAGCTAGGTTAAAACCAGCCCAGTAATTTTTCTGCACTTTGCGCTCTCCTCCTCTGAAACTGTGGCTCTGAAAGATGCTGAGAAAGAGAAAATTGAATCTGGCCTTGAGTTTTAAAGATGGTAGATGCATCTGAATGTAAGTGGTAAATCACTGTAGTCTTCTTTATGAGCTGATTAAATTATCGACTGGATGCTTACATAGTGTTCTAACACATTGATCCTGGGATTTGTGGTTACATGCTTGTCACACATGTGGTCTGGTATCTCTGCTCACAACTAGCTACACATCGTGATTTCTGTCTGTATTTGAAGATCAGAATCAAAAGCATAGGTAGAAACTATGGCAACAAACAGCACTGATTTGGACAAATATATTCAGGGCTTCTGAAGCTTGGACCCTGGTCCAAGTGATGCTTGGACTTTAGACCACAGGTCAAGTAGTCAGAAATTATTGTTTGGGTAGTTTTATTCTGATTAATGGGGATCTTGAGAGCTAATTCTTCTCACTTCCCAGGAGAAGTCCTCAACCATACCCATCAAAAAAATTGTTCATCTAATCAAACCTGACTTTCCTGGCTCATCTTGGGCTTTAATCTGTTGATAAATCAATGTCGTTACATATAAGTGAAGTAAATTAGTACGTGGTGGGTTTTGGAGACAGCTTTGCTGCCTTTTCCCCACTTATTTCACAGCACACAGGTGCACATGTGTTCATATACACAGGCCTGTGAATTCAGTCCAAGGCTACAGGTGTGTGAAATCTCTGAAGTTATAGACTTTACTTTTATATTTTTTTAATTTTTAAATGTTTATTTATTTTTGAGAAAGAGAAATAGCATTTGCAGGAGAAGAGCAGAGAGAGACACACACACAGAATCCGAAGCAGGCTCCAGGCTCTGAGTTGTCAGCACAGAGCCCAACACGGGGCTCAAACTCACAAACTGCGAGATCATGACCTGAGCCAAAGGTGGACAGTTAACCGACTGAGCCACCCAGGTGCCCCGAATAGACTTTACTTTTAATTCCAAGGCTTAACCTCCAAATACTCCTGAAAGTCAATGCAAATGGACACTGACGGATACCAGATTCTTATATGATAATTGTTTTTACTTAAAAAGGCACTGGTATTACAACTGGATGGAGAGAAAATGTGTCAGAGAAGATAACAGTTGTCTGTTTTCTGGTGTTACAGGAAATATCCAGCTCAAGAAAACTATGATTAAGTCACATGTCTAGCTTTGGTTTATGTCATCTTCATATATGTTGGCTTGTAAGAATTATGGGGCATCTTTGATGTTGTATTCAATTTTTCCTTGACTTTATTTCCTTTAAGTTAATTTTGTCCAAAGCAAATCTTTGAACATATCTTTATTTCACCTCACATTTAAAAGCAATTCAGTTTAAGATTTATGGGAATGAATGTTCTGCAATATCTTCTGAAATTCTATAGAATGCCTTATAGGGATGATTCTGGAGGCCATGCCCTTAAATTTTGCTATTACAGCCTCTTGAAGTTTTTCTAATTCCAGTTACCATCTAGAATAGAAGCAAGCATTTTCCTTTGTTCTTAACTTCCCATCTCCTCTTTTCTCTTTGAGTTCCTGCAATTATTGAATCAAGGAAGAGTAATGGAAGAGAAAAAAAAATCTTCTATGTAGTGCTAAAGGAAATTTTGCTAAGCATAAGTTAAGATATTTGGGGGAGATAAAAGATTTTACTCGTTTGTTCAGGATATCTTTATCATTCTCCAGTTTTGTTTTGTTTTTTACTCAGCTATCTGTGAATGCTTAAGAAGACTAGCACAGAGTATATTCCCAGAGTTAGTGAAAACTTACAGGCTTTACACAAGAACCATGGGGATTTTCTTAATAAAAACACTTCATATTCGAGCATTAGGATCAAAAGATTAAAAAAAACCCAAATGTCTTAAAATCATGAGTTGACCTTAGGGCTGTTGGCTTTCCCTCTGCCAGGATGGGGCTTGTTCATCTTTGTATCCAGACTCTTTGGTGTAAAAACATACTTAGAAAAGAAGGATTAGTTAACCTGCTGGGGGTAAAAGAGTGAAGGTGAAAATGTTTGGTGCTGGGTTTTTGTTCATTGTTTTAAAATTCACGGAGGCTCTAAACCCTGTCACAGTCTATAAATAATTCTAGTAAAGAATGCCAAAGGTAGAAATGGATTTCTCTCCATGGGAGCTGGATGGCATTTGATCTCCTTAAATACACAATGACTTCACACCTTTTTCAAAGGTATCCCTAGTCTTGTTCAACTTTTGCAACTGCGTCTCAAAATAATAACCAATAAAACATCTAAAATATATTTATTGAATCCTTATTTTTCAAACATACTGAATATCATGATCGGAAAATAAATGGAATCGCTAACATTGGTTTACTACTTACTATCTATCAAGCATTGAATTTTATCATTTCACTTAACACACATCATTAAAGATGCAGGTTTTGTGATTTTTCTCATTTGACTGAGGAACCTGCAGGATGGAGGTAATTTCTCCAGAGTCACAGGGCTGGCAAAGAACAGTCAAACATATGACCCACACAGTCTAACTCACAACCAAACACACACCAAGTGTAAACACAGAGACAAATAGTCGACACTTTAGTACATTTAGAAAATAATTTCATTTTCAAAATAATTTTCATTTTATTGAATTATGATTATTATTTCCCAGATTACACCAGAAAAAGCTTTCTGAATTTATAATCTTATTCAGGAGTCTGAAGGGCATTAAGCCACTATGACAATGCCTTCTGTGAGTGGATTTTCCATCTTCCTGGCAATCAGTGTTACTCTGAAATGAACTCAAACCTAACTCCCTGACAGGCGAGGAAGGAACAAGATTTTTATAAATAGATGCTTAGAATTCACAAGTGTATACCAATGACTCTGACAGGACATGTGGAAACTTGCGGCAGCTTGGCACAACTTGTGTGAATGCCATACAAGGTTAGTTTATTTATCTACCTCGCCAAGCCGTCAGCTTGAGGTTAATGTGGCATCACATTCAACTTGAGCTTCTGTTTCTCTTTAGAATTCCAGCTTCTGAACAATCAAAAACTATGCCAAGATAACGATTCCCCCAAAGCTGGCCCCTCTTTACTCTTACCACAATGTTCTGCATCTGACGCCAGTGAGAAAAGCAGGTGAATCAGAACTGACTTCTCTTTTGAAATGAGTTTTCAGGGAAGTATCATACAGTTGCATGTGGCTTCCACAATTCTCATACTCTTAATACCTTTTTAGGCTCCGTATACAAGTGACTAGAAGTTAGACAGCAGCCAACCTGTGTTATAAAATCTGGATACTGCAGGTATTTAAAGAATTGCTGAGGTTTTCATCCAGTGATTTCAAATGTGCGCCATTTTCTCGTAATATTGTTAAAGCATTCACAGCAGCCTATTATACACACTAATTTAATAGTTCTTTCTCCTCACCTATGTGGCCAGCTATTCAATTATATTTACGCGAGTTCCATTCTGTCTCACACCTTTGTAGCACTTGGAACTCCAAACTCATGTTAGCCCCAAAGGTACCCAGGTTAGTTGTAATTACATATTTAATCTAGAGGGGTCAATCCATCTTGGAAAATAAAATATAATGGCAATGCAGCCTTTAGAAACTTCTCCTGGCTATGATTCCTTCAATGACTTTGGAAGAATTGCTTAACTCATAAACTGTTACTTGGAGTAAAAAAATAACGACTATAAAAATGGATTGCTCTGATTTGTATGCCAGTGTTCATAGCAGCATTATTCACAATAGCCAAAAGATGGAGACAACTCAATGTTTTATCAACAAATGAGTGGATGAACAACATATGATATATGCAAACAATGAAATATTACTCAGCCATAAAAAAGAATAAAATTTTGATATATGCTACAGCATGGATGAGCCTTGAAAATACAGTATTAAGTAAAATAAAAAGGACAAATATTATATAATTCCAATTATATGCCATATCTAGTTTAAGCAAATTTATAGAGATAGAAAGTAGATTAGAGGTTACCAAAGGCTGTGAGGCAAGGAGAACAGGGAGTTAATGCTTAATGTGTACAAAGATTCTGTTTGGGATAATTTTAGAATTTTGGAAACATAGAGTGGATATGGTTGTACAACATTGTGAATGCAATTAATGCCAATGATTTGTGCACTGAAAAATGCCCCAAATGGCAAATTGTGTTGTACGTTTTATCACAATGTTTAGAAATTAATATTTAATACTATATACCAAAACTCATTGTTCACTGTAAATGTGGAAATGGTATGGTATATGAACTGTATCTCATTAAAGCTGTTAAAAACAAACAAAAAACAGCTGTTCGGAGGTACAGATGGACATCAGTAACTAAAAGGGCGAGGGGGCGGAAGGACTCGGGGTCACACGGGGAGATCAGTGTGGTAAGGAATGAGAGCTGTGCTCCCGTAAATTGCTCAGGTTTGTCTCTTTCCCCTTCTGGCCGTGATTTCTAGTCTCGAACATCTTCACTCTTCCCTAGAGATGGATACATTCAGAGAAAACAGACAGAACCAAAGGGCCTGACACCAACTACTCTCTTAGGCTCTTGGCACCATCTGTGTAACTAACATGTTATTGAGAGTTGAGGAAATGACTTGATATTGGCCTATCCTGTCCCTATAGATATGGCTGTGCTTAGCCAAAGCTAATAGTACTTAACTCTGCCCGCCTTTCCCATTTGTTGCTCAGACACCACTTTGGATCATAGATGAGGTTGACCGCCACCTCAGAACTTCGACAATAGTAATTATTAGACTATTCTTACACCTTTTCATTTCCCCCTAACTAGCATGTCTCCCAGATATTTTATATTCTAAGAGTATCAGTTACTGTCTTTTCACTAAAGAAGGAAAAATTCCTGAGCCGTTAAATCTAATTTCATATTTCACAAGGTTGCACTCAGATTTGATTCTATACCTCAAGTTCTTCAGTCCATGACTGTTTCCAAGCAAACTGCATCTCCTGATACTCCCTTTGATTTGCTATTTCTATACCATGTAACTACAATAATATTCTCATAGTATTCATCACAGCACACAATTTTAGTATATTTTTCGGTCTCCCCCAATAAACTATGAATTTCAAAATGGCAGGCACCATGTGCTATTTATCTTCTCACTTTCACCAGAGTGCCTGGCCTGTACTCGATGCATAAAAAAAAAAAAAGTCTGCTAAATGAATCAATGAACAACAACAACAAAAA
Source organism: Paguma larvata (assembly GCA_030068075.1). Lineage (NCBI taxonomy): Eukaryota > Metazoa > Chordata > Mammalia > Carnivora > Viverridae > Paguma > Paguma larvata. The sequence goes on along the minus strand of CM057823.1, from coordinate 157,509,901 downwards.
TTAATCAGTAAATGAATGGCGTTGAAACATCCCGGTAAACCTTTGTTGATTAAAAAAAAAAAAAAGATCTCGGTGAAAAAAGTGCACAGTTTTGTGACCAATATGATATTCCGTGGGCCAGTCATCAATAATTATCAGTGTAGATAGCCTCAGTAGCCACAAATACACTTTCCTTACTGGCCAATGCATATATGTATATATATACATTTTATATGTGTATATACATTTTATATATTTCTACATTTTTCAATTTCCTACATTTTTCTACATTTTTCTATTCCAACTACATTTTTCAATTTCCAAAGTACTCTGTTTACTCATTTAAACTTGTTCTTAACTGCTGTGCCATTAAATGTGTACCAGGAAGGGCGGAATGCAGAACTTCTAGTACAGTGGCTCTTAATGGCAACACTGTCATTCTTTTCTAGGAAATAATGTGTATTAAATACGCACTCCCGGTTTTTGACTCACTCAATTCCAGTAGAAAATCTATGTAAGTTATTTAACCTGATAGCTTGTACACTCACTAAAACCAACAGCTGACGTGCCCACAGAGGCTGTAGAGCACATGAATGAACAAAAGCTGGGATGTATTTATAGAATAATAAATAATCCACGTTAAATTTAGATAGCAGAAGAAAAGTCTCTCAGGGGTCTACAGATTTTGGATTTCATATGAGCATTTGTGTTTGATTCTGATATCTGGTTGTTCCATTTAAGGTGACTATTTTCACATTATGGCATTTCCCTTGCATTATTTTTGTTCTAAAGTCTTGAATAGGGCTGTTGGGCACTATTAAAGGCTTTTAATTTCAACTCCAGAATGAATAAAACTTAATACTAAGAACAGCTCTGTCTTCATACAATAACAATGTAGATATAACTCTAGATATAGTATATTGTCCACTGATTCACTCACGATAGATTTCTTGAGTATTTGTTGAGACTTTTCTATGTACCAGAAATTACGCCAGGTGGTAAGGACATAGAAAGATAATAGATACAGTTTTTCCCTAAAAGAACTCAGTTTAGTGGTGGGAGATGGACAAACAGACACTTCCAATATTTGATTAGCAAAGATAGAGACAATCACAGGGGTTATGGGAACATTGAGAGTGAACACCTACCTCGGCGTTCTGAGGTGATGGATGGCTTCTAGGAGGAGGTGACAAGTAGGAATTAAAAGCAGAGAAAGAAAGAAAAAAATAGGAATTAAAAGCAGAGAAAGAAAGAAAAAAATAGGATGTTCTGTATAAAGGCAGCATGTGAAAATCCCAGAGACAGGAGCAAACCATCATGCATGGAAGAATGCTGAGTTTCTTGGGCATTTAAGAGATTTTAGCTTTGAAACTTCAGTTAACCAACAGCTGACACTGACTGGGCTTGGGCACTATTTCTTTCCCACATGACCAGAATCAACCTGCCTTTTCAGGTTTATCCTGAGAGTTAATCATAACCCATTCTTGTGATTTGGACGTAAGCTCTAGGAGACCAGATAGCCTCTGTATCCCCAGCCCCTGCTACAGTGGTTGGCTATAAGTGATTATGTGTCTATGTGTGCACGCTGACAAAATTTCAAATCTACAGGAAAAGTTCAAAGTTCATTGCAAGGAATTCCATCAATATTTGACATATTTTCACATCTGTGCACTCTCTCTCTCTTTCTCTAGCTTACTAGCTCTCCTTTTTTCTCATCCCCCATTTTTCTCTCCTTTTCTCCTTATCTCTCTTCTTGTTGATTTATGCTCTCATTTTTATATTTCTAATTCCAATTGTATTTTGATATCTGAAAATGTTCTTTTAAGTTTATTTATTTATTTTGAGAGAGGGAGAGAGAGAGAGGGTGAGTGACAGAGAGAGAGGGAGAAAGGGAGAATCACAAGCAGGCTCTGCACTGTCAGCACAGAGCTTGACCTGGGGCTCAGACTCACAAACTATGAGATCATGATCTGAGCCAAAACCTGAGCCACCCAGGTGCCCGTGATATCTGAAAATGTTTACAATACTTAACTAAGACTGGGGAATTTTCTTGCTGTTTTCCTCTCCTTCGTGGTGGGTTTTGGGGAGGCTGTTTATCATCTGACATCCTATGATTATCATTTCTATTTTCTTCTTCTATTAACTTGATTGCCATCTTCTGTTAAGTATGAAATGTCTTCTATCTTCCTGGGCCAACAATAAGATTTGCATGGGGTGATTTGTGTGACTTACACAATTTCTTAGCTGTAGATAGCTTCTCTTGTTCATCTCAGGAAGTGCTGTTTCTAAACTCAATAGCGTTTTCCCTTGTTCTGTGCAGAAGGTGTATCTTCTTATTTTGTGATTTTCTTTTTTTTTAATTTTTATTATAATAGTTTATTTCCAAATTGGTTTACATATAACACCAAGTGTTCATCCCAACACGTGCGCTCTTTACTGTCCGTCACCCCCTCTCCCCCCTCCCTCACCTCCCTCACCTCCCTCACCCTCAGATTGTTCTTAGTCTTTGAGAGTCTCTTATGTTTTATCTCCCTCCCTCTCTGTGTCTTTTTTTCCTTTTCCCTCTTCCCCTCCCCCTGGTTTTTGCTTAGTCTCACAAAGTCCACCTATTCGTGGAAACATATGGTATCTGTCTTTTTCTGACTGACTTATTTCACTTAACATAATACCCTCCAGTTCCATCCATGTTGCTACACATGGCCAGATTTCATTTTTTCTCATTGCCATGTAGTAGTCCATTGTATATATGTGCCACAACTTCTTTATCCATTCGTAAGACTTAATTTTCACTGCTTTTTTCCTTCTTTGTCACCAAGACTTCAAGGTTGTTCTCCATCTGCAGCAATGGCGTCTTAATGAAACAATCTCCTTCTCTTCAGCCCTCTGAGCAATCAAATCCTTGTCCTGTCCTCAATGTTTCCCATTTTATGGTGGAACTCTTTTTGTCTGCAGTTAATATTATTTGTGTTCTGTCACCCCTGCCCCCACTGTCCCTTTCTGTCTTCCTCCTCATTTCCACTTGACCTCCAGCTCCAACTTGAGCTCTGCAGCTTGGCTCCACTCGTTTGGAAATATTTCTCTACCTACATGCAAATTGTAGTTGTGTTCGCTGTCTTGTAGTTATGCTATAGGCATAGGTTATCTGTGATTTTCTCTGCTCCCCTTTGTAAATCGGAGTTGTTTTTTAGAAAATATATGGAGAAAGTTGTATTTAGAAGGAAATGAGAATTTCAGTTGTGTTTTGAAAAAAGCATAACCTCTCTTAGGCAAAATACGGCTATAAAAGTGTTTTAAGTATCATATATTGTATTAACTCATATTTTAGTATTAAATTATAAAACTCCTCCCAAAATGGATCAGCCAGCCACATTGACAACAGGATCCTCCCCAACCCTCATTTTATTCCCAAAGTCATCAGTCAACAGAATTTCTCCATAATAGAGGAAGGCTAATTAATGTTGAGTGTAGAGACTAGTAGAAGTCACTAAATATCTATTCTTCACTTCTTCTTTGGGAACAGAACCCTAAGTTTTAGTTAAGCATATAACTGTTCTGAGTAAAGATTACATTTCTTAATTCCCTCGCAGCACAGTATGGTTATGGCACACGTACTGCTCAATGGTATATAACCGAAAGTATAATTTTGTGACTTCTGTAGGGATCTGGGGATCCCTTAAAAAAATGGGTACACCCTTATTTATCTTCTCCTATTTCTGCTGATTGGAATGCCAACATAATGGTTGGAGCTCAAACAGCGATCTTAAACTAAGAGGAGGAAGTTCCACATGTTCACGGTGGAAAAGCAACAAAATAGAAATAGCATGGGTTCCTGATAATTGTGGAGCTGCCATGTCATTTCAGGAATGCTACATTCCATATTGCATTTTAAAAACAGAAAGCTACTCTGACTGGTGTGAGGTGGTATCTCAGTGTGGTTTTGATTTGTATTTCCCTGATGATGAGTGACTTTGAGCATCGTTTCATGTGTCTGTTGGCCATCTGAATGTCCCCTTTGGAGAAGTGTCTATTCATATCTTCCGCCCATTTCTTCACTGGGTTGTTTGTTTTTCGGGTTTGGAGTTTGGTAAGTTCTTTATAAATTTTAGATATTAGTCCTTTATCCGATATGTCATTTGCGATGATCTTTTCCCATTCCGTTGGTTGCCTATTCGTTTTGTTGGTTGTTTCTTTTGCTGTGCAGAAGCTTTTTATCTTGATAAGGTCCCAATAGTTCATCTTTGCTTTTAATTCTCTTGCCTTTGGAGACGTGTCGAGTAAGAAATTGGTGCGTCATAGGTCAAAGAGGCTTTTTCCACGTGTACCCCAATGTTCATAGCAGCACTTTCGACAATAGCCAAATCATGGAAAGAGACCAAGTGCCCATCAACTGACGAATGGATAAAGAAGTTATGGTACTTATATACAATGGACTACTACGTGGCAATGAGAAAAAATGAAATCTGGCCATGTGTAGCAACATGGATGGAACTGGAGGGTATTATGTTAAGTGAAATAAGTCAGTTAGAAAAAGACAGATACCATATGTTTCCACGAATAGGTGGACTTTGTGAAACTAAGCAAAAACCAGGGGGAGGGGAAGAGGGGAAAGGAAAAAAAGACACAGAGAGGGAGGGAGATAAAACATAAGAGACTCTCAAAGACTAAGAAAAAACTAAGGGTAAGGGGGATGAGGGAGGGGGGAGAGGGGGTGATGGGCATTAAAAAAGGGCACATGTTGGGATGAACACTGGGTGTTATATGTAAACCAATTTGAAAATAAACTATTATAATAAAAAAAAAAAACAGAAAGCTAAGTATATGAGGTTTTTAAGCTGCTGTTATTTTACGTTCTCTGTCATTCTCAGCCAGAACTAATTTTGAAAGGAAGCAGGGAATTGGGGATAACTACAGACATAAATAACTGCTTCTGCATCAACTGTAGCTGCTAAATATAGGACTAAAATCACCTTTGGCTCATATAAATATAGTTCGATTCTGAATCATCAGCAATAATGTTCCTCAACTATGCATTGAAATGTCTACATTATATATAAATTTCCTTTATCTTCCTGCTGATGTAATAGATGTTGTATCATAAGACTCTCTATCTATTATCTTTAACTTACAGTTACCATAAAGTCTTCTAGCTTTGTTACTTTTAAAAACTCATGCATCTTTTGTAAGATTGATCTTAGATAACTGTATAGTTAATGATTCTAATGGAAATGTATTCCTTATTCATCTAGTATATTTTATAAGTTATATTTATTATTGCTGTTGATTTGCATAGACTTGTTCTATACCTTATTGAACTCTTCTATTAATCCTAAAAGTTTGCCTGCAGATAGCCTCATTCTGTGTTTAAAGAGTTCACTAAATATCATTTCTTTATGTAAATTTATTTATTTACAGAGCAACGAACAGTCCAAAAGACTGCCAGGTAGAGAAGGGAGAAAATAAAAAGATGGATATGTATACAATGGAATATTACTCAACCATAAAAAAGAATGAAATCTTGCATTTGCAATGACATAGAAGGAACTAGAGAGTGTTATGCTAAGTGCAATGTCAGTCAGAGAAAGACAAATACCATATGATTTCATTCATATGTGGAATTAAAGAAACAAAACAAACAAGAGAAGAGGAGAAAAAAAAGAAAGAGAGAGAGGCAAACCGGAAAACAGACTCTTAACTATAGAGAACACACTGAGGGGTTGCTGGAGGGGAGGGAGGTGGGGGGATTGGTTAAATGAGAAATGGGGATTAAGGAGGGCACTCGTGATGAGCACTGGGGGTTATATGAAAGTGCTGAATCACTACATTCTACACCTGAAACAACTATTACACTGTATGTTAACTAACTGGAATTTAAATTAAAAATTTAAAAAAAAGATTAATAAATAAATAAGATATACCCTGGATTAGTCAAAAACTAATAAACTTTGATATACTATAAGATATTGAGTTTCTCTATTATCACAAACGATAAGAAGAATAAGTATAATCAATCGTATCCTCAGAAGAATCACTAATTTTGATTTTTATTCCCTGGACATTTCAATAAGCTGATCAACTTAATTATTGGAATTCATTTAGGTCAATGCAATAACTTATTTACAAGGAATGAGCCCATTTCAGAAGTTTTGTTCATACTGGATATTCAAACACTCTTGAATGATCTTGGCATAAGGCTCAATACTCCCTCTTCAGAAGCCGGCTCTGTCAAATTCTTGATTCATATTGGATGACACAGCTCTGCTCAAATTGTTCACACAGGAGCTTCACGGCTGCATAAATTATTTCAAGTGGCTGATATCACAGTCTATGAAACCCTTTCCCTTAAATCAATGGCTAGTGTGCTTGTCTATTATTGACGAATGGGAGTGGAATATATTAGTTGTAAAGAATAGGCTTTCCAAGTTAAAAAATGGAAGTAAATAAGAAAAACGAACCATGAATAAATATCACCTTTTCTGAAGAGAGCTGAGAAAATATGCCCGATTTTATGAGAAACTTTTCTCTTTTTTACAGTTCAAAACCAGCTTTTTCAGAGTGATTTGATCATTTTTCACTCTTTGATTCATTCAAAGTTCATTCTACTTCCTCAAACTATTGATAATATTCTTGTACTATATTTGGTATTTTAGAAGAGGAAAGGGCGTCTTTGGCCATAAAATACCATACTGTTGTTTTATACTCCATCAAGAAAAAACCATAGTGATTGTAGAAAACGTGCAATGGGAAAGTAATCTCTGACCTTCTTAAGCAGTTCTCCCCAGAATTAACCTCAGGGATTATTGTTAAGCTGCAGGAGAACCACCATGAGCCTCATTCAGCATTAGGGCTCTTCGTAATGTGACGCTCTTTGCTGCCATTTTCAGTCTATAAATAATTCATTATAATAAAAACTATTGTTACAGTAATATCTAGGCCAATAGCTAAAAGTCACACATGGCTTTCTAAAGAGAATTAGAGAAGTCCAATGACAAATGAGTGTATGATAAGATTATCAACTCCGCTAGTAATTGGGGAGAACGCTTCACACCCCATTTGACTGGCAAAGCTTAAAAAGAGTTGGACAATGATATGTTGACATTAAGAATTCTCATGCACTGCTGAAAGGAATATACATTTGGGACAACCACTTTGATGAGCAACTAAATCATACCTAATAAACTGACTTTCTGCATTCTGCAACCCAGGAATTCCAGCCTTAAGTTTATATTCTTGCACATGTTTAAAAAGAATTGCGAAGAACTGTTTATTGTAGCATTGTTTTAATAATGAAAGAAAATTGAAAGCAACCTAAACATTCTTTAACGGGAAAATGAAAAAATGAAACATGATGCAGTCACACAACCAAACACAACACTGCAGATGAAACAAACAGCTAGATTTGCATACATCGATATAGTTAAATATTTTTTTAAAAGTCATTATAAAGAATATGTACAAGATGGAACAATGCAAATAAATTTTAAAGCATGGACAACCATACTACAGTTTATGTATACTTATAGAATGAACACATTTTTGAAAATGATAACTACTGGGTCTCGGAATGTGTAAAGAATACCAAAGTTATAGAGGAGAGCTACACAGGAATCTTCAACTATATTTTTAGTGTTACAATAGACAGTGGAGGATGACTCTATGCTTGTTATATTGTTCTTTATATTTCCTCATTTCTGATATATAGTAATAACAATAAATGTTATTGTTGGTACCCTCGCATGGCAAGAAACAGCATTAATACCAGATCCTTATACCCCGTTGAGGCCTGAGTTTCTTCAGGGTATAATCTGACACTTACCCTGGGAGATAAAAACTCCCAACAGGAAAAGGAAGGCCTGTCCACTAACCATAGACATCTCCTACCAGCTGATGCTGCCCTCTAGAATTTACCCAGAAGCATGATTTTGAAGCAACTCATGAACAAATTCTGCATTTGAGCCCTCAAGCTCAAGCATTGTTTCTATAATCAAATCACAGGAAATTTTCCCATGCTGGTTTTTTTTTTCATTTCCTCACTGCCTTCTCAAGCTTACTTGTTCTCATGTCTGCTTCTTTTGCTTTGATAGGAAGTAGTGGTCATGTATTATTCATCTTTTAATCTCTCTTTTCTCCTTATTTCCAGGCTAATGGTATTTTATGTGTGTTTCATTCTAAAGTTTACATCCAATCCACAATAAAACGATGCCCCAGCATGTAATGCAGACGCCAGTTCCTGCTAGGCTAGAGCAGAGTGTTCCTGAAATGATGTTCCAGCTTCTACATCTGGGGGCAAAGGCAGAAAAATAGACCTAAAATGTTTGCTCATGGAGAAACCTCTATCACAATGCACTCTTCTTTTGTAAAAGTTAACGTTAAAAGAAATGGCATCTATGGTCGATAGGCTTGGTTTCAAAACTTAATTCTATGTAAGGTTAATGAGCCATTTGATCTCTGGAAAACTTCTAACCATCTCTTACTGATTCCTCTTTCCTCATTTTAAAAAGAAGAGTAATATTTGTGGGTTTTTTAGAGAATTAAATGAAATCAAATAAGTAAATATGTATAAAAATATACTTTAAAATATCTTATGACATGATGTATAATTGTGGTGACCATGTTAAAATCTTATAATATGATATTAAAGTCCAATTCACTGACCATAACCCTATAAAGAGCTGGCCAAACCAACATGAAAGAGTCCTATTTCCTCTCAGGGTTCCATTGCTTTAAGTGTGAGATCTGACGCTCCCTGCAGAAGTTAGGTACTGAAGTACTTAACCTAGTGCCTAGCGAGGTGCTCCACAGATATATTACAGAGTACCAAAAGAAGTTATTTTGTTATTATTTGTATTCCAACATTCTTCTGTTAATTGCTTTAGAAACCTTGTAAACCAACTATGTCTGAACTCATTCATTATAACTGGGCCATTGTAAATTCTTTTGGACTCAGTGTTGTTCATATTTGCTTTGCGGCCCTCCTCTCAGTTCCCTCTTAGTCATTGTTCTTTGATAACTGTCCTTCAAGAACATCAACCCTGTTCCTCACACTCCTCGTTCTAGTATCTGTCATTTCCATCTTATTTTATATTTAGGTATATCAGTATACCTAAAATTACCCTACCTTCCAAAACCAAAACCGATGAAGATCTCCTGTCTAACTCAATCCACAAGCTATAGTTTCCCTTTCTTCACTTCCTGATCTTACTCAATCTACTCCTTATCCAAAGCGTGTTTCGATCTTGACCTCTTTCAGTTCTTTCAGAGGACTGCATCTACTCAAGAATCATTTTCTTACTGAAGCCTAGATCTCATGATCAATCATTTCAGAACTGCTCTTGTCAGAAACATGAAATTCTTATATTCTAATTTTTTGCCATGCCAGCCTTCCCAACTGTGATCGAACCCATTATGTTATTCAAACCTCCTTTGTCCCAAATCACAAAATACATTGCAATGTAACAATGCTCTGAAGGGTCCCTTTCCTAAAGAAAAAACTTCAACAACTTCAACTTCAATGAGCTACCATCCCATTTTCTTCTTTAGACACTAAATAGTCCTCAACTTCTTTCAATCTGACCTCCCATTTCAAGATTTGTTGAATCTTTTTTTTTTATTTTTAAGGTTTATTTAAATCCAAGTTAGTTAACATACAGTGTAATAATGATTTCAGGAGTGGAATTTAATGATTCATCACTTACATATAACACTCAGTGCTCAAACCAACAAGTGCCCTCCTTAATGCCCATCACCCATTTAGCCCATCCCCCCACCCACCTCCTCTCCATCAACCCTCAGTTTGCTCTCTGTATCTTAAATCTTCTTTTAAAAGATAATTTACAAAGACCTTCTACTCATCCAGACAACCTTTCCTTAATACTTGATTACAACTCAGCTCTTTCCTCCTTCTTCTTGTTCTTCTGATCCCTCCATTTTGCGTTCTCCTAATTCCTTCTGTTCAGTGAAGGCATTCTTCATACATGTATTCTCTATCCTCTTCTGCAGTTGCTCCAAAGTGGAAATCTAATCTACATCTATCATGACAGTCTCATTAACTATCTCTCTACAGATGGCTCCCAAGTATATGCTTCCAGTTGAGCCTCTCCTGACTTTCCTGGTTCCTAATGGTTATCTCTCCAAAGGGGTTCTACCAGCAACAAAAATAAACATGCCCACAACAGATCCTGAATTCCTCTTAAAAACTCTGTCTTCCCATTTTCAATTAATGATATCGCCAGTCTGATATTCAGATAAGCTTGGAATCTTATGCTTATCTTTCATTTCTGTACTCTTCTACCTCTTACTCCACAGTTCTGTGCATTAGATCTGTGGAATCATTACCCTCCTTCATCTCTCCTCATTTAATTTTACTTAGAATCTTCCCTTTTCTCTCTTCCTAGCAAATACCAAACAGAATCTCTTCAATGAGCCCCTCCCTCTTTTATAAAACTCAGAAAGAAGGGTTATCTCCAAGAATCCTCCATCCAAACTCCCCTGAGGTCTGCCTTTCTCCTGGGCACGGGGATGGGCTGCAAAAGAAAAAAGAAAACAGATATCACAACCACAAATAACTATCTTAATCCATGATCTTGCCACATTTATTTTCTCTGAGTCCCAGTGGCTGTACTATGTAGATGTGAACTAAATAAAATTTGGTGAAAATTGCAGCTGTACGAAAAGTTTATTCCTCTTCAAAAGTTCTCAATATTATTTCAGTGGTTCTGTTCACTACTAACAGTTAAACCATGTTATTAGAAGGGAATGAAGTGGAGACAATAGAAAAAAATATATAAAGCTATTCTTATCCTATAAGCAATACTGTTGCCATAAAAAAGTAACTCATTGCTTTCATTTCATGTGCACTGAGTTTATTTTGGAATGGAAATTAATATAAGAGAAAAAGATTATACAAATGAATGCAGCATTATACTTTTTGTTATTCAACATCAAGAATATGACAGAAATGCCACAGGTGCCTTCTTTCCTCACTGCTCCTCCCTAAAACTTCTTGATCAACTTAAATGTGGCTCTGCAGCTTCACTCACTAAGGGTATTTGGGCAAGACTGAGTTAGCACATAGTCACTCATTCATTCATGCATGTGTGCATGCAAACATATAGATAATAAACACTTTATATGTGCAATGACCTGACCTGGTAAGTGTACTAGCAACATTGATGGCAATTGCTTACATTTATCAAGTGTTTACCACGGATTCTTCTATACCATTTGTGTGTCTCTTAAGACTCTTTGGGTATCTCTTAAGGAAACAGGTTCTAAGGTGGAGGTTTACTGATGTGCTGTCAAGAACACTTGTAACGCGGGGCACCTGGGTGGCTCAGTTGCTTAAGCATCAGACTTTGGCTCAGGTCATGATCTCAATGTCTGTGAGTTCGAGCCCCGCGTCAGGCTCTGTGCTGACAGCTCAGAGCCTGGAGCCTGCTTCAGATTCTGTGTCTCCCTCTCTCTCTGCCCCTCCCCTGCTCACACTCTCTATCTCTTTCTCTCTAAAAAATAAAAAAAAAAAAGAACACTTGTAACAGCGAGGGAGGCAGGATTAGGCAGAAAGAGAATCTGAACTACAGTGTAGTGACCTGAGCTGAAGTTGGTTGCTCAAGTGACTGAGCCACCCAGGTGCTCCTGTGCAGCCATAAGTTTAAAAATGCTTATCTTCAGAAACCACCAGAAACTGGAAGAGACAAGGAGGGGATTCTCCCCTGGGCTTCTGGGGCGGGAGTACGGCCCTGTCAACACCTTGGTTTTGGGAATTTGACCTCCAGAACTGTAGAGAATAAATTTCTGTTGTTTTAAGCCACCAAATGTGTGGTAATTTGTTACAACAGCAAGAGGAAATGAATACGATGTGCTTATAAGTGATACTTTATTGGATTGTGCTAGTTTTCAAAGGAAACATTTGGCAAAATAAATTATTGTTACTATAATAAAGCCTGAATTCTACAGAGAAAAATTATTGTTATAAAAATGAGGAAACCCCAACATTTTGTTGAAGAACTACTTTTCATTTCCCCAAAGCCTCAAAGGTAGCTAAGAGAAAGAGGATGCCGCTGATGAATTATGTGAGCGTGCGGTGTGTGGGGGGGTTAGATGACAGGAGGGAAAACTGAGTCTGGAAGTGGGCACTGCCACTGGGGAGCTAAATGCTGCTAGAGAGGATGCCCACCGGACCTTCACATAAACCACAACTTGGAGCATGACGCCATGACTACCTCAGAAAATGATTTAAAAAAAAAAAAAAAAAAAGACCACTCGAATCCATGCACAGAGGTAAGAAGGAACTCTAATCATTTCAGTGAGGAGGCTTTTTGAGAGATACAGCAGTGGGAAAAGAGAGGATATTTAATGTGCTCCCCACCCCTTGGAAGAGCAAAAAGTTCAGTGATTATGACACAGGTTTCATTTCACGCCAGAGAGATATCCTTTGAGGGAACAGACCAGGAACACAGTTCTATGGGTCAAATCAAAGAAGGCGTGAACACCAATGCCTAACACTGAACTTGATGTGTATTTTCTCCCATGCACCTAGGTGCTCCCGAAACAATGTGAAAACTGGGGTTCATTCCAGTGATTAAAGATCCCAGTGTCTAGGGACACCTGGGTGGCTAAGTCGGTTGAGCATCCAATGCTTGATCTCAACTCAGGTCTTTACCTCAGAGTCATGAGTTCAAGCCCTACATTAGGCATGGAGCCTACTTTAAAAAAAGAAAAAGGAAAGAAGAAATCTCAGTGTCTAAAACAATGTCTGGAGCATGATGGGTATTCACCAACTGTTTGTTCCAGTGAAACCCATCGTGGGCATTTATGCTATGGGAGAAGGGGTCCGTTATATAGAATTTAGTCTTCATTGTCTTAGGTCTTAGGAACACATACTGAATATCCCATGGAAGGCAGCCAAAGAGATGCCCAATTTCATAAAATAGACGCTCATTTGAGGCTTCAGTCAGACTGGGACTCTTGTCAAGGCTGGAATTGTAAGGCAAAGATGCTTTAAAGTCTTCCATACCTACCAATTCAGTCTGCATCAGAAACTGTGGTGCTAGGGATAAGCTTTGAAATGCTGGACCAGAAGCAGAAGTTCTTGAGTCCCAATCCTCTGTTCCTTCCTAAAGCCACACTGACACTGTGGAGGCTTTAGAAGCTACTGGAAAATTCACAGCAATTAACTAATAATTAAGGCATTTGTATTAAAACAACAGTGCATGATGTTTGGTAAAATTGATTTTTCCATAAGAGAATTTTAAAATAAATTAGCTATTTCAAGAGAATCATGGCTGTCAGCAAATAGAAATGTCATATGCTTAACTCAAATCACGGAAATGCTTTGTGTTAGTCATCTGACTTCTTTGGGTCTCTGTTCTTTCATCTGTAAAAGGAGAAGATTGAAGAAAATAATTATAGCCATGCTATAATCACCAATGGTCTAGCAACCTATGACTCAATCACTAAAAGCTGGAAACGTTCTGCTTCTATGATGATAAATCACTTCCTTAGTGCTGTAAATGTACTTAGAAGGAAATCGAAATTTACTGGACAGCAGTGGAAATTAGTCTATTATATGGTGCTTTTTATTATTGGAAAACACGAAGTAACAATGCGGCCATTACCTAGGAAGTGGGGACCCTGGAGACAGACACATCTAATGAATTTAAGGTATTGAGTTAGCTTTTCGTATTGACCAGAGAGCTATTGTGAACTCTTTGAGTACGTGAACTGTGTTTACACCATGCCTGGAACATAATAGTAGGTACTCATGCCCCACTGTGAAAGCCTGTTGTTAGCCCTTTATTTCCAGACACAGTCATGATGAGGAAAATCACAATTACCTATAAATTGTTGGCATTGTATCCATGTTCAACTCTGTTGGAGTTTCAATAAAGGTTTTCCAAGGCAACAAATCGATGATGCTCATAATTATAGTTAGTACATTATGTATTTAAAATGATGTATCCAAGTTCCATGTATCTTAAACCCTTCCTGTAGAGCTTCTTATTCTTACCAACAGTTGCCTACCAAATAGTTGGTATTATCCTTCTAGTCTACACACAGGGGAAGCAAACTATAAACATGACTGTAAATTGGGGTTTTGTCTATGGTATTAAAGTTAACTTCTCTATCACCTGTCCCAACAGTGTCGAGGTCAAGGTTCTTCCTGGTGCTTTGAACAAGTGTTCAACTCTAAACTTTTCTCCACAGCTTCACACGCAGCAATCATGAGCTTGGTCCTCAAAGATGGTAATACTGACTTCTGATATGTCTTTCCTGGAGATCAACAGGAACTCCTAATTGCCAAATCCAGATAACTATTTTTAATTTCATTCTACTTAGGCATTTCTTAGGTATTTACATATTTATGTATTTTTCCTATTCTTTGGGTTTTGAGGTAGAACTTTCCTACTTCTTCTCTTTATTCTATTGCCTGTCTTTCACCCTCTAGCAATCCTTCAAATATTAATCTTCTCCAGGTTCCTATACCTGCTCTTCTCATTTGACCCATCAGTAATCCCCTACTTTTGTAACGTTAGAAAAACACTTTTTTTTTTTTTTCCTGAAAACTTTGACCTATCACCTGACCCTGAACACAGTAACACATACTCCTCTCTGGACTCCCTGCACATACTTCACATTTTAAGTTCTAAGATGGAACTTCTAATCTTCCCTTGCAAATCTGCTTCAACTCCAACATGACGCACTTCCGCTATTAGTCCCCACATCATTCAGGCATCTTCATCAGATTAACTCTACTTCTAAAGGTAGAAGTAGTCAAATTCTTCAGATTCTCCTTCGAAAAATGCTGGCTTTAATTTCTTTTCTTGTCTCCATTCCTGCTTCCTCTGCCGTAACTCAGATTATCATCTCCTTGTATGTGTGCTTTTATAATTCTACTCTTCTTCCTATTGTTTCTCTCTCTACTCTTAACCATTCTCTACACTGCTGCCAGAGTCCCTTCCCTACAAAATGAAGCTAATCATATTTCTCTCTTACTTGAAAACCTCACTGAGCCTCCAGAACCTTTGGTAATTTGAAATAAAATTCTCACTTCTGCATTTATCATATGAATGGGTTTACAGTCTAGTTCCAACCCCTTTCCGGCATCATCCTTTGCCTCTTGCAAACACTTGGCACTACTGGCTTTGAGCTTCCTTTATTCTCCTCCCATATCCAAATCTCTTCAAGATTCTACATCTTTTAACAAATTCTTTTTTCACGACACCTGTAATTTCTCATTAAAATATTATCTTATTTGGGGCACCTGGGTGGCTCAATCTGTTAAGAGTCCAACTCTTGATTTAGGCTCAGGTCATGATCTCACAATTCATGAGTATGAGCCCCACATCAGCTCTGTGCTGACAGCATGGAGCCTGCTTGGGAATCTCTCTCTCCCTCTTTCTCTTTGCCATTCCCCATGCTCTCTCTCTCTCCCTCCCTCAAAATAAATAAATAAATATTTTTTAAAAATAAAATATTTTCTTCTTTTTTGAGGATTGATTAGTTGCTCCTGTTCTCAGATTCTTTGGATCTTATGTATGTAAGTCCCATTTCACTGACCTGTACTACAATTTTTCAATTTATGTCAGTTTACATCACTAGACTATATGATCAATTTTTAGGTACAAGATTCTTGTCAAATCTAACAACTGGAGTGTAATATGCAGTACATTTTAGAAATTATGTACTAATTACATTTTATGTGTTTAAAAAAAAAAGCTATAGCTTCAAATTGTGCAAATGCTAAGCATACAGACATTGATGGCTTATAAACTTTGGATAAGAGTATTTCACGGCCAGTCATGAAATTGCCTTTAACATCACTAATGTACTCTTGAAGAAAAACTCCATTGTCTTGTGTTCTTCCCTAAAGTATTCACTTTTTGAAATCCATGGTGTGGCAGAATAATATGAAAAATATGATCCTAGAATATTCTTTTCATTGGTTTTAACTGAAGGTTTCCCTGGAGTGATGAATTACTTCAAATGCAAGCTATGAAGTTGTTCTTAAGAACTTAATAAAACTGAAAAGTTCTAAAGCATAATGCAGTGTTCCATCACTCTAAACTACGGAGGGAACTCCGTCCCTTTAAGGTCTGCTATTGTTCCCCAAGTTCCAAAACAAATGATCTATTGTATTACCTTGGCTTCATTATTTGAAAAAATTCTATTATCTACCTCTTTTTACAAAAATTTTTATTGTTTTCCTTGTTTTGTAAGACTTTGTTGATGGTAAAATTGCTGGCTTAAATTTGTTACCCAATCCAGAACATTTTAAAAGGGAGAAAAAATTCTCCCTTTATTAACATCTTTGATCTGAGCATGTTTTGATATTGCCACACACACAACTGAAATTCTCCCTTCATTCTTTCAACATATCCAGATTTGGGAATAAATATTGGTGTTGCTGCATTCCCTATTTTCAATCTGTTCTTAAGCAGCAAACAGTCATTAAAAACCTGCAAATGAGAACTATGGGTAAGGTCTTCGGAAACATGGAGAAAGGAACAATTCATTCTGACTAAAGATAATGGAAGATAAACCTCTTATCTTTGAAGTCAACATAATTAAACTGCACTACTTTAAATTATTTGATAAATGCAATAAAATACCGATTCCAGTTTTCATAAGATATTCCTAGACACTTTAAAGGTAAACGCCTTCAAAAACATTTATATATGAATGCATAAACAGCAGGCAAGAGAAATGAAGAAGATAGAGAAAGACAGATACATAGACAGACAGACACAGCTACACACAGATGACTGATGATAGACTTGCCTATTAATTTTACAAATGTTTTAATACGATAACTCCAAATGTTGTTAGACTTTAAAAAACAGGAGTAAATGCTCAATGGAATAAAAATCGAGATTTTAAAATATATTTATTCTTGTATAATCATTTGAAGAAAGAATAACATAATGGTGGGTAATATTTTATAGATTTTGCCTAAATAGATACTCAAATGAAGAGTCATGAATTTGAACTTATATTTCACATTTTACACCGCAATATTAACAACTGAATCAAAGAACATATAACTTATTTTGTAAAATATAAAAGGAAGTATAATAGCACATTTAAATATGAAACATTTAAATATGAAGAAAGAGAGACTTAGGCCATTCAAAGAATGAAGATTATTAGAGACAAAATATGCCTGACCATACAAAGATAACTTTTTGTAAGCCAAAATGCAGTAAACTTAAAATAGCAGAATTAGGAAAATATAACGGATGAACATAATGGATAAACATTTGCTATTCAAAATATTAAAAAACTGAGATTAATAGATACAGTCAGTATACAGATTCTGTTTAATATGCGATCAAAAATAATACACAAATGGAGAAACATAGGAAGTTAGTTAGTATTTGGGAAATCTGCTTCGATTCTAAAAAAACAAAATTAAATCTATTAAATAATTTTAGAGGCATTGTACTTTGATTTTTTAAAAATTATTTTTAACAAGCCCTAATGTTGGTGGAGATGTAACAGATAGGTATTTTTATAAAAATCATTTGACAGTGAATAATGCCAGCCCTTTAAAAGTAATACAGCATTAGAATGGGCTCTGAGAATCCACTGTGGCCTTTTTCTGAATAGTCCCACTTCAGAGAAATAAACTCAGCATGGAAAGCTAGAAGAATTCATTTACTCTGAATGCAAAATTGGAAACATCCTAAGTTCTGAAAAATAATGGAATAGTTAAGTAAAGAGTCTATTAATAAAATGCTATCATATAAAGTAATAAATATGTGACCTATGGCAGTGCTAGGAAATGTTAACATAAAACTATATTAAGAGTAAAAGGCTCATTAGACCAGATGAAATTAACAGACATATACAGAACATTCCACCCAAAAGCAACAGAACACAGAATTTTCTCAAGTGCACGTGGAACATTGTCCAGGATAGATTATATGTGAAGCCACAAAATAAGTCTTAACAAACTTAAGAAGATTGAAAGTATATCAAGCATTCTTTTTAAACCATAATGGTATGAAACTAGAAATCAGTTACAGAAAGAAAGCTGGGAAATTCACAAAAAAGTGGAGATGAAACAACGACCTGAAATTAAAGAGTAGAAGCCTCAATGTAAATATTAAATAGATACCAACTTTTTTGTTGTCCTCATTCTTTTTTCAAAAGGGAAAACATGAGGCAAAAAATGAGAAGACATTAAGTCTTCAACTATGGTGGGAAGAGATTTAGACACAGCAGCTGGTGACATAAGCTCATGGTCATTGACCAAATTGTGGCTTAGAGTATTTTATTTTTCTGGAACAGCTTTTATTTTATTTGTTATTGCTTTGTTTTGTCCTGTCATGATGTAGTTTTTAACCTTTGAATTGAATTATGACAAATGTAGACTAAAACAGTAAAATGTAGACATACAGTAAAACCAATATTAAATGTTCAGTTTGGTGCAGTTTTACAAATATGTACATCCATGTATCTATCCCAGATCAAGATAGTGAATATTTTCAATCCCCTAGACGATTCCTTGTAACCCTTACCAAACTTTACCCCACCCAAAGAAGTAACCATTATTCTGACTATTGTCATCATGTATTGGTTTTGCTTGTTCTCAAACTTTACATAAGTCGAATCATACAGTCTTTAATCCTTTGCATGGGTTTTCTTTCAAATCAGCATAACATCTGTGAAAGTCATTCAAGTTGTTGAATGTATCAGTACTTCATTCCTTTTTATGGGTGTGTAATATTCCAGTGTACAATTAGAGCATGTTTTAATTATCTATTTTCCTATTATTGGATTTCTCTGGCCTACTTCTCAGATTTTCGTAATTATAAATAAATTTGCTTACAAATGACTTTTGGTGAACATAGTCATATTTCTTGGATAGATACTTAAGAACAGAATGGCTGAGATGAGGGCTAGGCACGTGTTTTGCTTTAGTAGATTCTCACACATTTGGGAGAAAAATGAATTAGCAAGGGGTCTGTCCAGTTAGCAATGGGTCCTATCACCTTTACAGCCTTATTTATCTGTATTGCTTGGTCCAGAAAGGCTTTGCGTTTGCAACTTCTGACAGAAAAAGAACTTAGCACACTGATTCATCTGAACTTATAAATATCAATTTTTCAGTGGTAAGGGCTTTTAAGTATTTCTGTCAAAGAAAGACAGCATTTTTAAAGTACAGTCAGCCCATCTTCTCAGGAGAAAGGTTACTTCAAAGTCAAGAGCAGTCATTGTTTTTCACTTTCTGGGTGATGCGCGCAGGGTCAAGGCAGTCCTGTGCTCCAGAGCCTTCCTTGCTCAGCACTCGTCCTCGCTCCCTGTGCCCGGGCGCTGCCTGGTGAGCAGCCTAATTGGCCGTGCTCACTTGGTCCTGCCACAGGGCCCAGGGCTCGGGCCAAGGCAATCATCTTTGAGCACATTTCTACTGCAAGGATCTTTCCTTTTCTTGTATTTCACTTAATAAAATTAGTCACTACACATGGTGGATTAGCAGCAGCTCAGCTTCCCCAGATTTGCATGAATTTATTCTCAGTGGAGAGATCAAGAGGCAATTTATTCAGTTCTTGGCCTTGTTAGGAGTTGCCATCATCCGACCCTGCAGCTCTGTCTGAATAGCATGTTTGCGATTATTTATTATTTGGGATGATTATTCCCACTTTTCCAGGCAGCTACTGGGAGATCATTTCCGGATTCTAAATTTTTCTGAGCTGGTTTTAAAAGAGCAAGAGGAAGCAAGAAAATAAAAGGTAAAAGTTTTTAATAGTGGGCTTAGATGTCAAAATTTTGACTGATCACAGAATACCTCCAGAAGCCTCTGTTTTTGCCAAAGTGATTAACGGGATCTTTCTCTATGAGGTAAGAGCCATGCTTTCGAATAGACTGTATCTATCCTCTGTGTGCTACGGGCCAGCTGCGGCACTCTCAGGTGTCCCCAGAGGATGAACGGTGTCAGCCCGATGAATGACTCGAGAGATCTGCGAGGCTTCTGGAACCAGGCAGGCATCTCTGCTCTGCTGGTCTCAGTATCTTTATTTAAAGGCAGTGAGTGGCATTACATCAGTGACAAGGCATTTTCAACAAATTTTCTTAGGTTGGCATATTTGTGAATCCCCCAGACCTAGAAGGAGACAGTCTTAATTTAGGCAGTAGCCATTTTTATGACTTTGTTCCAAGCTATAGATCACGCACTGTTTTTTGAGGCAGAGTTAGATAGTTTTATAGCAGAGAAAAAATAACAAGATGTTTAAGAAGAGAGCACAGTTGTTGTCATAGCCCTTAGTAAACAGAGGGAGCATGTATTGTTGCCTTAAGACCTATGTTAATCCTCTATAGATAGAAGTCATTCTATCCATAATCTTTAACCGTAATGGAGGAGGTATAACTCACTTGGTAGAGACATAATCTCCAATGCTTGTCTAAGTTCTTTTCCTTTGTGAGTGAGTGAGCCTATACTGTAAGGGCTCATGTCTATCTATTCTTTGTATAAATGGTAGTTTCTGTAAAACTATTTTGTTATTGCCCTTTCATTATAAGGGAGCATGGGGATAGGAATTGCAAAAAGATTCGTGGAATGTAAACCTCAAGAAGGTGCTCGATATTTGTTGTTGATCAGTGAAAGTATGTGTAGCTACTTTTGTTTGGCTACTACTTGTGCCTTATGTATAAACAGTGCTCTTATCTTTCGGGCTAAGCTAATCTCAAGAGAAGGTCCTAAGTCTCTTTACAACCTCTCCTTTCAGTCTGTTGAGCAAATACTGGGAGAAGCTTTACAGCGATGTGCTCCGGAGGTTTTATGGTGGGGCTGAGGGGGTGTTTATCGTAATGCAATACCTGCAGAGAAATCTGGTTTGGTTCAAAGAGGCTTGGGGCCTAACGTCTACATAAGTAACACTAATTTTTAGCCAACTCATAACTGCTATTCTGTATGATCAACTTGTGTAACCTATCCCCAAGAGGCAATTTTGAGGTTGCTTCTGGCCAGGTTGCTCTCATTCAGATGTTATCCATTTAAGCATCACACTCCAGGTTCCCTTTTTTCAATGCCATAAAGCAAAAGAGCATTACATCCCTTGAGGCCAATGAGAGCCGTTCAAGAAATCCAGGCCTGAAAGGTTATTATTAGAAGGAGATAGTATTGGGTGCTGATTGATCAGCAGGAGGCCTTGCAACGTCTGCCTTTTCCACACAGGGAGACGTCTCAACCTGTGAGCCCAAGATGGCTCCCGACAACTATGCATGCATAGTTACTAAATGGAGAATTTAGTTTTTCAGGACTGGTAGATGTTAGCACCATACTGACCTACAGCTAAGCAAGAGAAGAGACAGTCTTTCTGGACGTCCAGACCAAGTGGGAGCTAAAGAGGAGGGAAGACCTAACGGGGCACAACTAGCCCTGCTCCTTTCATGTCCACAGTATTTCTGTAGCTCCACAGTCAAAAAGAGCTGAATCTAAAATCACCAAGAGCTCAAATGTAAAGGCACCTTTTCTTTCTGGCTTCTGAATATATGAAGTAGCTAGGCAAGTAATTTACATGTTCCATGGGTTTATTTTTTTCAAGTTTATTTGTTTATTATTTGTTTATTTATTTATTTATTTATTTTTATTTTAAGAAAGAGACAGCATGACAGGGCTCCTGGGTGGCCCAGTCATTAAGCATCCAACTTTGGCTCAGGTCATGATCTCCCAGTTTGTGAGTTCAAGCCCCGAGTCAGGCTCTGTGCTGACAGCTAGGAGCCTGGAGCCTGCTTCAGATTCTGTGTCTCCTTCTCTCTCTGCCCCTCCCCCACTCACGCTCTGTCTCTGTCTCTCTCTTTCTCAAAAATAAATAAACATTAAAAAAGATAAGTTAATAATAAAATAAATAAAAGGAAGAGAAAACACGAGTGGGGAGGGGGCAGAGAGGGAGAGAGAGAATCCCAAGCAGGCTACACACTGCCAGCACAGAGCCCAATGTGGGGCTCAAACCCATGAAGCCGTGAGATCATGACCTGAGCTAACGCTTAAGCCACTCAGGTGCCCCGAGTAATTTACATGTTCAATGCCTTACTCTCTCACATGGGAAATGATCCTGACAGCAACACAAATCTCAAAGAACTTTGGCAGAGATTAAGCGAATCAGGCTTGCAAGAGCACAGCACTTGGCACGTGGTAGGATTCAGTAATACCCACTTTCATTATTATTGTGACCGGTCTTGTACTTGCCTTTCTTCTCCTTCTCCCTCATCCTACTCCTGTTCTTCCTCCTCCAGCCTCTGATTCCTATGTAAAAGAACCACAAACTATACATACTTGTTAAACTGGCCTCTGTGATTAGAAAGAGCCACAGAAAACCCAGATGTATGGACTCTAGCTTTCTTTTGTTATTGTTGTAGATAATACATCAGCATTCGTCATTTCCCTTGCAGATCAGTTTCGGAGTTTTGCAATTCAGAAAGCTGTTACTTCTTGTGTTTTAGCTCTACAGGATCATTTGTAGTTTTACAGGTTATCTTTCCAGTGAAAGAAACTGAAAATCTGTGTAGAGTGATTTCTTATGGTGGGTGGCAACAATAGAGCTTCCATGCTGAAAATGACTTTTTTTTTTCTTTTTTCTCCAAAGTAATTTGGGCTCAATGGAAAGGTGTTAAAATATTGTAGGATAGGGTTGCTATGGTCGTTCCTCCCTCCCTTTGCCACGTTAGAGATTTAAGTTAGCCAATTTAAGGGATTATCATATGTTAGCACTGGCTGATGAGAGGAATGTCTAGGTCATGTGGTCTTGCCCACAGTTCCGTGGGAGAAGATCACACACGTGTCTACCTGACCGTGAGGTTAGCAGACTGGCACGCTGCAAGTGTGCTCTCACCTTGACCCACTGAATGCTCCAAGCATACCTCACCCTGTAGAAAATTTTCACCAGCATCTTTGCTCACCATCAATACCCTTACTGGAATGTTGGTAATCATTGGCTTACCTTCTTGTCCCTTACATGCTGGAACAAAACTCTCCCTTAGAAAGGTCACTTCCTCACCCACATAACAATGCCCAAGGGTTCCTAAACTTTTACCTCAAACTCCCCCCCTTGCAGCCTGAGAAACATGAATTACGAAGACACTTTTTAATGTTTTTATAACACATATCTTATTTCCTTTGATTATACAGAAATTATGGGGCTGCCTCCTTGAGAGTTTTAAATATAATATTCTCTGTAAGAAATTTCATAGGCTATATTCACGTAAATTTTTTTTCCTGCATCCAGTATGCTAAAGTGTAAAAATGCAGTATTTTCTAATATACTAAGTAATAAAACATGAGTCAAGTGTCCAGTGTTAGAATTTTGCAGAGAGCCTCTCATATTTTCACTTTCTAATTCCAAGTTCTCAGTTACTCAGAGAAAGAGTAGGAGATGCTGATGTTTAATTATTCAGCATTTAAAACAGCCGCATAAGGGATTGCCAGTTTTCCTTGCTCCTTGGAAAACTTTTTAGGGAATCTGGACGTTACTAAGGGATTGGAAAAGAAGAGGGGGTGAGGCAAGATTTATATATCCCCAGGAAATCGGGGAAGTGAGGCCTGGCTCCACCAGACAACAATCTGCACACACAGTAGCCAACAATAGGACACTGCTCCGTGAGAGCAGACAGAGAGCTACAGCGTGCACCAAGGCAACTAGTTGATAAGATCTAAAAAATGATGATACAAAATTCCTTAACACTTAAGCTGGTATGCGAGGCTACTGTGTTGAGTTTTAATTACCATATTTTTACATTTGGGACAATGAGGAGCATTGTGCATGCTCTGGTCTTTCTATTGAGTGAGAGAGAGAGAGACAGAGAGTGAGAGAGAGCACAGTAATGCTTTGGAGGAATATCTAGGAAACTAGTACCAGTGGTTGCCTTTGCTTTTAATTGTATGTATCTATTTATTGTTCAGATTCCTTACCATGTCTACATAACTATTTTTATTGAAAATAAAATTGAGAGATTTTTAAAAATCACTTGGAGAAATTCAAAAAGGTGATAACAAAAATAATAATAATAATACCCAACACCTTTGCGGTGCTCGATATGTACCAGACACTGCTCTAAGAACTTAATATAGATTGGCTGCTTGGGCTACCTGGGCGGCTCAGTCGGTTAAGCATCCAACTTTGGCTCATGTCATGATTTCATGGTTCATGGGTTCGAGCCCTTGCATCAGGCTCTGTGCTGACAGCTCAGAGCCTGGATCCTGCTTCGAATTGTGGGTCTCCCTCTCTCTCTGCCCCTCCTCCACTTGTGCTCTCTCTCTCTCTCTCAAAAATAAATAATATTAAAAAAATAATATAGAGAGAGATTGGGTGTTTAATCCTCATAATAACTTTATCCCATTTTACAGATGAGCAAAGTGATACATGAAGAGGCTAAGTAACTTGACCCCAGGCAAGTGGGGAGCCATGATTTGAAGCAAGGTAGTGCAGCTCCAGGTTCTGGGCTATTGAACAAATATACTGTAAAGAAATGAAGATAAAGGAAGAAGGCTGAGAGATAGTGTGATTTTCATCTTGAATGCATATGAGAAATTTTAAAAGGTAGGGAACTTTATTAGTTGTTTAGGTCCACAGAGAACCCCATTCATAAAACATAAACTCTAATTAAAGCAGAAAGAAATGAAATTTACTGTATGAAAGAACTTGACTTCGGTTGAAGAAACTCTGGAATGGCAAAACAGGAAGGTGACTTTGAAAACATGGGTTTTTTTAATTATTAAAAATATCTCTGTAGGGTAATTACAGTAATTAAACTTTCCATCTTCACCATTAGCATCGTCTTCTTTGTCATCCAATGTCTCTCTGTCTCTAATTCCATTTCCTTAGTCTTATTTACAAATTGTTCCCCTCCACCCATCAAGTATATTCAAAGGCCTTAAGGGATACTAACTTGAACACTATCCACCCTCCTTTATTACAGTAACAATTTCATTTGATTGGCCCCATTACTCCTATAAGGATGAAATTAAGATGATTAAATAAAACATATAAAACGAATCATTAGGGTAGTCTATGTGAAGCACATACAGGAAAACTAATGGAGTGTTCTGAGGCTCACTTTTTTAGGACACAATTTTCCAGTGCATAAGGAAAAGGCCATAATAGTCATGTTTTCCAAAGAAATGTCATAATGAAGTTTCTTCAGTAAAATAGTTAATGGGCTGGTAATTGTGTGCTTTATTGAATATGCCAGTGCTTATCATTAATGTGATCCATAAAATGAACAATATCTCTTACTTTATTGAGATGAGAGGAGCAAATGAGCTAACAAGGCTTGCAAATTAAAATCTAGGCTATAGCACTGACAATGGGGGTGGGCATCTTACTTTAGAAAGAAAGAAAGTATTGAAACTTTAAAGTGGTGATTTTGTAAATGTGGTAGATCATTTTCTCTCCTAGTTGTGTCTAAGGCCCATGATCAGAAAGGTTGAATCCTGCCATTCCTGTGCCAGAGAATCTACTATCAGAGAACCTCCCTACCTTTAGTGAGAGATCAAATTAGGAGAGACATTCTCAGGAGTCCTGATACCCCTTATCCCCACCCCATCATACACTCACCAGTTCCATAAAGTACACATGACATTTTTCTCTTGCTGGGATATATGTGATGGAGGATGCTCTCATCTCACAAAATAGATTGTAATTTTTGCACAATTCCTTGCCCAAAACCTATATCACCAACCTTTCCCTCCTCCCTTCACAAAACCACAATGAAATGCAAAACTCTGGGAGAAACGTTATTATATAGATAACATTGATGCCTTCTCAATGTTTGCAAGGATGATTCATAAATAAAACCTATTACAGGTATTTTGAATCTTATTTATAGCAAACCTTATACCTAGTCAGCGTGAAAGAAATAGTCTGTCATGACACTGTGGGAAAGAACTGACGCTGGACCATGTCATAACAAGTCTACCATTTGGCTACTGACTAATTGAAACTATACATCATTGCCTACAAGACAAAAATGTCCTCCTTTCTCTCTGTTCTGTGCTTGAATTAAAAAGGGAATCCTTGAGAGAAAAATAGAGGCAGTTTCTTTCTCTGTGTTTCAAAGACAATATGATATTTAAGAATCTAATCTTGGAGGTCAGGCAGACCTGAGTTCCAATCCTTAATATGGACTCAATATGGACTTAATACAGACTCAATCCATAATACACTATGTAAACTATAATAGTTCCAATCTTTGCTAGATTTGTAATCCTGAACAAGTTACATAACCCCTCTGAGTTTGGGTTTCTTCATCTATAAAATAAAGCCCATTAAATAGAGTCAAATCATTAACTGTTATTAGTAGGAGAAGAAGTAGTTATTCATCATTGTCTGGCACATTTTCAGGAGAAATCTGATTACATAAAAGTTCCCTCCTTTCTCCTAACAAATGCATCAACCTTTCTGAATAAATATTTATCGAAAAACTTTCCCTAGAAAGTTACCATGAGAGTTAGTTCCATTCTTTTCAAACATGGTAGTCATATAAACAAATAGTTATTTAGATTCAGAGGAACTACAGTTAATTTGTTACAACTAATCAGCAAGTCAATCCTGAAGTCTTTGCTGCTTACAATGAGTCTTGGAGATGAAGTAAGTAGAATGCCCATTCCAGGAAGAGATTACCAGCACGACCCAAAATGAAGAGGCATAGAAGTGGATCTCAAAATTGAATGTGCCCCAGAATGACCAGGAGATCATAAATTTAAACATAAACATAAATTTTTGGACCTCAGCCCCAGAGTTCCTTGTCAAATAGGTTTCAGATAAAGTCTAAGAATTTACTGTTCTAATGATTTGTAGTTGATTCTGATACTGCCGGCCTGGAACCACATTCTGAAAAACATTGGAACAGGATGACATACTGGGGGACTGCAGAGACTGTGCTTTGTTGCTGATGATGTAGTGCAATGAGCACATAGCCAGAGATGGGCCAGAAGAGACAGATAGAACCCAGATCATGGAGCAACGTGGACATCTACTGAGGGCTCTAAGTTTAGTCCAAGGCCCAATTTAGAAGGATTGCTGCTACAGGAATCAATCGGAGAGTGGGAAGCCTGAGGCCTAGTTGGTCAGATGAGAAGTTGGTGTAATTATTCAAGGGAGAGATGGTAGGGGCTTGAGTTAAGTCGATGTGGAAACAAAGATGAAATAGACAGAGCTTGAGGATGTATGAGGTAAAAGGATGGAAAGAGCCTGGTTTGAAGATGCTCTTCAAGGACTCAATCCACAATACACTACACAAACTATAATAGTCTAATTATACGTCAGAAATTGTTTCTGAATTACTTCAGATATTTAAATCCAGATTAAATAGAACAGGTTTGAAAAAACGTAATATGTTCCAACCAACCATGTTGTCAATCTCCATCCATTTAGTAAACAATTACCAAAGTATAACAGATACTTACTGTGGATTCAGTGCGTGCTTTGCACTAGGAAGTCTCCTGCACTCTCAGTATTTTACCACCCTCTAGACTGCGTACTCTGATTAGCCCCACTTTACAGATGTGGAAACCGTGCCTCGCAAGTTAAATCACTTCCTGTGTCAGACAGCTTTCATGTGCCCCTCCAAATCCACTCCCCATTCTTTTCTGCCTGCTTTCTGCCATAGGAAGCTGACCTGTGTGGACAAGCTTCCGGGTGGGTGTAGCCAATCGGAGAACCTGGCAGGAGACCAGAGGTAGTGAACAGAGTGAAGTCAGGTTTTATTCCCCCCTCACATGTTGTCTCCTGCTGGCTCTGCTCCTCAACAAAATGTCATAGATCCTCTGAATGTGGCCCTGTCTACACAGCTTTCTCCTTCCTAGTTCCAGAAACTAATCTTTCTCCTCTTCCTTTCAAGTTTCGGAGTAGTAACACCTCTTCTGTTCCTATGACTGAGGTACCACACTAGCTGTCGCAGTTTCCTGGCAAAATGCTGATGCTTTTAAATCAGTCCCTTGATGACACTGTCACTAAATTACCCTACATTGAACAGTCAAGGAATACAGGGAAAGGGTACAGGAGGCAAGGATTCAAATCCCACAATCTGACTTTAGACACCAAGTTCCTTGAGCCCGCTGAAGTTGGGGAGAGGGAAGGAGGAAGAATTGGTGAGTAGTGTCTTTTCCCCTGTATTTTGGAACTGAATGTAGACAAAGGCAGAGAATAGCCATCTGGTTAAATAGACTTCTACAAATCAAGAAAAGCTAAGAGTCTAAGATTAGTGAAAAATCTATTCTTTGGCCTCTTGACCAGTTCACCCTAATTGGGAAAGAAAAGAAGAGTCTCTACCTGGCCCTCAACATCTTTATATGACAGCAACAGAATGTTTAAAAACAGATAGGGTTTTGAGTATCACCGTTATGAAGATAATAAGTGGCAACCCTTGATTTTCTCAACCTCACACCGTTCTCCAGTGCCTGCCTCTTCCGTCAGCAAGACAAGTAATTAAATAGTGTGGTGAGCAAAATGAGACAGAATGGAGTCAAAGCTTCTGTGAAGTTTCTGAAGGGGCTGTTTAAACTAACAACCTTGTACATGATGTAGATGACTATTTTTTTAATGGGTGACAGAGGAGGAGAAGCACCATTCTGGAGGTTAGCTTTTTATTCTCTCATATTCATATCCTGTTCAGTTAAAAGAACTCATTTTCTTGCAGTGTGTGGTATCATATTCCTGATTATAGAGTGTCATATATAGTGATATATACAGTTATATGTAACTAAAGTTAATATACATGAAATCTTCAGAAAACAGATGGATGTTCAACTTTCCAAAACTGATTAGAATTGTTAATCAGAGTTCAGAGAAGAGATAGTCACAGCCAAGATACCAGTTCCATCAGCTTGTGATGATTTCCTTAACATTGTAACAAGCCCCAAATCTCCGTCCTAACCATAGATAAGCTTAGGTTATGCAGCTACCATTTTACATTTAAATATATTAGTTCCTGGGGCGCCTGGGTGTTTCAGTTGGTTAAGCATCCAACTCCAGATCAGGCCAAGATCTCAAGATCCATGAGTTTGAACCCCACATAGGGCTCTGTGCTGACAGCTCAGAGCCTGGAGCCTTCTTTGGATTCTGTGTCTCCCTCTCTCTCTCTGCCCCTACCCCACTCATGCTCGCTTTCTCTCTCTCTCTCTCTCTCAAAAATAAATAAACATTAAAAAAATAATAATAAAATAAATAAATAAATAAATATATTAGTTCTTTAGCTCAGAAATCAAAAGCTATGGAGATGTTGCTATGAAATTAAATGTTAGTGAAAATATACATGATAATGTGACCACAACTGAGAAAATAATAAAAGACTTGAGAAAATGAGAACAAATGGAAGTTATTAGATGTAGCAAACCTAGTTTTTCTAGGAAAGTTATAAAGTACCAATAAATATATATATAATACAAAAGAAGTTTAAAAATTTTAAACTCAAAAGAATAATACACTTATCAAGTGTACAACAAAACAATACACTTATCAAGACCTGATTTCCTAATGAATTACAACATTCAGCATATTTCATTTATGAACAAAAAGTAACATGCAATTTTCTATAAAACCACTGTGATAATCACATTCAATACATATATGGTCAGTTTCTTTTCCCGGAAACAATCATATTAAATTAGAAATGAGTGATATATTAATGAACTGCAAAATCTAGACCTCTTGACTCTAAGCCCAGGATTATTATCAATCTAGTAAATTTTTATTTTAACCAATTACACAAAAACCATTAATAAATTATCTTAGTTCCTATATCTCTACCCAACCTGTTCCCTTGGCTTTAATTAACTGTCTACTTCTTCCCTTGGCGTTAAGGTCATGCCCATATACAGCAGATTTAAGTGGACTGCACCTTTGAATGAGGCTTTCATTGCTGCCATTAATGTGATCAATTCAGTCCCCACAGCCTAACTGATCATTGCAGCTATAGACAACCATCTCTGAGACAGCTACATTTAACAATCAGCATGTCGCTGGTGACTTATTTTTAGCCACAGACAAGTCTGGCCCTCACCTTGGGCAGGCTTTCCCAGGCTAGAAAGAATAATGCAGTTGGTCCAAAATTTCAAGGCTAATGATTTGAATGATCCACCAGTTTATAATCATAAATGTGTCAAATGAGAGGCTGTGGCGGGGGGGGGGGGGCGGGGGGGCCAAAATTGTGAAAGTAATGAGTAAACCAAACCTGGTCTCTAAAACCAGTAACTTTTTCTTCTGTAATATTTGTAAGGTTTGTTTGTGTTTTAGAAATAGTTAATGTGCAAGGCACTGTTGTAGGTTAGTTGTTTTCATTTTCCATCTACTATCTTATTCAATCCTCTCAACGTCCCAAGTTTTGCTTTTTTTCCTATTATTTCATTCAGTCTATTTGACATCCTACAAAGTATTATTAACACCAGTTTATAATGAGCCTATGGAAGGTTAAATAAAGCCACATAACAAGTGGTTAAGTCAGGACTCAAACACATATCTGAAAGGTTCTAGGGTAGCATTGGGTTTCAGTATTACAAACATTTCCAACCCCGGCTAATGACTCCCCATTCTGGGGATAAACCCATCAACCTTTGTGTCTCATTCTTCTAGTTTTTTAGTTTTCTCAACTCCTACTAAACCTTAAAAAAAAGGTTGAAATTTATTCCAAAGTATAAATAATGGGAAGGAGCTTAAAAGATTAACAAGAATTGAGTTTTTAAGACAAAATTAAATCTATTTGAAGCATGGATAGAGAGATTTAAGGGAAGCAAGGGGGATTTCCTTGAACTCTTAAAACGACCCATTGGTGGTCATCTTCTCGGGAACATAGGCAGCTGATATGAGTACAGAGACAAGTTAAAAATGTCACCATGAAAGGCAGGTGATTAATACTATCTTAGAAAGAGCAAAGAACAATTACTTGAATGTTTGAAGTCTTCTTAGATATCAAACCACGAACTCATTTCAAAAATGTGAATTTGGGAGGTGGGGATCTGGTTTAATATGGAGGAATAAACACAAGTCTATTTCTTCCCAGTCTTTTAATATTACAAAAATGAAAGAGGAGAAACAAAAGTAGTATAAACCCTCAATGGCAAAACAGAGAAAGGAACAAACATACAAAAAAACTGGAAAGATGACAACAGTAGAAAGGAAGGAAAGAATACAGATAAAAATTTTGTAAGTAGGAAGTTGACGAAGGAGAGATTACTGCCTTAGTTGAGAAGAGAAAGCTAAACTCTTATGTAACTGCCAAGGTCAATAATGATGAGGCAAAAGATACACTCCTCAGGTATCTCAAGACTCGGGTTTGGGGCACAATGTTCCATGAAATGTCAGGGTAGCGCTTAGGGCTGAAGACAGCAGAGTAAGTGGAAAAGCTTCATAAAAAGAAGTTAGACACAGATTTCTTCCTGCAACATTTGCAACTGGACAAATATCCCTCCCCAACTGTCAAAGACTAGAAGAGTTTTACTCTCTTACGAAAATGAGCCAGAGAACTTGGACTCAAGTTCCCCCTGTGATGCGGCCATGGTGAGATACTAAAGAGAAAGGAGGGAATTAAATGAAAGTCTCAGTAGTTTCTTACTGGAACTCCCAGCCCCATTCCCACACATCTGCTCACAGACCATTAGTAACCCAGGGTGTATCTACTGCTTAAGGATTTGTCTCTAAAAAATTTGTCTTCCCTTTCAGAGGAGAGGAATCTGGGTGGCTCAGTTGGTTAAGCATCCGACTTCAGCTCAGGTCATGATCTCACAGTTTGTGAGTTCAAGCCCCACATGGGGTTCTGTGCTGACAGCTCAGAGCCTGGAGCCTGCTATGGATTCTGTGTCTCCTTCTCTCTCTCTTCCCCTCTCCCACTTGTGCTCTGTGTCTCTCAAAGATAAATAAATGTTTAAAAAATTTTTCAGAGGAAACTTACAATTAGTTACATAGAAGATGGTCTCTGAATGCAAAAAGCCAGTCTCAAATTCAGTCCCTCAGCTGAGAAGCCAGGCCCAGGTTTTAAATGCCTCGCTCTCCAAATGAGCACATGGCAAACAGTGAAAGCAACAGCAATTTGAAGGTAAAGCAATTTGCAGAAATTCTTCTTTGTGGGACACAGAGGAGGGAGAATGGAATTTAGAAGAAACAGAGCCAGCACAAGGGACAAAGATAATTTCCAATAGGAAAGTACTTAAAAATATATCCACAGAAAGAAAGAAGAGATCTTATCCATAAAACTACAAATGGGATGCAAATGGGATATACAAATGTAAAAATTTTATAGCTCTGGGAAAAACTGTCCATGAAAGAATAGAACAAATAGTCAAGAAAACTTCAGACAAAGCGGAATAAAAAGCAAACAGATGACAATGAAAGAGAGAAAAAAAAAACTAGGAAGTTCAAGCATTAACTCAAGAGGTCAAGCATCACAGCAAGTTTTGTAAAGAAGGAAAAAAATTAGTGGCACCTTGGGTGGCTCAGTCGGTTAAGCATCAGATTCATGATTTTGGCTCAGGAAATTTTCACAGACCTGAAAAAATTAAGTTTCCAGGCTGAAAGAGTTCCCCAAATTCCCCGATCACATCACAATGAAATTACAACCTCCTGGAGATAAATGAAATTCGTGAAGTTTCCCAGGAAGGAAATGTAAGTCATATCCAAAGAAGAGGAATCAGAGTGGCATCTGGTTTCTCATCAGCAGAACTAGAATCTAGAGGTGTTAGTGGAAAAGTCTCTTCAAAACTCTGAGGGAAAATGATTTCACCCTAGAATTCTACATATAATAAATCATGTAGAATAACGATATTTTCAATACTCAATACCTAATAAAATTTACCTCCATTTGTACACTTTCTTTTTTTAAATATTTTTTAATGTTTATTTATTTTTGAGAGAGAGACTGAGTGAGAGTGGGGAAGGAACAGAGAGAGAGGGAGACACAGAATCCAAAGGAGGCTCCAGGCTCTGAGCTGTCAACACAGAGCCCAACACAAGGCTCAAACCCACAAACTGTGAGATCATTACCTGAGCTGAAGTTGGACACTTAATCAACTGAGCCAGTGATAGGAATATGTCTTGTTATTCATAAAGAGCTCTTTCCAACACATGTGATTTTATGCTAATGAGATGGGATCCCTAAATAACTTCAGGATGGGGGTTGGTCAGCAGAGAAAACCAGGTAACTGGAGCAGTGGAACTTTCAGCCCCATCTCCCAACCTCCAGAGATTGAGTTCAATGATATAGCCAATGATAATAATCAATCATGCCTATAGAAGGAAACCTTGAATAAAAACTCTGGACAGTGAGGCTCAGGGAGTTTCCAGGTTGGTGACATCAATGTGCTGAGAGGTGGCCTGCCCATATTCCACTGGGAGAGGGCATGGTCCTTCTCCCACTTTCATCCCCCAAGACCTTGCCCTATACATCTCTTCCATTTGGCTGTTCCTGGGCTGTATCTTTTATAATAAAAGTGTAACTTAAGTATAGTGCTCTCAGCAATTCTGTAAGTTGTGCAGCCCACCAAAGTTTTGAAACTAAAGGGGGCTTGTGAGGACTTCCATATTTGTAAGCAACCAAGAAGAGATGTAGGTGGCTTCGGGACATCTAAGACTTGCAACTGGCATCTGAAATGGAGGAATTCATGCGTGACTGAGCCCCTCAACCTGTGGAGTCTGTACTAACTCAAAATTTAATTTGATCTGGGAGACACTAAATTGCTGTCAGAGAATTGGATATTGCAAGGGCAGCAGTCAAACAAAATATTTAGAAATATGAAAGTTAGTACCAGAAGAATGGTAAAATGGTCCAAAGTTATTTTCTCTGAAGAGCCGAATTAAAGGGTAGAAACGAGTAGGCAGGTGCAACTTTATCTCCTTAAAATCCTTTAGATTTTTTTTTACAATGTTCATGTATTACATTGATATAAATTAATTTTATTAGGTAAGAATTAATTGATTTCTAAAAAATGAAAGTATCGTTTTACTTTATTATTCACTAAGCTCTCCAAATCAGAATGCCCATCATGTGATCATTAATTAATGCATTGATTAGTCCCATATTTATTAAATATCTGACATTCTGTGCCCAGGGGGAATAAAAAGAGTTTTGAATGTGTATGTTGATTGGGAAGAGCTACATGAAACACATGAGAATAAATGCAAAGAATATGTACTATAATATATTTTAAAAACTCATTATCAATGTTATCATCAACTGGTAGAAATAGGCATTTTTGACTGGGCACATTTTCATAATATACATTGGCATAACATGATTAATTAAATCTAGGACACAGTTTTCATTGTACAGATTATAATGAATTATTATACCCAAGTCAGAAAAATTATCAAAATAATAAAAAATTACCATAGTATGTGTGGAAAATCAGTCTGTGAGTATGTATCATGGGAAAATGCATGTTTTATACAGAACATTAACTCGAGATTTTTTTTGGTTTTTTTTAATGTTTATTTTTGATAGAGAGAGAGAGAGACAGAGAGCGAGTGGGGGTGGGTCAGAGAGAGAGGGAGACACAGAATCCGAAGCAGGCTCCAGGCTCTGAGTAGTCAGCACAGAGCCTGATGCGGGGCTCGAACCCATGAACTGTGAGCTCATGAACTGAGCTGAAGTCGGACACTTAACTGACTGAGCCACCCAGGCGTCCCTCGAGATGTTTTATCTTCATGCCCAGCTTCTCATTTGGCAATCACTTTTTAGTTTAATATTGCAGTGTGATCTGTGCTACGATTTGTTTTGATGGTCTCCAAAATCATTGATTTTGGTTTTATCTTACACACTGTTCAAGATTTACTCAATGAAATTTAGGTTGGCTTCTTTGTTATGGATTTGAATGTCAATTTATTACTTTTAGCTTGCAAAAGGAATTATAAGTGCATTTTCTTCTTTGTTGAAATTCCCAGAAGAGATATAACTCTGACTTGGCAGGGCTGGAATCTCCTAATCCCGAACCCCTCTTTCCCCATTGAAACAGCGGTTTTCATTTTGTACTTCTTTATTAACTTGAGGTTTCTTAGGCAAACATCACTACATCAGTGTAGAAAGACATTGGGACATTTAACAACAGAAAGCAGGATTTCATTGGGACATAGCTGATGAAACTAGTATATTAATCCAATGAATTCTGTAAAGTCATCTCAGGCACTTGCATCCAGTGAGAGATGGGGCTGGGCTGGGGATTGTAGCAACATTTACCAGTTGAAAAACTGGTAACGACATTAACCCTATACAGCCAGATGCACCTCATTCTTTCAGGGTCCTTTCTCCCTCTTTATTTGCTTTCTATCATTTTATTCTTCCTTTTTTCCCAACACTCCTGTTTTCCCCCATGCCTTTATCCTGCCAAATATTCCCATTTATCACGTATTATATGTCAGAGTTGATAAGCAGTATATATGTGTTAACTCATTAATCCTCATTACAACCCTATGGGATGGGTGTTATTAATATTTCCATCACACTGATAAAGAAACTGAGACATAAGATCAACTCCCCAAACTCATATACCTAGAAAATCTTACATTCTTAATTATTACTTATACAATGCTTAAGAAGCCAGATGCTCTAAGGAGCCCTTGTCAACTCCTTCCCCCAACTACACACAAGGCTTTCTGCATCTGGTGATTCTTTTATTGTTTGGTTTTGTTTTGTTTTGTTTTGTTGAGAGACATAGAGACAGAGCATGAGCAAGGGAAGAGCAAGGGAGGGGCAGAGGGAGAGGCAGACAAAGAATTCGAAGCAGGCTCCAGGCTCTGAGCCGTCAGCACAGAGCCCAACGTGGGGCTCGAACCCACAGACCGTGAGATGATGACCCGAACTGAAGTCGGCTGCTCAACCAACTGAGCCACCCAGGCACTCCTGGTGATTCTTAAAGAAGCCCAACAAATTCCAGCTTCAACGAGTTCACCCAAATCAGTCAGCCTGTTGCCTGCAATACAGTTATTCATTTTCCAATTCGCCTTTGGATTCTTAGACCACATCTCTCTTCCAAAGCAATGTGCAGTGTTGTTACAGACAAATAAAAGGAAAATATCAGATTTTCTGATTCTGAATTTACCCATGTGACATGAACTGTTTTGGTTTTAGCCTTAGGGAGCCTTTTTCCTAAAGCTTACCTGTGCTTTATAAGATGGTGTGGACAGACTGTTGCTCCTAAAATGAGGAATAATTCCTGCCTATTAGCAAGTGAGTTTGCCTCCAGGAAACCACTGAAAGTCGGTACAAATCAGAAGAGTTGCGGCAGGGGCCTAAATTAACCTGCAGGGGCCTTTCGAAGCTGCAAGCAGGATTACTCCCAAGCACAGCAAGGTCAGCCCAGTCACGATTTTGGCTCTGCTTCTCAAGTGGGAATGATTTTTGAAAGATAACTTGCCTGTTGCTTTCTGTTGCGGTGAAGAAAAAATAAACAAGAAAATGTGACTAATCGAGTGCTGGAAGACTTGAAAACAGAAGTTTTCTGATTAGTAATGCAAAGCTGGGAGCATGTCTTCTTGTATTTGTCAAAATGGAGAACATACAATCCTGCTAACCTATTCAGCTAGCTAAAAGGTTTCCATGGCAACTGTGGGAACTTGGAACATTCAGTACTCTTGTCTTCAAAAATAACCTTTCCGTATAAGCAAGAGATTGTTAAAAGCACTAACCCACTTCACCTCTCCAGTCCAAGGTAACTACCTGACCATTATGTTGGTCTCTTACTACCCTGGAAAAACTTCAAATGGTCTGTTTATTCTACAGTGTGGGAATAAAAATTCAGATGACTAGGCCAGTATAGACTGTGCTTAATCTCAGCATGTTTTCTCCCCTCTTACTTTTTGCACTCATTAGTTTTTCCAGAGGAAAGAGAACTTGCTTCTATGCAAGGAATTATAGATCGAAAGGTTGTTTCTTCTCTCCTTTTAAAGCCAATCAAGTTGAAAATAGAAAATATAGTTATCTCTTATAAAATTTTGTCCCTGAAATGTCAGCAACACAGGTTCATGGTAGATAATATAGGAAATACAGAAAATGTTAAGAAAAAAAAAGGGAGGGAACTATTATCTCACAACCCAGAGAGCCTCACCATTGTTGAAATTTTTATATATCCTTGTCTAGTGTTTATACCGTATCTCTATTTCATTAGCTCATTTTTTAAACTGAATCCTTCCTTCAGCTTGACCCACCCACAGAGATAAGCTTGGATAATGGAGGGTTTATTGCAAAAAAGACAAAAACAAAAAGATACATAGTAAATAATCACTAGGGTGGCAGTGCTTCCAAGACTAAGTTCAGGAGGATCCAAAACAATAGCTTACCAAGTACTCAAGATAATTAACCTACCTCATTTGTGCATTGGTGTTCATATTTTCCCAGAGAGTCTGTCGGCCATCGTCCAATATGCAGTATCTATTTTCCTGGTTTCCTCAATCCTCGCCCAGGTTGCAAGTTTAGTTTCAGGTATCATGAATTGGCAGAACCCCAGAAACTTAACTGGGCCATTTCCGTCTCAAAAACTCCTTACTAGTATACCTTATACACAATTTTATATTTATTTCCCCCCCCCCCCCGAGAGTCATCATCGATGGCATTTCAGATATGGGAGAGAACCGGTTGACCCCAGGTGCAAGCAAGGGTGGGGAGAGACAGCATTATACAGAAAGTAAAAGCAATAATTAGGGGCGCCTGGGTGGCTCAGTCGGTTGAGCGTCCGACTTCGGCTCAGGTCATGATCTTGCGGTCTGTGAGTTCGGGCCCCGCGTCGGGCTCTGTGTTGACAGCTCAGAGCCTGGAGCCTGCTTCCGATTCTGTGTCTCCCTCTCTCTCTGCCCTTCCCCTGTTCACGCTGTGCCTCTATGTCTCTCAAAAATAAATAAACATTTAAAAAAAAAATTTAAAAAAAAAAAAAAAGAAAGTAAAAGCAATAATTAATAAATAAAAGCAATGGAAATTCTGCGTGCTTTGTATTATCACGAAGTTAGTCTTAGAGGCACTGCCACCCGAGTGATCCCAGCTTTGCATTACTCATCAGCAAGTCTAAACACTGGGGATAAAATACTCCTTCTCCAAAAATATTTTTTGTTGTTCTAATTTCTAAACAATTAGTGAAGACACTGATGGGTTTTACTAAAATAATATATATTTAAGCTTCAAATTAGCACGTCTTAATTACTTGCACTATAATCAACCTTGTAATCTATGTGGGAGGTAATTCAAAGGACTTCCTGTGCGGCCCATGACAAGGAGGATTAATGATCCTCTTTTCTCAAAAGCAAGTTCCATAGGGTTCAGAATCATTCAAGCTCACTTTGGGCACAGTTCACTTATTCAGTTCCTATGACCTGTACATTTCTGCACTGAGCCAGTAAATTTGACATAAACAATGATAGCATCGTGGTTGTAAAGATAAACGAGCAGAAGTTCAGTTACTTCAATCCA
Source organism: Paguma larvata (assembly GCA_030068075.1). Classification (NCBI taxonomy): domain Eukaryota; kingdom Metazoa; phylum Chordata; class Mammalia; order Carnivora; family Viverridae; genus Paguma; species Paguma larvata. The sequence continues at coordinate 157,471,549 of CM057823.1, read as the reverse complement.
ATCATTCTATGCACAAATCCATTCTCTGAAATGGAGAATTCAGTCTTTTGAAATACTTCTCCAGGTGCTTTTCCTTCTTTACAAAAAAAAAAGTACTTTAAAATATTAAGTTATTCATTTTTTTCTTTTTTATACCATAATATTTATTTTTTAAATGTATTTTAGTCTATTTTCTTTGCCGGCATAAAATCATATAAAAAAGTTCAAGACTAGAATTTTACTATCCATGTCTTTTTCTGACTATTGTTACTGTTTGTTACATTTCTTTCTTTTTTAACTTTTTTAATGTTTATTTCTTCTTGAGAGAGAGAGAGAGAGAGAGAGAGAGAGAGAGAGAAAGTGAGAGCAAGGGAAGGGCAGTGAGAGACAGAGACAGAGAATTTGAAGGAGGCTCCAGGCTCCAACCATGAGATCATGACCTGAGCCAAAGTTGGACACTTAACTGACTGAGCCACCCAGGTGCCCCTTACTGTTTGTTCATTTCATGATTATTACTGAAAATAGTTTTGTCCTATACAAGAGGAAAGGGTATTTAAAATGATTCATTCAGATGTCAACTACTCCAGATATTCCATTGTCTACCATATTTTAAGCATTTAATAATATTAACTTCTCATTGTAAGCTATTCTACTATAATAATAGTCTTTTATCCAGAGACATCAAAATCTATTTAACTCAATCTATTATTGGGCAATTAGCTTGTTTCCAAGTTTCGTTATTATGAATAATGCTATATGATACCTCTGTACATATTTTATTCCTGCTTTCTGACTTGGCCTTAGTCTAATTTTATGGGACTGCTTTTAGGCGATAAACAGTGCCAAAAAACAGGACAAGAGCACCGCAATTGATTATCCACAAACTAGATGGTGTGAATCATCACGGCAGTGAACTCTAGCTTATTCAATAGTTAATTATCCACAAACTGAGTATCCATAATTTATATGACCTACCTACAGCATCCTAGTAAAAATAAAAATTAAAAAAAAATCTTATGGTGCATTGTCTTTTTAAAAAGCCTTCAGAATCTCCCCTTTTTTCTTATATATGCATCTATTATTTATGTGCAGTATTCTTGAACATTTCCATCTAACATGTTACGCAGAAGCCTTGCAGAATAAAATCCTCCCAGGCAGCTCCTCGTCATCTGGGGCACCCTAATCTGCTATATTTATTCATGTTTCGATGCACATGCTAAATAAGAAATTGGCAAGATGATGCAAGGGGCTATGGATATCCAGCTTTGTTCTTAAGCCTAGAGTCAGGCAGCGTTTCTCCGGGTAGTTTACTTCCTACCAAATTGCGTGCAGAATATAAGGAAAATTTGATTTACACCCACACCGAGGAAGCAGCTCGGCCCTAAAATCACAATGCAGTATATTTGGGAGAGGATTGTTCTGTGAGAGACAAGGCAAAGCCGGTAAGAGTTTGGCTCCAGTGCTACACTGCCTGAGTTTGAATCCCACCAGCTGGTTGGGTGACCCTGGGCTAGTCAGTGGCTGAGCTGGGTTCTGGGATAAAAGAATAAACAAATTATGGTCCCTGTACTCGTGGAAAATTACAGTTTAGAGAGAGATCATTAAAAAGATCATTATATAAAAGAACACAGATCAGACATTCCCACCCAGTCTCAGAATATCTGTCAGTTATTATTATATTATTATGAGATTGATCATGTTACCTCCCATAGAAGATTTTCTTTGAAGGTAGACCATCACTACACACACGCATACGCACATGTGCACGCGCGTACGTGCATGCGCCTGCGTGGGCGCGCGCGCGCGCGCACACACACACACACACACACACACACACACACTGAAGGTAGATTTTTCTCTCTCTCATAGATAAATACAGATATAGATATATATATAGATATACATACACATATATGTATATATCTGTACACACATACACTGAAGATAGACTCTCCCTACACATACGTAGACACATTTACATACATACTTACATATATTTTTCCTTTAGGAAAAATGAAGGGATGCCTCCTCCACGCCCCCTCTACTCTTCAGCACTCTTCTTCATAACTTTTTTTCCTTGCTTAACTAAGGCTACATGAGTCAAATCCAAATTCTACTTCTTGTCCGTTTTTTGACCTTCTCCAAAATTACTTCGTCTCACTAGACCTCATTTCTTTATCTGTAAAATGGAAATTAAAACCCACATCATTTCATAGGAATTTTATGCAGATCGTAAACAATAATGTATACAAAATGTTAAACATAGTGCCAAGTATGCCAAGTGCCATAGTGCCAAGAATTCGATTAATGTTAGTTGTTTTTACAATTAGTATTCAGTCAATATAAGAATCATCCATAGACTCGGAGCTCATTATTATTACCTTCCCTTTAGGATCTTATAATTATTAGAGAACATTTATTGAACAATTATAGGGAATATAAAATTATCTACACACAGAAAGGATTATTTTCAATGACTGTATATGAACTGTTAGATATAGCAAGCTGGTTCCAATTACCATGTGTTGTCTAGATAAGCGTTCCTTTCTCCACACAGCTTCACCACCCTTATAAGCGTCACATGACCCCAGTGCTTAATCCCAGCAAGAAGAGAATTTTGCTGCCCATACAAGTCAGCCAAATGGAGGGCTGAGAGATGTCTTAGGCATATAGGCAAGTGAAATTTTCACCAAGAGGCCATGAGAAGGAAAACTGAAACCATGGGCTATGTTTATGCCCACTCACAAGATCCATGGTATCTCCTCCCTAGTGCTGTTGGCCAACTACACTTGGAGATCTTTCCTTTCAGACTTAGCTGCTGTCCAAATGACTGTGCCCATTCAGCTGAAGGAGATCCCTGTTTCAGTTTAGGGAAATTGGTCGGCAATTGGATTAAGTCTGTTTTCAAATCATTTTCATGTCATACTCGAAACAAAGCCTTTGAAAATTCCAAGAGCTGAAATGTTGACAACCGTTCTCTGAATCTATTATGACAACTTCCTTTTAAGCCATTGAGTCATTCACATCCAAATACCTGGGCAAAAGAATGAGGGAGGACTTCGGGGTACAATTTAATGAAGCACAGAAGAAAGAAAACTACAGAGGCCCAAACCTACATTTATTTCATCTCTGCATCTACAGCGAACATCGCTGCATCTTAGCCTTGGAAAAAGAGCAACGGAGAAGCAAGCACTCCAGAGTGGTCTAGGGGTTTGTAACCTATCCCACCCCTAGTCCAACTGTAAACGCAATGCTTAATTAATCACCTTATTTCTGGGCCAGGGAAGAAATAAAGGGTTAGATTAAGAAAGGCAAACTCTAGCAGTGGCTAAGACCATATACTGTGGAATCAAAAAGACCTAGGTTCCTGTCTTCCTTCAGCCACTTACAAGCTTAGTGACTTTAGGCAAACTACTCAGCCTCTCTGAGCCATGACTTCCTCTGTTGATACAGTAGATGACAATGACAGTTTTGACTTTACAGGTTTGGGGAAACTAAATAATGATAAAGTCTTGGCATAAGAAAGCAATCAGTAGACATTAGCTTCTGCTACTCTTAGGGAGGTGGATGGAGAGCGGCATAAGTCAAGAAAACTTTACCATATGTGTCTTCTGCTGTGCCAAGCCTGTGTTATTAGGTTTCCAAGATCAGGAAACCACTAGATGCCTTGTCTGATGTCAGCAACTCATTTTCGTTGTGCAAAATTCACATTTGCAGGCCTCCCAGAAACTGTTGTAGAAAGAAGCACATAAAAGATTCATGCACACTCGGCGGTTACCTCCTGGATAACACTTCTCAAGGGATTGATTAAGGAATTTAATTTAAACCAACAGAACCAGTAATATTTCTGCTGATCCCTTGTGTAGCTGTGTTAGTGAACATAAATATACATGGACAGGCTTGGGGTATTCTGTGATTCTTACAATTATCTAGTTCAAAGGAAAGCAAACTGATTACCATATGCATGAAACCGAGAAAGAGAAAGTTCTGTTCTGTGTCAGCAGGAGGAGGAAAGGTGGTTTTGAAATAGGAATGTCTTGCTACTTTTATTTGATGTGTTTTCAATGCTTGTATAGAGAAATAATTGCCAAAACATGACACGTAGAAGCAAATTGAGTGAGTATTTTTCTTTGCAAGCTGCTGCGTTCAAATTTTTACCAAAAGTCATGCTGGTTAACATAACTCCTGCAACATGCACATCCAAGTGATTAAATGCTAAGAAATATAGGGATCAGAATCCTTTTTTAATATTTGGTTATCATGATATACTTAAAATAATAATTATGTCTAGCATTACATTGAACAGGAAAGAGTTTATCTGTTTCAATAATATCTTTCACAGAAGCACAACATATAAAACAAATAAAAAATAGAGATTCTCTGGTTAAAGTGTGGATTAGATGTCTAAAATTCTGACCTTGTGTCCTCCTTGTCAGTCCCCAGAAATAAACACTGAGTGACCCTGTGTCATCCAAAAACTCAAAAGAACGTAGCTTAAAAACAACTCCTTTGATGCATTACTCTTTTTTAGACACTTTCACACTAATTTATTTTATTCTCACAAAAGTCCAATAATATAGATCTTAACACCTTCGTTTTACAGATCAAGATACCAAGATTCAGAAGGAAAATCGTTTCCAATGTCACTCAGTTTATGAGTGCTCATGTTTGAAGTGAAGCCCCAATCTTCTTGTTCTAAAACAGTGTTTCTTTTTTCTTTCTTTCTTTCTTTTTTTTCTGTATTTGAATTCAAGTTAGTCAACATACAGTATAGTCTTGGTTTCAGGAGAAGAACCCAGTGATTCATCTCTTACATATGACACCCAGATGCTCATCACAATAAGTGCCCTCCTTAATGCCCATCACCCATTTAGCCCATCCCCCCACCCAACTCCCTCCTGAAACCCTCAGTTTGTTCTCTGTATTGAAGAGTCCTTTATGATTTGCCTCCCTCTGTGTTTTTGTCTTATTTTTCCTTCCCTTCCCCGATGTTCATCTGGTGTGTTTCTTCAATTCCACATGTGAATGAATCATATGATATTTTGACCGACTTATTTTCTCTGACCGACTTATTTTGCCTTGCATAATACCCTCTAGTTCCATCCACGTTGTTGCAAATGGCAAGATTTCGCTCTTTTTCATCACCACAAGGAAAGCAGCATTTCTTAATTTGGCACTGCTGATATTCTCAGATGGATAATCATTTGTTTTGTGGAGCTCTCCTGCACATCATAGCATGTTTAACAGGACCTTTGGCCTCTGCTTACTAGAAGCAAGTAGGATGCCTCCCCAAGTAGGATGACAATAAAAGTTGTTTCTAGACCTTACCAAAGGTCCCATGGAGTGGGATGGGAGGACAAAATGGCCATGGGTGGAGAACTAGAGCTCCAAGATCAGGGCTCTTAATTTGGTATCAGTGGATCCTCAAAGGGGCCCATGGAAAGGAGTCTACTGATCGTTGAACTTGGATGGGAAAGATTTACACCTTTATTTTTACTAACCTCTGTTAGAAATCGAACCTTTCTGTCTATGATAAATGTAGTCCAAAGACTTTAGTAGAATTATCATATTATTGTGACCTATAACCGATAGAAAGTACCAATGTACCAAATTTTCTGATTTCAGTTATTGCAGGTACTTCAAATTATCGTTGAAAAATAGAGCAAATGACTCTAATTACTACTTCAAAATTATGGTAGCTACTTGACACACTGTCCAATCTTCTTTGAGATATTACTAAAGAGGCATATATATTGCTATGTTATATTTTTAAGGCTCTATACATATGTTTATGGATTTTTGTAGGTTCAAATTTTTATTTAAATTCCAGTTAGTTAACATCCAGTGTAATATTAGTTTCTGGCATAGAACTTAGTGATTCATCACAACTTGTGCCCTCCTGAATACCCATCACCCATTTAACCCATCCCCCCATGAAGCTTCTCTCCAGCAACCTTCAGTTTGTTCTCTATAGTTAATAGTCTGTTTTCTGGTTTGTCTCTCTTTTCCCCCCCATGATCATCTGTTTTATTTCTTATATTCCACATATGAGTGATATCATATGATATTTGTCTTTCTCTGACTGACTTATTTTGCTCATCATGATACCCTCTAGATCCATCCAAGTCACTGCAAATTGAAAGATTTCATTCCTTTTCGCTGCTGAGTAATATTTTATTGTATATATACCACATATTTTTTACCCATTCATCAGTTGATGAACATTTGGACACTTTCCATAATTTGGCTATTGTTGATAATACTGCTATAAGCATCGAGGTGCATGTATCCATTCAGATCAGTATTTTTGTAGCTAAAAGGCAACCTTCAGAATGAGAGAAGATATTTGCAAGTGACATATTGGATAAAAGGTTTATATCCAATATATATAAGGAACTTATAAAACTCAACACCTAGAAAACAAGTAATCCAGTTAAAAAATGGACAGAAGATATGAATAGACATTTTTCCAAAGAAGACACACAGATGGCTAACAGACACATGAAAGAAAGCTCAATATCACCTACCATCAGAGAAATCAAAACTATGATGAGATACCACCTCATACCTGTCAAAATGGCTAAAATTAACAGAACAGGAAACAACAGGTGTTGGATATGGATGTGGAGAAATGAGAACCCTCTTACACCGTTGGTGGGAATGCAAACTGGTGCAGCCACTCTGGAAAACAGTGTGGAGGTTCCTCAAAAAGTTAAAAATGTAACTACTGTATGATCCATCAATTGCATTACTAGGAATTTACCCAAAGTATACAAAAATACTATTTAGCATATTTCTTAAATTTCATTAACTGTATTTCAAAATAATTGCTTTCCTGTGTAATCCTTCCTTTGTCCTTTCTCTCTTTCTTTCTTTCTCTCTTTCTTTCTCCTTCCTTCCTTCCTTCCTTCCTTCCTTCCTTCCTTCCTTCCTTCCTTCCTTCTCTCTCTCTCTCTTTCTTTCTTTCTTTCTTTCTTTCTTTCTCTCTCTCTCTCTCTCTCTCTCTCTCTCTCTCTCTTTCTTTCTTTCTTTGCATCTGTACACTTTCTAAGAAGGCATTCATAGGTTTAACTTGACTGTGGAAGGGGTCCATGGTGCAAGAAGTCCACAAAACCCTATTCTAAAGCTTCTGCATCTTACCTCATTATCTTTTGGGAGACAAGTGGTGAAGTTGTACAGTGTCTCCTTTCCACTTGCACCCAAATTACTTAACCAGATTAAATAATTTTCTAAACCTCAGTTTCTTCATCTGTAAAATGAGAATAATACTTGTACATGCCTCATACAGGCTTTCATAAGGGTAAGTGTTGGCACATAGTAAGACTTCATAACAAGAAGTTACTATTCTTACTGCTTTAGTGTCTTATAATATGGCCTCTGTTCAGATACAATTGTCTAGTAAGTATTTTGCCAACAGCAGTGGCACTGACAATGCATAGAAATCTCTGAAACATATGCCAGGGAATATAAAATACTGACATTAGTTTCTCTCCTGGCTAGTCCTGGTTAGCATTTTCCATTTATAGGGGATATATAAGAAATTCATTTCCTTGAAGAAGGATTTGAAAGTGCTCAAAATTCCATTTGTTCCTTGACACTGTGAGGATAGAAACAATATTTATTTCACAGTGCTGTGCTCAGTGGGTGAGAGGCAGGAGGAACAATGATAACAGAAGTGAACTGGGAATTGGTGGACTGGGTGGAGCTTCAATCCCTAGGTTCCTGCCTTTTTGCCTGCCCCTCAATGCCAATTACCAACAGACCCCTGCTGCTCACACTTTCGTCCCTGCTCAATTCCCACTTGAAAGAATTTCTTTTCTCATATGATGCCAATTCATGATAAATGCTCACATAGGCATGACGATTTCGATTGCCAGACCATCTGCCTACTGGATATTTTACTGTGGTTTTTAGAGCCAAGAGCTTCACCAGTTGCCCTGTTTCTAAGGAAACCGAAGCTATAGTGACGATTCGTGACTTAGATGAACTGTCTCACTGCTCATTAAAGATGGCCTCTGGGGGTCAGCAAGCACAAGCTGTACTTGTGTTCCTGGAGCCAGAGCGCTGAGTACTATACTGTGTTTTTTTCATTGTTCTTATTTGCATCTTCCCTTCTGAATCACTTGGGGAACCAAACCGAAATGTGATCTGAGCATAGAAAAGTCTTTATTCCATCCTCTGTTTCTGAGATGTCTAGATGGGATGAATGGATGGGTGGATTCAATCAGTTGTCAGTTAGTCAACAAACATATGTTGAGCATTTGATTATCAGGTGAATTTCAGGATAAAGTCCAAGTTTCTTAGGTTAGTAAATAAAATCCAATGAGGTTCAAACCACAGCCACTCATTAATAGATTAAATCAATTTAGTGGTTAGTGACATTTTTATAAATGAATAGAATAGAATAGAGCAAAGTGATTTCTAAATACTAAGGGCAAATGATGCTTCATGAAACTACTTAAATATTTTTTGTGTGTGTTGTGTTGAGTTGAAAAGTAAAATGTAGGGGCGCCTGGGTGGCTCAGTCGGTTGGGCGGCCGACTTCGGCTCAGGTCATGATCTCACAGTCTGTGAGTTCGAGCCCCGCGTCGGGCTCTGTGCTGCTGGCTCAGAGCCTGGAGCCTGCTTCGGATTCTGTGTCTCCCTCTCTCTCTCTGCCCTTCCTCCACTCATGCTCTGTCTCTATGTCTCTCAAAAATACATAACCTTTTTTTTTAAAAAAAAAAGTAAAATGTATTTCTCGTTGGAAAGTGAAGTTGATAAAAAGTTTCAAAGCCACTGGCGGTGAAGGACCTTTCACCCACCTCTCAATCCTGTCTCTAAATGCTACATCAAAATTCATTTTCTAATCATGCTGCACCACTCTCTAAAATCACATACCTCTTGTGGCTCTAGACCTTTCACACAACACACTCTTCCTTACTCTTAGAACACGTCCGCCAGTGCCTGCCTCACTGCTTTTTGTCCCCTTCTAGCCTTCTCCAGGAGCCCTCTCCCACTCCCCCAACAACCTGGGTGTGTACTGTAGATATGAGCTGAGTCTTCCAGAAGATTATTATCCCCTCACGCATCCTAGCACATCCATACCTTTTAACCGATGTGTACTTGTGTTTCATCTTTTCAACTACATGCTCTTGAAGATCGCAACTGTGTATAATTGGTTGTTGTAACCATACCCTTTACCTTCCACAGGTGACTGTGAAGAGCAGCCAAGCCTGAGAAACAATAATCTAGTTCAATGTTGTCAAAGTGTAAGATGCTTACTGATGGTGGTGGTACACTGGCCGACTTTCACCTGGAGAGTGAGTTCTAAGGAACATTAAATGATAATAACGTTAAATGGTATTGGATGACACAGTGAGGAAATTATTCCCTTTACATATTTTACCCATCCTACTGATTCCAAAAGGAAGAAAGATCTTTAGGGTGTATTAAAGGGTAAATTTTTTCAAGTAAAATTATGACTTTCATACCAATATAACATGACAGACATTAAAGATTTAACTCATTGATCAACAAGGGAACCAGTAAGATTTTGCAACCAGATCAAAGGAAGGTTCAAAGGGCCCTACACATAGGCAAAGAAAGAATACTGAAATGAAATTACGAAGGGATGCAAAATGGGTCTATCCACAAGGCAATAATCAGTTTCAATTCACCTGACATAATGAATTTGTGTTTCTATGGATAAGAATCGTTTGCATTATCATCATTTTCTACAACTTACCAAGTTGTAAAATAATTCAAGGAACAATGAAGAGCTAGGGTAATGTAGAAGCGTTCTTTTTGTTCCATCTCAAAATCTTTCGCAATTTTTTCCAACTGGCACATAACTTTCATCTCCTTCCAGTAATTGCTGATCTTTGTAACAGAGAGCACGATACTCTCTCTGAGCCCCTGGCACGTAGCAATGACTAGCTGGAATTTTAAAATACCATTTTACTTTTACTGTGATCACCTCACACTTATCATTCATTATTTCCAATAAGCCAATTTTATTCATGGTAGTGGTATGAATTTTTGAACTATATTAATATGATGAATCTATTAAAAGAAAATAATGAGAAAATCACAACACGGTGACAAATATTAGGAAGCCATTTGCATACTGGTTAGAATAGACACTCAGAGCCAGCTTCTCTGGGATCGAGTGACTTTAGATAAATTACTTAATCTCTTAATCTCTCTGGCCTGAGTTATTTTATCTGTAAAATGGATATAATAATAATATCTACCTATAGTGTTATTGTGACAATTAAACTATTTAATGCTTGGAATAGTATCTGCATATAATGAATGCTCAATACATATTATCATTATTATTCTTTTTATCATATGATAAAAAATGTGAAGACAGTATTCAGACAACTATAGTTTGGAAAACACTGGCATCCCTACCAACAACCAGCTTATAAGATTTTCTCTTTTAGTTGCCACTACCTGAGAGGGTTTCTGAAAGGCATCAGTAGTTTCTCTCTGCTAGCTCAGAATCTGTTACTTTATGTCTCTGTAATTTCCCTTAGTTTTTCAAGACCCTTCAGTAATATATCAGTCCCATTGACCTTCAAATCCATTGACCTTCCTCCCAACAGTGAGCTCAATTCCTTCCTAACTGACCTTAGAATCCATTTTCCATCATTGTGATCATTCATTTACCTATGTACTCAACTCTCTTATTCTTGTCATATAATATTTGCTGAGAAAATCTCTAACCCTAATTAAATACAATTGCCCTATGTCTGTATGAATGGAGGAACATGATAAAGAGGAAAAACCTAACAGCAATAACTAATTAAATTATGAATTTATACTCGAACTTTAAGGAGTTCTCAGCACTGTCCAGCAATCCTATTGCATTTCCTTAAACAATTGATTCTCCAATGCCCTGAGACTACTAATTCACACCTTTGCTTATCTCCTCAAGTCTTCAATGCCCATCCCATTTACAAAAATCATTCTTGCCTATATTTCATTAAGAAACGAGATCAATCAGGGTTGATTGGCCTGAGCCTGGTTGGCTCAGAGGGTTAAGCGTCCAACTTTGGCTCAGGTCATGATCTCACGGTTCCTGGGTTCGAGCCTTGCATTGAGCTCTGTGCTGACAGCTTGGAGCCTGAAGCCTGCTTTTGATTCTGTGTCTCCCTCTCTTTGCCCCTCCTCTGCTTGTGCGCACATGCTCTCTCCCCCTCACTCTTTCAAAAATAAATAAAATTTTTAAAATTTTTAAAAATTAAAGAAATGAAAACAATCATTTATCTACCAGCAAATCTACCAAGTCTCTTAAAATATCCCCACTTAACTGACACCCATTAGTTACAATGGATAAACTGTGTCAATTCAATTATCTAAGACCAAGGACACTACCTGTATGCTGACTCCCACTCCCTCTGACTACTCGGACTTTGTTCCTGCAACCTTTTTTTTCTACTGGACTATGCCTTGCAGCACACAAACATGCTGTATTATCCTTTTTGACCCCCTGCAAACTCCAGCTAGCACCCTATATGTAATAGTGAAAGTCACTGAAAGGCAAAGTTGCCTCTTCTTCTTCAGAATATCCTCCCCACCACTCAAACTATCAGGTGATCAGTGAACCTCCATCTCGTTAATTTCAGTGGAAAGCTATCAATGTTCATCTTACTAGACCTCTTGAGGCAAAAAGTTGACTCAAACTTTTTCTTGAAACATATTCTTTTGCTCCAAGGATGTCACAGCCTCTCACCTTTAATCATGCCTTCTTAATTGACTGATCACTTCTTCTCAATTTCTTTACCAATTCTTCATCTTCCATCACATATGTGAACGTTAGACTTCCCTTCAGTCCTAAATATTGTTCTCAATCTTACAACCGGTTCCATGACTTGAAATATCATCTATTTCCCCAATCTCTGGTCATTCCCAAATTTCTATCTCTAACCCTGACCTCTTCCTGAGCCCCAGATTTGATGATTCGCTTGCTTATTTAAAACTTCTGCTTCAATGCCAGTAGGCAAGAACTCTTAATGATCCTCTCTGACTTAGTAAAGATACATATTAGATTAATGTATCAAAGAAACTCAGAAACACACTGCCTTAAATAAAAGCAAAGTTCATTTCTCTCTCACATAAATATCCAGGTAAGTGGTGGTGTCAGAGTACAAACATGAGAGATTTATTAAAGGAATTTATTAAAATAAGACAAACTTTCTCATTTGGGGGAGAACCTGTGGAAGTTAGGATCCAGATGGGAATACTGAAGCATCAAAATCTCTAATGAGGTCTCCTGAAGCACTACGGTGAGGAGATAAGCTGAAGATTACAAGGGGATCTGGAAATGCAGATGCTTTCAACAGCCAGTGTGAGACAATGGACAGGAGCTGGTTAAAAAGACTATTAACATATATTACTTCTGCCAAGCTATCAGTTCCACAGGTCCACGGCCAAGCATCTAGTGGTGGGATTGTATCCATTGTGGTCCATATAGCTAGTGGTCGGGAAGAATAACCAAATGTGGAGCAGCGGAGAAAAAGGACAGAACTGAATCCACCATTACCTAGAGAACAGATGTACAGAGGAAAAAGAAGTGGCCCAAAGAGGATACTGAGGGAAATGATGTCATCAAGGGGATAAACAAAACAGAGGGTGTCCATTGAAAAGAAGGAAATGGGAAATGGGAGGAAGTCAAGAGAGTGGGCGAATGGAAACCAAGAGACCTGAGAGTTTTATGAAGCAGAGAGTCAACTCTGTCTTGTGCTTCAGAGATACTCAGAAGGTAAAAACTGAAGGGTGGCCATTGGTCTTGGCAGTATGACAGTCAGCAGTGACCTCTGAGTGCAAAGGTCGAAGTGCAGTGATTGAGCTGTGTGCTAGAAGAAGCATGCAAACACTCCCAAGAAGGGAAGGAAAGAGAGAAGGTTGTAACCAGAGCAGGAGGCATGGCCAAGAGAAGAGTGCTGTGCTTGTTATTTGTGGAGTTTTATGTTTATTTATGTATCTGTTTGTATTGCAAAGCTTGGAATATGTTTAGAGCTATAATGAAGGAACTACTTCAGAAAAGGGCTAATAAAAGATATAAAACCTAGGATAAGTAATCGACTAATTAAGATTCTGGCTTTGGTGGAAAGGGATAGAGTTGTGCGGACAGTTGAGGATTTTACCTCAACCAGAAGGCTAAGGATGGATATGTAAGCACTGTAGGTGAAGGGAAGAGGAGTCACCCCTCTTGTTGAGGTTACTGCTAAACAATGTCCTAGGTGTGGTTGCTATTATCTAGGGAACTTAAGAAGAATAAAAAAGAGAGGCGCCTGGGTGGCTCAGTTTTGGTTAAGTGTCTGACTCTTGGTTTGGGGTCAGGTCATGATTTCACTGTTTCATGGGCTTGAGCCCTTGCATCAGGTTCTTCGCCGATGGCAGAGCACAGCCTGCTTGGGATTCTTGCTCTCTGCTCCTCCCTCACTCAGGCTGTCTCTGCTTCTCTCAAAATAAATAAATAAACTTAAAAGAAGAAGAAGAAGAAGAAAAGAACTTGAATAGTTCTTGAGTTTACTGGGAGACAGAATTCACCAAAGATAATTGAAAGGAATGTAAAGATGAATTCAGAGCCTGATTGAGGTTGGTGACCAGGAATTTGCAGTGAAACTGCCTGGAAATTGTGCTTCATTGTCCTTCAGTATTTGATGTTAGTATAAAAATGGATTTTCACGTTGGTCACTCCAAGATTAGTGTTCTTCACTCTGATGGAGTCAGTTGATCAGTTAGGATGCATTCTGTTTGCAAGAAATAGAAAAATTGAATGAGATCTAAATGTCTCACACGATGAAGTCTAAAGGTAGATGGCTGTGGGCATTGACTGAGCAACTCCGTGAAGGTAATAAGACCAGTGTCTCTGTCACTCTTTCTGCCTTTTGATCACATTTGCATTTGATCCAGTAAGAAGAGAGTGGAGGAGGGATGATATCGAGGACGCGTATATGGAATGTGTCTTAGCATAGTGTTTAACAACCCGGACTCTAGGGCCATCTCACTCAGGTTCAAGTTCTGGCTTGACGACTCACTGTGTGGTCTTGAGCAAGTTCATCAATTTCTTCATCTGTGAAATAAGGTGACAATAGCACCTAAATTAAAGGTTGTTTGCAAACTAAATGAAGTAAACCCTTAGAGTACTTAAAACAGTGTCAGGATTACATTATAGCAAGTGCTCCATAACTATTAGCAATTATTACTTAAAAGGTCTCAGCTGTGAAGCTGAAGGGTTAGAAAGTTCTGTGTCTTGTGGCAGCCTGAATTATAACCTTCCTGAAAATACCCTTGCCCTAATTCCTATAAGCTACAAACAAGTTACCTTACATGAAAAAAGTGACTTTTTATATGTGGGTAAATTAAAAATCTTGAAATGGGAATATTAACCTGTTATTCATATGGGCCCAATGTAATCATAAGTGTCCTTCTTGGGGAGGCAGAAGACTAAGAGTAGGAGATATGACTGAGGAAGCAAAGGTCAGAGTCTTATAAGGCAGGGTCATGAGCCAAGAAATACAGGATATCATTAGAAGCTAGAAAAATCAAGAGAACAGATTATCCCTTGAAGCCTACAGAAGGATGCAGCTCTGTCAACAATTTGATTTCAGATTTCTGGCCTCCAGAACTACAAGATAACAAGTACGTATTGTTTTAAGCCACTAAGTTTATGGCAATTTGTTACAGCAGCAATAGAATATTAATACATATCTGAACATGGAGAACATTGAACTTGATGGCAGATCCTAAGACAAGAATATGGTTACATAGCAGATCTTAGTGATTATGAATAAGAGGTCAAACCTAGGAAATAATTAAGAGTAAAAGATTAGAGGAGTGCCTGGGTGGCTCAGTTGGTTAAGCGTCTCACTTTGGCTCAGATCAAGATCTCACGGCTCAAGAGTTTTAGCCCCGGGTCCAGCTCTGTGCTGACAGCTGGAGCCTGTTTGGGATTCTGTGTCTCCCTCTCTCTCTCTGCTCCTCCCCACTCGTGCTCTGTCTGTCTCTCAAGAATTAATAAACATTAAAAACTTTTTTTGAAAAAAAAATATAAAAGATTAGAAAAAGAGACACAACTTCTGAATGGCACTGTATTATATAAACTCTTTAGCTTTTATTGTGGCCAGATAGATTTTCTTACTTTTCATTTTTTCTTATTAGCTGAACTCTGCACCTACTGCATATCTTTATGAACTTCAGTTTAGTGGTATTGTTTCCTACACACTAGTCATTTCTGACAATATTCAACCCACAAAATTCATACTAGTCCTACCATATGGGCAATACTATCTGTAATTTTTATTTCCCTTCTTCTAAGCAGGAAATTATCTTCCTTTTTCTCTTAATAGAGTTTGTGTTATATAATTCTGAGTTATGTATATTAATTTTTCATGCAGCATTAAGATTGCTTTTTCTAAGAATCCTAAAGACCAAAGCTGAAGTGGTTGCCTAGCTGTGTTCTCTCATCAAGATGCTATAACCAAAGCTAAAGGGCAACACATGCTTGGTATTCACTCTTGGTTCTAGTCAGTTCTTTGAACCTCAATGTCCTGAAGACTGGACTGTAAGAGAGCAAAACAAACAGTTTCATAATTAAACAAAGGTATTCTCAGAGCAAGCAGAGGCGAAATAAAATTTCTATCCTGTAATGAAGAAAAGAGATAATTGCTTTCAAAAATACATAACCAAAAAAATGTAACACAACAGTACTTTGGAAGATGTATAGATGGTAACATTTTAACATGGACAGCAGAGGTTGGAAGTCCACATTCTGCGAAAAAAGAGTCTCTACCGTTAGGTTGTAGGTCTGCCTTTTTCTGGGAATGTCTCATAAAGTTTCCAACACAATGTGAGAGTAGCTACAGAGAAGGTTTCATTCTAGTTTCTGAAATAACAGGCCTAATTTTTAAAATCGAGGTTTGGAAATAAATGATGTTAGTAAAACTTGGGAACGTGTACAGAGTAAGGGTTGTAGCTGACTGGTGTGCTGTGCTCACTACTCTCAGAGACCCTTGACTTTCATGAGGAGCATATGGTCTCTGGTTCTTGGAAAATAAAACCTTATTTTTTTCCAGAACACCTTCCCGTGAGAGTCTCATGTTTACTATGCATAACTTCCCAACATGATTGTAACAGAAGCTTTATTTTTTATTCAGACAGCAATTTTTTTAATTGACTAGGAACTCACTAAAATGATTTAAAAACCAATGGATATATTTCCAGATGTAGTATATGATAGATTATTTCACAGCTTATTTACAAGTATCTGGTTTATCCTACTTTTCTTTTTTAGTTTATCCAAAGTATGTACTATCAAAACACAAACAAACAAAAAGAACCACAAAGTATATACTAAAGGTACCAAATATTACTTTCTTAGACCTCCTCACTTTCTCTTCATTTCCATTGTCGCCACCAACAGAGGAAGGATGGTTTCCGTAGGAGTTAGGGGCTGGACTCTAAGTCTAACACTGCCTAAGTCCAAATTCCTATGCTAGCATTTCCTACCTCTGTGACTTGGTCAGGTTCACTCTATTTTTTTCATTTGAATAGGAATGATGTCTGAAATACCTACTTTTTAGGCTGAGCGTGAGGATTAAATGAGATATACAACATCGTAACATGCCTAGTACATAGTGAATAATTGTTTGATTTCTTTGGTCCATATTTCACCCACTCATCCCCAAAATAGTTTTCCTTTACTTCTGTTAAAATAGTATTTTGTGGGGCACCTGGGTGGCTCAGTCTGTTAAGTGTCCGACTTCAGCTCAGGCCATGATCTCACAGCTCATGAGCTCAAGCCCCACATCAGGCTCTGTGCTGATCGCTCAGAGCCTGGAGCTTCCTTCAGATTCTGTGTCTCCCTCTCTCTCTGCCCCTCTCCCACTCATGCTTGCCCTCTCTCTCTCTCTCTCTCTGTCTCAAAAAGATAAATAAACTTTAAAAAATAGTAATTTGCATTAAGATTCATTTGTTAGGAGAAAAAGGAAGAAATAAATCACTAGTGTTAGTCACTAGTTAACTTCCAACATAGGTGGTTTAAATTTGCACTTCAGCTAAATTACAAATGAACAGCTGAAATAAGCCCATGTCATTACTGGAAAGAGCCAACTGAAGTTATTAAATCCATGAAAACCTTTATCATGAAGTACAGAGGCTAATCTTGTTTTCTGACCTATTGGTTATACCAATAGAAGGCTCAGGAAACAAGTTCATTTACTGATATCCTTCTCTCAGCCTAGATAGTTCCATCCTTACCCAGTCATTCCCTTCCTGCCAGACTAAATAAACGCACTGCATCTTCCTTGAAGTTTACAGCAGAGACACATCATTTTGCCTGCCTTGCAGTATATGCATCATCTTATTTGATACACTCATTGGGAATTTGTCATATATTACTCTCATTTTATTTGTTTACATACATATGCGACATTTCCAATAATTTTTTATTTCTGCTCACATCTTTCCGCCATTTCCCATTGCCTGCAAAATAAAATCCATGTTTTCATACAAAGTCCTCTTTATATTTATCTCCTACCCTTGTTTGGCAATGCCCCTGTACTCTGGCTGAACCGGAACTTTTCAAGTTCCCTGATATAATCTGCATATACTGTATTCCATTGTGCTATGAAGATAAGAAAATGAACAATATATGGGAAACCCAAAGGAAGTGTTGAGAAAGGAAGCAGCTTGTGAAACATAGGCAGAATTCATAAGATGTGCTTAATATAATAAGTTAATAACATGTATGATGAACCAAAGAAAAAAATAAATAGAAAATTATGATGGAATAAAAAAGAATGTTTACTTACAGAGAAACATGAAAAGATCAAAGTCTTAGTCATCGGCTGACAACTGTGACAACCCCAATTCTGGCCACACATTAGTAACACCCAGGAGCCCCAGTTCTGGCCCCACCCATGTTCTAGTCAAGAGATACAAATAAAACACATGGCTGTTCCAGCAGCTAATTATCAAGACTCACGTATGGTTAGATCTAATTGTTTTTATATCTCTCCCTACATTTTAGTGGCTCAGAGTACCTTCTGTGGGCTACCTTGCTTAAACCTCAACTTTGGCCCTTGTGATCACAGCATCACTGGGAAGTCTGAGTCAGCAAAGAAAGAGAGGGCATATGAACACTTTTCGTCCCAGAATTTAGGTGACGAGGTTCTTAGACTTACTTGTACCTTATTCTAAGTGTAGGTTACCCCATTGGATTTGCCTTACTTCTCACCGTATCTTGAATTGACTTAATATGTCAGGTATTTAAGAATTTTGATTTGGTCTGTGAAACTTTCTGTTCCATGACGTTTGGGAAATTCGTTTATTTGTGTGTGTAGAATGTACCAAAGCACCAAGATACTTTCTCCCATGACACTTGATCACATCGGGTTCTTTCACGTGCTTTTTTCACATATTGCATTCTCCATGCCTAAAGTGCCGCTTCCCTACATCTTTCCTTTGAATAACTGCTTATGCCTTAAAACCCATATCACACTGGTCCTTCTTTTATTTTTTTATTTTGTTTCATATTTACTTATTTTTGAGAGAGACTTAGACTGAGGGCCAGTTGGGAGGGGCAGAGAGGGAGGGGGACACAGAATCTGAAGTAGGCTCCAGGCTCTGAGCTGTCAGCACAGAGCCCAATGGGGGGCTCAAACTCACGAACCACGAGATCATGACCTGAGCTGAAGTCGGACGCTTAACCAACAGAGCCACTCAGGTTCCCCTTTTCCTACTTTTAAAGTCTTTCTGTCTGTGCCCTTTGTCTCAGCATTCTACCCTGTGTTAAGCAGCTTCTAAAATGAATGTCAGTGATTCCTACCTTCTGGCATTCCCGTCATGTGTCATTCTCTTCCCTTAAGGGTGTCTGTATCTGTACACTCACTTCAAAGGTACAGAATGTAGCAAAAGTGATAAGACGTCACTTCTGAGATTAGGTTTCAAAAAGACTCTTGCTTCTATCTATCTGGTCTTTTTTCGCTATTTCTCATTTGCTCTAATGGAAGCCGTTTGAAAGTTGCCCTATGGAAATGCCTATTTGACAAAGAACAGAGGGAGGTCCTTCGGACAACCAGCAATGTGGCCCCAGTCCAGCAGCCTGTAAGGAACCAAATCCTACCTGCAACCCTATGAGTGAGCTCGAGAGTATATCCTCCTGCAGTAGAGCTTTCAGATAAGACCATAGTCCCAACACCTTGACGGCAACCTTGTGAAAGACCCTAAGGCCAGAGACCAAATACATCAAGGTCCACAAGATCTATGAGATAACAAAGGTTTGTTGTTTTAAGCTGCTAAATGTGGGGTCCAGCAATAGATAACTAGTACATTTCTTGCACACACATCTGTGTTAGTACAAATCATAGAGTACTGATGTGATACGTCTACACGATCCATGAGATTGTTTGTACTTTAGAGACAGAACTTCTATCTTAGTGGGGCGGCTGGGGGACTCAGTTGGTTAAGCGTCCAACTTTGGCTCAGGTCATGATCTCACAGTTTGTGGGTTCAAGCCCCTCATCAGACTCTGTGCTGACAGCTCAGAGCCTGGAGCCTGCTTCAGATTCTGTGTCTCCTTCTCTCTCTGCCCCTCTCCTGCTCTTACTCTGTGTGTGTCTCTCTGTCTCTCTCAAAAATAAATAAATTTTTTTTAAATTAAAAAAAAAAAGACCTTCTATCTTAACGACGTTTTCCAAGAGTCCAGAAGCTCCTGGAATGTAGTAGTTCCAGGATAATAATTCCAAGCATTACTGAGCCCTTGACCCTCCAGGCAATTTTCTAAACGCTTACAGGTATTATTTTATTTAATCCTAGGAAGGAGGAAACTGAGTCACAGAGAAGTCAGGTAACTTGCCCAACATCAATAACTACAGGAGGCTGGCTGTGAACAGAAGCAAACTGCCTAGGGCTTACATTCTTACACGAAGATGACCTCCACATACATTTCTAATATTATACACAACTTATGTACATA
Source organism: Paguma larvata (assembly GCA_030068075.1). Classification (NCBI taxonomy): domain Eukaryota; kingdom Metazoa; phylum Chordata; class Mammalia; order Carnivora; family Viverridae; genus Paguma; species Paguma larvata. Next base: position 157,451,598 of record CM057823.1, on the reverse strand, counting down.
TTACATGTGTTTCCCATTCACAGCACAGCTCCTTGCACAGAAAGGATCAATAAAGATGAATGAGAGAGTAAATGAGTGAAGGCATCAACACCAGAGATTTTTTCTTCTGGCTGAGTTTTTATCTTCTGAGCTAAGGAGATGTGCACTTCAGCAGTAGAGGAATTCACTGACTCTTCCCCAAGGATCCATTATCATCTGTGATGATGCGAAACAGAGACCATCAGTCCACAGAGACCCTTTCAATTCCCCATTCTGTCTGAGCGAAAACTGGAGAAATACCACATTGTCAAGGGCCTTTATTTCTGCCGGTTTTTGTTTTCATTTTGAAACTATTATTTTAAACGAGCTCATCTGGAACCAAAAAGGTATTATCTATGAAATAAGATCCTACTGACCTACTGGAATCTTATTACATCATAGTTCTAATTCAAATCTGAAATGGTAATCACAAATCAGAGACTCTGCTGCTATATTGTCACTGTGGGTGGGGGAAATTCCTCATGCACTATTACAGACCAAATGAATGTGAACAACCTACACATTCTGCTCTCAACCTTCCGCCTGCATTCCGGGAAAATTAGTTAAACGTCACCACATAGAATTCCTTTTCCTATTGCTCTTTTATCCATGCTCGCTGTGGTAAATTGGCAACTCCCTAAAACAGTATGTGCCTTATTTTTAGGAGTTCAGTCTATCAATTCATAGATTCAACCGTCAAAATTCTGGAGGAACACTGTGTAAGCAGTGGAAGCCCAAGTGTGCTACAGGACAGTTTGCTAGCCACATTGGTAAGCAAACCATAACAAGTTTGGTTGGTAAGTTTAACCATAACAAGACACAAATATCCAAAAACCTGACCCTACCATTGCCTCAATTATTTCTGGCCTTGGGACTTTTATAGACCCCTACATTTAAAGTATTTTATAGTTTTGTGCTACGCAGGAGAAATGAGAGGGCAATGAATATCGGCCTCCAGAAGGTGGGACTCAGGGAAAGGAACTTCAGGGTCTGGCACTCAGGGAATGGAGCTCAGGGAATGAGGCTAAGGGAATAGGACTCAGGGAATGAGGTCCAGGAAATGGGGTTCAGGGAATGGGACTCAGGGAACCAGGCTCAGGGAATGGGGCTCAAGAATAGGGCTCAGGGAACAAGACTCAGGGAACAGGGCTCAGGGAATGGTTTTCATGGAATGGAGCTTAGAAAACGAGATCAAGTAATGTTACCTCAGGGACTGGGGCTCAGAGACCAGGACTCAGCTGCGCTGAGTTTAGCAAGATCTAGCAAACGATGTATATGGTCCTCAAATGCAGTGGGAAATGCTGAAACGTTGTTATCTCTGCTTTGCAGTGTCGTCTGAGAAGTAGGTCGTGGGGAAGTAAACACTTCAAATAATAACCGAAATTATGACTGAAAGTACTATATTGTTGGTGCTTAACATCTCCAGGTAAAGCAGGATCAGGGCTCTGATACAAATAGGAAAATTATAGAGAGCTATTTGGTAAGAGTTTTGACCAATGTTTTTCCTAATTTCATATATGTGATAGAAAACAAGGGCACTTATGAATTTCCAGAGACTTTTCATAAAGCCTACACTTTCTGAAATATTTATATTAATGACATGTTACCTATACGAATTTACTCGGGGGCAGAAGGGGCACATCTTCTCACTTGACAAGTCTTCGCATGCAATTCTTACAAATTACTTTGTGACTGTTTTCAAGGGCCCTCTGGGAAAACCAAGGGATGGTTTTACATGTAAAAGATACAATAGATGGGGCGTGCCTGGGTGGCTCAGTCGGTTGAGCATCTGACTTCAGCTCAGGTGATGATCTCGCGGTCTGTGATTTCTAGCCCCGCGTCGGGCTCTGTGCTGATAGCTCAGAGCCTGGAGCCTGCTTCACATTCTGTGTCTCCCTCTCTCTCTGCCCCTCCCCCACTCGTGCTCTGTCTCTCTCTGTCTCAAAAATAAATAAACATTAAAAAAAAGATACAATAGATATAGATGTAGAGGTGTCAGTGTTGGTGTAGGTGTAGATATGGATGTAGATACATGTAATCTGATTTAAGAATAGCAGATCAAGGGTGCCTGCAGGGCTCAGTCAGTTAAGCATCTGGCATGGGTTCGAGCCCCATGTCGGGTTCTGTGCTGACAGCTCAGAGCCTGGAGCCTGCTTCGGATTCTTTGTCTCCCTCTGTCTCTCTCTGCCCCTCCCCCACTTGCGCTGTGTCTCTCGTTCTCAAAAATAAATAAACATTTAAAAAAATTTTTAAAAAGAATAGCAAATCAAAAGAGTTGTCAGAGATTTGAACATTTGATTCAGATTGGTTCATGGATGCCAGCTTTGTTTTTATTTTCTTCTTAAATAATCAAAGGCGTATTAAAGTAAATGTAAAACAGAAAAAGAGGAGACATTATGTTTGCTATGTAAGTAGCCATTTACATAGAAGAAAAAGAATAATCTTCATATTGTAGGAAAGGCATTAATCAGTAAATCAATAAGCAAACCTATGTACATTAGTTAAACTGCTAAAATTTTGATGCATTTCTTAGCTTATTGTCAGACCCAGGTATTATAAATCAAGGCAATAAAATTCACTTCCCAAATGTGTTCTATATCATGTTCTTCCATATTTCAGAACATACATACTCTTCGCTTTAGTACAACGCTTTTTTATCAGGGGGTCTATGCAGTCAGAACCATTTTCATAATAACATAAGATGTAAAATGCAATTCATTCATCATTGCTCTATTAAAATAAATCAATAAATATATAATGAATTGTTTTTTGGTTTTAATTTCAAATGTGGTAAACATTGATGTTTAACAGTATAAGTGTATCAGGAGACCAAAAAATTGAGATTCACTTAAAACTTTAGGCTAAACCTATCCTTTTTTTCTTGAGTAATAAAGACACAAATACGAGTGTATTTTTTGTCACTATTACTCCTAGAATAGTCTCAGCTAGTCCTCTTAGTTGTAACTTTTAACTAAAGAAATAAACACGTACTTTATCTAAAAAAAAAAAAAACTAGGCTATGGAAAATTGAAAACTATCTGACATAAGTATTTCAGCAGACAAACAGAGCTCATGAACACACATAACACAAATGTTTACAGACATAGACTTGCTATGAATATCTTTTTTTAAGTGGTGAAAATAAACACTATCATTAACATTCTCAAAGCCATGGACAGTCCATAGCGTTAAAAAGTAGCAAAGTTTTATAAATTTAAAATTATGCTCAGTAATCGATGTTTAAGTATCTATTTACTTAAAAATTATGCTTTAATTAACTCAATTTAATATCAGTGTAAGACTTTAAGCTAGATACCAGGAAAATTATCTTCGTGCTGACATGTAACGAAACATAATTGCTGTTGAAGTTTGTCAGGATTTTGACTCAATTTATTTGAACACAAACTTACATTTTTCAGAATCTTAAATATTATGTAACATGAATGTTAGCAGATTTGATCATTTAACCTGTATGAGTTTAGGGAAAGCAAACCAAAGTAGAACAAAATGTATACTTTCATTATACTTAATATTGATAAGGCAAAAAGGTATAGCTTTTTATATTAAACAAAAGTTATTAAGCTAAATCCATTTGCTGAAGATTTATCTTAATTAGGTAAACTTAGTTCCTTAAAATGTTTCTGTGTTTGCTTCCTTTTTTAAAAAAAAATTGATTTATTTATTTTGAGAGAGAGAGAGAGAGTGAGCATGGGGGAGGGGCAGAGAGAGTAAGAGAGAAAAAATTTCAAGCAGGCCAGTGCAGAGCCTTATGGAACTCAAACTCTCCAACCGTGAGATCCTGTTCTGAGCTGAAATTAAGAGTCAGACATTCAACCTACTGAGCCACCCAGGCACTCCTGTGTTTGTGTCTATAAAAATATATTTTGTTTATACTCAGGTTTCTCTTCAGATCATATAAATCTTTTGCCTTTTTACTAAAGAAAATATTTTGTTTACGCTTATTTAGAATTAGAATTAGCCATTAGAATTATCATTTTCCCTATTTTCTAGCAATTTAGGAATATTTTGTTTTTACTAGCACTTATTTATCTAAATAAACCAATCAGTACACATTAAAGGCTTTATAATCTAATTTATTAATACTTTCCTATAATAAAACGTAAAGGCCCTTCCGAACTATAGCTACAAAGACACAAAGATGCTTATAAATTTAGATCTATATACATTTGCCACGGGTCAAGAAGGAATATAGAAACACAGAATTCATGGTCCAGACACCAAACAGCTCCTTTCCATTGCACTGGGCACAAGATTCTTAATTGACTTGAGCTCAAAATGGGCAAATAGATAAACCAAACAAAAAGACTAGCAACCAGACTCTCTGGTGTCTCTCATCCAACAGAGTATAGAACTCTAACTCTATAATCCATTAACCTATTTACAGAAATCATTAAAAGGTCAGACCTTGAAACCAAATTCTTAATCACTGCTATCACCAAGGGAATAACATACTGGCTGTAAGAAAACCAGAAACAAAAACAAACAAGAAATCAGTATGGAGGATAAAAAGAGAATCAGAGTCAGCAAAGTTACATTCTTGACTTTCACCTTAGAATGAATCAATAAATGTATATTTCACCCCTGCAAGTCAAGAAATAAACTTATCTGAGCTCAAGTCGCCTATAAGATACACTTTTCTGGTAACACGTTCTACCTGGCTCTGTAGGGAAATCCATTGGTCATCTTGATAGATTACTCCAAAACTGTTCAAGGAAAATAATTTTCAAGAAAAATAATTTCAAAACTAAAAAATCATGTAAGAATATGAAACAAACGTGTCAAAGATTTCAACAACTCAATTAATGAGAGAACTAGTAAGATATTACATCTAGTTCAAACGGGAATCCAAGGGGAAAATACATTGAAAACACACCATACCGAAAAGAATTAACAGATAGATGCAAACTGGCAAAACTGGCCAATTATCCAGGCAATAATCAATTAGCATTGCACTTCAATGGATAAGAATTGTTTGCACTGCTGTTATTTCTTTAGAGCATACAGAGTTGCAAAATAGCTGTTAGGTAACGAAAAGTGAGATAATCCTGACCACTAGACAAGACATCTAGTAGCCTTTCTGGTTCATTTTAAAATCTTTCATAAGTTTCCCTACACAATCAGAGGTAAAGGTCCTTTTGAATTACAGATACAAATACACATAATTTACACGTGTTTGTGAATTCAGATCTATGCTTTTGTCACAGGTCCAGAGTCAACAAAGAAACCCAAAACTATCGCTGTAATATGATTTCCTCCTCTAAAAAAAGAGATTTCTCTTCTCACTCAAAAACAATTCCCAACATAGAGGAATAATATGAAGATTTGGGGCGATAATATGAACAAAGTGCACAAGGCTGCTCCTAATCATCTTTCTATGTGCAGTATTAAATGCGACATGTAAATTTCTCTATTAAATAAAGCAATTTCTTTGTGTAAGATTTGAATGTGAAATATTAAGAAATGATTCTTAAGGGGGAGATATTAATTTTACTTTCTTCTATCAGTAATACCTTCTGTTTACATGAGTGATATCATATCACTATAATATTAATTATAGGATTAATAATATTATACATATAATATTATATAAGTCCTGAATGTGTTATATATGAATGTTTTCCAATGTCCCATTTATTATGCTATTATTGATGATTACTAGCACAAGGTTCATAAATACTAAACTAATAAACTACATTCAAATATTTTAAAATATATAAAACTCAAGACTCCTTTACTATGATCCATCGGGCTATTTAAACTCAAATTGTTATGTATATGGATATTAAAAATTAGGTTTTATATGTTTATTGTACAATATCATCTTAATAAGTAATTATAACTTATGAAAGATTTATTGGTGAGGCCCCTGGTTGGCTCGGTCCAAAAGACATGCAACCCCTGGTCTCAGGGTGACGAGTTCTAATCGTATGTTGGGCATACAGCTTAAGAATAAGATTTTTTGGGTACAGGGATTAGAATTTACCTAGCAGGCTAATGGTTTCTACTAATATGCAGGTCTAATTTATGCAGTTTCTGGATTATAGGACTGAACCATTTAAACAAGCAAGATACTAAAACAGCCTTTTGTTCATGGTAATTAATTATCAGACTTCACTGGAACATTCAGGTTTCCATAAACCTAAAAATGATATTAATGAATCTTGTTACTCTCGAGGTTAATGGTCACAGAAATCTCTTTATGTTTAATGTAACATAGGCAAAGTTGTATGTATAATTTCCCCTGTTTAGGAGAAAATATTTTTTTAATCTTTATTTATTTTTGGGAGAGAGAAAGACAGAGTGCAAGTAGGGGAGAGGTAGAGAGAGAGAGGGAGATACAGAATCGGAAGCAGGCTCCAGGCTCTGAGCCATCAGCACAGAGCCTGACATGGGATCGTGACCTGAGCTGAAGTCGGAGGCTTAACAGGCTGAGCCACCCAGGTGCCCCAAGGAGAAAATATTTTACCTTCACAATCCATATATGTAAACAGGTATCCTTTTTGAGTCCAGTATATTTAGAGTTTTTTTGCTTTCTTATTTTTTAATTTGAGGGATGGTGGTGAAAGAAGGTATACTAGAAGAAATGTACATTTATTTACTCTGAATTTCCAGCCACTAAAACTTCCTTTGTTTAAAAAGGAAAGATTACTTCGCGGGGTGCCTGGGTGGCTCAGTTGGTTAAGCTGCTGACTCTAGATTTCGGCTCAGATCGTGATCTCACAGTTCATGAGTTCAAGCCCTACATGGGACTCCGGGCTTACAGCATGGAGCCTGCTTGGGATTCTGTTTCCCTCTCTCTGCCCCTCCCCCTTCTCAAAAAAAAATGTTAAATAAATAAATAAATAAATAAATAAATAAAAGGAAGGACTACTCTGAAAAAGCACTTCTGTGAATTTTGTAATTTGATTGCAGTTGTATTTTAAGAAATTAATCATAGCCTTCTTCAGGTATAACTAATAATTAAGGATTTAAATGTAAATAGAAACATAAGAAAATATGCATTGCCAGTATTCAATGGGGAATAATGCTGGTAGTAGTATTACAGATATGCTGTTTATACATAACTCACATACATAAGAACAACATCATGTTAGTTCTTGTTACAAGATATTTTTAGGTTTCTCTCTTTATGTCCATGTACACTTGACTTCCAGATTGTCTAAATATTCCTTCATTTTCCTCACTTTTTAAATGAAAAATAAGCCAGAAAATAAAAATTATTAATTATTAATTGCCTAGGAAGTTAGCATTCTAATGAAACTGATGAAAATTTGATATTGTGATGATTAAAAACAAAAACCTTCTCGTGCCAAGTAAATTCTTTCTTTTCGGCCCCTGGTCCACTCACCAATCACGGGAGACAAATCTCACACAGATTAACCACTGAAGTCCCCTTCCATGCATCCATTTAATAACGACAGTCCCTATTTTGCTCCCAGAAAGAAAACCAACTTTTTGTACGTTGAGGCCCTAGTGTGTACAGGTTCTCTTGGTAGCAAGAGAAGAGGGTTTATGGGAACCTATGTTGACATTGGGACAATTTAACACAAATACTAGTGTTATGGCCACTCTTTGCTCACATGGCTTCTAAAAACCCTAACAGATGAGACATTCTATGATACGGGGCTCAGTTTAAGGATGCATCAAAGCAGCTTCGTGGCCCTAGAAATTATCCAACTGACAATAGCCTTTGGCTGTTTACTTAACAAATGCACCCAAATGATTTTTTTAGTAAGAAATTGAATCGGTATGGGGGAAATGGATCTTCATTTTAAATCTGTATTCCAAAATACACCAAATCTGTACTGGTGCAGCCTTTTAACAAAGACAGCACAGTGGTCTTTTTCCCTCTTCTCTAGAGGAGGAGTGATTTCATTGTTTTCTGAAGTTACATATTAATTCCAGTAATTTACACCTCAACTCTGCGCCAGACACTGGGCTGGACACTGGTAAATGAATCATTAAGAGGTGATTTCCCTTGTGGCACTCACCATCAATCTATTCAAGCAGCTACACAAAAACACAAGTAATCAAACAAATAGACATATACTGCAAATTGTGGTGAAACTTTGAGGAAATATGATATGTATGTATATACATATGTGTATACATATATATATATATATATGAGGAAATATGTATAAGTTGATAAATCTCTTAACTGAAGGGACTCATTTCAGAAGATTATAATCATCATTCACTACTAAATGCCCGTTAGCTATAGAGAATGTGAAAGAAAGATAAACTTTGTGTTCCTTTACTTTTTAATGGTAATTCTAGGATAGGGACAAGAAGGCGGCTATAGCTAGTTCAAAATAACTTTTAAAATAAGATTGTAAGTGGGTTATTTGAAGATTTATCTGTTTAGATACATAGACAAAGTAGAGAAGGGGAGGGGAGGGAGGGAGGAAAGAAGGAAGGGAGAGAAGGAAAGATAGAGGAAGAGTGGAAATTTCAGAGATTGCTACAAGACTGTCTTCATCCCATCTTATCTCCTCCTTCCCCTATTTATCGATTCAAGGTAACACTTAAATTTTACTACACATGTACACACACGTGATTTCCTAAGGCATATAATTTGGTCTTGTAAAATTGTATTTTATTTTTTTAAGTTTTTATTTAAATTCCGTTAGTCAACATACAGTATAATGTTAGTTTCAGGTGTACAATATAGTGATTCAACACTTCCATACAACACCTGGTGCTCATCACAACACGTGCACTCCTTAATCCCCATCACCTATTTAACCCATCCCCCCAGTCACCTCCCTTCTGATAACCACGTTTGTTCTTCATAGTTAAGAGTCTGTTTCTTGGTTTGCACCCTACCTTTTTCTTCCCCTTATGTTCATTTATTTTGCTTCTTAAATTCCACACATGAGTGAAACCATATGGTATTTGTCTTTTTCTGACTGATTTATTTTGCTTAGCATAACACTCTCCAGCTCCATCCATGTCATTACAAATGGCAAGATTTCATTCTTTTTTATGGCTGAATAATATCCCATTGTACATATCTTTGTAGGCAACTTTCTGGTTTCACATTATGTGAGATATATCCATGTTTATCCACATAGATCTACTGCATTCATTTTAACGGTTATTGGGTACTCCACAGCATATACACCCGAGTTGTGTATCCATTTTGCTTTGCTGGACAGTTTTGGTGTTTACCTATTTTTGCTATTACACAGAGTACTTGGTAAACATCCCTACTTTTGTCTTCTTGTGTGCAAATGAGTAGACATCTAAAAGTAGAATGGTGGGGTCCAACTAAACTTTCCAGAATTTAACTCTTTAACATTGTACTTACAATAAAATTAATAAGAAAGAAAGCTTATTTTATTTTATAGCTTCATTTTGGGAATTTATGCTGATAAAAGCACAGGGACAAAAATAATATTATTATTTTATTTATTATATTTTATGATTGCAATATCTGGAATCCTTCATCATTAACTTAGAAACACAAAATCCTCTTTCTATTTTTGTCTTTTAGAATATACGATCGCTTCTCAATTAGCTTAATTTGTTTTTCAAGTTTTTATTTAAATTTCAGTTAGTTAATAAATGGTGTAATATTAGTTTCAGGTATAGAATTGAGTGATTCAACACTTCCATGCAACACCCAGTGCTCATCACCAGTGCCTTCCTTCATCTCCATCACCCATTTAACTCATACCCACCTCACGCACCTCCCCTCTGGTAACCATCAGTTTGTTCTCCATAATTTAGAGTCCATTTCTTGATTTTTCTCCCTTTTGTTTCTCCCACTATGTTCATTGGACATGGATAGAGGTAGAGAGTACTATGCTAAGTGAAATAAGCCAGTCAAAGAAAGACAAATACCATATGATTTCACTCATATGTGGAATTTAAGAATCAGTTAGCTTAATTTTCATGGTGCTCATCATAAACCAACAGAAGCAACACAGCTTTATATTAGATTTTTATTTCTATAATTTATACCTCCCCCTTAAAAAATGTTCATAGTAAAACCATAAAAATACGTGTCAACAAAGACATTAAGTTCAACACACATCTAGTTAATTGAACAAGATAGTAGTGAAGTCACTCTATAAGGAAATTGTTCACTCCTGCCTGATATTTGGTAGAATTCTATTATTTATAATCATAAATTTCTATATCACTAATGATTTTAGTTTCTAAAGAAAAAATGTATCCAAAAACATCTTTAAAGAAATATAAAAAGATTTTACTGTGCTAGTAATCAAAGATTTAAAATAAATTTAAAGTACCATTTTTTATCTGTTAACAAAAATACAATATCCATTTGAGCATCAGTATAGGGAAACTGATACTTGTTTTCATTACAACTAAGGACAATTCTTTTTTTTTTAATTTTTTTAATGTTTTTTTTTATTTATTACTGAGATACAGAGAGAGACAGAGCACGAGCATGGGAAGGGCAGAGATGGGGAGACATAGAATCAGAAGCAGGCTCGTGGCTGTCAGCACAGAGCCCGACGCCGGGCTCGAACTCACTAATCGCGAGATCGTGACCTGAGCCGGAGTCGGATGCTTAACCGACTGAGCCACCCAGGCGCCCCAGGACAATTCTTTAAAAAAGCATTTTGGCCGTATATATTGTGAGAAGCCATAAAAAATGTCATATCTTTGGACAGAGTAATCCTACTTATTGTGACTCTATCCCAAAGGAATAATTCAAAATATGGAAAAGCCATATATTCATTTAAGTGTTTATTTTAGCTTTATTTTAAACTCATAAAATTGAAAACCACCTAAATGTCCAACAGAAAGTATATTGTTTCCTAGTGAAAAATTTGCAATCCTGGTGCCAACGAGGAAAATGTTTGTGGTATTAAGATTGAAGGGAAGAAGAGAGAATTCTAAACGTGGTTTTGCAAGTATGCAAAAAGCCCAAAGACATTGGAAGAGAGGGGATGAAATTAAATATACCATAATGTTTATAGCTGTCATGGTAAAAGTAAGAGTTCCCCACTAATTTCAGAATATGTTAGAAAATGTATTATGTATTTAGAAAGGAAAAGAATGGTGTCCCAAGCACTGCTTTTCTTTGAGATAGGGAGCTGGACAGTTTGCACAACTTGTACTCCTGTCTACATTCATTTTGGGTTTTGCTTTGTTTTGTATTTTTCCCAACAGAAAGCCTTGTCCTAGGACACTGCAGTATTTTAGTGCTTTATCACTCCTGCACCTTCTTTTACTCCATCAGGAGCCCCATTTCAAGCTTACTCTGATTACCTTTCAGAAAATGTGTGAGCTCTTTGTTTTGGGAGAAATCATCACGCAGCAAAGCAACAGAGCAGATGTGCAAATAAGTCAAAAACTAATAATTTTGAAAGAAGATCTGTAACTTTGCTTTACCTCCTAATTCTGTCTGACTCCTTGTTTAACTCACCTTCACATACTGATTACCAAGTCATGGCATTCCAGTCACAGTAAATATCTGATTTGACTTTGACTTCAATTTTTAAGTCCCTTCTCATTGTTTAAGGGCTAGTTATCGTCTTAATTCTTCACAATTTGTCCACCGCAGAAATTCCTGATGATTAAAACGATAATAAAAATGCTGACTTGGAGGAGGTAGCCATGTTTTTTCAGCTCCTTTATCTCAGATCATTGTTATTGGAAATATTAAATATAATAGAAATGTCAAAGATGCTCTTACACTTCACAGCTATATGAATATGGCGATATAACTGGACAAAATAGTCTGACTTAAACTCAGCCAGATACCTAAGGTAAAAGATGACTGAGGTTGCCATAGGATCCTTGGCAAGGGTCTATTAATTACTATTGCCCTATTGTTACTTTTTTTTTTGGCACCCCTGCCCCAGGACTTTCTGATTTATGAACATCTTTTATATTCACAAAGTGGTTCATGAATCACCCCGGCCTGACAGAAATGAATAAAAATGAGCCCATTTATACAACATTTGGTATGTAACTAATTACCTAAAAACAACTGCTTGAGATTGCACCGAGAAGAGTGTCATTAACATTCAGCAGTAAAAGTGCAAAACAAAGGGAGAAAAGAAAGCAGAAACCTGGAATCAAAAAATAAGAAGTAAAAATGTAAGAGTAGCAATGAGAATGCTATTTATTTTGTGTGGATTTTTTTTTAATGTAACCGAAGAGTACCTAATGATGCCATCCAAGAAGAATGGTTAAGTATAACAAGATATCTGCATTTCAAAATCTTGAATATCCATTGAAACTGTGTTCCTGAAAACTCTAAATGCATTATGAAAATTCTTACCTTTAAAGTTAACCAAAAAACAGCAAGTGAAAATTTTAAATACAGTGTCATTTCACTTTGCTAAACAATATACTTAGAAGAAAGGAAATTAACAAGATCGTGGTAATGAGATTGTGTCATTTGTATTCTTTTATCTGTAATTTTCTATATTTGCCAGATGTTTTGGTATGACCACACATTAATCATACGATGTATCTGTATCAGTAAACATGGATGTATTTATTTATTTATTTATTTGGAAGCACATAGTTTAAAAGTAATAGCTAGAGTTAATTGAGTGACTGCTGTGTACCAATCACTGAACTTGTATATGCATATTATAACCCTCTTCTCTTTCCTTGTTCCACACCACGTTCACTTCCATAACACCTCCATTCTTGGAACATCACAAACCCAGGTTAAGGCATCCTTTGTCCAAATGGCCACAAACAAAATAAGCGTAGGATTGAACTCTATTCCTTCTGAATGATTTTCATGCCTTCTTGATAATATAAACATTTCTCTGATGCAAGATATTTGGATTTCTAGAAAAATGGCAAAGATGCTTCTCCCAAATGAGAAGAAGCATATCATACGCGGCTATTTTGTGAAACCAGTGGAAAGTGGCTCTATCTTCTATCTTCTAAGACCTGACAGTATACTAAAAACAACCTTCCAAAAATCAAAACAATCATGACAGCATTAAAGTGTAGCTGGAATTTTTTTAAATTTTTTTAATGTTTATTTATTTTTGAGAGACAGAAACAAAGTGTGAATGGGGGAGGAGCAGAGAGAGAGTGGGAGACACAGAATCCAAAGCAGGCTCTAGGCTCTGAGCCGTCAGCCCAGAGCCCGATGTGGGGCTCGAACACCCGTATAGTGAGATCATGATATGAGCCGAAGTCAGTTGCCCGACCGACTGAGCCACTCAGGTGCCTCCGGATATTTTTAACTGCTACAGCCTCAATGCTCACAGGATTGCCTGATTCCTGATGCATCTTCTTTCATTTTTGTATTCATTATTGATTGGGTAAAGTACGTCTTGAATTACTGATAATTAAATGAACACTGCATATATATGGTAAGGTCAGATCTTAATTTTTTTTACACTTATTTTACTGCCTATAGGGGAAATAAGTAATTCCTACACTGAACCAGTAGTTCTCTGCTTAGACTTATCTGTCCTGAGTATAGTAACTGAAGAGAAAATAAACCTCGGTCTTAAGTCTGGCATATCTGAATGTGAATCCCAGTGTTACCCTTTAGATCATGTAGACTTGGAAACATTTCTTAACCCCATCAGGTATCAGTTTCTATATCTTTGAAAATAGCATAAAAATGATATCAACATAATAAAGCAATTGTAAATAATAAATTAAATAATGCATGTGTTGTAATCAGAATAATGGCTTTCCAAAGATGTCCATGTCCTAATTCTCAGAACCTGTGAATCTGTTACCTTATGTGTCAAGGAGACTTTGCTGGCGTGATAAATTTAAAGGTTTGAGATGAGATTATTCTGGATTTTCTGGATGGGCACAGTGTAATCGATCACAAGGGTTCTAATGAAAGGAAGGCAGGAGATTTAGAGGGTGAGGGGATGTGAAGATAGAAGCAGATGTCAGAATGATGGTCTTCGAAGATGGAGGAAGGTGTCATCAGCCAAGGAATGTAAGCAGCCTCTAGCAGCTGTAAAGGACAAAAATATGGTTCCCCTCTAGAGCTGCTAAAAGGAACACAGTTTTGTTGAAATCTTGATTTTAGGACTTTTGACCTCCAGAACTGTAAGAGAATAAATTTGTTCTTGTTTAAGCCACTAAATGTTTGGTAACTAGGAAATAAGAGAGTAGTGCATCAGAAACTAATACAGTCTGCGTGATGCTTAGCATAGTGTCCATCATATGAAATTCCAGCTTAATAGTAGCTAAGATCAGTCTTCCCCTCGAGATCTAGGTAAGACTACCTTAACTCCACAATCTATTATTTGTGGGAGTCCAGTGCCTTCCCAGAATTGCTGAAGCTTCCCAAAGGGCTTACATGATTTGAGCATCTAGAGCTTGGAATCTTGGCTTTCGCTGAATTGGTTCAATTTATAGAGTATCTATGAATGCCGTCAAGGTATGGAATTCAGCCTCTTTCCAAGAATAAAAATAAAACATTTACATAAGGCTTTACTGTGTTTATGTGTGTGTGTGTGTTGGTATTGGTTTAGGTAAATAGGGAAAATTTATCACAGTGATGCAAAAATGTTTTAATTGATATTAAATACAACTATTTTTTAAAATTTTGCTACTCCATCATTTTCCTTCCCCATGCCTAAATTACTCTTAAATCTCACATAACAGTTCATCTCCTTTTATTTTCTTATCATTCACATCTCGCACCCTCAGAATTTTGTTTTCAAATACCAAGCCATTTTCCTAAACATAGTAGTTCCACCTAAAACAAAACTTGGTGCCAACTATGAAGATAATACGTATTCTTTTCACCACTTAGTTAAGGAAACAAATCTATGTACTCCTTGGTCATGACTCAGGCTAGCCACCCATCTTCTCTCATCGTTTCTTCGGGTGATATACCTAACATGGATTAAGGTGCAACCCAGAGACCACAAAGGCTATCCTCAAATGAGCTTCACTAAGTGATACTGATATCAACCTTAGGGCTGCTATTCATCACCACCAGTCTCACCAATCTTAAGGCCGTTTTTTTTGTTTTTTTGTTTGTTTTTTGTTTTGGGGTTTTTGTTTGTTTGTTTTTAAGAAAGAAAGAGAGAGGGTGTGTGAGTAGGGGAAGGGCAGAAAGAGAAAGAGCCCAGTCAGAGCCTGATGCAGGGCTCAATCCCAAGACGCTGGAATCATGACCTGAGCCGAAATCAAGAGTCTGACGCTCAATCCACTGAGCCATCTAGGTGCCCCGAAGGCTGTCATTTCACTTTAGCATTTTCAGGCTGCCTTTTTCCTCTCTTGCCTCATTTTTTTTTTTCCACGTAAATTCTATTAAATACAATTTTGTTCTATGGAGATCACATTTAAAACTTGGAAGCTCATCCCTATAGAACTGATGATTATAGGAAAATCTCAATCGTATGTACATAATTTGTTCAGCGATTTGAGTCCACATTGTTATTTGCAAAAGTGCCCTCTCCGTCTGTGTGTGTGTGTGTGTGTGTGTGTGTGTGTGTGTGTGTCTGTGTGTGTGATTGGTTTGGTTTTTAATCTATTTAGAGGCCAGGACTTACTGGGTTGTGTTTTGTCAGCAATGAGAGTCATACAGCTCTTAGATATCAAATATACATGATTTGCAATTACGGAGACTCTTAAGGTCAGTGACCATGCAGCATACACTTTAATAAACGAATACTACAGCAACATGATTTCCACTCACTCTGAAGTCTCGTGGGACCATAGTTTAATATAGCCTATTATAGTGTTCTGACCTAACCTTCAAAATGTCAATAAATTGGATTATAATGTAAGCCACTCTAAATGTCTTTGAAAAACGACAGATGAACGTTAAGCTATCATGAATCTGTACCTCTAGGAAGTCTGTGTTCAGAAAAAACAGTTAATGCTTTTACATTTAGCGGGTACTAGTCTATGGTACTTTCATTTGCTATTGACAAATAATAATATTTTCACACACTCAGAATGAATGACCTGGGTGTTAAAAGTGAAAAACAAAATTCAAAAAACACTTCAGTGTTGAAGCCCTCAACCCATCCAGTTTTGCAATCTTTGGCACTTTGGATGTCATAGAAGATTTAGACTATCAGGGGACTTCAGCCACAGTGTGAGTACATTTCCGGGTGGATGTGTTAATCAGTTGTGGAGGTGACTAACCACTACTGAGCAAAGTGAACAAATGGAAACACAGGGAGCAGTCATTCTTAGAGACACTCATTGCTGCTTTGCACCCAGAAGACAGAACGGCTGAACAGAACTCTGCCTGGGGACATCTCTCTTTTTATTGATGATCCTGGGAATTCTTGCTCAGCAATTTTTTCATACAAAGGGCTAAGGGCACTCGGCTCCCTTAGCTATAAGTATTACAAAATCTGGAAATGCCAAACCCTTAAATTAGCGGAGACCGACACTCAGTTGCATCATTTCTACAGGCCACAACATAAACTTATGAGTAAATGCTTGCATAGAGGTCCCTGTCTGAGCCTCAACAATTCCTCCTTTCTTAGATAAGAGACCCTTGCGAGTCCCTGGTGACAATATTTGTATGAGTACAACTTTCCTTCCTGCTCTTGTAAAATAATTTTGGGAGATTTGGCACCTAATCCAAGTTGAGCCAATGAAGTCCTCTTGAGAATTTGAAATTTGGAACAGAGAGATCCAAGAAGGAAGTTATTTCACTAATGTCAGTCTTCCTCAGAGAATGTCAGGCACTTTTCACAGCTCGGGTTCCGAGAGCTGCCTTGATTCTTTCCCTTTCTGAGTTGTGATTATGTGACTCTGCGTGGTTTCATAATGGTACTTGAGGCAAAAGTAGACTGGTCCAGGTGATGCTAGTTGAAAAATCACCAGGTCATGGCCAAGCTTCTGATGGGATATATAGTTTCCCAAGGTGATTATCAATTAGATTATATCTGTAGCTTGCTAAATGAATTGACATACTAAATAGCAACAATAAATGCAGTTATGCTTTACAAGGATTTTTTTTTAACACTCACAATTCTAGAACCCAGACATACGAAACATTTTCTAATTGTTTATAGATAGCACTTTGTTGGTTTTTCAAATGGCTTTGTAAAAATTCCAGAGTGTCACAACATGTGAGTCAGTGGTTCAGCATAGCTTTCAATGCATGTCCTTACTCAGGTATGATGTGGTCTGCTTACTAGATGACACATGTCTGAAAATGAGGTCAATTAAGTGAGATATGCTGACCAACAGGGCTCAGATGATGCTCTCAAGTCCCTAAGATTTCAACAGTTCTACAAATATTTGATTTTAATTTGATTTTTAAATATTATAATTATTTTAAACTATAAGCATGCATATCGTAATGTGTCTTATGCCACATTTTAATGCATTCAACACCATCGTAGTATTAGCTTTTGCTGCCAGATTAACTTATGCAGAGCGTGAAGCACCAAATAAAGCTTCCCTTTAATCCATCATGAAACACCTACTAGAGTCCATCCACCTAGCGGTGAATCTGAACCATTCGCAAAGATGTGGTTGCTTATAGAGGAGGTTACTTGATCACCTGGGGGTGATCCCCTTGCCAATTCAAGGTAGCCCATGGCCAGTCATGTACGACTTTAGAAGCAAGTGTTCACTTACTTATTAGGATTTTTTGATATTATACAAGTAAAATACAACACAAAAATAATTGATGCTGAGAGATTTAAGACCATAATTCTAATATAAACCCTACAGTCAAATTTCTGTGCTCATTAAAATAGATGTCAACATGTAAATTTATAAGATAATTTCATTTTAACAAAATATGTATCGCTTTCACTTGTATTTTACATGCTGAATTTCCCTAGATTTCATTTTATTAAAGATATCCTCAGATGAAAAATGTTTGAAAACCACCATTGTGGCAGGGTCACTCAACCTTGGCATTATTGATGTTTGGGAACAGGTAATTCTTTACTGGTGGCCGGTATCCTGGGTGTTATAAGGTGTTTAGCAGCATCCCTGGCCTCCACCCACTAGATAATGGTATCAAGCCTCTACCCCCAGCCCGGCGATCAAAAATATCTCCAGATATATCTCCTGCGTGGAAAAGTTACCTCTGGTTGAGAATTACCAGAGAAGTCATAAGATCAGAGGGTTGGCCGCACTAGTAATTTCTAGGGAATGTTCACATCCTCCTGAATTTTTAATTCATAAGCAGCTGTTAAACAAGAAATATAGTAAAGCAGATAGGTAATTTTTAAAGCATTTTAAAATATTCATTGTGCTGCCTTATAGAGGGCATTTGAGATACTACGCAGGCCATAAAAACAATGTTGTGGAATTATCTTTTCAGGCAACAAAAGATCTTCACGATATATTATTAAGTGAAAAAATGAATTCATATGCTAATGGGAGTGGAGAGTAATAATGAATCTAGTAAAATCCTTTCATGTGCTAAATTCTGGAATACAACTTGTCTTCATTTTTTTGTAAAATACTTTGAAGAAATTTTTAAAATTGAACTTTAAAATTCTTTTGCTCTTGCCTAATGCTCAAATACACCTGATTAAACTGACCAACTTCCTATCTAAGAAAGGCTTCAAGGGGAACATGCAAATGTTCACCTCGATAAACTTTCATTTTTCATAAGGAAAACCAAAGAGAAATTGGAAACGGTTAGTATTTCTCCTAATGTTTTTAAGAAGCAGATTCTGTTAGGTTAACACAAATGGCCAAAACAATAACTCATCTTAGCAGCCACAAAAACACATAGGTTTGAGAAATACTTCGTCAAATTTAAACACACTGTTGATGGGAGTGTAAGTTGGCATAACCTCTATGAAGACCAAGGTGGCAAAATTTCAAATGTACATACCATTCTTTCTAACAACTCCCTTTCTAGAAATAACCAACCCATATAGTCAGACATAGTAGAGTATACCAGTATATTCAGAGCAGCTTCATTTGTAAAAGTAAAAAAATAGAAAACGATGTAAATGCCCACCAAAGTGCTATTGGAAAAATAAAGTATGATATTTCCATATACTGAAACTATTGTAGTAAATTGTTTTTAAGACAGCTTAGTGTTTACTCACATGGCACCAAATCCAAGATACACTGTTAATGAAAACAAGCAAGGTTCAGAACAAGAGATGTGGTAGGATGCTATCGAAGAAGTTTCCCCCAGAGAAGACATACCTGCGGAGTATTTATGGAAAATATGCAGTGCTCTTGTGGATTAAGCTAGAAAGGAAACATTACTAAATTGGAAACTTTTGAATTCTTTAAAATATGATTGTACATTACTTTATATAGAAGGATTATGCCATTTTTTTTTAAGAAAAGTACTTTGTCAATTACAAAGTGATAACAAATGATTGTAAACATGGACTAGCGAAAGGAATTTAAGGTTCCGTCACACCCAACATTCTAGGACACTTTACAGGCAAAAGAAAACGGAGGGATAATGGAAATCCCAGTAGGATGTCTAAAGTCAAGGTCCTGGGATTTGGATAAACAGATAGGATCAATGGAGAATAGAAACTGGTAAATACTGTCTGAATACCAATCCTAGGGTAGTGTTTCTTTCCTGGTTATATGCTACATCCTGAGTATAGGTAGAAGAGGGTCTCAGATGAATCCAACAAATCTTTCTAATAGTGAGGAATGTGAGGACCCAATTGTCATGGAAGGTGGGTTTTATTGTTCTTGTCATTTTTTTTGTTGTTTTGTTATTAGTCTATAGCAGGAGAGGGTGATAGGTTTTGGTGCGTAATGTTGAACTCCTCCCATCAGAAGGCCAGACTCACTATAGATACTGTCACGGACATTGCTCGATGCTAGAAAGTACAGGAAGGGCCACGGGATAATAACAGCTGTAAAATGACCATCATTTGTGAAGCACTCACTAACTACGAGGCACCAGGCTAGGAGCTTTACACACATCATCTCTCTTAATCCTCAGCCATCCTTTGCAGGAGGTGTTTTGATTGAAGAGGGACCCAGGCTTGTGGAGATAAATAAAACTGGACCAAACTCACACAGCCAGTGAGCGTCAAAGAAAGAACTTGAACTTAATCTGCTCACCTTCAAAGATTTTAATCACAAAATTTTGATGCCAACTAGTAAACATGAGTTGGGGCTGGGAAGCCTGGAAATGAAAGTCATCGTCTTTATGATGCTATCTTTTCTCTCTCTCATCCTGACAGGATCACAACCACAGCTGCATGTATGATGGATCTCCGAAGATACCCTCTGGATGAGCAAAACTGCACTCTGGAGATTGAAAGTTGTGAGTTACTTGCACAGGGGAATGAGAAAGAGGGATGTTTGCTTGACCCGATTAAATCCAACCTTGCACTGAGTAATTGGTACTGGGATACTTTGAGCTACACTTTCCTGCCAACTTTTCAAGAGATTCACAGTCTAGTGACATTTTCCCTCATATTGGTGACTCAAGGGTCATTTCAATGCAGTTATACTTTTGAACCAGTAGAGAAAGTCCACTTATTTTGACTGGAGAATTTATGAACTCATGCTTTCTCCGTAGGGTAGAGTTTCTCCCAAGGTCGTCTAATCCCCAGGCTGCATTGATAAGAGAAGGAAAACATTTTATTATGAAAAGGCTTTGTGAGATTATTTTTGACCCTATAGTCTGTGCACATGAACGACGGTAAATTGTTGTCTTTTTGAACAACACTAGGTTAGAGTCTTGGGTACATTTGGCTTTCTTCATGGGAAGAACAGGATGATAGTATTTATGAGGCTCGTGCTTTGGGTCAAAGAGTTGATATTTTTCAAGTCTAGTAACTGATTTTTGTTTGTCTTTTTGGGTTGTGTTTCATTGATTGCTTTCTTGACAATGAGAATATCTTAGTCACTAATATATCTGCTTGACTCTGTTTCATTGTTTCTCAGCCATCAACAGGCAGGCAGTTGAGCCTATTGTGAATACCAGGCCTAGGTGATTTTCTGGTTTTTAGAGGCATGGAAAGATGCAGTAAATAATTCAGAATGTTATAGAACTGCTTGTTGTAATATGTGAAATAGAAAGCTACTTATTTAAATAACCTAAAATACTCCCAGATCTAAACATCAAATGCCAAAGGAAAATTCCAGATGACCCTATAGTATTATTAAAGAATAAATGTATTCACAAGTGTCTGATTATTAAGCAATTACATTTTCTAGTTTTACCGTATACAGGCTTGGAAATAAATAAAGATGCTTATGTAGATATAGCTATATATTTAGACATGCACATTGATCTACTACCACTAGAACCTGGAATAAACAAGAACATTCATGAGTTATTCCTTAGTTAATATTCTAGTTTTAAAACACAATGTATAAATAAGTTAGTTGAAGAATGTTAATATATGAAAGTATTCAGGATGACTTTCAGTTTAAATGCCAATGACAACCAATATTAAACCATAAAAATGAAATACAAACCCAACTGTTTATTAATGGCAAATGATGTTTTATAAATAAGGCTAAACTTTAGCTCAGCAAGTAAACTGTAGCTTTTAGAACTGGTATGGAAAGAGAAGGATAAATTGCTCACTCATATCGGTTGGCTTTTACCCTTGACCTGTCTTCCATGGATTCTACTGATTTGTTATCTTTGCTTCTGTGCTGGCATTAAGGTATGACAATCTCTTAAAATTACAAGATCTTCTGGTTTACACCATTCATTTAAAGAAGCAATGAATTTTGACAAGTACTTGAATCGTTTCTGTGTTATAAATTACAAGTCCTGAAATTAGCAGCATTTTCTCACAAAATGTATATTATAACTCATATCAAGTTTTTCTGTTATCATAGGTTTATACTCTTCTTTAAGCAGAGATCTTCTTTGTTCATATTTAGAAAATATGTGACTTTAGGTCCATTTATCGTATTGTATAATCATATACAAACAAAAATTGTATATGAAGTAGAAATTAAACATAACTTTTGTGGGGCAGGGATGGGGGAAGCCCAAGCATTCTGATAGTCCAAAGTTATCATAAAATATGATATCAGGCAATAGGTGGTAACCCAAGCATATCGTAAACATTGAGGCACTTCAGTAAAATACAACCAACTGTTTGGACAGATGGAAGGCATGGTAGCGAGGACCCTAAAATCAGCTAATATGTATGAATGCAGAAAGACGGTAGCCATCATCAAAGTGATCCAGTATCAGTTCACAGAAATCTAGTCCCTAAAGATATTTACCTAAAGCAAAGCAAAAACCCAAACCTGGAGAATTTGTGCAATGAGGAGCCCATGAAGGCAGGAACTTGGGAGAAAGGGGGGCAGTGGGATGGAACTGTCTTCTACTCACCAAACAACACCTCTGTAACTTAAGTATTACTAATAACATTTGAGAATATGTATCTGAGGCTCAGAAAAGTAAAATAATTAACCCAGAACTACAGGTAAGGATAGCAATAAAGAGAGGATTCAAACCCAAGTAATGTACTTTCCTTCACAGAATCCTCCAATCCATAGGTGAGCAAGAAAGCAAAGAACATCAGTCATTAGGGGTGAAGCACCTAACAAAAAATTAAAGAAAAAACAGGGGTGCCTGGGTGACATGGTCGGTAGAGTGCCCAACTGTTAACTTCCGTTCAGGTCACAATCCCAGGGTTGTGGGATCGAGCCCCGCTTTTGCTCCACACTGAACATGGAGCTCGGTTCTGATTCTATCTCTCCCTTTGCCCCTCTCCCCATCTCATAAGCACACTCTCTTTCTCTCTCTGGAGTAAAAAAAAAAAAAGTGTACCACCAATTGGAATCACTCTCAACACCAACTGGAATCACTCTCAGTTGGGTTAAGATTGCTGAGTCGACCAAAAACTGGTTTGTATTTCCTAAAATTATCCCTGATAAAGGTTACAAAAGATCTCAGAAGCTGAAGCAAAATTTTGCATTTAGGTCAAAGATCAAATGATTACAACTGTGGAGAGAGAGGGTAGTCTTGTGGGTGCAGGAAACTGAGTAGTCCTTGAGTCCACTGACGTTAACCTAAAAAACATTAAAAGACTCAAATGACAACATTGCTTAGCTTAATATTTTACTTAAAGTGTGTCACTTTTTAACAAGAGATTAACCAATGTAAGGAGCTTTTAAATCTTTAGAGTAAAAACTTCAAGTAACTAAGTAACATATGGCAATAATATGGAGTTTGAATGAGCTTTGCTTGTTCTTGCCTAAGTACATAATCGATGTATTGCTAAGTATCAATAAATACTGAATCTGTCAGTCATCTAGTTTTTAACTCTTCATGAAGAGACATGTGTTGCATTATTTGCTGAAACAGCTCTCCCTGAACTGATAATTTATGAAGACTATAACTGGGCTTTAAAGTGATTATAAATGAGAAGCTCCAGTATTATTTGGGAGATGAGAATGATAGAGATTCTGCCAAGGTAATATTGCACCAATCACACTTTCGTGACCAACAGAGTAGAAACTTTACCTACCTTACAAAATTTACTGGCTTATGTACTCTCCCATCACAATCCCAAGGATGGGGTAATGTTTTCCTTGATAACGTCCTTTGAGACGAATTAAAGATGTTTTGCTTTATTTTAATGTTATCTAGTCAAGTAAAATTGGAAAGACCATAAAGCCTTGTTAAATTGAAAATTTACTTGAACTTGAAGCACATTAATAGCTTCTTGGCCCTGGGATGCTATAAAATGAGTTAATGGCACATAGAAAATTCAATCAAGGAGTTTAGTCTTAACAGCATTTGGAATTTGAAATCAATAAAGCTATCATTTGAAGGTTTGATAGTCACAAGCTTCATGGAGATACAGAAAAGGCTTGGGATAAGAATCATGGGGGATTCAGGTGTCTTTTCCCATTCCCAGAAGAAACAATTGAGGAAACTCTCCATCCTAATCTTATGCTCTAACTATCAGCAGATGGTGTCACTCTCACTATACCCCAAAAAGTAGAAGTCATTTCGGCCTGAAGTCTCTGAGTGGTCTGATCATTATGTCTTCATCATTCTAACTTAGCCCCCTGTATTTCAAAGGAATAGGTGCGTCTATTCCTTGACTACACTGACCTGCCCTCAGTGTTCAGGATTCCATCACTTACTCCTCTAATTGATTTTCTCAAGTTCACACACTCCTCTACCCCCAATCTCCTAGCTCCTCAATCTCACTGAGTCTGCTACCTCCCTTCACAGCCTAATGCTGACAACTCCGGGCCTGGAGCCTGCTTCAGATTCTGTCTCCCCTGCTCACACTCTGTCTCTCTGTCAAAAGTAAATAAACATTAAAAAAAAAAAAAACTAGCTGAAAACTCTTCTTATCATAAACATCTCTACTTTATGCCCACATCTCTGCTTAAGCTTTTCCTAATCCTCTCTCTGCTTTTTCTACAAACTGCTTGAAGGATTGATTTACACTTCTTGTCTATTGTCTCAACTTCTTAACCTACTGTAATCTGGCTACCCAATTCTCACCTCCACTGACAATGTTTTCAGAAAGTTTACAATCTCTTTATGTACTATCTTTATTCCAAAGATCTCCAAATTTATAACTCCAGCTCGGATCTCTTCGAAGACCCAGATTGATACATAGCACTATTCTTGGCATGTCTATTTTGGTGTTGCAAAGACATATTATATTTAATTTTCTCAAAACTTAACTATCAATTTTTCTCTCCCAAATGAGTTTCCTTTCTATTCTCCTTAATCTCACTATCTACCCACCATCCTAGGATTAATTATTGACATCTCCCTCACACTTCTCCTATTCAATCTATTTTCAAGTACCATCCATTCTACTTGTAAGGTATTTATCAAGCTCTCCCACTTCCCTTCAGCCCTACTGCCATCCAACCACCATTACTTCTTACCTAAATCATTGTAGCCATGTTTCTATTGGTCGTCTTGCTTCCACTCTTGACTCTCTCCAGCCTATTCTACACCCAATAGCCAGAGTGATCTTTGCATGATGTAAATCGAATCATATTACTTCTATGCTTTAAAAATATTCTGGTGCACCTGAGTGGCTCAGTTGCTTAAGCGTTCAACTTTGGTTCATGCCACGGGTCAGCCGCAGCACTCTCAGGTGTCCCCGGAGAATGAATGGTGTTGGCCCGATGAATGACTCAAGAGAGCTGAGTGGCTTCTGGAACCAGGCAGGCATCTCTGCCCTGCTGATCTCAGTATCTTTATTTAATGGCAGTAAATGACATTACATAGTTTGATATCTTTAGCAACAATGTGTTTTGATCAGCAAAGGGCAATTTCCTCAGTCTTGCATGTTGTTTTTCATCATTCTTTTTAAGACCATAAAGAAAACAATTCTTATCTTACCTATTTTGTGATTCTGCTCCTCAGCTAATTAACATATACTGTTTTTGAAGTAGGATTAGGTAAATTTATGGCAGGGGGAGAAAAACAGGATGTTTACAAAGAAAGCAGGTTGTAGGGTTGTTATTGTAAGTTTCAGTAAACAGAGGATGCATACATTATCACCTTCATACCTATGTTAACCATCTATAGAAAGGTTAGGAGTCATTCTGTCTGGCTTCCTAAACTACAATGGTGGAAGTGTAACTCACCTTGCAAAGACATAATTCCTAATGCTTGTCTAAGTTCCTTTGCTTATGAATGAGTGAATTTACATAATAGGGGCCTGATGTTTACATAAGCTACAGTAATATTTAGCCAACTCATAACTACTATTCTGTATGGTCAATTTGTGTAACCTATCCCCAAGAGGCAACTTCGAGGTTACTTCTGGCCAGGTTACTCTCATTCAGATGTAATCCATCAAAGCATCACACTCCAGGTCCTCTTTTTTATTTAAATGCATAAAACAAAAGAGCATTACATCCCTTGAGGCCCAGGAGAGCAGTTCAAGAAACCCAGGCCTGAAAGGTTATTTTTAGGAGATAGTTGGCAGGAGACTTTGCAATGTCTGCCTTTTCTACACAGGGAGATGTCTCAACCTGTGAGCGCATGATGGCTCCCAACAGGTTCAGGTCATGATCTCACGGCTTATGGGTTCAAGCCCTGCATTGGGCTCTGTGCTGACAGCTCAGAGCCTAGAGCCTGCTTTGATTGATTCTGTGTTTCCCTCTCTCTCCCCTTCCCCCTCTTTGTGCACTTTCTCCCTCTCTCTCTCTTTCTCTCTCTCTCTCTCTCAAAAATAAATAAACATTAAAATAATAAAACAAATAAAAATATTCAAAGGTTTCCCGTTACACCAAAAAGACTCTCCACACTTCTTAATTTAACCTTCAAGCTCTGTGTAACCTGCCTTCTCTTGATATCTCCACTCTTTTCTATGGCTATCTTTCCCTTACTTACTACATTAACTCCAACACTGCAGATTCTTTGTGTCCTGCAGACTAAGCTTTCTTCTATCTCATTATCTTCACCATCTTGTTCCTTCCCCACTGAAAATGCTTTTCCCCATCATGGTGATTTCCTTTTCTCATCCTATAGTTCCACCTAAGATGTCACCTCCAGTTAGAGGCTTTCCTGAGAATCCAGTTTAAATTAGGAAACCCTACTTATTCTCATTCAAAATTCAGTAAGTTTCTGAAATGGCACTTAGTGTTGTAGTATTTGTTTCCATGTTTATTATTTTCCCTCCCCCGTGGATTATAAACTCCGTGAAGGGAAGGAGCATTGTTTTGTTCACAACACAATAATTAAAACTAGACTAAAATAATTAGTCTCCTACCTGACAGTAAGTATCTGTGGAGTGTATGTATTCTAAATATTTTGGATCTAAATTTTTCAAGTCTTTTGAATTTTAGAAGATAAATCTAGCTCTAATTTTCTAAGCTAAAATTTGAAGTGGGGGTTTTTATGTGCAATAAACTATTCTTTCATTTGTACAATTTTTTGTTCATCTCTTAAGACTCACTCAAAACTTTAAGATCATAAATGTGTTAACCAATAGCCAGTTAGGGAAAAACAACATTTAAATTACTTGAGGAATTTTGATAGGCTGCTAAATGTGATGAATTACTATCAATTGCGGGGGGCAGGGAGGAGGGGGTTCACTTGAGTCATTAACTATGTCCCTCCTACTTAAACCACAATCAATTTATCAAGCCAAGGTAACATTTAATGATACTGGGTTATTTTTATACTTGTGTTTTTTTTTAAATGATTTGGAAACTTTTAACTTAGGCATTGTCTTAATATAGTGAATTTAGTGAACTATCAACCTATCTCTTAGTCTAGGAATATTGTCATCATGTTGATTTAAATGTCTTGGTAGTAATACCATATACACAGAATGTCAAGCCATAGTCACATTGGATTATTTCCAAAATAAAATTGTTTCCTTGTCCAAAAAACAGCAAGTGATAAGAAAAGTGTGTCTACCTAATAAAGCGGCCCAACTCAGCTATGGAAACTTCCCTGAGAAAATCTGATGTTTGCAGAAGTGAAATGCTAAGCCTTTATTTAACACCTATAAATAAAATCAAAATAAGTGTAGTATCCAGACATGAGACAGAAGCAGTTCTACAAAAGTCTGTCCTGGTAAAACCACATGTACTCAGTTCTTAATGCCATATTAAGATAATTTCCTTCAGAAGAGGAGACCAAGATATCTGGGAAGAAAATTTTAGGGAGGCATAACAGGCATTTCCAAATGTTTCAAATGCTGTCATAGAGAAGAGAAACGTTATTCTTGGTGTTGTCCAGTATATTAGTCAGGATTCTTTAGAGAAACATAACCAATAGGAGATCTATATATATATATAGAGAGAGAGATCTATATATATATATAGAGAGAGAGAGAGAGAGAGATTTATCATAAGGAATTGGCTCATGCAGTTATGAAAGATCTGTAGGGTGAGTCAGCAAACTGGAGAGCTGATAGAATAAAGTTCTACACTGAAGGCCAGTAGCCTTGAGGCTCAGGGAGAGCTGGTGTTTCAATTTGAGTCTGAAAACAAGAAAAAAACTGATTGTCTCCATTCAAAGATAGGCAGAAGGAACTCTTTCGTACTCTGGGGAAGGTCAGTCTTTTTGTTTTCTTTGAGCCTTCAATGGACTGGGTGAGGCCCACCCCCAGTAGGGACCGCATTCTACTTTACTCAGTTCTCCAGTTAAAATGCTATTCTCATCCAAAAACACCCACACAGGAGCATGCAGAATAATGTCTGACCAACTCAAGTTGACACAAAACTATCACAACCAGAGTGCTAGATTTGAACCCATTCAATGCAATTCAATACAACTAGCACTTCTTAAGTGGTGACCACATGTGGCTCCGTGTGTAAAGTAATGCTGCTGATACAGCAGCAACCAGGCACACAGGCAGGCAAAAGTTATAGGAAGGGAGATTTAGAATCTAAGAGAAATATTTCCAATGAGCAAAGGTGCCCATTCATGAAATAAGGCTTTGCTAAAGAAAGACTTCCCATCCCACAGAGAGTATTCAATTAATTGGAAATAACCACCTACCAGTATTAATGTAAAAGAGATTCCTCTTTGAGAGGTCAGTTAATTATATAAACTTAAAGATGTCTTTAAGCCCTAAAATCTAGGACTCTGAGACTGTATTTAATTTAGTTACATCACCAGTAAATTATTTTATGTGCTTTCCTAAAATACTGGTTCTAAAGTGATTCTGATATATAAAGGATATTAGAATATAGAAAAAATGTTATAAATACATGAGCACATACTCTCAAGAAAAATATGAAATATAGGATAATTACAAGCAAAGCCTTTGAATCATTCTTACTTTATTGCTGCCTGCCAAATCATTAATTCTGATCTGAAATAATTTAAAAATAGCATCTACAACATGCTGCACACTTTCTATTCACGGATGCTAAACACCAAAAATAACAGAAGTAAATTGAACTTCATGAATGATTCATGACTTCCCTTGCTTTATGTCCCCATTGTCAAGGAAATTAGCAGCATTGGATATCTCCTTAGATAAATTTGATTTTGCCATATTCAGTAGACTACTTAATGAAAATGAATATTTCACATTTATGTTCATAGAAATGTTAATGAATTTTAGTGCCTGTAGCTTTTTTGATGAGCAGAGGGGTGGGTGTAGGGAAGAAGAGAATATTTCTGAATTAATGTATTCCTTTTTCCAGGCTGCTTCTTTGAAACTGTGAAAAAGCACTCTTTGTGAAAAGTCTCTGATCCTTTAAAGTTATAAAATAAAAGCGAGTAGAGGAATGGAGTTCTTTTCATGAAAATTAGTTTTGCAATCAACTTGACTATAAAGTTAGCCTTATTACTGTCACTTCAACCTGTCAATAGACAGTTTAAGTTTATTTTTCATACTTGGATAAGTGGCTATGGAGATTGATGAAGATATCTCTGATTTACAGATTTAGATTCCTAACAACTTCCTCTTTCCTTGGTGTTCCAATGGATGACCATTTTGCTATTAGCTTCCAAAAAGGGAGTCAAAATAAAACTTATTTTACTTTGTCCAAATGGTTTAGGTATTAACCAAACAATTGAAGACATATTTATAATGTAACTTTGATCTAGAACATGACATCCTTACTAAACTGAGGGCTCTGGTTCACTTGGGATCCAAACTCAATAATAATGACGGTTAATATTTCTTGATTCTATACAATGGGCCATGCACTTAACAAAGATTTCCCATTGAATCTTCTCCAAAACCCTACTGTTCTATCTCATTTTGTAGAGGAGGAAATCAAAGCATCATGGTAGTAATTTGCCTCAAGTCACAAAATGATGGTGGTCCACATGGGCTTTGAACTCAAGAAATCTGACTTGAAAATCTAAAATTTGGCCCTTTTTGTAGCGTCTTAAGAAAACTCTTCTCTCTAGCTTCTGCACTGGGTGTGAGTGGGTGGTTTTTAGGTATGCTATATCTGAATGCAAAGTAGGCACCTGAGAACAAAGCAGGTTTTAATCGGTCTTCCTCTTTACTGAATCTGTCTCAGTTGAGCTCCTATTTGGGCATTTATGTTCTGACATTCTTCCCAACTAAAATGAATATCGATATAATTTAAAGAATAACCATTATTTTACCAGGTCCCTTCTACAATTGCAACAGATCCCACAACGACCAGAAATCCTTTCTCTTCTAACTGGCTACAGATACTAATTCCCAAGTCATTTTCATAGAGTGTTAGGTCTGACTGACTGTGGTGGTGGTGGTACAGTTTCAAAATCTACCCATTACTCATAATGCTGATGCATGAGCATCTGTAATCTTGGAAATGGACATAGTCTCTTGGGAGGTCCATGCTTGTATTGTTCTGTGAACCACATCCATATAGGAACTGTGTGGCAATATATTTAATTCAGTTTTTATTTAGGTGTCAGTTTCCACATTTAAATTGCTTTATTCTTATCTTTAAGATCAAAGATTTTAAAAAGGAGCTTTGGGGGATGCCTGGGTGGCTCAGTTGGTTAAGTGTCCAACTTTGGCTTGGCTCATGATCTCGTGGTTCGTGGGTTTGAGCCTCGGTTCGGGCCCTGTGCTGTGCTGACAGCTCAGAGCCTGGAGCCTGTTTCAGATTTTGTGTCTCTCTCTCTCTCTCTCTGCCTCTCCCCCACTTGCACTCTGTCTCTCTCTCTTTCAAAAATAAACATTAAAAAAAATTTTAAAGGGGGCTTTAAAAATATTGATACCATGACCCCACCCTGGATAATAACATCAGAATTTGTGGAAGGTGGGCCCTTGCACAAACACTTTTTTTTGCTCCCTGATGATTTCAATATGCAGCCAGGTTTGACAGGCACTGCATTAAGGCTACAATGCTTTGAATTTCTGCTCCTCTCTTTCTAATAGACCCAGTTCCCTAAATGGGAAGCAGAATGGAAACAGAACTGAGAGAAGAAAGTATAGCAAAGAACAGAAAATAGCATGATATTCAAAGAAAGAAATCATTGAAATGATCAAAAGAGAAAATTTAAGCTATTCTTTTCTTTATCCCCTCTGGCAGAAGGCTCTTTTTTTTTTCTTTAAAACTGCATGCCTTGAAATAAATAGGTAGACCAATGGACCCTGCCTTTCATTGGAATTAAGTGCTTGAATCAGACATTGAAATCCATGTAATAATAAGTCGTTATAAGATGCTACTGTATCTTTAAAGCCCCATATATATATATACCATGTATTCATATGAATACAATCAATGACACATTAATTTGTATAATAATTCTGTGGTGAATGGAGTTATCTACTTGGGAAAGAGAGGTATGCACGTTGGCTGCTTTAGTAACATTTTCTTTCATTTTAAAAAAAGAAAAAAGCTAGTCAAAATTTTTATTTGAATTGAACACACAGCAACAGGCTTTAACGGGAATAGTTTATCAAGCCGAAATTGAGTATAGTTCATTTGTTGCAACCGTAAAAAGTAATATAATAATAATTTCTCTATTCATCTTCATTTCCCTGCAATCTGTCCCAGAGGCACTGACTGACCTCATTTGATTGTGTAAAAGGGCAGATTTGTCACAGAGCTCCCACTAGGTGACTGCATTGACTTCAAATAGATTGTATCCCCAGTACTTAGATTACATAGACCTGCAATTCTGACAAAGAAAATTCCGCGGAATAGAGCCCAAGCATCTCTGCTCTCACCTTAGAAACTGTCAGTGTGGAAACCCTTCACCTGTCTGATGCTCCCTGCGGGGTTTGTCAAACGTTCCTGTGCTTACGGGTATCTTGTTAGAATGCATTCTGGTTTAATGAGTTGGGCTGGGGCCTGAGAGTCTGTATTTTTAAAATGCTACCTGGTGATACCTATGGTATTGGTTCATGGACCACACTGAGTAGTAAGAATCTGAAGTAAAAAACAAAACAAAACAAAAATAAAACAAAAACCTGTCTCACCTGTATTCCTCAATTTACATTACCAGCCTGTTTGCTTCCTCTCGAGATTTAAATAATTAGCTAAAGGCCTTTGCCACACTGGTTGCTCAGCCCTTGATTCAAGAGAGTTTTGAGTTTTAAATTAACCGAGGCAGAAAAATCATTCTCAGGTGACCTGAATAACTTCCAAACACTGAAACCGGAACAGCTTAGATTTTGTAAAGTACCCCGGGGATGTAACATTTGTGGTCTACCATTTTATATGTGAAAAGATACCCAGATACGGTATGTCATTAATACTTTTTAACCCCCATTGAAAATAATACTGGGGTGAATATTTTGTATGCAGAAAAGATTTAACTTCAATAAAGAAAAAAATAATGAAAAACATTCCAATGATTTTATACTTGACTCCATGTCCACTAACTAGAGGATTTTAGCAGAAGGGTCACACGGCTACACGCCTCAGCTATCCGGGGACTTAATGAGTCATTCTGAAAAGCCTAAGTTTGCCAGACTATATTTTGATATTTTGATGTGAATCTTTCTCAATAGAGATTTCTAAAAATTATGTGTTCTTTTTTCATGATTCAGGGTCATAACTATGAGTATTTCTCATGAGGTGCCGAATCTCTAGCTTCACCCAAAGCAAAAAGCAGATAAAAGGGCTTGCACTCTGATCTTTATGATGATTGTAAGGTCTACATTTTTATTGAGTGTCTTCATGCGGGGAGTGGTAAAGGCCCCTTTCCACATAATTAGTGTGTCAATAAAGAGAAATGTCTCCTCTCGTCAATTAGGCATATTTTTACAACTCAAGACAAAGGTGTTTTCCTGGCAGAGTTCTCATTTTATGTAACCTAGTCTCTTCATTAGGGATCAGTAATAAATCTATCATGAGTCATTAGTTTCAAGGTCTCAGCCATTGTCCAGATCCTCAGAGTCTACTTCCTCATTACCTTCCTCCATCCTGACTGTCATGGTGATGGGTTTTCAAGTTACCTACATTTCACTCAGTATCCAGAACTTTCTACCTGTAATACCCTATTCTCACTGTTGCTGTCATTGTTTTATCTCTTCCTCTTTAAATTTAAACATGCTACATATGCCAAAACTATACCTTGTTCTTTTAGAGAAAAGATATTTTATATAATTGTCATCTGACCTTATTGGAAGCATTAGGAAGTGTCTCCAAGAAATAAAAAGTAGTTCTTTCCCTATTGTCCTTCTAATTCTTTACATCAATACTTTAAGCTAGTAGCATAATCAAAGGGCCAAGCATGACTTTGCTAAATTTTCAGTTTCCTGACCAGTACATATAGTTATAATAAAACTAAATTTTCTTCCTAGGTTGCATGAAGTTTAAGTAGAAATATCATTGTGCTACTATGATACCAGGTCATGGTTACTTAAAGTTTAACTTTGAAGAGAATTTCATGTATAATCGATATTTGAAATTTCCGTTTTGTTCCATCTGGGACTGAATAATAATAACAATAATAATTGAATGATGATGATAATGATGGTGATGATATGATTGTAAGTGCTATGACACACTAAAACCAAAGCATGCTAAGAAAAGATGTCTCAGATACTATCGTTACCTGCCAAAATGTAGATCAGAAAAAAAAGCAATCCACCTGGGTCAAGGCAAGTTCTGTTGGGTCATGGTGAGCTGTATGTTGAATATATAAGGAGATATGAATGCATGAAGAGGGTATAAACATGACAAAGATGACACAGGACACCAGCTCTGAGTTTATACATCAGCCTGATAGATTCACATAGGAAGCCTCTTATTTGTGTTAAGTTCTTTCTTAGACAGTCAAGGACTGTGGTAAGATAGAGGAAATTATTGTTGTAGCAAAAGAGATGAAAAACTTACAGTCTGGTGTATGGAAAAAAATCTACGTGTATATTGTATTCACAAAGAATTAAAACAGGAGTATGTGGGTGAAAATAAACCAAACATAAAGCACAAGGAGAAAAATTAACCTTGGATTGGCAGATGTCAGTTAAATGACATGAAAGTCAAAGTTAGAGGTTTTTAGAAAGGAAGAATGGAGAATAGCCTGGATGGGACAATGAGGAACTAAAAGGCACTTAAAACAACTCCCAAGCCCAATACCAGATATGCCACAGAAAAACCAGTCAGTACTTTGAGAGGGCTACTGGGTAAGCTGTGTTTGCAAGGGAAAGCAAGGTTTTGGTGGGAGCAAGTGGTGAAGACAAGGGCATTGAGGACAGAAGATATTTCACTTATGCTGGACTGCGTTCCATTGGTCACTGGAGGAGAATTTTGGGAATTGTGGATGGCTGGAAGATAGAAACAGAATAGAGAGAGTGTAAATCCTTAAGTGACCTCATTAAGACAAAGCTAAAGTGCCCAGTACAGTGTTTAAGGTAAAGTAAGTGGTAATCACAACCATCACCGATGTACAGGGCAATCAGATGTTTGCTCCCCCAGAATCCTGAAGTTCCAACTTTCATATCAGTTGTGAGTGCTCCTTTTCCTCAGTTTTGTCACGCCTGTCATCACTCTGCTTGTTGCCACTGCTGCTGCAATGTCGTCATCACTCTCCCCTCTTCATTTCTAACCGTTTTCTCCCTTTCTCTTAGCTTTTACCTAAAAGTCTGATCTTTCTGTACATCACCACCCAATCAAAGCCCTCTTCTCCTCCACTCTTGAGCTGACTGATGACAGAGCGCCAGGAGCAAGTACTTGTCTCACCCTTCTTGGCTCTCTCTGTCTATTTCTGGGTTCCCAGAGGTTTCTGATTCCTTTATCACATACAAGTGATTATTGCACACATCTCCTTCCCAACACTGTCAGTACTTCTAGGATGACTCTATTGTAGTCCCCCAAAGACTACAGTCTTAAGGTAGCATTTGTAAAGATGCACGAATGTCATTCTCAAGAGTTTTAGATTGTTAGAAATTAGATCATTGATCAACTAGAGAAACAATCTTTAGCTGCTTAAATACAGCTACTGGCTGCATCATATTCCTGTGTATCTCGCTGCCAATCAGGCTACTTTTAAACATTCTTTTGTGTGTTCTGTGAAGCACCATGCAAATGATTGTTCAGCCTACTTTATAGGCAAGAAAGTGATGGGACAAAGAATTTGGCCCACGGTTTCTTTCCCTAATTCTCGGGAAGCAAATCTCCATTTGTTGCATTTGAACAACTGTGGCCCCTACACAATAAGAAGACTCCATTTCCTTAAGGAAGGGAAATGGGTGGCCCATCCATTGACACACTTTCAAAAAAATATCACTTTGTGGATTTATCAGTCCAATCTCTACCTAAGAGTTTGGAGAACCAAGCAGAATATTTTAAAATATTGGTTAATTAACTTAGACATGCATAACTTTATTCATTCACTCATACTCTATCTATAGTCCTTCTGAGTGTCATGAACTGTTCCATACAAAGCAAAGCCCCTAACTAGATATACCTTACAATCTGCTATAGGGAATTGGAAAATAAAACAAAGTCACTGATATCAAATAGAATACAGAAGTATGGTATGTTGTGACAAATGTGTTGAAGAAGAGAAAAACTAGGTAGAGGGATGGAGAAGTGTGTGTGTGTGTGTGTGTGTGTGTGTGTGTGTGTGTGTGTGTGTGTGTAGGAGAGAGAGAGAGAGACAAAGAGAGAGAGAGAAGGAGAAAGAGTAGGTGTAGAGCATATGTAACACTGGTTTGTATCAGAAAATTATGAAGAGTCAGTCATTTTAACACTACTCAAGGAAGGACAAGCCAGTGTATGTCTACATTTCATAGTCATGAAACAGAGTACTGAAGTGTTAAAAGATCTATTCAATGCTACCAAGACACTCAGCAATTCTGAACTGCTGGTTTATGTCTTCTTCCCTTGCTCTAGTTCATAGCCCTATCTTGCCTCAGTGCGATGAATAAAAAGGATTTGCTTTAAATAAAAGGCAAGTGTGAAATTCTAACCATGTTTATTCAATAACTTAAGGATAGTATCACTGCCAACGAATATGTAGAATTAGAAGGTGTCTCAGTGACTTGAGAAGCTCGTTTAATGTGTCCCTGCCCAATTACCACAAAATAAAATGTGATTACAACAGTGACCTTATGAGTAGACAGCAGTTTTACACCTCCATCCAGTGTGGTCTGACCTATGGCTCAAGCAGGTGGAGAACTGTCCATACTGGGGCAACAAAGTTTTCCACTGTTGTCCATGGAGATTCATCCCTGCAATATGATGTCTTTCTCGGCTACTGCCCCTTATATCGGCAGGGCTCACTGGGCTAGGTTTCATGGAGATGGGTGTGCACATAATCACATGCTGACCCTCAAAGGTAGTGGAAATGCTGGAAGTTACTTTTACTGAATCCTTATCAATCCCCATTAGTATTTGCATTTGACCAAGTATGAATGTAAGCCTAGAGAATAATAGCACACATATACATGTGCATATACAGATACAT
Source organism: Paguma larvata (assembly GCA_030068075.1). NCBI lineage: Eukaryota > Metazoa > Chordata > Mammalia > Carnivora > Viverridae > Paguma > Paguma larvata. The sequence goes on along the minus strand of CM057823.1, from coordinate 157,415,405 downwards.
ATCCAATAGATATATGAAATATTTTCATACATTTTCATTTGAGTCCTACAGCAACCTATAGGAAAAGTAAAATAGTTATCATGACTCCCATCATGCTGACACTTGATACACCAAGCCGGAGAGAAGTTAAATGAATTTGCCAAATACACAGTGCAAAAAAGTGGCAGAGCCCAAACTAGTAGGCTACAGGAAACTTTGCCCTATTGAACAAGGTTCTTCTAAGAGAACAAAATGAGACACTTTGGAAAACTTCATTTAACTTTCTTAGGTCTCAACGGTATTTCTGAATGCTGAAAAGCAATAGTTTGCTACATAAAATCTAAATGGCTTAAAACAATCGGATGGTTTTCCCCAAAGTACTAATTGTAACTCTGTGCATATAAATGCATTTAGTTAAAACTTAGATTCACAACTTTAACATTTGTGATTCTGTTGCCAATCAAGGTTCTGTCAAGAAAACAGAAGAGTCACTCAGTATATTCAAGGTATTAAACGTTTTAATATAGAGAAATAAGAGTGTATTCAAAGATTGGAAAATCTGTCCATGCCTCTGGCAGCAACTGCCCCCAGAAAATAATGGCCTCTCCTCCTCCATCATCCAAGTCTGGTGCCAATGCCTCTCTTTGGAAAACTCTAATCTGCAGAAGCAGATTCCGGCAAAACTGCACCCAGCTTCTTTTCAATGATATTTGGAATGATGATTCCAAGTTGACAACAAGCAGTCTAACACAGGCATGAGAGAGTGATCTCAGAAATGGCATTATCTTTAAGTTTTCTGGAATCCTATATCCTAACTGGCATAGTAAAGAAGCAAACAAGCCACATAGCCAGGGAGAATACCTCATCATTAAACTCCTTCCATATATTCAACAAATACTTGATACAATTTTTTTATGTGCAGTGAACAAAACAGACATGATTCCATCCCTTCTGGTGCCTACCTTTTGATAAGCCTTTGTCCTCAAATCCACTGAATTTGAATTTGGGGGAGGATTTATATGTTGTTAGGTCGTTCAGAAACTTGAAGAGCATCTAAGATTGCTTCAGCCGTCTTAATGACCAACTTTGCAAACTCATCCAGTTTAGTCATAAAAGCAATCCAAAATACCCACTGAGTCATCAGATGTCATTTCTTGATTCATGGCCATGCTCTCAGGGAATTATCACAATAATCCACAACATTTGTATAGCACTTTGTACTTATCAAAAGGTATTCTCTAGCATTGTCTTATTGGACCCTCACGAAACAGATATGGATAGATAATTTTTTTAATTAATGAAAAATCACAATGAAAGGCTTGAAGTTAGATCTTAACTATCAACTTAGGGCCCTTCAACAGTATCCCACTGTCTCTTTTGTACTAAAGGAACTGGAATCAGCCCTTGTTATATGTGATATTATAGAATTAAGAAAGCCTTGGACTTCTAGATCATTTTTATTGCCCACTTGTAATTGTTCTTCCAGCTTAAATTCTGAACCAAATTGTCTAGAACTATCTAGAAGTGTCCTCTTCTTTGTTTAATGGAAACATGTCCAAGCCTCTTGGACAGAGCCCTTACTTTCATGAACATTCTGTGCAATAAATAGGTCACCTGATCACATTCATATCTTTGAGGAATTTACTGTGTCAGATCTGCCCTATGATATCTGTGTCTGGCAAAAATACTGTTAGAGGACACAAGCACTTATGACAGAATTTTAAAACCAGAGAGGATGCTGAAAATTACTTAGGCCAATTCTCTCACATGGAGAAGAGTGAAATCCTGTGAAGCTTGGATTTTGACCTTGAGGTCAAAAATCACATGGCTAGTTACTTAGAAGTAGACCTGTGAACAGAAGGTCTAGTGTAAAGATTCTTGGGAACCGCCAGTATGTGGGGGAATATCAGAAAATTTAAAGAATATTCTCAGGCTTAAAATCAAGTTGTGGAAACACACAACAGTGAAAGAAGCACGCAAGCTGAGAAATAATTCCTAAATAATGTTCCATAACCTAAGATTGCTGTAACTCACTGAAAAAATAGATCAAGAATTTATTTTTAATTTCTGCCTCATTCATTAAAGATGTGAGGTACCTCATAAAAATACTTTCAATGCAAAAGAACTAAATTAAGCAGTTGTGGTGACCATGGCAAAGGGAAATTATGGGCATAAAAATAGGGGCGCCTGGGTGGCTCAGTCGGTTAAGCGTCCGACTTCGGCTCAGGTCATGATCTCGCCGTCTGTGAGTTCAAGCCCCGTGTCGGGCTCTGTGCTGACAGCTCAGGGCCTGGAGCCTGCTTTGGATTCTGTGTCTCCCTCTCTCTCTGCCCCTCCCCCACTCATGCTCTGTCTGTCTCTGTCCCAAAAATAAACATTAAAAAAAAATAAAAAGAAAATTTTAAAAATAGTAAAGCCAGATCTGCTATTAGGGGTGAACCATACAGTTAAAATAGATGGATCCAGATTTATCACTAGTTTTCTAATGGCCAAGCAAAGTAAACACAATCAATTTATAATATTCATATTGTCCATGAAACAAAACCTAACTTACTATCCAGTGGTATTCTTCAGTAGGTATTTAGAAAGAGGGCCCTGAGTTTCATCCAGTTCTTTCTTAACACAATCCATCAATGTGGTCCCTTGGCATAACACCAAAGTACAATTCAGTAAAGCAATCATATTAGGTCCAAAATGATGTTCCTGAAGGATCCAGCAACCTTGTGATATGGCTTGATTCAAAGGCATTATTCAGAGCCTGTAAAGAAGTGAATTCATCGCTTGACTCTCAAGTATTTCTTCCAAAACTTTTATGGAAATATGTGAAGCAAGGAGCTCAACATTATAATATCTGGCAAGAACCTATGGTGTAGATGGTCTGTCATGCCGATTGATGGCTGTTCTACAAGCTGGGATAATCAACCAAGCAGAGATCTGTGCCATTAAGGGCATCTGTGAAAATGTAGGAGCCTAATTGAGTCGTATTTAATGTCTTTGCACAGGACCGAATAGAGTCAAAGTCATTTAGGAATTTAGGCATGGCTTCTGGAAGAAGATGGGACCTGAACTTGGACAGACAAAGAGGAGAAATGAAGGATTTTAGACTAGCAGGAAATCACATGACCACAAGGTGGGGGAGTTGCAGATAGAAGACAAGTCAGTTTGCCATCAAAATTTATGACTTTAAAATGCAGTAACAATGGAGCAAGTCTAAACACAATTCAGCTTGATCCTTTTTATGGAAATATTGCCAGTAGAAAGTTCTTTAATTTAATATGACAGCACTGATTTGATAGGATTTCAAGCCAATGAATTCAGTAAGTGGATTTATTTTGATGACCTCTGCTAATTTGTTGAATGGCGTGAAAATCCCCTGCAGACTTTCTAGCAGTTCCAAAGCTAAAAATAATGACCTCACTGAAGATTCTGTCAGCTGTTCCGATTCAGAGAATGGCTGAGAATGACTGATGGACTCTGGTTCTCAATGGGGCTGAGAGATTTGCAGCCTGACCTGCCTTGTACATACCAGAAAATGATGTCTGTACTTAACTAGAGAGCATACATAGGGTCAGAGGGAGCAGTAAGGACTATCTCTTATTATAAATAAAAAATTGTAATTACATTAGTATTTAATCATAGGCTGACTATGTGCCAGGTGTTGTGCCTTACATTACAAATCTTATTTTTTCATATTATCCTCACAACTTCTCTGTGAAGGAAGAAGTATCACTAACCTCTAGGTGTGGTAACGAAGGCTCAAAAAATTTCAGTGACTTGTTCAAAGTTACACAGCTGGTTAATGTCACAGACTCTGAACCCAGATCTTTGTGAGTCGAGAGCTAATGTTTTTAACCTTTATGTAATATAGATTCTCAGTCTTTTTAGGGGCTATTGCTTTAAATTATAAAGCTAAAGCATTTTGGTTTCTACTATTAAACACAATGTAAAAAAGGAATTCCTACAAGAATCTTTGAGTTTGTAGGTGAATTGAAGTTTGCAGAATCATTAACCCAATACTCTAATTCTGGATAAGAGATACCAAAGTGTGATGCCAGACTGAGCTGTTGAGAGCCCTACAGCTGGTTGAAGGAGAGTCGGGGCACCCAGTTCACAATCCTGTGCTTTTTGACACTGCTCCCCTTTGTCTGCTCTGGGGCAGGTCAACGATTAGTTGTGGAATGAGAAAAGAACTGAGCCGGGGTGTGAAAGGGAAACTAAATTAGTCGGGTGCTACCATGGTGTTACATGGTCAGAGTACCAGAAGCTGGATGTCTTTTTGTGTGTGTTTTTAATGAAAATATCCTGAGGACTCAAAGGATTGTTTATAATTTGGAGAGGAAAAAAAGCAAAGAATATACAGAGTCATATGCAACTAGGTTAAAATCAAAGTTAATGATCTGTTTCAGGCTGCCATCTCCTTGTGTTTAGCAATGAACATGAGCACAACTGCTAATTTGCACAGTTGGATTAAAAATTTCTTGAAATCTTCTTATGTATCAGTAGAGTATCTCCAGCCTGTTACTGCCACTAAGCATTATCATTAATATGACCCTCCATATAGGCACTGGTGCTTTTCAGTGCCTAGTGAAACATTTATCTACACTATTAAAATTTACATCTGATCTTACCAAAATATGTGATTTCCTCCCTTCTCTGAATAATTGAATATTCTCTCTTGAAAACACAAACTGTTTCTATAATTGGCATCAAATAATCAGAAATGTTTGGTTAACTAGTTATTTATTTCAGTAATCCATCCAGCAAGCAGTCATTGTAGCCTACGTGGTGCCTGGCACTCTCCTAGATGACAGTGGTAACCAAAAGTAAAGAGGGTCCCTACCTTCCCTATTGGAGCTTCCAGGCAAAGGAGGGAGATATGCATTTATCAAAGACCTGCACCAATAAAGGTAAACATTGCCATGAAATAGTGGCACTTCATGCTATTAAAAAGTAAATTAGTGAAGATTGGACTTATGGAGGCAAGAGTTTCCTCGAGAATGTGTCTTTGTTGTTTAGAGATCTAAAGGTCGAGCATGAAATTTAACTAGGCAAAGAGAGAATAAAGCACACATCAAATTCAAGTGTCTGTGGCAGGAAGGATCTTGACAAACATGAGAAACAGAAGTGAATCTAATGTGGTTGTAGCCACAAGAGAAAAAAGACCATTGTGTGGGTTGAAGCAGGAAATGTAGACAGAGGACCTACCCTGCAGGATCTTGTAGGAATTTTGTCTTTGTCCTAAGACAGTAGATCAATGGAGGATTTCTGAGCTGGAAGGAGACTAACATAATAAAATTTGTGTTTGAGAAGTCACTGTAGCTATAGTATTGAAAACAGATTGATGCAGGTAAAGAAAGCAAAATAACCATTTTGAAGACTATCAGAATGGACCACAGAGATATGCTAACTTGGACAAGGATGGCAATGGGAAGGAATAGATGTATGTAAGGGAGGGTTAGAAGGGAAAAACAGGGGCACCTGGGTGGCTCAGTCAGTTAAGCCCCTGACTTCAGCTCAGGTCATGATCTCATGGTTCATGGGTTCAAGCCCTGTGTCAGGCTCTGAGCCTGCTTCAGGTTCTGTGTCCTCCTTTCTCTCTGCCCCTCCCTTGCTCTCTCTCTCTCTCTCTATCTCAAAAATAAAAAACAGTAAAAATTTAAAAAAAATTAAAAAAGAAGAGAAAAACAGATAGGACTTGGTGAAGAAGTTAATTTGAGAGGGAGAGAGATGGAGGAATAAATAATGACTCCTACAATGTCCGGGGGGTTGTTTGTATTAGTGGAAGAACAAGGATGCCCTTCAAAAATTAGAAGAATGATGTTTTAAATTCTGAGTAGGGAACAAGGAACAGATCACAAGTTTAGTTTTGGGTTTTTTGAGGTGTGGTACAAGTCTGCAGCACAGAAAGACATCTACCCTGAAGATATAAATTTGTGAATCTTCAGAATATTTTGATAATTATAGCTGTAGGCATAGGTGAGTTTCCCTGTAGAGAGAATGCAGTATGAGGAATGAAGAGTGTTCAAGAGGCTCGAGGAACTCCAGTATTTAATGATTAGAACAGAATAGAAATTAGACTGGAAAGGAGACAAGGAAGGAATACCTGGAGAAATAGAAGAAAACTACAGAGTTTGGAGTTAGAGCAACCAAGGAATGAAAGGAAAATAAATCTTGGGCTCTGGACTGAAGAAGATTTATATTTATATTTATATTTAATTTATAGCTGTAGATTTGTCTCATGTGTAAGATTGACCATCCTTCTAGTCAGGTGCAGGGCAGTCCATCCTCTGTGGCTGCTGCTTTCTTCACTTTTTGGAAGCCTCCCTCTTGAAGGGATTTGCTTGCTAATGTTAATTTGAAAGTCTGTAGGAACTTGACCCATCTGACTGTGTTGGGAGGTGGGCGGAGCCCAGGCCATGGAGGCAGAATCCTAGCCATCTGTCAGCCCACGTTCTTGTGGCACACACAGATTATTGCCCAACACACATTTCAGCAGCTGTTTCTTTGTCAAAATTTATGGGCCCTGTTGTTGTTGAATATCATTAGAAACTCCACACCATTTAGGGTGTTTGTAGGGCACAACGATGGTGAGAATTGGGGGGAATTCATACTAAGCGATTCCTTTGAGATTTCCATCCCAGGTCCATAATTATTGCTAGCTTATTTTTAACATGAATCAAGAGCAATCTTTTTTTTTTATTTTTTTAAATATTTATTTATTTTTGAGAGAGAGAGAGAGACAGGCAGAGCATGAGTTGGGGAGGGGCACAGACAGAGAGGGAGACAGAATCCGAAACAGGCTCCAGGCTCTGAGCTGTCAGCACAGAGCCTGATACGGGGCTCAAACTCCGGAACGGTGAGATCATGACCTGAGCCTAAGTCGGTCGCTTAACCGACTGAGCCACCCAGGCGCCCCAAGAGCAATCTTTAATTAAGTTAATGGTTTGGAAGTCTTCTTGATATAAATTCCTCGAATTTGTCTTCTAATATATTAAAAAAAATCTCCTCTCCCAACCTGATACATTAGGAGAAAAGACACCAGCACTACGGCTTCCTTATAAAAATACAAATGATCATATCTCTCTTGCAATATCACTGGCCTGATACATAGTAGGTATTCATTTTCTATTTTTATTTTTGTCAGTAACACATGTACATGGTTTAAGATTTCAATAACTTTTCCAAGACCTATTATAAAAACAGCAGTCCTCTGTCCCCATCTGCACGCCATCTACCTCCCTTTCCATTAAACAGCAACAGTGCATTTCTACCCTTTCAGGTTTTTTTTTTCTATTTTCCTTCAGATTTCTAAATGAAATCACTCGTGCTGTTACTTCTTGAGTTCTCACTTTTATATATACCTTTTTTGTGCACTCCCATATCCCCACTCAACACTCATACACATATTTCCCCTTCACCTCTCTAATCTTAATGTCTGATGATCAGCCAGTATCCACCAATATTAAAATATTGAAATATTTCTCGTAGGTTGAAAAATAGCTACTGCTTTGTAACTATCGAGTGACCCACCTCCACCCTATTAACCCACCCTCACCCATAGACCCCTTCTCAATCTTCCCCACCTAAAATTCAACTGTGAAGGGAGTGATTTCTGGCCCAGCAGTTTCCATCAGCATTACCCACTGGCCATTATACTTCAGTTTGTGGTTCATACCAGACCATTGGTAAATATTTAATATTTTTAATATATAATCCCTGGTTATATTATAATTTTGTTATACTGATATTCAATGTTCACATTATTACAATTCTGTGAACATTATTCATATCCAAGCTATGTAGTATACTATGACTAAACTCACTGTCCTGTTATTTTCCATTATTTCTGTCATAGACTCTGGGTCTGGACTTCTCTCTTATCCAGCAAGAAAGCAGGATGCAGGATTAAAAATGTGAGAGAGGCTAATGTCCGGGAGGAGACAAGAGCCCCAAGTAAGGGTCCTTGCTCCGTTTTTATTAGGATCAGAAGGCTTAAAAATGTGGTGATGGGCGTGCACAAAGAGACAGTGAAATCATGAACATTAACTCATGGGCATGAGGGAAAGGGGATTTTGAAGATATGCAGTGGTAGGGGTTTGGGTCAATACAAAACAAAGTCCTGGCATCCGGGGGATGGTTGTTTACAGCAGATGTGAGACCCCACTTCTGTTTAATTAACTGTTCTTGGGGACAAGAAAGACAGAGCATGCTACCTCAGGGTCAACAAGACACCTTTCTTTTGCTAATTAGCTCCACCCTGGGAAGCTCTGGGCAGCTTCACCTTGCTGCAGTCTATAGCCCTACTTACCTGTTTGCCTAATTTGGTCCTCCTTCCTGTGAAAGCAGCTTTCAGCTATTGTACTAAATTGAGGGGCATTTCTGCCCTGAATACCTACTCTTGTTTATTTCATCTTGGATGTTTTCATCCTGAGACTCCCTATTCCTATACCTTTGTCCTATACTGGAGGGTCTTTGTCCCGTTTACCGAATCTTGTTTACCCAAACTTGGGTGTGTCCATCCTGTGGCTTTCTAATTCTTTATGCCTTCTTAACCCATAGTTGCAAGCTCGGGAAATTCCCAAGCTTATTCCAATACCTCATTAAACATCTGCAAACTCTTTGCTCTAGGTGTACATCTCTTCTCAAACACACAAGTAATCTATCAAATTAATCTTCCTGGAGACATCTCTCCTAGAACTCTGTGTTCTCTTGCTTGTACCTGAACTGATTGCTCCCCAGACCTCCCTGCACTCTTACCATCTTCCAATATTCTTTCCCATCATCCTAGGGATATTTTGTCTGTCTTTTGTATGGGAGGCTGTTTCCTGACTTCCACATCATCTCCTTCCACCATCTCATCCTGGTGGATCTTTCCCCTATAGCTTCCTGAGAGTAGCTGAGGGAAGATTAACTTTTTGAGGACATGTGTGTCTGACAATGCCTTTATTCTCTCCTGACAACTGATTGAATTTTTATGTATACAGACTCCTATGTAAGAAATCAATTTCCCTCAATTTTTAAGGTAATATTCCAGTGTCTACTTTCCAATATTCTCTTAAGAAGGTCAAAGCCATTCTGATTCTTGAATCTTTGTATGTGGGTAGATTTTTCCTCTGCAGCATTTTAGGGTATTTTCTTTGTTTCCTAATATTCTAAATTTCATAATGATGCGGTTTTGGGAAGCTGTGTGATCATGGGAGGGATCAGATTGTCCTTCTAATCTGGAAACACCTATAATGACATAGAGTTGGAATCATAAATGTCTTAGTCCGTGTGGACTGCCTTAACAAAATACCATGGATTGGGTAGTTTATAAACAGCAGAAATTTCTCACAGTTTTAGAAGCAAAGAAATCCAAGATCATACCTCCAGGTGATTTGGTTTCTAGTGAGCACCTGCTTCCTGATTCATAGATGGTCATCCTCTCATGGTGTTCTCACATGGCTGAAGGAACAAGGGATCTTTCTAGGGCCTTCTGTAAGGGCACTAATCCCATTCGTGAGAGCTCTGCTCTCATGGCCTAATCAATTTCCAAGGCTCCACCTTCTAGAACCATCATATTAACCATCATATTAAGCATTAGGATTTCAACATACAAATTGGGTGGGCACACTAAAATTCAGCCTATAGCAGTACACAAGCAGGCCTTTCAAATTGGCTTCTTTCACTTACCAATATTCATTTAAAGGTCCCCATGACTTTTCATGGCTTAATAGTTCATTTCTTTTTGGCACTGAATAGTATTCCATTTATGCCATTCAAGTATTGAAGGACATCTTGGTTTCTTCCATGTTTTGGCAATTACAAATAAAGCCACTATGAACATTCATGTGCAAGTTTTTGTGTGGACATTAGTTTTATACTCATTTTGGTAAATACCAAAGAGCACAATTGCTGGATAGTATCGTAAGAATGTGGTTAGTTTTGTAAGAAACTGCCAAATTGTCTTCCGAAGTGACTGTACCAATTTGCATTCCCACCAGCAATGAATGAGAGTTTCTTTTCTCCACATCCTTGCTAGAATTCGGTGTGTTGTCAGTGTTTGGGATGCTAGCCATTCCAATAGGTTTGTAAATGTAATTCATTGTTGTTTTATTTTACCATTCCCTAATGGCATGATATAAAACCACCCGTGTTTCTTCTTCAGTGCGGTGTCTATGCAAGATCTTTTGCCTATTTTTCAATTGGGTTATTTATCACCATCGTGTTGAGTTTTTAACAGTTTTTTATATATTTTGGATACCAGTTCTTTTTCAGATAGATGTTTTTTGCCACTTTGTTTTTAAACTGTTTTAATAGCAATGCATTTACAAAGCTAAAAAATAAAAAAACAAAATTAAAAGGTAGATATTGGGAAGCCTCACCCCCCACACACACTCCTTTCCAAATTCACTTTTTCTTCACCATTTGTATTAGTTTTTTATTTCTCTTTCTATAGTCTCTTTATGCAAATGCAAACATATGCAAATATATATTTTTATTTTTCCCATTTCTTAACAAGAGTGACAGTCAGATATATCATTCCACACTTTGCTTTTCCACTTAACAACATACCTTGGGCATCCCTCCATATCAAGCATAGTGATCTTCCCCATTGTTTTATATAGCTATATCATGTTCCATTGTGGGGATGTACCATAGTTAAATTAAGAACTTCCCTGTGGCTGAACATTTATCACCCTGACTTTCAAAGGTACCTGGTACTCAGAAATTGCTGAGATTTTCTGAGTCTCCGTAGTGAAAATTGGGTGCTTCTTAGCTTTTTCCATTGCCAGCTTAGATTCTGGTTTGCTCGAATGTGCTAAGACAGTTTCCACTTGACCATCTGCTTTCTAGCTTCCAGAGTTTCTTTTGTGCAACACTTCATAGCATAGCAGAATCATCTTCAAACTCAGGGAATACATCCTTGATTGTCTAGATGTATGTGTTCTTATCTTGTATATTTCCACTTACTGTACTTTTCCAGACTTTGATCACATCCTTTTATAAGGAAGAGACTCAGTTTTCACAAATGAAAATAATCTTAGAGAGAATTAGAAGGTAGGGGAAGAAATTGTTTACTTTTTTGGAGACTAAAACAAAGAAACAGTATGTTCCAAAGACTTCCTGGGGTCATTCTGCAAGCCAGTAAATTGCTTTCTATGGCTTTTGCCTCCCTCTCTGTGGCTGTAACTATTACAGTACCATTTCTGTCCCTGGATTTCAATTTGGTAGGCCTAATTACTGTTTTCCTAATTTATAGAAATTGTTAGCACCATTACTGCAGATATATCAAGGGCCCTGAGGGAGCAGTAATTCTCCTGCTGTACACTTAAATTGATAAAGTCATTTGGTTCATCAACTGTGGAAGTCACAAGATGGACCTCTCCTGAGAGGTTGTAGAGCAGTGGTTGAGCTTAGGCCCTGCAGTCAGACAGACCCCACAGCTCTTTCACTTTCTAGTTACGTCACCTTAAGCAAGTTACTTAACCCCTCTAAAGCTGTGTTTCCCCATCTATAAAATAACAAACTCCTCATAGGTTTGTGTGAAGATTAAAGTCATGTAAAGCACCTACCACAGGACCTGGCACATAATCAGCATGTGATGGATGTGGCTATTATTAGCTAGCATGTAGCAAACTACTTGGCACCTAGTAGGCACTTGATAAATAATTGTTGAATGGATAATTGAATGGAGGAATGAACACTTCCTTCTAACAAAAATCCTGAATGCGATTAAGGTGTGTAAAAGTTTCAGCTCACCAATTCCAGTGTGTGTGTTGGGGACCGGGGGGACAATTCTCCTTCCTCTCTCCCCACTCAACAATTCTCCATCACCTGCTGAGTGTCCTACAATCAACTCGGCTCTGACACTACATGGAGATAATGTTGAATCCTGCAGGTGAAGGGCTCAGTCCCACAGCACTGCCGCCCACCCCACTTCAGATGCCAGTCACAAGTTCGGATTATCACCCGCACTTCTAATCAGTCAGCTACAGAAATGAGGTTCCAATGATCCCTCGCCCCTTGAGTTTTAATTTGCTAGAATGGCTCACATTACTCAGAGACATATTTTGCTTGCGAGATGACCAGTTTATTATAAAACGATATAACTCAGAAACAGCCAGATGGAAGAGATTCATGGAGTAAGGTATGGGAAAAGGGTATAGTGGATTTATGGACTCGGAGGGTTCCACTCTCCCTGAATCTCCACCTGTTCACCAATCCAGAAGCTCTCTGGACCTCATCGCTTTGTATTTTTATAGAGTCTTAATTACATAGACATGATTGATTAAATCACTGGCCGCTGGTGAGCAATTCAACCCTTAGCCCTTCTCCCCTCCCTAAAGGTTAAGGGGTAGGAGTGAAAGTTCCAACCCTCTAATCACATGGTTGGCTCCACTGGCAAGAAGTCCCCATCTTTAGATGTTTTCCCAAACTCACCTCATTAACAGAAACCTAGTAGTGGTGGAAAGGGGCTTGTTATGAATAACAAGACACCCATCTCACCTTTATGGCTCTGAAACATTTTAGGAACTCAGAACAAAAGACCAAATATCATTTGATGCTCTCATTGCTCTTATCTCTCAGGAAATTCCAAGGATTTGGGAGCCAGTAAGTTTGGAAAGACCAAATATGCAGAAGTATCTCAGCCTAGCTGCCTGACTAGCCCATAAACCACTGCCTGGCTCATAGCAGAAACTGACAAATGAATCTTCCAATAAAGGAATGAGCAAATAAATACATTTCACCTACATTAATTTTCAGGATGCAGGAACAAAAATTTTTTAAGAAAATTATTGGGTGCACATATTTAGGAAAGTCAGTTTGTTGTTAAAGGAATATCCTCTGTTATTCAAATTTTGGGCTCCAAACACTCTTCCAAGTACAAATTTTAGGCAAAGATCTCTTGACGAGCCGTGGCCAATCAGACACTCACTGGATCTTGTCTACAGTGCCCTCTCCAGCTGCATTGTACTAAAGACCAGAAGAGAAATGAGAAGATGCTGTGCTTAGTATTTGAAAAGTATTTGTCATAGGTAAGATGGTGTTCATGCTCCGTGTGTGATAAGGGTGCTGGTTTGATTTAGCAGAAGAGAATAGGTCACAGACCTCAGTAAAAATGCCTTGGGAGATGTCGATTTCCTTTTTTTTAAACTCTGGGTTTTTTATCTAAAAATTTCCATCATGCAATGTACACTAATAATGTCACCCAGAAAAAAAAGAAACCATTCAAAACAATTGACATTTATTTGTTGTTGCTCTGTGGATAAAAATCGGATAAGATGAGATTTAAAATAATTTCCTTGATCTTTTCAATGCTCACGAAGGCTGAGAAGTGGTTACAGTAGGTCTCATTTTGGCCTACTTCCACACTGCATGACATACATTATGTCCAATTTTCACAAGTAATCTGCAGGGTCATCAATTTATTTTTATTCCTGTTTTACAAATGGAGAAATGGAGACCCAGCATTAAAAATGTGTCATTGGTCACTAGAATGTTAAGCAGAAAGGCAGGATACAAACCACGTTTTTTCAGATTCCAAAATTCATGTTTCTCAATAACTTTTCCCCTTGTAATGAGATGTTTTCCCTAGAAATCACAATGACAGATCTTCATAGACAATGAAATAATGCTAGACCCATTACGTGACACTTGTCACACCAAATTTCCTAAATCAATTCAACATTTACAAAAAGGTTAAGAAGTGTAGGCCTAGGAGTTTGGGAGTTATCATAAGCAATGCTTATGACAAGAAGGAAAGAGTGGATAGGAAAAGAATTGTTTAAAAAAAAGAACAGTAGTAAATAGAAGAGTTTCTGTGACCAGTGGTTAGCTGATTTTAAATATCCATTCATATAAATGACAAATACTGGCCACTTTTTGAATACTCGGCATTTGTCTTTATACCCACCCCCATCCACCTCCCACATTCTGTAAGGCAAATCTTGTCTCTCACTATAAAACCTGAAAATCCCTGATACTCATTGTCCCAGCCACTTTGCATATGGGCATGAGACAGACAGACTTAGGTACTAACTACCATTTACTCGTACTCAAGTCAGAAGTTTTTGGCATAAAGAGGAAAGGAGCACAGAGAATCCACCATGACAAGCATGGCCTCATCACAGCAGCTGCTGGAATGGTTCTAGTGACTTTCTCTGGTCCCCAGCCTCAGTGTCGTTGATGACAGAAGCAACATTCAGGGCAGTAGCAGTGGGGTGTCATGGGACCATTTCTATGGCATTTATTTTGGCAATGGTTCCTGGCTTTGCAACCTCACAGCCTGGTTCTCTGCTAGTCTCAGGCGACCTGTGAGCTTCCTAATTACCTTCTAATAAGTTCCTTTCAATTAAACTAACTTTAGTCAAGTCTATGGCCCACAACTCAGAATCCTGACTGACATAATATATCAATAATAGAAATAATGATAATTATGACTAGCATATCTTGAAAGGCTAAGACTTGATAAAATATTCTGATAAATTATTTAACAACAACTTATTAATTAAACTCTCACGGCAATCCAATTATTTCCATTTTACAAATGAGGAAACTGAGAGGTTAAATGGGCATGCTCAAAGACATATTGGTAGAAAGCGGCAGAGGCAAAATTTGAACCCATCATTTTGACTCCAAAACTATTCACTCAGTCACCAAACTGGAATATATAATTTAGGGGTAGTTTGTATTCATAATTTTTAGGGTGTAAGAGTTTATAGGTAATTGTATTGGTCAAGCTCCTTCAGAGAAGCAGAGTAGGATGTGTGTTTATGTACATACAGAGAGATTCATGTTAAAGAGTGAGCTTACAAAATTTCAAGGGCTGGTCTGAACTCTGCAGGCCAAGATAGCAGGCCAGAGACCCTGGGAAGAATTAACACTACAGCTCAAGTCAAGAAGCAGTCTGAGGGCAGAATTCCCTCTGTAGGTGTCTATATCCAAATTCCCTCTTCCTTTATTTTTAAGGGTTTAAGTATAATTTATTGTCAAGTTAGCTAACATACAATGTATACAGTGTGCTCTTGGCTTTGGGAGTAAATTCCCATGATTCATCACTTACATAGAGCACCCAGCGCAAGTGCCCTCCTCAATACCTATCACCCATTTCCCCTCCCCCCACCCCCCCCATCAGTGAAATATGTCAAATTCAGTCTTCTTATAAGGACATCAGTCCTATTGGATTAGGATCCACACTAATGACTTCATTACCTT
This sequence comes from Paguma larvata, assembly GCA_030068075.1. NCBI lineage: Eukaryota > Metazoa > Chordata > Mammalia > Carnivora > Viverridae > Paguma > Paguma larvata. The sequence goes on along the minus strand of CM057823.1, from coordinate 157,400,228 downwards.
CATTAACTTGGTTACCTCTGTTAAGACCCTATCTCCAAACATGGTCACATTCTGAGATACTGGGGTTAGGACTGCAACATATGAATTTTTGAGGGGATGTAATTCATCCCCATAATGGTTGTAAATCTCAATGCTATATTGGATAGCATCTCAGAGATTTTCTAAGTTTGAGTGATACATCTGCAGATTTTTTATGCGTCTCCTCAGTTTTTAAAAGACCAGTCCTGCCCATAACCACCATCAAAATGCTAAGCTTAATATTCTTAGTAACCAAGGTCTCCTATGTTCTAATTTAGTACCTTAGGGCTGATGATGCCCAGCTCTATGGGAGTTTGAGATCGTGTTTTCCCCAAGAAACCCAAAAACGAGTTGCACTGGTTTCCCAGTACTTAAGCCCTTGGGAGAATCAAATGAAATAAAACTGCATTATGGCACAGTGAAACAGCTACTCAAAATATTCTCATCGTGCAAGGACTGATCGCTTTTAGCTGTAATTTCATAGTTCTTGCAAAGGTTTCAAACCGTAAGGGGGTTAGACAGCATTGTGAAGTCTGAAGTACACCTCTTAGCAATGAACATCATGATAGGAACATTCGTCATGTTTTTCAGCTAGAGATTTCTTATTCAGTGGTTGCAAGTGAAGGTAAGTGTTTGGAAAAGCCACCTTAACTCTTCCATCCGTTATTTAATAGCAGCAAAACCTTTTTGTGTTTGCAGAGTGCTTTATACTTTTCAAAGTGCTTGCACATGCATTAGTTCATTTCATCTCAATGGTCCTTGATTGGCCTAAAAGTTAGATCTGCCTTCCCAATGTGTCTAACGATCTTAGAGAGCACTTTATGAGACGAAAAACATGACCCAAAGTAAAGAAATTGCTCTGAAATCATTCTGTAAAATCAAGGCGCCATTACAAATTCATAAATAGTAAAGCTATTGAGTTAAATCCTTAAGGGAATTGTGGAGATTAGGTAAAGATTTTCAATCCTTTACTATTTACTTTGCTTTTAACAACATTTTCTGTAGGGGTAGCTCTTAAATACAATTTTACCTTATTAAAAATTTTAGACAAAAACATGTCTCTATCACCATCTTTCTATTCTGTTAATAGCCAAACCTACACATTCCCTTTAAAGGAAAATCGAGGGTAATTTGTGGTCAAAAGATCCTAAACTGAAAACACTTGCTGTAATTAGAAAGGGCCCGAATATTTCTCCCTACACAAAGCAGATGGTGGTTTCTTTTTTAAACAAAATAGTGATCTGTGTTTCTGCCTGTGTGCCTTCTGCATCAGACATGAATTAAAAATGAATTTCTATTTTGTTTCACTCTGGGAACCTGTTACATTGACCAACACTGTTGGGGGGAGGGGGCAAATCACCTAATTTGTCCAAGTATAATCACAGGATGTACAACAAAGGCATTGGCTGTTTCGACTCTCTGCAGGCTAGCTTTAAAAAAAAAATGAACAGACGCAGCATAATCTTGAGAATCCTCTTGTTATTCTGCTGGTGGAGTCTGTAGCTACGGAGACATCTGTGATGTGGGATAAGGAAGATCGTTTTTCTGAAATACAAAGAGTACAGAAAGTAGAAAAATCATTTTTAGGATTTAAAACCTAAGGAATAACCTTATTCTTTGCCCATATGTTTTTTAAATGATTGATTGCAGGAGCACTGTGATTTGGAGTTGATTTTTTTCCCATTTGTTTGGTGTTAGAAAATAAAAATGGAATCCAACCTCCTAAAACATGGAAGGAAATAGCTAATTCATACAGCAAGTGTAGAAGGTATTGCCTGTGTTGATAATATAACATGCCTCTAATCCTGGATTCTAATTATGGTGTGCAGCTGTGTTTCTGTTGAGGTGGGAGTTTAGGTAAAACCTTGCATTAAAGATACTTTCTGCTATTGATTCGATTATACAGTTCCATGAAGCAAATCACAATGCCCTTACAGTTAGTCCTACAAATAATATCTTCCTATTTTAATATAAAATGTCTATCATTACAATGGGGAGTCTCCTTCATTTCTATATAATCTGATTTTGAATAATCAAAAGTATTCTTCAAATACTATGTTATTACATGCAAAGTAAAATGGACCATTGGGTCAAGAATCCATGCAACTAAGATCCAGAAGTAACTTAACATGAAGCATCCTGGCAATTTAGGCTTTGATATGATAGGAAATAATAATAATAATAATACCCATTTTTATTAAGTGCTTGTTATGCACCAGACACCGTTCTAAACGTTTTCATGCATGTTAATTCATTTTCTCCTTACAACACTTTGAGAATAACTATTATTAATATTTCAATTTTATAAATGAGAAAATGAAGTCACAGCAATGTTAAGTAGCTTCACAAAGATCAAACAGCTAATGAAGATAGGAGCCAGAATTCAAATCCAATTAATTTGGCTCTGGAGCCCAGGCCAGTAACTATTATACAGTGCAGACACTTGAGAAGCTAGTGACAAGAAGGAAAAATGGTACATTTTAAATGGCTCATTGTGTCTGTAAGATCAAAATAAAACAAAATAAAATAAGGAAGTCAAAAGAACTCCGATGATTTTTTTTTTGTCTTAGTATCCAAAGAAATTTTTCCTGGGAACTTAATTGAAAACATGCCTATGAAAATATCTTATAGACTTATTGTAAAGTAGTCAAAGGGATAGGGGTAAAAAGTACTCCAGGGCCACCTGGGTGGCTCAGTCAGTTAAGCATCTCTGCCTCTCCCCTACTTGTGCATGCTCTCTCTCTCTCTCTCTAAAAAATAAACTTAAAATATTTTTCAAAAATTATTCCAGATTCAGGCAAAAACAGCAGCATATGCAAAGGACTTGTGGCAAAAGGAAACATGGGTGTTTGAGAGACTAAAGCTGAAGCCAGAGTATCTGAAATCAGAGTGAGGGGCGTCTGACTAAGGAAGAAGAAGTTAGAGAAGAAAGGGTGCAGTCCACTCAGGTTTTCGTGAACTGTTACAGATCTTGATCTGTGTCCCAAGAGAAATGGGAAAGCATTAAGAGAATGGTGGGGGAGGCAGTCCGGGGGAAGGGGGGAAAAATACATAAACAAATATATCACCTGGCTAACACTCTGCAAAACAGAAAACAGTTTTGAGAGGTACATTGTGGAACCATTAGACAGTTTAGAAAATACTGCAGTAGCATTACCCAAAAATCATGAAAGCAATTATATCAGTGGAGATGGAGAAAACTGAACAGTTTCAGGAGATACTCCAGTGTTGAAATTTTTAAAGTGATGACAAATTAGATATTGAAGATAAGGAAGAAGGTGTCAAAGATGACTCTTCAATTTCTGACTAGTGCAACTGGGGATGAGAGGTTTAGATGAGGAAATCAAAAGGTCATGTTGAAGATATTGAACTTGAAATGGCTCTAGTTGTCAACTGAAGTTGTCAAGTTCACAGTGAAGCTGTGAATCTGAAGCTCAAAAGACAGGTCTAGACTGGACATATATATAATACCTTCAGAAGTTACCAAGGCAGAGGATGGCATAAAAGCCAATAGCATGCACAACTTCTCTAGGGAGACAATGACTAAGAAGAGAGGAAGGCCTGGGACCCAGCTGGGAAAAACATAAGCCTGAAAAAAATTATAAAGCAGAAATTCCAGGAAAGTAAAAGTACGACAAAAAGAAAATGGTGTCAGGGAGGCCAAGGGAGTAGAGTTTCAAGAAGAAAAGCAAAGATAACAGAGTCAAATGCTGCTGACAGGTCAAGTAAAGTGAGGAAAAATGGAATATAGCAAAATGGCCATGTGGACATACACTGTTGGGGGTGATGGGACTGAAATCAGGCTGGAGCAGCTTAAATGGCTAGTGAAGGAACACAGGCACTGTGGACATGTCTGTAAAAAGTTGGCTATGGATTGGGGAGAGGGATTAGAGTGGCAGCAAGAGAAACATAATGAGATGAAGAAAATGACCTCAGCCATAAAATTCAAATCTCTAATGATGGTAGCTCAGAATCTGCCCACATTTCTAGACTATTAAACACATAGAGAATTATAATATTTGAACATTTTCAAAAGAATGAGTAGTTTATAATTGACCATAAATTTTTATTGAGTCCTAAGAGAGTTCTTTTTCTTTCTGTAGTGATCCATTAACCTGGTCACAATTTTAATTATAGAGAAGCCCTATCCATCTAGACTCAGAGAACAGAGCAGGGTACATATAGATGCTTAGGTTATGGTCCATCTGTAGCATAGAATGTAAAAGGAAGACCCTTTCCCTTAAAGCATCAAAGATGTAGTTATTAAAAGTCCTTAGGCATCCACTATTCATCATCGTTTTTATCAAATATTTTTTAAACACACACTGCATACCAGCTATTCTGTTAGATGTTGAGAAAATAAAGCTGTCTAAGACATAATACCTGAGCTTAAGATGTTTATCAAATAACAACAGAAAGTGTACATGTAAATGGATACCACTAGGACATTGTAAAATGCCACAAAAAGGTATGCACAGAATGTTACATAGAAGGGGTATATGAAGTGCCAGATTGAATGAAAAGGGTATATGTCTAGGCACGTGTACCTACACACACACACACACACACACACACAACCATGGGGCTCAATCATGGAATATTCCATGGAGACAGAAACCCTTGAACTGAGTCTTAAACAATATTAATAGGTTACATTTTTGAGAAATTATAATATGACAGGTAAAGTGGTAAGCAATTTATATCTTAATCAATTTATTATACCCATTATAGAGATAAAGAAATAGAGGCAGGAAGAGTTTAAGTAGCTGGTCCATGGCAGCATAATTTAGGGTCAGGGTTGGGATTCAAACCCAGTCTTTCCCTAGACCAGTCTTCTGGACTGCCATGTTATATACCATACACCATGGACCACCATATACCATGGTAGATAATTAGACATTAGTCAAGCTTTGTGAACATTGGTAATTGGGGCAGGAAGGGCACATCCCAGGCCTGAAAATTAGTCCATCTTATTTTTCTTTGTTTTCTAATCTCTGGTTACAGGATGTTTTACCCCAGGGTTAAAAAGAGGAGGCATAGCCGCTTTCCCAGGTTAGGATATCAGTAAGCAGAAAGGGGCTTATTATATTATAGTCTAGATTCTGATGCCCAGGTTACAACTATAGAATAGAAACAGAATGAATAACAGGTTCTTTCCACTTTAAAAAAATTTAGTAAGGATGAACTGGAGGACAATTTTCTGTTTAAGTTAATAAATTCATCTTGAAAAAAAAAATGGCTCACAGGGAAGCAATCCTGAAGGTAGGCCCCATCAGACCAACTGGCAGTCATGGCTCTTAGGACACCATTGGTGATTCATTCCACTCTGGGCTATAAAGAATAAGCAGAAGATCTTAAAGGAGAAACAGTTTAATCTTGACAGGGACAGATGGACATTAGTACCGTCCATGGCTAGCTTCCAGAACACTGAATCAGGACAGAAGAAAATTTTGTCTTCTGAACTGGGGACCCCAGCAACAGTACTGAGATCAAGGGAGGAAAGAGGATAATCAACTTCTCACCAATGATATCTTATCTAAGCACTGAGGATAGAGATGGTCTACAATCACACAGCACAAACTGCCTGCATCAGAAAAGCAAATAATGAAAGATTTATCCTTAGAACCTGCAATGACTGGTATTTATGTCCCCCCCAAATTCATATATTGAAATCTAATTCCCAATATGATGGGATTTGGAGGTGGAGACTTAGGGAGGTGATTAGGTCATCAGGCAGAAACCTCATAAATAAGATTAGTGGACTTATAAAAGAAACCCCAGAGAATTCACTTGCCCCCTTTGTTATGTGAATAACCAGCAAGAAGATGGCTGTCTATGAACTAGAAAGCAGGCTCTTACCAGACACCAAATCTGCTGGCACCCTGACCTTGGACTTCCCGGCCTCCAGAATAGTGAGAAATAAATTTCTGTTGTTCATAACCTTCCCATTCTATGGTGTTCTATTACATCTGTCCAAATGGACTAAAACAAGACCTCAATCAACAAAGGAGGGACTAGAAGAATCTGGTCTTGCTATGGATTATTTTGAGAATAATAAAAGAGGAAGCAGAGAAGGTGGAAATGAAGGAGAAGGCAGAGGATTTTGGGGGAGATTGCCTTTCCATGAACTGAGAGGTCATTAAGGGGATAGTAGAAAAGTAGCTGCAGGGATAGATGGGCAGAAGAAGGCTTCCAAACTGTTCAGTCTATTTGATGGGGTTTTTTTTTTTTCATGTTGCCAAGCTCGTCATCTTCTAGTAATGACAAAAACAAAGTACAAAATAAAGAAACAGGAAAAGTAGATGTAGAAGTGGAAATGGAGGTGGAAGAGGAAGAGAAATAAGAAAAAGGAAGCAGAAAAGGTGGAAATAAAGGAGAAGTCAGAGGGGGAGGGGGAGAGGGGGAAGGAGGGGAAGATGAGAGAGAAGAGAGATATGCAAGAAAGTTATGTAAAATGATAATGGCAGAGAATAAATTTAAGGGCAAATCAAAGCATAAAACTAAGACTTAGAATAAAAATAAAAGATAATAAAAAAAGTAAAATTTCAGCCTAAAACAATATAATGCTTCATAAAGGCAAAGCCTAAAGAATAGCAGAAAAGAGAAGGAAAAACAAGTGAAATTAACAGAAATTAAAACATGAATATAAGTAGGATAAAAGATTAAACCAGGATAAATAAGAAAATATAAAAGTGCTAGAGCCAGTGAGATAAAAAGCTGGAAACATGAAAGTCAGAGGGATAAAAGATAAAAGCTAAAACAAGAAAATCCAACCAAAAAGCAATACTTAGAAGTTGAGCATGAAATTCTTTTAAAAAACTGTTTAAAATTCGCTCTTTCCTTAAAATAGAATAGAAAGAGGGAATTTGAGATAGAAAGTGAAGACAAGGGAAAAACAAGAATCCCAAAGAATTAAGCAGAACAAACTGAAATAGAAATAGGGAAAATTTAAGTAGTCAACATACACCACAGGAACAAGAAATTCTAACATAATGTTGAGATGCTGGTTTATACCCCAGCATATGTCCTTGATGCAATAAGGAAACAAAAACAATAGGCCAAAGAGGAGAAAGAAATGAGCTCCTAGTAAGCCACGCTCTGAAAATGTATCTTTGGTGCCTGTCCATTCTTCCACCTCTCCAATCTCATCTGGAAAATAAATAAATAAATAAAATACTATTTTTCTCTAATCCCAGGTCAACCTCCTCCACAACTATTTACAATAAGGAACAGACAAAACTTCCACAGCTTAGGTACAATGAGCCCAAGGTAAAATTGCAAAAGATACAGAGTTTGTTTCATTTTTTAAATTTGTTTGCTTGTCCTTTCAATATGCTCCTACCATTTCATCTATTATTCATTCATTAGTTAATTACCACTTAGTCTGAATTAATTTAATTCTACCATCTCCGGAATAACTTTACTCTTGAAAGGAAGTCCATTGGAGAGGTATTTTGGATAGAGATCATTTCTTCCCTCCCTGGGTTTTAGAAATTTGCAACATCAGGAAGATTCACATTAGATGTCATCCCTTTGCTCCACCCCCAACCCCACCCCACCCACAATCTCCTTCCACCCTTGTGCCCCCTGTTTGTGTTCTGGGAGGTTGATTTATGGACTGCATCCATGGGCATGCTTACCCACAGCCTTCTGGTTAACTTTACCAGTGGGAAACATGGGCAGGATATCAGAGAATAAGAGGAGAGTGAGCCTAAGGTATTTATACCTGGGGTTTCCTCACTCCATGGATTGACTCCATCTCTTTCTCAAGGCCACGGCTCCTGTCTGATGGCCTGCTCCTGTAGCTATTCCCTCTAGATTGTGAGCACAGATAGCCTGCTTTCTCCTCCTGTCCCTTCAGTCCTAGGAGTGGTGGATGTCTAGCTCCCTGGAAGTAGATAGCTCTGGGACATTTAGCCATCCCTTATTAGTTTCTCCTAGCCTTGTCCTCAGCGTTGTAAATAGCCCTTTTATCAACTCCTCAACATTGAGTGTGCCATCTGTTTTCTGCTGGGACCCTGATTGACACAGTAAGTAGATAAAAGTACATCGCAGGCAAATTTAACTTTGGCATTCTCCACCCTAACATGCAGTACCCTCATCATGCCCATGGGCTGCCTACAGATGCCCATTTTGACATACCTACAGGGTTCATAAAGCCATTGTCATCTAAAATGTGTCTGACTTCCTTTTCCATCCAAACGTATCTATACAGTGGGCCATTTTCCCAAGATGCAGATCTCTTCAATGTGCATGGAAGTGAATTCCCCTAACTAATCTCTGCCAGAAAATGAATTGTCTCCCATGCAGGTAGGACAACGTTTCCTAACAGCCTTCAAATAACATCAGCATGAATTATTGCAAAAAAAATCTTAACTAGCATCTCTTCCTCCAGTTTTGTTTTGTTCTCCACCCATGTATGCAAGTAATGCAACTGGATTAATTTCTCTATAAAGACATTCTCATTATGCTACCCACTGATTTTAAAAGCCTCAATTGCTTCTCACTGTCCATGGGATAAATTCAGCCATTTAAGATCCACAATCTGGCTCTGAGTGGGGAATGAGTCTACCATTAGGGGAATAGCATAAGGTGGAAAGGGGAAAGAATCTCAACATCACCCCCACTTTCCAAAAATATTTTCTTCTTGTATTCTTCAATAACAGAAGAATAACATCATGAGGCAGGCATGGACTCCTCCATGAGATGGCATCTCATCATTTTTCTTTGACTTTAGTTTCTATCATGATGAAAAGTTGCAAAGAGTACCTGGCCATGCAAAAAATACCACTGTGACTTATGTTTCACAATTCACCTAACTGATTTCATGTCCTACTGAGCTTCAACTTCTGTTGCTTTTTAGACTATTAAAATGTGTTCTAAGATTTTGTGACATTAGGTTACAGCATTGTAAGGTAGGTGGTAACTCGAGGTATCAAGGTTAATGGTGGTGTCTTCGATTCCCAATGGTGCATAAAGTCATCCTTTGGCAAAACCTGGACATACCCACCATGTACATTCTGACTTCCTTCCAAGTTTCATTATTCCCTTACCTGAAATGTCTTTTATCTTCCTCTCTGGTTATCCCAATACTGCTGGCACATGTCCTGTGCTAATTAGTAGTCATTACCATTATTATTACCCTGCCACTCAAAATTCATTTCAAGCGCTATTCCGAAGAGACCTCATTGTTTACCAGTGAATTTGTCATATGCTTCTTTATAGCATGTGTCTCTTAATATAGGTCAGGTCTCCCTGATTAGATTAGCTACCTTTAGGAAGCTACCATGTCTTTGTACCCAAATTAGCACACCATCCCAGGAATTGAAAGAATATAGAATAAAAAACATGTATAGCTTAAGTCAAAGCTTACTTTATCTACCAAAGAGAGGTCTAAGGAGGCAGACAACCTGACAGAAAAGGGAAACTTTACTTTAATTCTTTTATACTCTCATATAGACCTTAAACTATTCCCAAAAGGAAAGTATTGATAACTGGCCCTCTATCTGAAAACAATCAATGATTCTAGGAAAGTTTAATTGGGCAAATGTTGTGTCTTCCCTAGAACTCTTTTCATGGGCTCTTCTTCCCAACTAATCCCTTTGCCGTCCCATTGGGTAACTCTTTATAGTCCCTATCCTGTCTTTATCCTTAGTCTTCTCGGTCATGTTGCTGAGGTTTCAAACTAGGTTTCAAGAACAAATAAACCCTGAAATTTGCTGGCTCAAACAAGAAATTTGCTTCTCTTTTGGTTATCTGTCCAGAGGTAGATGGTGGTTCAGGATGAGTAAGTAGCTCTGCTCCAAAAGGATGTCCAAAGACCCAGGTTCCTCTCATCTTTTGGCTATTCCAGCCCCTGAGCACTTGCCCATGTCCACATGGTCCAGGCTGGCTGATGATATCCGCATTCTAGCTCACAGGGAGTGGGCAAAAGGAAGCGGAGGACAACCAACATCCTTTGAGCAGTCTCTGTCCCATCAGGTGAGGCTCTTTTCTTAACTAGGACCCTAAAAAACTCCTAGGTTGTCAGCCATAAATATATATTGGCATTGGGGAGGTAAGTGGTGTTCTGGAAGTGGAGACTTCAAGCCCCATGTCATACTACTACCACTAGCCAGAAACCTGAAACCTTTGTTTGTAGGCACCCAGAAAAGGGTCCCATGACTGGCATCTCATCCCCAGGATGAATGTATATGCAGCCTAAATGTGAGTTAATAAATAAATATTCTGTCATTGAAGGGGATCAAGAACTGCCATGCTTCTTTTCTCCAGGCTTCCAGTCTTGTACCTGATTAGTATTGTCTACTCCCCAGCATCCATGAGCTCAGGCCTAACACTCTAAACCAGTGGTTCTTCAACTCGGGTACTTTTACCTCCCAGGGAATATTTGGTAATGTCTGAAGACATTTGTGGTTGCCATAGCTGAAAAAGACCTGAAGTACTACAAGTATTCAGTGTGCAGAGGCCAGGGGTACTGCTAAACATCCCACCATGCACAGGGTAACCCTCCATGACAAGCAAGTATCCAGCACAAAATAGAGTATTAGCAATGCTGAGAAAACTTTCCCTTGGACAGTTCTGCTTCTTCTCAGAAATCTTAGCAGGGATCCACGCTCAGGCTCTCAGCACAGTACATTCTTGTGATTGGCACTGTGCTTTTTATCCATGGTTTGGCCTGCTTTTCTCACCGTCTATTGTTTCAGACCCTTGATCTAGGTTCTTTAAAAAGCTGATAGTCTCAGGAGTCTGTGACCACTAACATTGTTTAAGTTAGTCTTTTTTAGTGCAATAAAATTTTATTATCTTTTAGGGAATGTTAAAAATTTGTTCTCAGTTTTAACCAAGAATGAACACAGGCAGTTAGCTTAGTGGGAAGAGCGTAGCCTGGGGACCAGGCTCTTGACCTTGTTCTGCTTCTAACTAGCTGTGGATCGTGAATTATAGTCCTTCTGAGCTGTAGTTTTCCCTTGCAGTGAAGTGAACAGTGGGACTCATTTAGTCGCTGTATTATTCTTGTTGCGTCTGGTCCCCAGTTGCAATAATTACCCCTTCACGTCTCTTTTTTCTAATTTATTTACACAAACACACACGCATCCACCTCCCATGCACACACAGACACATATGCATTTCTGCAAAAGAGGTGATTTCCTCAGTTAAGTTTATATTTCCTAGAATTAAACCACTAGTAGTTTGCCATAACTGTTATTAAGCCAACAGGCAAATCTCTCTATAGTCCCATCTAACTCTTTTTTCTAATTTCAAACTCACCATTCCTCAACTTGAATGTGTGAGTTTGTCCAAATCTTAATCTCTCCGGGCCTTAGCTTCCATTTGGCAAAGTAAGAGTTAATTTCCCAATTCTCTTCCAGTTCTGATAACACTATGCCTACCCAGAACCTTCTCTGGCCTACCCTTACACCCCCTAAGCCCATGTGATGATAGGTATCATGAAAATATAGTAACATTCACAAGTGTAGACATCAGTATTCCTAATGACTGACCGCGAATATGCAAAAAAAGGTAGTTATTTTGGGACTTCCTATAGTGTTTTCCTTTTTTTTTTTTTTTTACTGTATTTTACAGCCCAAACTAAAAGATAGAGGAAAACATCAAGTTTAAATAAAGACATATCATCAAAATGCTTCTCTTCAATTTTCTAGGTAACTTGCCCAACCTGATTCTCTATATCATTAAAAAAAAAGGTATATATACAATTTTATTTTTGTCCTCAAACCTTGCAAAAAAAGACTATTTGGAGTTTGGTAGGTACATCTTTTTGCATCCTGGCAATTCACCTTTAGTTTAAGAATATATCATGGGAAGAGGATTAGAATAATGACCAAGTTAAGTTTTGAGTGGCTGAAATTAAAGTTCATGATGAAAAAGACTCCCCAATATTTGTGACTTCCGGGTTTCTGGGAAGCTGCTGTGTGCACCAGGTGATGTGCCTAAGGGTTCTGTTTTCTAATGCAGCTAATGATCTAGAACATTAGAGGTGGAGAACAGTGCCTAGTTGTTTGTCTTTCCAGGGTCTCCCTTCCAGTAGAAGGAAGTAGTTAGTTGCCTCTAAACTCTGAGGTTTGACATCTCGGGGACACCGAAAACTGCTTGTAAGTGGATCACAACTACTAGACAGAAATAAGTGCTCAGGCATCCCCTAGGGAAAAGACAAAGCTTTCTTCGCCTTCTACTGCCTGAATTAAAGCTGCTGTGTGAAGAAATCGAGGCTATCACTTTAACAAATCTGCTTAGATGACTGGTGAACTGAACAGTCAGAACTGGTTCGATACAAACAGGAAGAAGTTTCATTTTTTCCAATCATGGCTCCCAATGTGCCAATGAATCTCCCTTTCTTATCTTTGCAAACTTCTCAAGCAAGTTCCACATCTTTGTGATCACTTTCCATTATTTACCCCGAAAAACCTGAAAGCCAAAAAACAAAAATCTCAGTCCTGTTTAAAATCCCAGTCTTGGGGCACCTGGGTGACTCAATCAGCTACTTGGTTTTGGCTCAGGTCATGATCTCACATTTCATGGGTTCAAGCCCATGTCAGGCTCTGCAGTGACAGTGAGGAGCCTGCTTAGGATTCTCTCCCCCTCCCTCTTCCCCTCCCCTGCTCTCTCTCTTTCTCTCAAAATAAATAAACATTAAAAATTTTAATAAATAAAGGGGCACCTGGGCGGCTCAGTTGGTTAGGCATCCCACCTCAGCTCACATCATGATCTCATAGCTTGTGGGTTCAAGCCCCACGTCGGGCTCTATGCTGACAGCTCAGAGCCTGGAGCCTGCTTCGAATTCTGTGTCTCCCTCTCACTCTGCCCCTCTCCTGCTTGTGCTCTGTCTCTCTCTGTCTCTATCAAAAATAAACAAACATTAAAAAAATTTTTTAAATAAACAAATAAAACTTAAAAGAAAAGAAAATCCCAATCTCCTCCTGTCTACCACTCCTCCCTACCCTGCAGTTCAGGGAACTGCAGTAGGGAGGGAAGGGATGAGGTCTGCTCTCTGAGACTAGATATTGGGGAGAAGGAATGTACATAAAGAAAGAAAATAGTGTTCGGTTAATAACTAAGTGGTTGTCAGGTGCTGAAGTCCTCTAGCTAACCCAATCTGGCCAAACATGTCCTCTCTACAACAGGCTTCAAAAAACTGCCTCTCTCTTTGAGTTTCTGAATGAGTTCTGGGGAGGTATGGGGCTTCATGGTTACACACCTACCTAATATGAAAATAAACAACTATCACCACAAAGTACCTCCCTATCCCACCCCCCACCCCCGTACACACACTCATGTCCTAATCCTATAATTTGAGAACCTGGAAACTGAATCTTGCCACATAGTGGAAGGCACGTGCTCCCCCACTGCCCCTCTCTCCTTCTGCCCTGCATAGTAGTGTCCCCATCCTTTTCCCTGTACGGACAAGGACATATTAGAAAGTCTGTGCCTCAGTAAACAATAACTAGAGGAATGAGGTACAAAGTGTCTCTTTCTTGCAGGTATTCCCAATTTTTAAGTGGTTTGTCCCTTTCTCCCTGTGAAGAGGTAAAGAGAAAGCCATGACATTCTCTACCAGCTGATAAATCACACCCTAGCAATTTTCTCAATCTGCTCTTTTCTCTTATTCTCTGTCTCTCTATATGCCTTTTTCTCTCTTCTTCTTTCCATTATTTTTATTTGGACTAGGATGGGATTGGTGATTCAAATGACAGTGTCTGCTACCTCTCAGTTCACCCAGGAAGGCACCTGTTTGTGGGATCTTCAGAATGTGAGCTGCCTTGTACCTCATCTTCCATGTTGTGTATTCCACCCACCAATCTGGGGACAAAGGGAAAGTGACACCCGCATGAGTTTCACTCTCATATCACCGAGTCATCTGGCACATCACAGGCTCAATGAGTGAGAGCAGTGGCTCCATCCTGTATAAATATGACAGTCTTACCCAGCAAAGAAAGAAAATTACAGGCCAATATCCCTGATGAATATGGATGCAAAAATTCTCAACAAGATACTAGCAAATCGAATCCAACAGCATATAAAGAGAATTATCCACCATGATCAAGTAGGATTCATCCCTGGGTTGCAGGGCTGGTTCAATATTCGCAAATCAATCAACGTGATACATCACATCAACAAAAGAAAAGATAAGAACCATATGATCCTGTCAATAGATGCAGAAAAAGCATTTGACAAAATACAGCATCCTTTCTTAATAAAAACTCTCGAGAAAGTCGGGATAGAAGGAACATACTTAAACATCATAAAAGCCATATATGAAAAGCCCACAGCTAATATCATCCTCAATGGGGAAAAATTGAAAGCCTTCCCCCTGAAATCAGGAACACGACAGGGGTGTCCGCTCTCGCCACTGCTATTTAACATAGTGCTGGAAGTCTTAGCAACAGCAATCAGACAACAAAACAAAATAAAAGGCATCAAGATTGGCAAGGAGGAAGTCAAACTTTCACTTTTTGCAGATGACATGATACTTTACATGGAAAACCCGACGGAATCCACCAAAAGCCTACTAGAACTGATTCATGATTTCAGCAAAGTTGCAGGATACAAAATCAATGTACAGAAATCGGTGGCATTTCTATACACCAACAATGAAGCAGCAGAAAGAGAAATAAAGAAGCTAATCCCTTTCACAATTGCACCAAAAACCATAAAATACTTAGGAATAAACCTAACCAAAGAGGTGAAAGACCTCTACACTGAAAACTATAAAAAACTTGTTAAGGAAATTGAGGAAGACACAAGGAAATGGAAAAACATCCCATGCTCATGGATTGGAAGAATAAACATCGTCAAAATGGCAATACTACCCAAAGCAATCTACACATTCAATGCAATCCCAATCAAAATTGCACCAGCATTCTTCTCAAAGCTAGAGCAAACCATCCTAAAATTTGTATGGAACCACAAAAGACCTCGAATAGCCAAAATAATACTGAAGAATAAAACCAAGGCGGGAGGCATCACAATCCCAGACTTTAACCTCTACTACAAAGCGGTGGTCATCAAGACTGTATGGTATTGGCACAAAAACAGACACATAGACCAATGGAATAGAATAGAAAACTCAGAAATGGACCCGCAAGTATATGGCCAATTAATCTTTGACAAAGCGGGAAAATGTATCCAATGGAAAAAAGACAGCCTCTTTAACAAATGGTGCTGGGAGAATTGGACAGCAATATGCAAAAGAATGAAACTAGACCACTTTCTTACACCACTCACAAAAATAAATTCTAAATGGATAAAAGATCTGAATGTGAGACAGGAAACCGTCAAAATCCTAGAGGAGAAAACAGGAAAAAGCCTCTTTGACCTAAGACGCACCAATTTCTTACTCGACACGTCTCCAAAGGCAAGAGAATTAAAAGCAAAGATGAACTATTGGGACCGCATCAAGATAAAAAGCTTCTGCACAGCAAAAGAAACAACCAACAAAATGAATAGGCAACCAACGGAATGGGAAAAGATCATCGCAAATGACATATCGGATAAAGGACTAATATCTAAAATTTATAAAGAACTTACCAAACTCCAAACCCGAAAAACAAACAACCCAGTGAAGAAATGGGCGGAAGATATGAATAGACACTTCTCCAAAGAGGACATTCAGATGGCCAACAGACACATGAAACGATGCTCAATGTCACTCATCATCAGGGAAATACAAATCAAAACCACACTGAGATACCACCTCACACCAGTCAGAGCGGCTAAAATGAACAAATCAGGAAACTATAGATGCTGGCGAGGATGTGGAGAAGTAGGCACCCTCCTACACTGTTGGTGGGAATGCAAACTGGTGCAGCCACTCTGGAAAACGGTGTGGTTTCCTCAAAAAAATGAAAATAGAGCTACCCTATGATCCAGCAATAGCCCTGCTAGGAATCTACCCAAGAGACACAGGAATGCTGATGCATAGGAGCACGTGTACCCCAATGTTCATAGCAGCACATTCGACAATAGCCAAATCATGGAAAGAGACCAAGTGCCCATCAACTGACGAATGGATAAAGAAGTTATGGTACTTATATACAATGGACTACTACGTGGCAATGAGAAAAAATGAAATCTGGCCATGTGTAGCCAGATGGATGGAACTGGAGGGTATTATGTTAAGTGAAATAAGTCAGTCAGAAAAAGACAGATACCATATGTTTCCATGAATAGGTGGACTTTGTGAGACTAAGCAAAAACCAGGGGGAGGGGAAGAGGGGAAAGGAAAAAAAGACACAGAGAGGGAGGGAGATAAAACATAAGAGACTCTCAAAGACTAAGAACAAACTGAGGGTGAGGGAGATGGGGGGGGGAGAGGGGGTGATGGGCATTAAAAAGGGCACATGTTGGGATGAACACTGGGTGTTATATGTAAACCAATTTGAAAATAAACTATTATAAAATTAAAAATAAATAAATAAAATAAAATTACCCCCCAAAAAAATAAATAAATAAATATGACAGTCTTTAAGAGACATACCTGGGCTCAAGATCCAGCTTTGCCTCTTAATGTTGTGTGTGAAGGCAAATCGCTCAACTGAGGCTCAGGATCCTCATCTCTAGAAGAGGAACAATATTAACCCGGTGGAGCTTTGGGCTCTGATTTATAAAAGTGCTCAATAAGACACAGTATTTAATATTTCCATCAGACTGACAAGCAGCATTGTGACAAGAATGTACAAGACGCTGTGTAAGCAAAGCTGACATCAAGGGGTTCACAATCTCACACAGAGATTGACACATAAAGACACCACTACAATAAAATGTGGCAGGTTCAAAGAAAGATACATCTAACGTGCCTATGGGGTCAGAATGAGCCAGGGGAACCGTGAGGCAAGGGGGCTAGGAAGATCTCCATTTTAATTGCCTTCTCTTCATCCTCTTGGCAAGAGAGGGATTCCTGCCCGGGGTTCTGGGATGGCTGAGCACGTAATATCTGACAGTGGACAGAACATTTCGACAGCAGTTTATTAGTCCCATCAGGGAGGAGGATTGTACTCAGGAGCAGAGTGAATAATCGGGGGCTATTTGAGGCACACTTTGTACTATCAAGAAGGGGAGGTGCCCCCTTGGTTCCCAAGGTGGAGGGGGGCAGCATGATTGACTTACTTGAATAACTCCACAGACTGACAGAGAAATGAAACCCATTACTCAGGGATAAGTGGAACCTGTGCCTTGTCCTCATGATAAGGAGGACTGTATATCTAGGGGACAGGAGCAAAGTAGAGAGGGGGAACTTGCAGGTCGTTGACGGCCCTCCTGATTTCAGCAGACATCAAGGTAGCACACAGTATTGCACTTTAACATTAGGTCTTACAACAGCCTCCTGCACCAAACACCATCTGAACTTGGTCTAAAAGATTGACCATTCTTTATATGAGTGACTGATATGGGTTGGGGTCATGGCATTCCAGCTGTAGTAAATTCCACTGCTGGAAGCTAAATTCTCCCTGCATAACATCTATAAGATCGGTACACATTTAATGTTACTGAAGCATAAACTGTGAGGTAGAAGATGGTAGACGTTGGAAGAATAGACAGAAGGTCTATAAAGAAGGTGCATAAAGAGCCTTGAGGCCAGGGAAAGAGCTTAGACAATATTCTGATATGCTGATGTTAAAAGAATTCTTTTAAAAACGGTTAGAAGTCCAATAATCATAAGAAGGTTATTTAAATCAAGTTCTACTAATTTCTTTACCACATGAATATTCCACCAATATACATTTGTAAATCTCCAAAACAGTGTGCACTGCTGCACAATCTTCTTGAACCTGAGGACATTAGTCTTTTAGGAATTTTTTTTCTAGAGCACCAATTAACTGTTCCAAAGAACAAAGTTTAAAAATTACTGTTATAGGTAATGAGGGATCATTAAAAGATTCAAGCTGGGAGTGACATCGTCATATTTGTATTTTAAATTAAACATTCTGGTACATGTGTAGAAGGTGAATTTGAAAGGATAAGATTTTGAGTATTTAGTGATCCCAGCCAGGAGGCAGTGGAAGCAAGCCAGGAAAGCAATCATGAATAGAAATAAGATAATAGGGACAAGAAAAAGGGAAATTTGAAAGAAGCTTTTATTATTAAATGAGGTGTATGTATCAGTGGGAGAGTTAGGTCATCCTACAGTCAGAAATACACATCAAAGTCTCAATGACTTACTATAACAGGAGTTTCAACCCTGTTTACACTAAATGTCTACCATAAGTTGATACGGGCGGGGGTCCTGCTCCACAGAATCACTCAGGGATCCAGTTGATAAAGATTCTATAATCAGATAGCAGCACCATCTGGAAAAGAGAGTCATTATAAAAAGGGAAAAGAACATTGACATTCAGACACTGGCTTTGGCCTGAAGTAACACCTGTCACTTTTGGTTATAGCCAAGTGATTAGTCACAGGGCTCAGACTAATTGCAATGGATCTGGGAAATGTGATTGCCCGTGTGCCCAGGAATGGGATGAACACCAAGTACTGGTAATACCATTCGCCGTAAGTGAGGAAGAAAGATTCAAGAATGCCTCCCACTGGTAACAAGGTAAATGATAATGCCCTGAATGGGGAGCGTAAGGGATGAAATGTCAGGGAAATGAAATAGGTGAGAACTCCCATTCTGAGCATTTTGAGTTTTATGTGCTACAGGAATTTTCATTTGAGGATGACAGATCCTCAGATCGTCAGAAATTTAAAGTCTAACTGTCAAGTGAAAGTTAAATACTGGAAATAAGATTTAGGAATCATCATCAATTGTGGAAATCCAGGGTGGAACTACTATCTAAGGAGAGTAAGATGTTCGCTAAGGATCATCAGAGTTTTTTATTTGAGAGAAACCCTTAAGAAAAAGAGAAAACAACTGTCAAAGGCAGACAAGAAGAAAACCCAGAAATGTCATCTCAAAAAGTAAAAGAAGGTGAGGGTTTATGAGAGAAAGTAATCAGCAACAACAAACAAAACTAAAAGATCAGGTAAGAGGGAGCTAAAGAGTGCCCAGTTGATTTGGGAGTTAAGAAGCCATTGATTTTACATTTAAGTGAGATCCTGCACTATTTGTCTCTCTGCGTCTGACTTATTTCATTTAGCACGACGTCTTCCAGGCTCATTCATGTTGTCAGATATGTATGGCAGGATTTCCTTCATTTTTAAGGCTGAATAATATTCCAGCGTGTGTGTGCGTATGTGTGTGTATTATACACACACACACACACACACACACACACACACACACACACACACACACACATATATATATATATATATATATAAAACATTGTCTTTATCCATTCGATGAGCAACAAACATGTAGGCTGTTTTCATATCTTGGCTATTGTGAATAATGCTGCAATAAACATGACACTGCTAATATCTCTTTGAGATCTTGACTTCATTTCTTTTGGATATATACCCAGAAGCGCAATTGCTGGATCATAAAGAATTTCTCTTTTTAGTTTTTGGAGGAATCTCCACACTGTTTTCCATAGTGACTGTAACAATTTACATTCCCATTAGCGATGCACAAGGATTCCTTTTTGTCCACACCCTCATCAGCAACTTACCTTTGTCTTTTTGATATTAGCCATTCTTTGGTATTAAGTGGTATCTCATTGTGATTTTAATTTTCATTTCCTTGATGTTTCCCTGATTCATAATCAGTGATGTTGAGCACCTTTCACTTACCTGTTGGTCAGTTCTATGTCTTCCTTGGGAAAATGTGTAATTAGGCCCTTTTCCCATTCTTTAATTGGGTTATTTGGCTTTTGGCTCTTGAGTTTTAGGAGTTCCTTTTATATTTTGGGTATTAACCCCTTTTCAGATGTATGGTTTGAAAATATTTTCTCCGATTCAATTTTTTGTACACTTGAAATATTTCCTAGTCTTCCTTTTTTTTTTTAATTTTAATTCCAGGAGAGTTAACATACAGTATTATATTAGTTTCAGGTACAATATGATGATTCAACAATTCTGTACATTATTGCGTGCTCATTGTGGTAAGCGTACTCTTAATCTCTTCATCTATTTCACCCATCCCTCTATCTACCTCCCCTCTAGTAACCATCAGTTAGTTCTCTACAGTTAAGTGTCTGTTTTTTGGTTTGTCTCTTTTTTTCTTTGTTCATTTCTTTTGTTTCTTTGATTCCATATATGAGTGAAATCAAATGGTATTTGTTTTTCTCTTACTGATTTATTTCACTTGGCATAATACTCTCTAGATCCATCCGTGTTGTTGCAAATGACAAGATTTTATTCTTTCTTATGGATAAACAACATTCCTCTCTATATATATATTATATCTCTTTATATACATATATTATATATATGTATATATATATATATATATCACATCTTCTTTATCCATTTATCTATCGATAGACACTTGAGTTGCTTTCATAATTTGGCTATTGTAAATAATGCTTCAAAAAACATATAGGTGCAATATATCTTTTCAGATTACCGTTTTCATATCGTTTGGGTAAATACCCAGTAGTGGAATTACTGGATAATGGGGTGGCTCTATTTGTAAGGTTTTGAGGACTCTCCATACTCTTTTCCACTGTGGCTGCACCAGTTTGCTTTCCTACCAACAGCAACAAGGGTTCCTTGTTCTCCACATCCTCACCAACACTTATTGTTCCTTGTGTTTTTGATTTTAGCCATCTGACAAGTGTGAAGTGATATCTCATCATGGTTTGGATTTGTATTTCCCTGATGATGAGTGATGCTAAGCATCTTTTCATGTGCCTGTTGGCCATCTCTATGTCTTCTTCAGGAATATGTCTATTTGTGTCTTCCATTTTACAATTGAATTATTTGGTTTTTTGGTGTTAGGTGGTAGAAGTTATTTATATAGATTATAGATTATATAGATTTTGGATACTAACCCTTTATCAGATATGTCATTTGCAAATATCTTCTCCCATTCTGTAGATTGTCTTTTAGTTTTGTTGATTGTTTATTTCACTGTGCAGTAGCTTTTTATTTTCATGTTATCCCAACAGCTTATTTTTCTCTTGTTTCCTTTGCCTTAGGAGACATATCTTGAAAGGTGTTGCTGCAGCCACTGTCAGAGAAATTAGTACCTGCTCTCCCCTAGGGTTCTTATGGTTTCAGGTATCATACTTGGGTCTTTAATCTATTTTGAGTTTATTTTTGTGTATATTTTAAGAAAGCAGTCCAGTTTCATTCTTTCACATGTAGCTGTCCAGTTTTCCTAACACCATTTGTTGAAGAGACTGTCTTTCCCATTGCATATTCTTTCCTCCTTTGTTAAAGATTAATTGAGCATGTAATTGTGGATTTATTTCTGGGATCTCTATTCTATGTCTATTTTTATGCCAGTACCATACCACTTTAATTACTACAGCTTTGTAGTATATCTTGAAATCTGGGATTGCAATACTTCCAGTTTTGTTCTTTTTCCAGATTGCTTTGGCTATTCAGGGACTTTTGTGGTTCCATACAAATGTTAGGATTAGTTGTTCCAGTTCTATGAAAATGCTATGGGTATTTTGATAGAGATTGCATGGAATCTGTAGATTACTTTGGGTAGTATGGACATATTAACAATCTTTGTCGTATCAGTCCATGAGAATGGAATATCTTTCTAGCACCAGTTTGCTAGTTGTTTTGTTTCATCTTTCTAGTTGTTTGTGTCATCTTCAATTTCTTTCATCAATGTTTTATAGTTTTCAGAGGAGAGGTCTCTCACCTCTTTCGTTAACTTTATTCCTCAGGTTTTTATTATTTTGGTGCAATTATAAATAGGACTATTTTTCTTAATTTCCCTTTCTGCTACTTCATTATTAGTGTATAGAAATGCAACAAATTTCTCTATATCAATTCTGTATCCTGTGACCATACCAAATTCATTTATCAGTTCTAGTAGTTTTTTGTTGGAGTCTTTAGGATTTTCTATATTTATTATTATGTCATCTGCAAATAGTGAAAGTTTTACTACTTCCTTACCAACTTGAAAGCATTTTATTTCCTTTCTTTTCTTTTCTTTTTTTGTCTGATTACTTGTCTTGCCAGTCTAAAATCACACCAGGAATATGTTTTCCTCTTTGTTGAATTGCAAAGAAGATGGAGGAGGAGGAGGAGGAGAAGGAGGAGGAGGAGGAGAAGGAGAAGAAGCTATTACGGGAAAAGGTTTACGAGTAAAGGCACAAGCTAGGCTGACATGATTTGAGTAGTGAGAGAGCAAAGAGAAAGTGGAGAAGGCAAAGAAAGTGAAGTTTTATTCTTCAACCTCATGAATCACTTATTTATTTACCAATACTTACTAAAGGCTTATTAGAATACAAATGTGATACATGAGCTTTCTGCTCTTAATCTTCTGCTCTAGTGGATGTGTACTATAGTTCGCCCTTGCTGTTCCTGTAACATTTTGTATATTCCTTTATTTTAGCACTTTTAACGGTATATTGTATTTCTTTATTTTTCATACCTCTCTTAAGACAGTGAGCTCTTTCAGAATAAACACAGGGTAAAGATTTTATTGATCTGTTTATACCAAAAGTTCATCACAATGTCTGGGCATTGTAGGCATGGAATAAATTTTTTAAATTAAATTATTTAATCATCGCACTGAATGTGGTAGTTATGATTAGCCTCATTTCACAGAAGAGCTAGCTACAAATTACCAAAAGTCACAAGCAGTAAGTGGCAGAGCCAGAACCAGAATCCAAGCTTTGGGTTCCATATCTGCCTCTCCATCACACCAGAACCGCTTTGACATCTTTTCTCTGGGGGTGATGGATTCAAAATGACATGCATTGCTTTTCGAATAGCTCATTGTATTCAAGATTACAGATTAACAATGCACTCTGAGATGGGGGTAGCTCAGTAGATCAAAACCAGTCTGTGGATTCCCATAGTGCCCAAACCCACAATCATGACTGAGCTGGGTCACTGCATCCCATACTGTATCAAGAGTAACCAGACGAAATTGCTGTTTTAGGTTCAAAAAGGGTCGAATATCAGCACTTTCATATGGTCCAACCTAATAGGATATAGAGTAATTCTTTCTATGGTACGAAATTAAAAGTATGAAGTAGTAGTAAAAATTCATTAGTATGAAACTAGACAGTGTGGTGGGGGAGAAAGATTTTAGAAACAGTCTAACAAAGTTTATAACCATATTGCTTAAACTTTCTAAACCTCAGTTTTTTAATCATTATAATGAAGCCAATTTCGTCCCAAATGACTATTATAAAGATCGAATAATGTGATCATGTATGTAAAATGTCTAGCTTTAGACAGGACCCATTAAAGGCACTAAATCAATGACAGCTAAAATTATGATCACAAAAGGACATGGATGCTTTTGATATAAGGTATTTATGAATTTATTCTGTAACAAAATTTCTAACTTGCTAGACACATTTTGTTTATAACTTCTTTGGAATTTCTTGTTATAATGCATATCGCTTGCCTTAGAATTAAAAGGTCCACTGTATGGAATCTAACCAGGTGTCACAAACAGTTGCCTGTCAAGTAATACCTTTTAGTAAAAGGTAATCTTCAACAGGGAAGATGTAGCCAAGCAGTAGGTTTTTCAAGATAAATAATTTTTATGGAATTTCTCAAAGAATTCTTAGGGGCATTGGCTATTTTAAGCCCTAGAAAAGTAATCCAGCCAAAATCTCGCTTTTGAAATGAAAATTAATAATTAGAAGTGGTTGTTTCAAAAATAATCTAGATAAATGGCCAGTATTATCTTTACTTCCAGGGTCTTTCGGTTGGCAATATGTGGACTAAACCAAATTATCTCTGAAAAATCTGAAGATATACCATAAAAAAGACTATGCAAAAGAACTCTTTTAGTAGAATTTTGTTTAAAAATCCACATTTTAGAGGCATCTGGGTGGCTCGGTCAGTTAAGCATCCAACTCTTGATTTTGGCTCAGGTCATGATCTTCCGATTCATGAGACTGAACCTCGCACTGGCCTCTGATGACAGCGTGGAGCCTGCTTGGGATTCTCTGTCTCCCTCTCTCTCTGCCCCTCCCCACACTCACTCATGCTCTCTCCCTCTCTTTTCCTCAAATGCAAATAAAACATTAAAAAAATAAAAATCTGTATTTTAGTAACATGAACTTCTGGAAATTGAGCACCCATCTATATAACTGAAAGATCAAAATGGAGGTTCTTTGGGGAGAAAAAATGGTTCAATCTACTCTTAAAGTCCCAGCCATCTGGTTTCATGGGAATCTAGCTGTATATCTTCTTGATTAAATTCTAATATGGCCCTTGGATATTCTATGGAAATTGGGTATGAGACATTAGACTTTATAATCCCTTTAACTTTTTCCCCATTGATATAGTAAATTGGGTAAGAATTTCAGTCTACAAACTAAAACGTGTCAAAATACATTCTTTATTTTCTGCAATTTAATTTTATATGTATGTAGCAGTCTAGTAACTTCCATATACTCTTTTAAATACAGCAATTTCTCGGACGCTTCAGGTGTAAATGCTGGAACACCAGGATTGCCCTTTTCTTCTTGCTCTTATGCCTAGTATTGACAGCAAGCCCAGAGGGCACAGGGATAAATGGCACCAGGAAAGCAGACAGGATATACCTTAGTCAATTCATACTTCGATTGTGACACTTCTCCCTCTAGGGTTGATTCTAAGCTCTGGAGGTGCTTACAGACACATCGCCCTAGGGATAGGGAGGTGATACTCACCTCTCTCACTCAAGCGACTCTGGGGGACTCTGACTCGCCTCGAGTGACCTCAGAGTGAACTTGTCCTGTCTAGGGCCCAGCACTGGTGAAATCAGATCTTGCTGCAATGGGGACTAGACATTCCGTGGGTGCTCACTCAGCTGCCACTCAGCTCTCTAGCACTAGCAACATGCCCAAGACGGAACTGGGTTTTTGATCCCTGTGTGTGCTGCATCCTTTCAGTGAAGCGAGCCTGAGATCTCTTAGAGGACCGTGAGTTCTCTCCCGGTGTGTGTCTGCAACCAGAAACCTTCTGGAATCCTCCCTCACTGTTGTGAATCCATAAGAAACTCAGAAGGAGCTGTCTCTGGCACTTCACAACCTAACAGAGCATACTTCCTGTTCTCTCAAATGGTAAAATGTAAAGTCTCTACGGTCGTGTCTGTCACAGGCTCTGCTCATATCCTGGACGCTGAAGAGGCTCTCTGGAGTCCCCCAGAATCCAACTCGAAGAGGCAGAGACAAGCGCAGGGCCTTTCCTAATTCACATCTGACTCTTTCCTCTGCACTTCTTTCCCCCTTATCCCTTCCTCGAAGTCTTAAATTATTGCATACACTGTGGGAGCTCAGGGTGAAGAGAATTCTTCAAAGAGTTCGCATGCGTAGATGTCCAGCTGACTTTCAGGATTTCAAACTGAAGAACCCAGAATTTGCCATGTTTATTATTCAGGTTCCCCAAGGACTCCTTTTCCCTTCTACCCCTCCCCAATAGTATATGACCGCAATTATATTATCTAGACCAGTGGTGGTTCTTGGATTTTAAGTAAAGAAATTCTGTTTGAGATTTTAATTACATAACATTTCTGTGTCTTCCTTTCCTAAAAGTTCTGTCTGCTTAGAATAAGACCTAGGTATCATTATGAACCATTTATCGTATCACCAATACAAATACCTTTAACATGAACGCTTTCACCAACCACAGTGTTCTGCAGCCAGGGTTTTTCAACACCAGCACTACTGACGTGTTGAGATGGATAAATCTGGTGGGAGACTACCTTGATCATCACAGGACACTCAGCATGGCCTCTCTGCCCTAGAAACTGGTAGCACCCATCCCGAATTGTGACAACGAAAAATGTCTCCAGAAGTTGCCAAAAGTCCCCTGGGCAGGGTAAATGACCCTCCTCTGAGAACTGCCGCTACAGACTCATCCTGGAGCAGCATGAGATGCCTGTGTCATGCTTCTGAGTATTTTGATGATAGAATGCTTCTAAGAAGCACTCTGTAGCTGTAACTTTGCAAAATGACCTTTTTTATCCTCCCTGTGAGTCAGGTAGCACAGATTACTGGCCCCGTTTCCACAGTTAGAAACTTGGAAGCATTCAGCTTTCCCAATCAGGTCATGGAAGTCTGTACTTTCATTTTCCCCCTCTGAAAAGTGAAAATGGTAATCACCGCTTTTCTTCCCAGCCTGCGTGCGATCAGGCAATAACTACAGAGCGACGCCCCTCCCCAACTATGGTTCCCAAGCAGCTTCAAAGATAAATTTACGTTTGCATTGTCCTTCTATTTCGTGGATATCAGAAATAAAGCCCTCAACATAAATAAAATGGCAGCAAGCCATATGTTTCATCACTGTAACTGCCAAATTACACGGAGTAAAAAATCAATTCCATTCCAGCAAAACCAGTCATAATCAGATTGGTTTTTATTTTCTGTCATGCCCAGACACAATGCAATTTTTAAAACGCAGATATTAATGTGTCCAACATGCCTACCACAGTAACCTCCATGACACCAATCCAGCACTTGGAAATGAGTGCAGATAAACTATAGATACAAACAACGGTGAACTGTCAGCTCTGCAACGTTCTGGTTACATGGATTTCCAACGCCAAGAAATTATACAAGAACATGTAATAGTTCACAAAATACATGGCCTCCTAGTTGCCAAGGCTATCTAACCTGATCCTAGAGGGAAGCCAAAAACACAAGAGGTATTAGAAGATAGCTGAGAATTGCAGGAGAAATCTATCTCGTTGGAAACAACTTACTTGACTTGGATACAGGAGCTTGCCACTATATGATTATGATAGACTGTGTTCAATACATCTGTGCAAACCCAGGGCAGAGATTACATACTTCACATCCACAAATGGGGAAATTTAGAAATCTGGAAATTAATTTAGAAATTCAATTGAGTGAGTCTCAATAAATATCATCAGAGTGTGAATGAAAAAGGGATATGAGACTAAAAAACATACCTAAAGGAAATCAAGAACTAGGCAAATAATTAGTATAAATTGAAAATAAACTCTGATCTGCTGGAATGGTAATTTCTAATTTACTGTGTTTTATTGCTACCAGCTGTATAAGCATAATAACTGAGAGATATGAAGAATGAGTCCATATCCATTGCTGCGTATAGATATTTGTTAACTTATATGCATAGTTAAAATAGTATAGACTATCCTTTTCAAAACGGTAGTAAAAAGATTATGACTTAAGCATTAAATATAGCAAAACAGGTAATTTATTATAGTTACTATAGCAATCAGTTAGAGTTGCATGTATTTAAATGTAAACAGATATTTCTATCTGAAAATCCGAATTTGTGACAAGGTATATTAATCACAGTTTTTCTATTGTCATTTAACATAAATGAATTTTAAAATAAAACCTTGTAAGAATCAGTGATCCAAAGCTAAAATCATCAGGAAAATATCTAAAACTCCTACAACTAAAAAAATAAAATTTTCAGAGAATAGCTTAGCTCTCCCTATGAATTTGGAAGGTCTCGAGTGCCCTCTACAGGTTATTTAAATAATATTCACAGATTTGAAGTTCACTTTCCCAAAATATATTTGGGCAATTTCAGAACATAAAAACAATATATTGGAGTTTTATTTTTAAAAGCATTACATGTTTACCACATAAAATTTTTGGAATTAAAAAAATCACCCATAATCTTAAAATCTGTAAATAACCATTATTAATTATATTTCTGCAAGTATTCTTGATTATATATATACATGCATGTACATTTTTATGATGCTTTTTTTCCCTTGATAGCATACTGTAAATATTTTACCATAAGTTGTTTAGGTGGAGTTTTATAAATTTAATATTTAATGGGTCCTCCCAAAATGTGTTTTATTTCTTATCATCAGAATTTCTCAGTGAAAAGTGATACTCAAAAAAAAAAAAAAAGGGAAAAAGAATTTTTCAGTAACCATTCAGGGCTGGATTCACAAGCAATAAAACTAGGATGTACATGAATCTTGAAAATAAAAGTGCCATAAAGATATTCTGAATAAGCTTCCACATTTTGGATAGAAAGCAGTCATAAAAATTAAACTAGGTGACTGGGGTTATCATCTCAACTATTAATCTAGGGTTTTAGAAAATGAAAATAGACTTACCCTATGACCAAGCAATAGCACTGTTAGGAATCTACCCAAGAGACACAGGAGTGCTGATGCATAGGGGCACGTGTACCCCGATGTTCACAGCAGCACAATCAACAATAGCCAATCATGGAAAGAGACTATGTGTCCATCAACAGATGAATGGATAAAGAAGATGTGGTATATATATATATATACAATGGAATACTACGCAACAATGAGAAAGAACGAAATCTGGCCATGTGTAGCAACATGGATGGAACTGGAGGATATTATGCTGAGTGAAATAAGTCAGGCAGAGAAAGACAGATGCCATATGTTCCCACGGATAGGTAGGCTTTGGAAGACCTAGCAGAAAACCAGGGGGGAGGGGAAGAGGGGAAGGAAGGAAGAAAAAAAAAAGCCACAGAGAAGAAGGAAGACATGACATAAGAGACTCTGAAAGACTAAGAACAAACTGAGGGGAGAGAGGGGTGTAGGAGGGGGGAGAGTGGGTGATGGGCACAGAGGAGGGCACTTGTTGGCTTGAACACTGGGTGTTGTTTGGAAACCAATTTGACAATAAATTATTAAAAAACAAAATCTAGGGTTTTAGGCCAGCGCCAGCAATAACATTGGTGAGCAGTAAGGTTAAGGTAATATTGCGATTAGATTAGCTGGGTAATTGCCTTGGTTTCTACTCTACTTGTTCACAGTTGTATCTTCAAAGATAGTTTACACTTCAGAAATAAAGCCACATGTATCATTATTGGGTGCTTATCAAATACAGAGGTGACTTCTTTCTCTAGGCCTGATTTCATTTTTTATTCTTTTAAATAAAACAATAATATACACCTTTAAGGATGCCAGTTAGATCAGGCGTTCTTTTCTTTCTTTCTTTCTTTCTTTCTTTCTTTCTTTCTTTCTTTCTTTCTTTCTTTCTTTCTTTTTTGAGAGAGAGAGAGTGGGGGGTGACGAGAAGAGAGAGAGGGAAAGAGAGACTCCCAAGCAGGATCCACACTGTGCACAGGGCCCAACATGAGGCTTGATCCCACAACTGTGAGATCATGACCTGAGCTGAAAGCAAGAGTCAGATGCTTAAACCACTGAGCCACTCAGGCGCTCCTAGATCAGGCATTCTTAAACAATATACACTCTTAAATAGGATTTTTAAGCAATCTTAAATGACATTCTGATATTAACATACTAGAGTCTCTGCTTATGGGTTAATTCTTTTTTCATATGTTCAAGTGAATGTGGTCATTCCATGGGCATTAAGGCCACAACCAAACAACTGTTTCAAAGCACAGAGAAGTTTTGATCTTCCTTTTTACCCTGAGCAGAAATTGCTGTCAGAGGTGGTGACATCTAATCACAATAACTCTAAGACCTCATATGAGGTAAGTTGTACAAGCAGGCCCACTCTATTCTGCGACAGCAGTATTAAGCAAATGATCTCAATTTTGAAACAGAGTTCTAACAGAACTTTACAAAGAGTATGAGTTTTATTTGGTTGCAATGCTGTGAAATTCATCTTTAAGAAGGGTGCACCCACGGGGCGCCTGGGTGGCTCAGTCGGTTGAGCGTCTGACTTCGGCTCAGGTCATGATCTGGCTCGTGGGTTCCGGCCCCGCATCAGGCTCTGTGCTGACAACTCAGAGCCTGGAGCCTGCTTCCAATTCTGTGTCTCCCTCTCTCTTCCCTCTGCCCTTCCCCTGCTCATGCTTTGTCTCTCTCTCTCTCTCTCAAAATAAATAAATGCCAAAAAAAAAAAAAAAAAAAAAGAAGGGTGCACCCAGATCTTGGCAGAACTTAGAAACAAGAATTAATAATCCCACAATTTATTTTGCCCAAATCACTTTTTAAGAGAGTGTGCAGGGAGTTGGGATGTTCATTAAAAATATACACAACGTAAGAGGGTTTTAAGACTATAAAAATATTCACCATAATTATCCCAGAAAAATCTACTTTGTGATTGTTAATGTAAATTGGAAGGAGATGGATAAGAATTTTTTCCGAGGCATGAAATATTCTCCCTTTGACTACTAAGACAAAATATAGACAACTGGTGGCTATTAGTTTTGAGAAAATTTTATTGGTAACAAACATGTAAGACAAACATTTCATAATGAGATTTTCAGATTTCTAGATGTGATTACCTTTTATCCTGCCACTGATTTTGGCAATAGAGACCACTGGTTCTTATCTGTGACCAAAAATTTCCCCTAAAGCATATTCACCTACATAAATTAATTAGCATTTATTAAAAGAAACTTGATATTGTGAAGAGAACATTATTATCATGAGCTTATAGACTTATTTTAGTACACCAGATAGGTATTGGTGGGAATAGAATGGAATACCCCATTCCGTTGTTCCAGAGGGTAAAAAAGGAAAATCATAAGACACTGAAGCTGATAAGACCGATTCAGTACGAGTGGTATTCTAACCCTGGAACCCATAAAAGGGGAATCAGAAATCTATGGAGGCAGCTCGATTTCTCTAAACAGAAGTCAAAACAGACCTTGCTTTCTGATTTGATAAGAGTGCAAAGTCAGCAAATCAGGAAAATGAGATAAATACAGAGATAAAGACTCGAGGCTAAAACAGGCAAATATGAAATGGATAAATGATGGAGTCACCTCGTAAAGTGCTGATCAAAGACTTTTGATATCAACCTAGAGGGATATTGCCAAGAGAATGTGACGACTCTATTTTTGCCTCTGTCATTCCACATTTGTCTCAATCAAGGGAATAATGATAAAAGACACGTTTATCAAATTTGAAGATAACATGAAACTAAGAGGGTGAGCAAATAAGGATTAAAAAAAAAAAAAAAAAAACCTCAACAGGCTAGAAAAGCAAGTCAAATTGAATTAGATAACATTTAATGGGGACAATATTAAATCCTATATTTGAGTCCGAAGAGGCAAAAAATGTGGCTTAAAAAGCTAACTTGAACCTGTGCTGCTCTAATAGAAGACCAGTAAGACTGGCAACTAGAATTTAAAAAGTCTTACTCTGAGGCACCTGGTGGTTCAGTCAGTTAAGCATCTGACTCTTGATCTCAGCTCAAGTCTTGATCTCAGAATCATGAGTTCAAGGCCCTGCATTGGGATATATATTTATATTTATATTTATATATTTAAAAGTCTTGCTCTTTGTTAGCCACCCACACTGAGAGTATCATGAGTTATACAGGCATGGCATAAAGCATGTAAGAATCTCATCAGCATGGGACCAGAAAAATGATAGAGAAGGTCAGAACAGAGTCAGACAGACTCTCAGTCTCAGAGACAGCACCTGGACAGCCCAAGTGTATAGCTCTTGCAGGCAGTCCAGCTGGCGGGCAACTTCATCCTGAGAAATTACGGGTGGCTAGCTAATTTAGAATTCAGGATGGGCCAACAATCAGGGTCAGGAGATCTGAGGAGCATAGCAGGATTCCCATCAGTGGGAAATTTAAGAGGAACTGGATATAGTCCAAATAAAGAAAACTTGGAAGATCTTAGGCAATACACTAAAGCCCTATTTGTATCTGGGATCCAGTCAAGCCATTTTGCCTGGGGTCTAAAAGTCTTTAAATGGAGATGACCTAGTGTATACAAGGATTAATAGATGGGGCAGTATTGAGCAATGAGATATGAAGGAGCAGGACTCTCGAAAAGTCATTCTGGGAATTTACATGTTGTGCAAACAGGAGATGCCAAGGCTTGACTGGAGTGGGTAGAAACTAGAAAACATGCCTGGGCTCTAAGATTCCAAACCTGAAGGACATGACGTAATTCCAAATCTGCCACTGCTTAATTCCTGAACCCGTAATGAGTGGCTCAATGACCAGGACAGAATTAACCTTGGGAGTCAGGGAAAGGAGCCAGACAACTCAGAGGGTGTTATAGCCACCTCTCAGTTTGGGATTCCACGCTTCAAGGGGCGTACGAGCAAACTGGAAACTACTGAGCAAAATTGCATAAACAGGATATCCTGGGAAAGATCAGAGCTGGGAGAATGAAAGACTGAAAGGAATCATGAAAAGGGTCCTCAAAAAATGGGAGGTGCTATCACGTAGAAAAGGTGCTGCGTTTGTCTTCCTACTAATACAAGGGGTAGACAAGGATCAGATAGTGAATACTCTCCAAGATGATGAATTTTTACTTATTATAAGGATATGTTTTCTAATGATTACTTACAAACCTAATTAATAATTGAGTCGACTGAGAAAAATGACAGCCATCCCTAGGGACCGGATGACAATTCAAACTGTACTTTATCAGATAGGAGTCGAATCCTAAGTGGATCACTGCATGGATTTGTACTTAAGCGTTTTTAATACTGTGAGAATACTTTAAAATATGTCTTCCATAGTTTGTTTACTGCTTCTTGGGATATCACAGAGATACAGATGTGAGTGAGAAATGAATCCAAAGTAGCCTTTGGAAGAAATCTTATAACAGATTTGGAACCACTAGAATGATTACACCCCATTGGCTTCCTTGTCAGCTGCTGAGATGCACAATTGCAAATACCTAAAAATCTTGTAATATGAAGTATCTGCACAGCTACAAGAACAGAGATACTGATAAATTCCCAATATTTCTGCCCTCGTGTGGAAGGAAAAGGAAGAAGTGGGGAACGGTGGCCTACTAAGTTTATTTCAATATATCATTTTCTAGCAATAGTTAAAATGCTGATCATGAGTGTGTTTTAGGACCCTTCAAATTAAAGCAAGTAGGGACTGACGAAAATAGGAAGGAAGGTACTGGCTCTTGTAACTGGACCCGCCACTTTCCACTAAACACTTTCCTTTGCTGACAGCTAAAAGAGAGGGAAATCTCTCCTCCAACTTTTGAACAAAAGTCCCAGGTCTCTCCAGGAGTGAACCAACCTGGATCACCTGCTTATTTCCAAGAAATAATTTGACCGGGGGATTACAATGAACTGATTATTTTAGACCCAGATTACTGCCTAGTCCTGGGTCAGTCACCACAGCAAAGGGGGTGATATTTTAATAGTTGGCCTTAGCCAATCAAGCGCCACACCAGGAAACTTGAGATGAAGCTATAGCTGCTCCAAAAGGGAAATACATTTACTTCAACCCGATCATGGATTAGAAGCTTAAATATCTACATTATCTACAACACAATTTAAGTACAATTTTAGACCATCCTCTTGGGTCTATTAAGCACAGTGGGGATTAATTTTTAATTCAGACTAGAAAATGCATCCAAAATAGACTGTTTCAAATAATAAAGAGAAACACTAACATCCAGATACTTCTACATTTGTACTAGCTCCATGCGTCTTTATCCATTGACATCAACTTAATTTTATCTGTACTTTCTTCACCACTAAGAAGTCCCCAGGGGCAGAGAGGAAATTTTGAGAGCTTCTGTGTAGTTATTGTTGCTAGGAAACAATATCCTTGGTATCCCAGTGTTCAGGCTTTGAGGCACTGTGTGAAGTCACTGGCTCATAAAGGAAAACCTTTGGTAAATAGGTTGTTTAGGTGTGAGTAAATTGATGTTCGCTCTCTGTGGCAAAATGTTCTTGTGTAACCTTTGAATAATAGTGTATTTCTAGGCCTCTATTCTTTCCTTTGGATCCAGCTGCCATTATTGCTCTCATGAGAACTCAAACTTCTACCTGAAATGGAGTGAGCATTTTCTTTTTCCCCCAAATCATGTGTAATTATCTCAGTGCCTTGAACACTAAGTCTAATGGGTTTTAGTTAAACAAAGCATAAGTGAGCTTGGAAATAAAGACCCAGACCACTGACTGTATGAGCAGTTGAATACTATTAGAATCGGTATTGGTCGATGGCCACATTCCAGCCCTTTTGTCGTGCATGGCATTGAAGTGTTCTACTGCAGAAGTGGGAGACTTCAGAAGTATGAGACAATGAGAGGGGCTCTTTTGACTCATCCGCTGCCTTCTCCTCTCTCAACCCCAAGCTGGAGACCGCCTCTGGACTCTCAGTTCTAATTACTGCTGACATGTCTCCCATAGGATCCTATGATTCAAAAATCAGCATGAGGTTGTAAACTCTCACCTCATTACTCAGTATACCTAAAATTAACAAGCAGGCTTTTCCAGGTCCTGGACCCGCCTGTAAGGCCACTGTGAGCAGAATCATCTTAATCAAGGAGTAAATCCAGCACAAGAATACTACCATATAAGTTACCTATATCAAGTTACCAGGTTGAGACAATAAATTTAGAACTCCAAGCTGCAGACAATATTCACTAACCCATTTATCGAAAATATGTATGGATTTGTATTGGATGCTTAGTGTAGACAGAATCTGTTCAAAGCATCAGGAATTTTTAAAAACAAATCGAAGAAGGTCCTTGCTTTCATAAAGTGTATATAGAGGGATAAAGGACACAAATGGTGAGATAAACGCAAAGCTACATAGACAGATGAAATATTTACACGATAAGATGTACTGTGTAACTGACAGGATTCCATCAGGAAAGCAGAAACGGCTCAAGTTTTCTCAAAAAGGTAATTCAATAGAGAGAATTGGTTATAAAAATTGGGAGGGCTCAAAAAGTGAAAGGGAGAAGGAGGTTGGGATGCTGAAGGAGCAAAAGACAGAAATGGCTAGTACCCCTGTGCTGGGGCCCATGAGTCTGAATCTGCCGAGATCCTATCAGAGATGGTGTTCTATTTGCGAGGTTGCCGAAAGAGGTGCTGCCTCTTCCTCAGCTTCAGGGATCTGGAATCACCCTACCGCCCCAGCAGTAATCACCAGCAACTGCAACACTACTACGCTGCTAGAGCCAGAATCCAGAACCTTCCCTCCCCTTCCATCTTCTAAGCTTCAGTTCTTCTGAGGGGTAGCCTCTACCATGAAACCAAAGAGACAGGGCACCCAGCCCCAGCAATATAGTGTATAGAAAGTGGGACACAAGGCACAGAAAAACCAAATGAATGGCTGGCACGAGCCACAACAGAGGTTTTCTTTTGTTATCTTTTTTCAAGTAGGCTTCACGCCCCGCATGGAGCCCAATGCAAGGCCTCAACTCATGGACCCCAAAATCAACACCTGAGCTGAGATCAAGAGTCGGATACCCAACTGACTAAGCCACCCAGGCACCCCCACAACAGAGGTTCTAATGAAAAGCTCTGGGAATCCCAAACCTGGAGCAAATAGTTCTTCCCTAGAAGAGAAAGAGAATGTATCAATCCAGTTTCTACTGCAGGTAATAGAAGCCCATTTGGCCAGCTTAAGCAGAAAGAGATTTAATAGAGGAAAATGGTGCTTATAAAATTAAAGGATTGAAGGAGTGGGCTCTAGGCTGGGCCACTGGACATGACTCCCTGAGCCACGGTGCAGACTGGCCCTTCAAGGGAACTGATAGCACCACCCCAATCAGGAAGCTGGTCATCAGGTAGCTTCTACAACCATGTTGATTCAAGCTTCTTTAAAGCTAAAACCAGAGTTCCTGGTTCCACAGCCATCTAGACTCTATGAGCTGTATAAACAAAATGAGTACCTCAAATACCATCTCTGACATCAAATAACTCCATCTAAGCCAGGGAACCTAAATCATATCCACACCCATGGTTGCAAGGAAATCTGGGAAATGTAGTCGTCTGTCCTGAAGGAGATTAGAATGCA
Source organism: Paguma larvata (assembly GCA_030068075.1). Classification (NCBI taxonomy): domain Eukaryota; kingdom Metazoa; phylum Chordata; class Mammalia; order Carnivora; family Viverridae; genus Paguma; species Paguma larvata. Next base: position 157,364,523 of record CM057823.1, on the reverse strand, counting down.
TGCTAAAGAAAGCCAGTACACATAGTACCTGACACAGAAAGAAATCTATGGTGAAATATATAGCATTTTAGATGACATTTGCAAGCTCCCAGAGGACAAGAGCCATATCAGCTTTATTTACCACTATACCTCCAGTACTTTTCCACAACCTAGCACAAAGTCAGCACTCAATAAGTATCTACACATTGAATGAATAGAGACATGTACACAGATTAGTGCCTGCTTGTCAGGTGAAGGCTGGTAACACAAAAGCCAGGAGTCCTAATGATCAGAAGCAAAAATTCAAACAAACTTTCCTGACCTCAAGGGCTCAGAGCCTAGTGGAAGACAAATAAGCCAAGTAAAATTCAACATGGTTTTGTGCTCTGTTCAAGGCAAGCTCGTAGTTGAGTTGATAAAAGTCCACTGGGAGAAGAAGAGCTGTGACAAGTGCCTTAGGTATCTGTCTACGCTTCTTCCTACACTCAGTCATGGCTACCAACCACTTTACACTGTCAGCCCAGCTCTACCTTTGCATACTGGAATCTTTGAAGATTTTATAATGTTTATATACATTTCACTTTACCCTTTAAATTTCAATTTTCCTGATAAAATTGAGTTGCTTATTGAGTAACTTCTATGAAGTAAATCACAGTCTCCCACTGATATCTTCCTAATTTTTTGTTATTCCCTGTATATGTTTATTCACTCTACGTATTACTCCCTGTGGAAGAGAGCCTGCTCCACCAGTCTGGCCAATTTGCTCAGCCTGCTATTAGACCCTGAGACCCTGAAAAGCAGTGTCATGTGTGACCCACTGTATATCCTTAGTACCTAAGGACACACAGGAGGCACTCAAAATATGTGTATTAGAATGTTACATATACTTTCCATTGATTTGCCTTTGTCATTAGAGGTAGTTGGTATTTGTGCTTCGGCAGAGGTCCTGATGGGTATCCAGGAAGGTGAGAGGTTGAATCCAGAGTCGTCCATGGCAGGGGGGAAGAGTCAGCAAAGACCTCGTATGAGAGCACTCGGGAAGGGGAAGTGAGCAAGCAAGTGCCCCTGCCGAGCAGCACATAGAAGCTAACATAGGAAGCTGTGTTTGATCAGCCCTGCTTTTACCACCTACTAGAAACGGGCCACCCAGGGCCACAAAGCAATGATAGAGGCTTAATGAGGTCCAAAGCTGTAGGTGAATCCATCCCCAAACCGGGACAAGGGCAAGGGTTTGTACTCAGGCTTTGATCTACAAATAGTATGGCTCTCCACAGACAGTCTCTAGATACTAGGTTTTAGAACTTCCTCCCTAACAAACACTTACAGTTAGAATACTCCATGTTGCCAACTAAAAGCAAAATCATGTGTAATCTAGCTCAGAATAGGACACTGCGTCTTCATGAAATGTGAGGGGCCAAACGAGAACCTGACTAGATGAAAACCACTCCGGTTCCATATAAAGGTGACCAAAGGGTATGAGACATGCCAGGCTAAACCTCGCATTCGGTTCCCATCCGACAAGAAGAGAGCTTTAAATCTGAGGTATACTGTCTTGGCTTCTTTAAAGGATTTTTAAACCAAATTGTATTGATTTTGATTCCATCTATCATTTTGAAAAAGCTTACCTCTCCCACCATCTTCCTGAATGGATGTTGCTGAGGTATTTATCATCACATAAAAAAGGGGCATGGGAGACATTTTCCCCAGGCCTAGCATCAGCACTTTGTCTTTTTCCAAGCCAATTGGTTTGTTTTCATCTCAGGGGCATTGTGAATTTTTAAACTGATCTGATTTTGTGTTGATAGAAGGCACTTTTATGGCTCTGAAGAGATATAGGTCTGGACGATCCTGGAAGCTCATTCCCTCCTTCCTGGCAGAGAGCAGACTCAGCAGATCTAAGTGAACTTGACAAGCAAGGGCTGGTCCCAGCGGTTAAGTCCCTAGGGCTATGCCTTTATGACCAAGTCACCTCCACCACTGGGACCTGCCATTGTCTCACAGTCACCTAGTCATATGCAAATGTCCAGCCAGTTCTTTAAAAAGTACAGCATTACAAGGCAGGGCTCCTCTCTACCGGAATCTTGGCTACAGTACAGTTTACCTCTGATGAGCCTAAGCTGCAGGATCACGAGAATTTGGGGAAATTTGCACTCCACTATATCTCTGCTGGATACATTTTCCAAACTCAGCCCCATCCTATATTTTCTCCATGTCACACTGGTCGTGTGTATTTGAAACCATATTGCTCACAATCTGTGTAGAAATACACAGGATTCTATGACATCCTTTCTCTTTAATTCAGTGTTTTGATTCTTTTAACAGATACACGATTCAAAATCAAAAAATATTAAGATAAATATAGTGAAATTTTCCCTCCCATCCCTATCACCCATCTACTTAGTCCCCTCAAAGGAAATAATCATTAATTTGTTATCTGACCCCCCCAGGTTCTTTAATACATTTAAAAACAAGTATATACAATTATATTGTTGTTTTCCCATATTTTTCACACACATGTTAGAATGTTATAGCTGAACTTTGTGGGGTCTTTTTTTTTCATTAAAAGTAGTTTTGGAGAGTTTTTCATATTATATGTAAGAATTTCCTCAATGTTTTTTATAGTTTTATAATAGTACATTAATGTACCATAATTTAGTCAGCCACTCCTCCATTGAGAGATATTTATATTATTTCAAATATTTTGTTATTAGAAAAAGTGCTATAACGAATAATCCTATACATACCCTCTTCACAATTATTCAGTTTGACCAATGGACGCATTTCTAGAATAGGAATTTCTGAGTCAAAGGATATATGCATTTGCATTTTTGATAGATGACGCCAAACTGCATCCTGTGTGGGTTATACCAAACCACACTCGCACCAACACTATATGACAGTGTCTGCTTCTCCACTTGCTCAGCAACATAATGTATTATCAATTTGTGGATTTTTACCAATTTGTCAGGCTAAAAAAAAAGGTATTTTGATATAATGTTAATATTAATTTGTATCTCTTTTTTGTGATCAAGATTGGGCATTTTTACCTTTTTAATGAACTGTCTTTGAATATCTTTTTTTCCATTTTGTCATTAGGTTTTTGGTTCTTTTCTTTTTTTGTTGTTGTTTATAGAAACTCTTCAAATATTTAGGAATGTAGTTCTTATCTGCAATATGCACTATAATTATTTTTTGTTTATTATTTGATTTGATGTTGTTTATGGGGTTTTGCCACGCCTTTTTGTTTGTTTTTGTTGTTGTTGTTGTTTTTTTAATGTGGATAAATCTGTCCCTTTTTTTGTTGTATTACAGGTAAAAAGGCTCCTAAAGGGGGCGTCTGGGTGGCTCAGTTGGTTAAGCATACAACCCTTGATCTCAGCTCAAGTCATGATCTCACAGTTCATGAGTTCGAGTCCCGCATCAGGCTCTGTGCTGACAGTGCAGAGCCCACCTGGAATTCTGTATCTCCTTCTCTCTGCCCCTTCCCCATTTGCACTTTCTCATGCTCTCAAAATAAATAAATAAACTTAAAAAAAAAGACCTCCTTGATGCCAGAATTATAAAAGAATTCTCCCTTGTTTTCTTCTAGTACATACAAGGTTTTATTTTCTGCATAAAACTACAATTAATTTGAAATGTATAATAATTTATAGGTCCAAACTAATTTTTTCCAGTAGCTCCCCAGTTTTTTCTACATGATTTATGAAACTGTCTTCCTCCCAATTTTTCTGGGTGCCAATTCTATTATATACGAAATTCCTCTGTTCATTTGGCTCTGGTTCTGAATTTCCAAGTGCGGCCCATTGATCTCTCTGTCAATACTGGCATGAGAATAACACTTGTCCTTATTGAAGATTTTTGTTACATCTTACTACCTGATGAAAAATAGATATCCTCTATCTCTCTTATTCTTATTGTTACATCTTACTACCTGATGAAAAATAGATATCCTCTATCTCTTTCTTATTTTTAGAGTTTTCTTGGAATTTCTGATTTGTTTCTTTTCATTTCGGAATCCTTTTGTTCAGTTTCTAAAACAAAAAACCTATTGGTATAGGTAATCATGTTAAATTATAAATGAACCTATGATGTTGAGTCTTTCTACCCAAAAACATGAGACGCCTCTTTGTTTATTTAAGGCTTCTTTTGTGCCCTTCGAGAATGTTTTAAATGTTGCAAATGTCTTGCATATTTTTCAGTTTATTACTAGATATTTTTGTCCCTATTTTAAAATATCCTTCCATTATATATTATAAATTGTTGTCTTAATATATGAAACTACCCATTTCTATATAGTAATTTTGTACTTCATTATCATATCTAATCCTGTTATTTCTAATTGTTAGCAAACCCCCTTAGGTTTCACTGAGTATACAGTTGTATAACTTGTAAATTAGTTTAACAAGCAGCTTTACAACTTTATACAATTTTCTTTCCCTTGCCTAATGCATTAGTTAGTATTTCTAGAGCACTGTTAAATAAGAGCAATGGTAGTGGGCACTCTTATCTGGTCAACTCTAGGAATGTTCTAGTGTTTCTACAATAAGCATGACGCTGGCTTTGAGACTGTGATAGATATATCTTGCTATGTAAAGGAAGTATCTATTCATATTTATTGAGTATTGTTGTTTTGTTAAAAGACTAAACGATTGTTACATTTTGTTAAATGCCCCTTCGGCATCTCTATAAATAATCATATGCTTTCTTTCTCTTTAAACCTGTTAATATAATGAAGTATATTGCTAGATTTTTCTAATATTGAACAATTCACACTCTGAAAAAACTCCACTAGTGATGCCTTATTATTTAATGTACTGCTGAATTTTGTTCACTAATATGTTCGGCTTACTTTATGAAAATAGTTGGGAAGTGTTCACTCTTAGCCTTAACTTGGAACTGTTTAAGCAGTAATAGACTTTTAAGTTCTTAAATATTTTAGTCTAGTGGGTGTTTGTTTATAGGAAATGAAATCAAGATGTTTTGATCTCTCTCCTGATTTGGACAAATGCTTTTCTTATGAAAAAAGTATCCATTTCATTCAGATTTTCTAATTTGTTTGCACAGATTTGAACAAAGCAGTCTCAGGATTCTTTACAAACCCCCTATTTCCAAGGTGATTTCCCTTATTTTGTGTTAGTTATCCGTCCTGATTCATTTATTTGATTAGAATTTTCTGTAGAATAGTTTCCTCAAATAGGTCCCTGGGTGATATGCTCTCTAATCTTTATAGCTTTGTATATCATCTCTGGAAAGAAGCAATATTTTGGTGGGGAATGGGACCCTTGGGTCTCAGATTTGCTATCCTTTTTGCCTGTACTCTAGATACTCTCTGGATAGTATTCCATAAGCTTTTCCTTTCCATATAAGAAGTCCAATGTGTTTTCCCTTGAAAATAACCTTGTACTTTCTGTCTGGAAAATTCGAAGATTATCCTTTTACTCTTGGAGTTCAAGAATGATATCACAATTACCTAATATAATGAATGAGCTCTTCAATCTGCAAAATACTTTATTTATTAAGCTCAAGAGAACTTGTGTTTTCTTTTTATTTATTATGGCTCATCTTCTTTCAAGAATGCCTACTATTTATATCTTAGATCTTCTAGATGAGTTCTTAAAAGCCATTATGTTTTCTTCGTACTTTCCAAATCTCGGTAATTTTGTTTTCTTTTGAGATATTTCTTTCAAGCTGCTTTCTAAGACATTAATCTGACCTCACCAGTGACTATCTTCTCAACTTATCTGAAACATCTTTTATTAAAATCTATGGGTTTTAGTATAAGGAAAATTTCTGTGCTCTAATCAAATATACTTAAGTGTTGCCATATATATATATATATATACATATATATATATTCTTTTTAAGAGTTCCTATATTTTTAATAAGAGTGGGAAATGAAGAGTTCAAACGATTATCTTCTTCCTCCACCGGTTCTTTTTACTAGGGGCCATATACTCTGGATGTTCTGCTTGCTTTTCTTCTCCAGGACTATTGAATTCTCTTATGAGCATTGTTGTTTCTTTCTTACATACATCTTGTGGTTTGGGCCTAGCTGCCAGAGCCCTATAAATGGAAACAATGTTCTAGGTGAAAAGTATGATGAGGTCCTGGTAAATTGTCATTCTCCTGACAAGAGACAGAGGTAGTCTCTGTCTCTGAGGCAGGCTATCTTTTCAACTCTTCCACCTCTTGAAACAATTCCTCCGGTCACCCAAGTGTCAGTGCCCTTTATTAAGCAGGCCTAAAGAGCCCCTTCATCCAGACTTCTCCGTTAATCTCACTGTCCCAATCCCCATTCAAGAATTCCATGCCACTGGTCCCCAGGTTCTCTCTAGTCCCAGAGTGAGGGGAAAACCCCATGGCACCGTTGTCCACTGGATCCAGACAGAGCTGAGACCTCACATTCCCCAGATCGTACTTCATGGAATTGAAAATGGAAGGGAGAGCATCAGGGTTGAACTTAAAAGTATCATACTGCCACTAGCCATTTTCTCATAAATGGGCCTCATGGGGATCCATGATCCTCTGAAATTACCGTCGAATTTTACTTACTTATTTATTTATTTTTATTTTTTTATTTTTTTTATTCATTATTTATCTATCTATACATATATATGTATATTTCTATGGAGTTTTTTTTAGAAGTTATTATTTTTTTTAAATTTTTTTTAATGTTTATTTATTTTTGAGAGGGGGGAGGGGCCGAGAAAGAGGGAGACACAGAATCCGAAGCAGGCTCCAGGCTTTGAGCTGTCAGCACAGAGCCCGATGTGGGGCTCGAACTCACGAACCATGAGTTCATGACCTGAGCCAAGTCGGGTTGAACGCTCAACTGACTGAGCCACCCAGGTGCCCCTAGAAGTTATTTTAAAGAATTTTACTTCTTTTAGAGCAGTGTTAAGTTCACAGCAAAATTGAGAGGAAGGTACAGAGATTTCCAAAATGCCACAAGCTTCCACACGTGCACAGACCCCTCCATTATCAACGTCCCCCACCAGAACAGTATGTTTGTTACAACTGCTGAATCTGCATGATAAATCCCCAATACACCAATAAGTCAATAAGCCAATAAGATGTAGATCACTCTAAGTCCAATGGGTAATGAGGGTCTCACAGCTTCTCCGACACCAGGGATTATAGCTAAAAGTAAATCCCTTCTGTTTCTATGGCTACGCATGAGTCATTGTAAAATGGCTACTTAATATGGAAGATTACCCTTTGAAGAAAAGGCAAGTTCTTAGACCTAGAAGGAAATGGTTTAAAAAGAAATAAAATAAGCTAAATTGAAACATATCACAATAAATAATAACCTCTATAGAATGGCACAAGTAACAAATACAAAACAGTTGTGGGTTCAATGAGTTTAAGAATAAGAATTCAAAAAAGAGCTTTTTTTGAAGATAAGTTAGAAATGTGTAAAGCAATAACATTAAGACAGGTTTATTTCCCCTCAAAAAAAAAAAGAATAGCATAAAATTTCCTACATCCTTACAGTGATGTTTCCAGCGATTCTCAGCACTTGGCCCTCTTCTAACTTTTAATTATATTCTTTTTTTTTTATCTCTTGGAAACTATTGCTGACTTTAATCAAAAGTAGGTCAGTATCATGTCTTCTATATTATATGGTTATCTTTGAAACACAAGCCCACAATTGTAGTTGAAGAAAAAAGGATTTGATGTTTTTTTATTTGAGGTGAATATAAAGAGAAAACGCACTTAGAAATATCTTCTTTATCTCTACCAGGTAGAAAGACACAACTATAGACTTCTATATGCCTTAGATGATTTTTAGATTTTTAAATATACCCATACATTGTTTTTATAGAAGTTAATTTTTTATATGACCATAATCCAGCTAGACCCCAGGTAAGGGGAAGCAGAAGTGGAAAAGAGAAGACAATAGACTTCAGGGTAGACCCTAATAGTGCAATCTTCAATCCTCTACACATTCCTCTTAAATTAACAAAAGCTCACCCTCATAAATATTAAGCTATAAACATATTATCAAGAAATCACAGGGGCCACCTGGGCGGCTCAGTTGGTTAAGCATCTGACTCAGCTCAGCTCATGATCTCTCAGTCTGTGGGTTCAAGCCCTGTGTTGGGCTCTGTGCTGACAGCTCAGAGCCTGGAGCCTGCTTCAGATTCTATGTCTGCCTCTCTCTCTGCCCCTCCCCCACTCATGCTCTGTCTCTCTCTCAAAAAATAAGTATTAAAAAAATTCATAAAGTTCTTCACACTTAATCAGAGGGAACAAGCATAATGTATAGAATTATTGATCACTATGTTGTATATCTGAAACTAATATAATATTATATGTGAATTATACTTCAATTTAAAATTTTAATTTAAAAATTCATATAGTTCTTAATTTTTCACCTATATATTTGATATAATAAAAATATATGAGGGGCACCTAGGTGGCTCAGTCGGTTGAGCATCTGACTGGAGCTCAGGTCGTGATCTCACAGATCATGGGTTCAAGCTCCACCTCAGGCTCACTGCTGTCAGCCTGTCAGCACAGAGCCCACTTTGGATCTTCTGTCTCTCTCTCTCTCTGCCCCTGCCCCACTCGTGCTCTCCCCAAATATATATATATATATATATATATATATATATATATATATATATATATGTACATATATATATGAATAGAAGTTTACTTATTTTCTGAAATAAATGTGAATTTCTTTTTTAAATGCCTTGATCATATAACAAGTATGTACAAATTTGGTTTTTCATTATTCTCCACCATTTTACCCTTTTTGTATCCCTTTTAACAAACATGTGCTCAGTTATTATTATATATTATTGTTAAAAGATGCATACTAAAAATCTATGCTCAGGTACTAGAATCCAGCTATCCCCTTACCTAACCAAAGAATTTCCATTAGCGGATGCAAAGAAAATAAATAAGGAGCAATGATATCAAATTTCACTGAATGATCAGAGTTTATGTCCACTGAAGCATATGCATCTGTCTTCTCAATGCAGGAATAGTGCTCATCATGAGACCTAAATGCCATCCTGATTAAAACATGTCATCTTACCACCACTTGCTGGGAATTTTCTCTCCAGCTCCAAGCCTCTTCAAAATGAATTTCTATAAAGGATTTTTTTTATGTTTTTATTTATTTTTGAGAGCAGGGGAGACAAAGCATGAGAATTTCTAGACCAACTTAACTCTATTGAACTATGCTATATGTCTTGGTTTCAGATGGCTATACCACCGATGACATTGAGTTTTACTGGAACGGAGGAGAGGGAGCAGTAACTGGAGTTAATAAAATTGAGCTTCCTCAGTTTTCAATTGTCGACTACAAGATGGTCTCCAAGAAAGTGGAGTTCACAACCGGTGAGGACGTTTCCCCCCAAATGAACTCAGGGCACTGTGAAAGAATGAAGATGATTCCTACCGGATGGAGATCTGATTTTTTTCTCTTTTTTGTTTTTTAACTCAGGGGCATATCCACGACTGTCACTAAGTTTTCGTCTAAAGAGAAATATTGGCTACTTCATTTTGCAAACTTACATGCCTTCCACACTGATTACGATTCTGTCTTGGGTGTCTTTTTGGATCAACTATGATGCGTCTGCAGCCAGAGTTGCACTAGGTAAGGCCTTCCCAGCACTGCAAAGAGCTGGTAGGGTTTAGCTTCAACCAACCTACCAATGTTAGAAATTATAAGCAATGGCTTACTCTCAGAGGAAGTCAAAGAACGAGATCACCAGAAGAGTCCTTGATAGTAAAACATCGAAGGGTAAGCATTTTCAGGATGAATGTTTTACAATGTAATATCTTTTTAGCATTTTACCCAAAAAAATCTTGAAATATATTACCTATATATTATATATATATATATATATATATATATATATATATATATTATATATATGCTTCTTGGAGTCTATTTTAAAATTTTTATTACACTAATTTTTACTGACTTTGTGATGATTTCCTCTTTGATCTCTGCTTTTTACAGTGAAGGACGTTTACAATGCATTATTCTCAAAGGGATTTGGAGAAAGCTAAACCTTGTAACTGTTAACAAGATATGTCAATTGTTGAAAAATACTATCTTTTGAACACTAACTAAAGTTAAGGTATCGATCTGAGTGTCCCTTAAACGGAGCTCATCGCACTTGAATAAGGCACAGACATTCAACAGCTATATTAATGATCTCTGGGCAGCACAGAATAAAAATGGCTTCCTCCTGGAGGAACAAAATTTGAAATTAATCTTGCCATGGTTGAGTAATTGCTGCAAGCTGAAGGGCTATATTTGAGACTTTAAAGGGTTCCTTGGAAAGTTAGAGTATATAAGATCTGTTTGATGAATCTGAGCATGTATGGGTCTGCCTTGTTATTTGATCCTAGAACCCTTTCAGTTATCACTCTCTGGGGCTTATTCTCATACACGCGCGCACTGTGCACGCGGGCACACACAAACACACCACACACACAACAGCATCATTTCCGGCTAAGCTGACATACGCATCACTTCTTCTGAGATTGCTGAACTGGGTTAGCTCAGCATACCCTTTCACACCCAAACTAATTGTCATCTCTGTAGCTTATTTCTAATGGCTGAGTAATTCCTAATGGCTCAGAGTCAAGTGCTGGCAACCCCTTATCAACCTTTAAACATTTCAAAACTAAGGAAAGCCAACAAATAGTTTATCACCTCATAGGTATGAATCTGCATAATATTACATATTGAATGTGCACTTGAGTATGTGTATACTATGATGGAGGAAAAAACAGCCGATGACGGCAGGGAATAACAACTATGAAGGTCATGAATAGTTGTTCTCTTTACACATCCATCCCCATAGCTAACTATATTTTGATTAAAGATGTTAGCACCTAAAAAGGCTGACTCAATCTTTTCTTTGAAGTGTAAAATCTGTGATATTTTAAAATTTAACTAAGTAAAAAGGCATTTGTTTACTAACCTTTCTTGCTTAAAAATTTAAACCAAGGAGTAGAAATTGAAGTGCAATTAGTGGCTTTGTAAATGAACCGTTTATTTCTGCCAAGGACACTAGCTAGATATTGGGTGAACTTTAAAATTTTATTCAAAGAAAGAAGTAAGATGGCATTTCAGAACAGTGTGGCACTCTTGAATTCATCAGTGATTTGAACCATTTTAACTTTTTGTATGGTAACCCTGACTTCCTATTTTATCTGTTCTCTTAAAGTTGAAGAGTCAGGTCAGGGAATTTATCCAGAATAATCTCATGGGCAAATGAACACTCAACTATTTTCCCCCCTTTTCATTTTCTACCTTCTCTTCTCTTTGCCAGATGTCCTCTGTTTCTATCATCTATTTTAACATTTCCTGTCTTTATTTTTCAGGACTGTCATCAAATTTCAAGTTTTGTCTTCTCATCTCTCTGTTTTCCTTTTAAGTGCCTTCATTTAACACTTCCTTGCTTTTTTGCTTCTAGCTGGGTGACCTATGGAAAATAATCTCAGAGTTTCTGTTTATGCTTCTATAAAACAGAAATAATGTACCTGCCCTGTCATAGTCAGTAAGCTGTTATGACAGTCATATAAGATAATTCATAACTATGTTTAAAACTGTAATATGGGGACACCTGGGTAGCTCAGTCAGTTAAGCACCTAACTCTTGATTTCGGCTCAGGTCATGATTTCACCTTTCATGAGACTGAGCCTCATGTTGGGGCTATCAGCGTGGAGCCTGCCTGGGATTGTTTCTCTCTCCCTCTCTCTCTCTCTGTCTCTACCCCAGTCTCTCTCTCTCTCTCTCAGAAATAAATAAACTTAAAAAGTTAAATAAAACTGTAATATGCTATATAAATGTGTAATTATAGTATTAGAGTACAAATTCTCCACGTAAGATTCCAACTTCCTTTTCACTTTTGTTTTTCCCAATTACATTTCATCATTACCATCATCAACACCAAATATTTATTACACAGCCATGCAAAGATTATATGGTTAAAAAAGCTGTGTTTAACAAATAGACAAAACAGAATTTTCCTTTTAAGAGTTTATAGTCTTAACCTTCTTCAACAAATCCACATTGACTTTTTCAGGAAATCTTTTCTTGACTCCAGAGAACTAATTCATTCCAGGCTTTAGAATCAAGAACTAGAGGTAATATTTGAAAAACCAAAGCCACAAGATTATATCTAAAGAATACATGAATCAAATGTTTGATGCAAATCATGAACTTTCTTAAATATTTCTTCTTTTAGTGTTGTCTCACTATGAACGATGCATTATTATTTTAACGTGTAATACTGACCTTGTGGCTTGGATGTATTATAAATTTATGGAATGAAGTAGGTCTCCTCAAAATGGTTACCAACTTTCAGGTTGGGAGTGGCTGTTGTGAGCGTCAGTATCACAAGGACAGATTTAGTAGGAAAATGAGAGAGATGCTGAGGGACAGAAGGAGAGGTGGTGTGTAGCAGAATGAGGGACATTTGACGGTAGGCAGGAAGCATATCAATGGGATTTTGATATGCAGTTCCATCTATTTTTCTTTCTTCCATGTGCATTACTTGTTAAAAAAATGGTTTCCAACCCTCCATTAATGGTACACCCTGTTTTACGATTTGTTCATGGACTCTATGGGGAATCTGCTGCTTTGTCCTTCAAAATATCTGCTCCTTTTTCCTGGCAGTTTATCACATTACTACCATCATTTTGGGATACCAATAAGGAAATAGCATCTGTCTCAGTCTTTAATGCAGCTTAACAAGTGCATTCGGCTAAGAAGTGTCTTTCTGTTCCCTAGGAATCACCACCGTGCTGACAATGACAACCATCAGCACTCACCTCAGGGAGACTTTGCCAAAGATCCCTTATGTCAAAGCGATTGATATTTACCTGATGGGTTGCTTTGTGTTTGTGTTCCTGGCTCTCCTGGAATATGCCTTTGTAAATTACATCTTCTTTGGAAAAGGCCCTCAGAAAAAGGGGGCTAGCAAACAAGACCAGAGTGCCAACGAGAAGAACAAACTGGAGATGAATAAGGTTCAGGTAATGTATTAAATATTCATTACAATTTTTTTCCAAAATTTATCAGCAGCATGGTGCTCAGGGCACAGATAACAGGAAATAAAAAAATATATTAGTTTATCTTTAATAGGACCCAAACACCTCTCCCTTTTACATATTTGAGAATTGGGGATTGAAGAAGATAGGTTGAAGTCGACATAGATTCATAACATACCTGGGCCTAAAACTCAACCTTAAATCCATTATTCTTTTTTCTAAACTATATAGTTGTAAAACTATAGGCACAAGAATATTGCCAGATTTGGTTGATAAATAAATGAGAGAACTAAAATGAATCAGTTCTGTACTAAGTGGAAATGAAGAGATATGGCCCAGTAGTTAAAACCACAGACTGGAATTAAACTGCTTGAGTCTGGGTCCCCACTCTGCTACTTATTGGCTTTATAACTTCAGTCTCATCAACCTGTGTAACTTCTCATCTAGTCTCTGTTCTCAATGTCATCATCATAAAATGGAGATTATTATAGTGTACCTATATCATAGAGTTGTTATAAAAACTAAATGAGGTTTTTTTAAAGTCTAATATTTGTAACAACACCTGGAGTGTAATAGGCACTCATTATCATTACAGCTACCTAACTATTACCCTTGGATGTAACACATTGTCACTATTTTTCTTTTGCTTTTCATTGGTAGCTCTTATGACTTGTGCTTTCACTAATGCTGTCATTATTCTTTAAGAACACCTCTTTAGCCTCTACTTCTATGCTATGTTCCACTGAAATCAAATTATAATTGTGTACATTGAAATATTGTGTCCAGTATATATTGTTTTCAAGATGGCACGCAGGGCAACAACTCAAAGATTTGCTCATTTAGCCACGTTCTGAGTGTTAAGGGTACTTCTCTGAAGGACACAGGATCCTGGCTTTCATAGAGTTTAGACTCTAATGTGGGGAGACAGGCCATAAACACGTAAACTCGTATTAGGAGGATAATTTCAGGTTGTAGTCAGTGCTGTGAAGAAAGTAAAACAGAGCAATGGGTAAGAGAATGATTTGGATCAGATTCAAGGGAACAAGGAAGGTAGATCAGGAAGACCTCTCTGAGACATGACCGTTTGATCTGAGACCTAAGTGATGAGAAGCAGTAACCATGCCATGCCCATTCCAGGCAGAGGACATGACAAGTGCAGAGGTTCTGAGGAAGGAATTGCTTGAGGTGTTAAAGTACCAAGAAAAGACCAATGTAGCAAGACCATAGCAAGTGAGGGAGAGAATGTAGTATTAGAGGTGGTTGGAGAATCAGGCAGAAGCCAAACTATAAATCTTCAAGATGTATCTTCATGCTCTTTGGTGGGATATCAAACCTGGACAAACACTATCAGGTAATTAGAAAATTATAAGCAAAATACCAAAGAGATTCTGTCAAATGGTCAAAATTGAAAGTAACTCATTCAAATAAATTTTTACTTTTTTAAAAAAGTTTATTTTTTAAGTTTAATTTTTTTTGAGAGAGAAAGAGGAAGAGAGAGAGCATGAGCATGAGTGAGGGAGGGGCAGAGAGAAAGGGAGAGAATCCCAAGCAGACTCCACGCTGTCACCTCTAGCCCGATGCAGGGCTCGATCTCACGAACCATGAGATCATGACCTGAGCTGAAATCAAGAGTTAGACACTTAACCAACTGAGCCACCCAGGCGCCCCAGTAAATTTTCACTCTTAGGTGAAATATTATGCTGGATTCTATGGGAGAAGGAGGAAGCTTGATACTTGCCCTGAAGAATCTTCTGATCTTCATGGGAAAGAAAATTATATTCAGATGAGGTGATTAAATAAGAAAATGAAACAGGACAGCACCTACCTTGAGGAGTGTATCTGAAAGGAAAAGGCTGATTGTAACCATCTTAGCTTTAAAAGTATGTTAGCAGTTTTTAAGGCCACCTCTTTTCTGTTCCCATTCTCATCTCAGTTGCCTTCCAAGCCTCTGCATAGCTTGGAATGTGTGTCAATGGAGACATCATGAGGGAAAGCCCTACATTAATAAAGTGGCATAGGTTCACTGGTAGGAAAATCTGAAGCTATGCACTGGATGGACACTCAAAGATGAGTAGAATTCGTAGAGGTAAAGGAGAAAATAGGGCCCTCGAATTCGCTAGAAAACAGTGTTCTTTAGAAAGGTAATTGAATGGAACAGTCGAGCAAACTGAAATCAATTCACTCAGAGATAATTTAAAAAGATCATAAAACAAGCTTTAACCACTCTTTGGTCGTTTGCCTTGATTGCACCCCAGGATATCAGAGAACTTTTCTAAGGTGCTAAGGGACAAATAAAGGCCAAAGGAAAGCCTTGTGTGTCACATCATATCTACACATATAGTATATATTGCTCCAAAGAGGGCTTAGTGACTGACTAATAAGTAAGTAAAATGTTTCTACCTAACTGAGCTTTGTGTTTGAATCACACTGGGCTCAGATATAGTAAGGTTTCACTGGTCTCAAGTCAGGAAATTTTTATTCCAGATGAATTGACATTTTAAATTTGAATTCCAGTAGAAAGAATAGAAAAATCCCTCAATTATCAGGGATTTTTAAAGAAGATAAAAATGTGCTTTTGTCCGTGGAAAGCTAGACTAGAAACTTCACAAATGCTTTTCACGGAAACTCAAACAGGCAAAATCATGCCAAAATTAATTTAAAACTCATGTTAAGACTTAGAAGAGTAGTTTATATTGGACTAACTCTCTTGTGGATTAAAAATTATAAACCCTGAGCAAAATATATATATTTTGTTTTAGAGAAAGACAGCACAAGCAGGGGAGAGGA
Organism: Paguma larvata; assembly: GCA_030068075.1. NCBI lineage: Eukaryota > Metazoa > Chordata > Mammalia > Carnivora > Viverridae > Paguma > Paguma larvata. The sequence continues at coordinate 157,348,728 of CM057823.1, read as the reverse complement.
GCATGGGGAGAGAGAGAGACTCTTAAGCAGGCTCCACACTCAGCACAGAGCCCAAGGTGGGGTTTGATCTCACAACTGCGAGATCATGACCTGAGCCAAAATCAAGATTCAGACACTCAACCGACTGAGTCACCCAGATGCCTTCTAAGCAAAAAAATTTTCAAATTTGCTTGAAGATGTAAGAGACTAACTGAAAACAAGAAAAAGCTAAAGGAGAAGCAACCCTCAAATGAAGGGAATGACACTGTCTTAAATCTGTATTATATATATATTTGCCCTGAGGCCACTCCCCAGTCTGCAGAACTTCAGCCAAAAAATCTGCAATTTTATTGGTCTGATGAGTCAGAACATGGGGTTTGATACTTCCAGAGTTTCTAGAAATCTTAGAAAGAAGTGAGCCACAAGAGAAATGCAAAATTTGAATATAGGGGCCCCTGGGTGCCTCGGTTGGTTAAGTGTTCGACTTCAGCTCAGGTCATGATCTCATGGTTTGTGAGTTCGGGCCCCGCATCGGGCTCTGTGCTGGCAGCTCAGAGCCTGGAGCCTGCTTCGGATTCTGTGTCTCCCTCTCTTTCTGCCCCTCCCCTGCTCACAGTCTGTCTCTCTCTTTCTCAAAAATAAACACTTTTTAAAAAAATAAAGTTTAAAAAAAAATCTGAATATAATCTTCCCAAAATCCTTGATTGACCTCTGAACTACAAATGTATAAAATGTTAAGAAGTCTGGAAGGGGAAAACAGCTGAAAGGCTGAAAAAAGAACAAAAATAGATTCTCCTTGAGTTAAGGGAAAAACTAAAATAGATTCGCCCTAACTGCATGTAAAACCTACTCACTACACATTCTAGGTGACCTATTAGTAATTTAACTGTCTTTTATGATTACTAATTTTTTTAGAGAGAGAGAGAGAGAAAGAGCAGGGGAGGATAGAGAGAGAGAATCTTAAGTAGGCTCTACGCTCAGCACAGAGCTGAAAACGGGCCTTGATCCAATGACTCTGAGATCATGACCTGAGTCGAAATCAAGAGTCGGACACTCAGCCAACTAAGCCTGCTAGGCACCCCTTAACTGCCTATTAAAATAAAACCCAACATTTGTTAGGGAAAATAACAGAATCCAGAGTCTCTACAGAGCATCATCAACAGCTCCTATATAATAAAATATCACTAGATATGAGAAACAAGCAGGAAATCATGCCCATACTTAAGAGAAAAGACTTAGTCACTAGAAACAGAACTCCAAAAGTCTCCTATGTTGGCTTAAAAGATAAGGATTATAATTAATTATAACTACTGTAATTAATATATTTAGAAGTTCATAGAAAATAGCCCCAAACTGAAAGAAGCAGAAAGATCCTATAATAGGCAAATGGTTAAACAAACTGTAGTATGTTCATACCATGGAATACCAGCTCAATAAAAAGTAATGAACTATTGAATGGGTCTCAACCACTTGAATAGATCTCAAGGCATTATGCAAAACAGGGAAAAGACTCCATTTTAAAAAATTATACATTGTCTGATTCCATTTATATAATACACCCAAAATAATAAAATTATAAAGATTAAAGAGCAGACCAGTGGTTACCAGGAGTTAGTGATGGGGGCGGGGGGTGGGGGGAGGGAGGGTCAGGGATTGAGTGTGATTATTTAGAAAGGGGTAGCACGAGGGAGACCTTTGTAGTGGTGGAATAGTTCTGTATCTTGCAATGGCGGTTATATGAATCATCACATGTAATAGAACTATACATACTTTATACCAATGTCAGTTTCCTGGGTGATATTATACAACAGTTAAGGAAGATTGTTGTCAATGGGAGAAACCTGGATGAAGGGTACGTGAGATCTCTCTGTGCTATCTTTGCAACTTTCTAGGAATCTACAATAATTTCAAAAGAAAAATTTTTAAATAAAATCCATAGGAACAGATTAATATATGTAGAGATGGAGAGTTTCAGAAAAAGATTTGAAACTGTGAAAAAAAAACAATAGAAATCATAGAATTGAAAAATGCATTAGACTGAGTGTTAAAAGTAAGTGATGCATCACTGGGTTCCACTCCTGAAACCAAGAATACGATGCATGTTGACTAACTTGAATTTAAATAAATTGATTTTTAAAAAGATTATATACACTTCAATTTTTCTATTTAGATTATCCTTAGTAAAGCAATACATAAATCAGATCCCCTGCCCCCCCAAAATAGTTGAAAGAATATCCATTATATATTACATATTTCCTTTTAAATAAAAATTGCTTATATATTTAAAAAAATAAAAATGCTTTAGATGAATCAGCATCATATTTCATAAAACAGAAGAAAGGATTAGTGAAATTAAAGTTAATATCGGCCATCTCTCAATTTTTCCATTGCACTAGTTCTTTCCATAAGTGTTACTACTTTACTTTAGTAAAGGCTTTACTGACACTGGTGGTTTATATTTTGTAGCATTGTTATTTGTCCTCATGGTTTGCTGTGCTTTTGCAACATAGAATTTACCACAATAGTGAACATATGTTTACTTAAGTAATTATTTTTTAATGTTTATCTCTCTATTAAACTGCAAGTTTCCCAAGGATTGGGATCAAGGTCCTTTTCTATTATGTTTATTGTTCTTTAGTCAGTGGCTAGAACAAAGGAAAACACAAATAAGTATTTGCTGAATGAATAAATTTAGAGAGACCTTCTCCACTCTGGATGAGTTCTTAGATACCGTAACCCAAGGTACTGAGTGCTACATCATAATGTTTCATAAAACTCATACATATTCATAATAAGTAAGAAAAAGAGACTGTCTGTAGTCCACCTCAGCTTCTGCTCCAAACTTGCTTACTGTTTCTATCACTGTGATTTTTAATATTTTCTAAGGCATGATTTATATCAACCCCTGCTGTTCTTCCTGAATCACAGTGTCATATAACAGCAGATAGATATAATCTACAATAATGAAGCAAGTGTATTACTTCATCTGTTCAGTGTATTATCTCCAGCAGTTAAGATAATAATGCAACCCATGTGATATTTAAAACTGCTATCCCCTGGTGAAATTTAAAAAATAGAAAACGATATCAGATTTTTTTCATTTCATATAAAAGTCGGGATGATCCTCCCTTCTCCTTTTAGATGCTTGTAAACAGTTGAATTCAAATGATATATGTGCTGAGGTCCCAGACAATTTTCATTTGAGGGACCCTAATATTTGCCTGGGTACCCTAGAGCGTAGTGTGGCATTCTTCATTTATTATACATTACTCTTGGTAGCCTTGGCTGGGCAGTCATGTCAAGGGTCATTTGTACCAAAGCTTCAGAAGTGCTTGCCTTGTCTTGATTTATATTACCACCAGCTGCACTGAAGCATCTTTTTATAGGAGTGCAGATGCTGAATCCAGACATTAGGAGAGTTTCAACCTCCAAGGTGATAAAGACTGTAGATTCATGAACCCCTCAGGCATCATTTGAAACTAGAGATGGTATTTAGAGTTTTGAAAGATAGATTTCACAGTACTAGTAGGCTGTAAGTAAGCTACTTTGGGGCCAGTTTTACACTAACCTGGAATTATACGTGGTTGTGTCTGTTGGCCACGTGCCTGCCCATTTGCAAATAGATCTGCCTAGGACGGATTGGATGCATAGGCAGTCCATAATCAGGTACCAATTTGAAATCATTTGAAGTCATGGGGGACACCACAGGGATCTGCCAAAACTTCACACCAAATGTACACCTGCAGCCCCAACAGTTAAGAAATAGAATTTCCATTCAGAATCAGATATTGATACTGTGGTCTGGCCTCTTTTCTCTCATTCTTATTCTCTGTGGCGTCATCTACACTTTCAGACACTTTTAGACCTCTACACTTTCAGACAACTTGCTAAATGGAAATCAGCTCTGTACTGTGATCAATTCCAGGATACATAATTCATGTGAAAATAGGCATCCTAACGGTCAACAGCTTTTCCTTAAAACTAGCTTGAAACAGATGGACACCTCCATTAGCCTTTGAGCCTAGGACCTACCCTACATCACTGCCTTGTCCTCAAGCCAACTAAGACACCTCTCTCAGCTTTTGCTGAAATTTTAAACTTTTATGACTTGGCATCTTGGATTCTGGAGAAATTCAGGAAGTACCTTTGATTTCTAATGATAGCCTGTGTTAGCAATTCATGAACTTCCTTACCGCTCAAACCCATGCCCAAATCTGGCTCAGTCCATGCTTTGTTCTCTAGTCTTGGCTTAATGTCGCTAATCTCCACATGCTTCGACAGTCTAATTTTCCTTTTTAGGAATCTCAAAATCTCTTTCTCCCTCCCTCTCTCTGTTCCTCTCTCTCTCTTTCCATCCTCCCTCCCTCCCTCTCTCTCCATCTCATTTTCTTCTACACCCAAACATCTAGGATTCTTTTGCAAATGAGGAAGAAATCAAATTCACTTAAGAGGCTTAAGAAAAAGGTGGTGGGGTATTTTTTGGCACACAGAACTAGAAGGTCCATGAATGGTTCTAATTTCATATGTGGCTATATCCAGATATTTAAACATTGTCATCAAAAAGCATCTCTCTTCATCTGTTAATTCCACTTTCCTTTATAATGGCTTTAATTTCATTAGACTCTTCCCTCATGGTGGTTCCAAAATGCCGAAGTTTATATGTCCAAAGTTCTGTCACCCTAACCCAAAGTACTTCCTTATCACCAATAGTTACAACAAAAAAAATTGTCAGGACTGAGTCTTTTGGATCAACTTGAGTCGTGTCGTCATCTAGGAATCAATCTCTCTGACTGGGAAGTTAGGAAACACTAAATGCCCAGGTCTGGGTCACAACCCTTAAGATTCTCTCTCTCCCTCTCCCTCTGCCTACTCCCCTTCTTGTGCTTTCTCTTTCTCTCTCTCTCTCTCTCTCTCAAAAAAAAAAAAGGCACTTAAAAATATTTAATATTTAACTTTAACAAATATTTAATGAGGGTATACTATGAAAATACTCTGTATGCACTAAGTATAGTCAGCAATGAATAAAACAAAATGTTTCATTTGGATGGGAGAGAAAGATGAACATTATACACACAAATACATCACACAAACAATCAACATGACACCCACAAACATACATATAATGCCAGGCAATAATAAACACTATAAAGAAAAGCAGAGTAGGACATGAATGCAAGCACTTTATCTTCCACTTTGGGTTTTCCAATGCCTGCCAAAGAGCCTGGCACAAATCAAGCACGTAAGTGACTCTTAAAATAATAAGTGAACTAATGAATTAATTACAAAACCAAGCAGGATGCTCTTAAAATTCATGTATAGGTGGAAACCTTTTTTTATTATATTTCTATTGTTACAAAAATAAAATTTTTAATCCTCTCCTGAAGTGAGACCTATTTAGTAGCTTTCCAAATTTAAAAATATACATAATAAATATTTCCTAATGAAGGATATTTATTTTGATTAGGGACAGTCATTGGCAATAATAGATGTGTGCTATTAACAAATTGCTTTCTTATAAGTTCATTTATTTATTTTTGAGAGAGAGAGCATGAGCAGGGGAAGGGCAGAGAGAGAGAGGTAGAGAGAGAACCCCAAGCAGGCTCTGTGCTATCAGAGCAGAGCCTGATGCCAGGCTCGATCTCACAAACCGTGAGATCATGACCTGAGCCATAATCAGGAGTCGGATGCTTAACCGACCGAGCCACTCAGGTGCCCCTAGATTGCTTTCAATTTGCGTTAATACTTTTTTTTTTCCTCAGTAATTCCTTCCCCCGAAATCTCTATATTAGAAGCTAAAGTGATTGATAACTCCACTCTGCCTTTACTTCAAGATATTCTCCAATTGGGAGGAAGAAAGAAATCAACAGTGCTTTGTTGATTACCTTAGAAACCCATGGCTAATACAGTAAGATCATACCTAATGTGATACAGTATCAAGGACCCATCCCCATAAGTGTAATATTCCACAGACTTCAAGACATTCACATACACAATGACATCATATATTTTACTGATTGATTGATTGATTGATTGATTGAGAATGTGTGTACATGTGTGTGCAAGTGAGAGCTGGAGAGGGGCAGAGGGGGAGAGAAGCTTGAGCAGTTTCCATGTCCAGCATCTCAGGACCCTGAGATCATGACCTGAGTTGAAATCAAGAGTCAGATGCTTAACCGACTCAGCCACCCAAGTGCCCCGACATCATATATTTTGAATACCTCCTTTTCAACCATGTGAAAAGTAGTGATTACTTTGACCAAAATCACTCTTTTATTTTCCTGAAGAGCAAAACATTATTGAAGAGGTTTTGGATGACTTTTTAAGGGGATTCACTGAGGATGAACCTGAAAAATGACCCTTATTTGTATCATTGAGAATTCAGTGAATTTGCTGGTTAGAATGCGTTTTATATTTAATTGTAAAAAGCACTCCATCTCAAATATTGGGTCTCCCTAAGTCTATGTACAAAATGCTCCCATGTATAAAAGAGTTTCTGGTTTCTTGTTTCTATCAATCATTCTCTACTCAAAGCTCAATAAATTCCCACTAACATCAACTTAAGAAATTACCCCCTAACCTTCATGTCGTGTCTCTCAGGCTTGAACAGTGCATATCTGCTCTCTGAAACAAGTTAACTACTTTCTGGATCTTAGGCACACCAAACTCAGCAAGGACCCTCGGAATGCTTGTGTAAATGCAGACTGGGAACACTTGAATCTAGCATGAAATGAGCTCAAACCCCTATTCTTAACAAGCTTCTCAATAGATTCAGATGCACAATAATGTCTGAGAACTACCACCCTAGAGATTCTAGCCACTTACGTGTACTTGGCCATAGAAACTCAAACAGAGCTTAGAGAGATGACTCCAAGTCAGAGTTTCAGAGTTCCTCATTCTATAGACATCTACTCAGCCCCTCCTGCGAAGTATCAGTCTCTTTTCTGGAAGAGCAAGGGGGATATACAGTGATGAATAACGCAGTAACAGCAGAGCAGCGATGATGCTCCTGGAGCTTACGTTTCAGCTGAATAATTAACAGATATGTAGGCAGGGGCGTCTGAGTGGCTCAGCCAGTTAAGCGTCTGACTTCGGCTCAGGTCATGATCTCACGGTTCCTGTTCGAGCCCCGCATCAGGCTCTGTGCTGACAGCTCAGGCCTGGAGCCTGCTTTGGATTCTGTGTCTCTCTCTCTCTCTCTCTGCTCCTCTCTCACTCATGCTCGCTTGCTCTCTCTCTCTCAAAAATAAACATTAAAAAATAATAATAAAATAAAACAAATGTGTAAATAAATACATCATATAACAGTAGATGATGACATTTTATGGTGAAGAAAATGGCGAGGAGCTAGTCAGGTAACAATCTGAGGAAGATCATTCCAAGAGAAAGGAACAGCAGTTGACAATGCCGTGAGGACTTAGGAACATCAGGGGAAACAGTCAAGAAAAGACAAGTGTGGCTAGAGCAAAGAGCTCAAGGGGCAGAATAGTAGGAAGGGAGGAAGTGAGGGTCCCTGCAGGAGCTAAATCACAGGGTAGTCTGTGGATATGGATGAGAAATCTGGGTTTTATTCTATGTCTTGGGAAGTCATTTGATTTAAACAGAGGAGACATGGTCTGTTCTACATTTTTTTAAGCATCACTCCAGCTGCTATGTAGAGAAAAGACCACAGGGTTCCTTCCTGAAAAGAAGAAGACCAATTATGCAGCAAGACATGATGGTGGGGAAGAGTTGGTCAGAATCAGGATATATTCAAAAGTAAAGCCATTAGGATCTGCTCATACCAATGTATGGGAGAAAGAAGGCAAAGAAAAAGGCCCAGGTTTAATTTATCCACCGGAGTGACGTTCTGGAAATATGCCAGTTGTTTCATTTGTCATTTTTTCATTTCTATTTCCTAAATGAGTGTGGATTTGTTTAGATTTGTGTGGGTTTGTACTTAATCTCCTATAGCGTCTTGAAACAAGTTTTGCTTCTACCACTAGTTGTCAGGATGTTTGCAAAGAGACATGCAAATCACCTCCAGCAAAGCCTTTCATTTGCCCCCTCCCTCCCTTGCCCCCATTCTGCTGCTCCCCCCACCAAACCAAAAGGTTTCAGGAATTTGAGACCTAGGGAACTGGCGTTCAGCACAGCCCTGGTGAGAGCTGATGACTGACAGCAACAGCGCGAATGTGGTACATTCTACAAGCAGGATGGGCAGATGTGAGGTGTGGCTGTGTGGCTCTCTGCTCCCTACTGGCGAAGGCAACCATTCACACTGGACAACCTCACTTAAATAGATTGTAGGCTTCTGGAAGGCGGCTCCTTCTGCGGCGAGCACCACTTCACTTGGCTTCCTGCGCTGTACTTCAGAACCACTCAGTAAATGTGAATCCAATTGAATTAGCTAGCAAGAAGGAAATAACTTCCTGTTTGCAAAGTAGATTGAGCCCGGAGGTATTTCTCAACAGGGCTTTAAAACTGCCACTGAAAACAAGATTATATTTTATTCCAATTACACCGAAATGAGGTCTGCTATATTTACATGTTGAAAACATCCAGAACAGTTCAATCCAGTGAGTGGCAACATTTCTCACAGCCGAAGGCACTGTTTGAGGATGTTTGTACTTCCTCAAGTACAAGGGGATGAGAGGGGAAGAGGGAGCAAGTTGGAAGGGGTGGGAGAAATGTTAGCCCCAAACTAGAAAATAAATTTGTACATTTGCTCAAGGTTCTATTGAGGGAAGAAATATAGCCATCACAACAATGTGTTCGGGACTCGTGTCATTTAAAAACCACTCTCATGATCTTCGCCATACCCTTTCTATCAGTCAGAGTTCTCCAGGGAAACCAATAGGAACAGAATCAATATATAGATAGATAGATAGATTTATTTTAAGGATTTAGCTCATACAATTGTGTGTGAAATCTGTAGGGCAGGCTGGAACTTCAGGCAGAATTTCTAAGTCACAATCTCGAGACAGAATTTCCTCTCCAGGAGACTCAGTTTTTGCTCTTAATATTTTCCAGTGACAGGTTGTAACCCACCCACATCATCAAATGGAATCTCCTTTATTTATAGGAACTGATTGGAAATGTCACATCTACAAAATAACCTTCACAACATCTGGACAAGTGCTAGACCAAACAACTGGATGCTGTACGGTAGCCAAGTTGACACACACAATTGATCATCATGCCCTTTTGCCACCTATACTATTGTTCACTCACTCACTCATTCGTTCATTCATTCATTCAGCAGATATTTATTGAAAGTATCTATATGCCAAGTACTTTCCTCAGCTCTGGGAAAATAATACTGAATAAGACAAATTCCCCGCCTCCTAGAGCAGCATCCCAGTGGGACACTCAGGGGGAGGAATGAGTTGGCTAAGAAGTTCTGCTCTAGCTATTTTGAGATTGAGAAACGTTTAAACATCCATGTAGAGCTACCATGTAGGCTGTTCAGTAGTAAGGTCCAGGAGAAAATAAGGAAATATGCATTACTTTAAATTTTTCACTCATCCATCTGAGAATGGATGCAGTGTTAAGAAAAACGCACAAACTCATCAATGTAGTGCATTGGCCATGTTTTTCCCAATACACTAAAAGCAATATATATGCTACTTCGTTTTCTTCATAAGGCTACCTGGTTTAAAAAAAAAAAACAAAACAATTTTTAAAAGAAAGAAGGGTATTGCCTGTTTTCTTCCATAAGAATGTAAGTGCCAGAAGCTCGAGAATCTTGTGTGTTTTGTTCACTCTCTTTCCAGAACTGCGGCGTCCTTAGAACCTAAAACCAAGATGTTGCAGTTAGTAAGCATTGAATTTCAGGAAGGAAAGAGAGGACGCACCAGCCAGAAGCTGGATTGTTCCTCCCTGTCTCAGGTCCTTACGCAGTGAAACCCCAGGCTTTCCTTCATATATGAGCCCCTCCAAGATTTGCTTGTGGTCAGCAGACTTCAAGGAGACCTTTGGGAGGGAAGATAAGAGAAAGGTTTTGCAGGCAAGGAGAAGGCAGAGCTCATGTTCTCAAATGAGCAAATTTCAGAAAGTCTGTGGGAAAAAGAATTAATAACCTGAGTGTGAAAGAGATCACAGTGTTTGTCCAAGAAAACATTTAGAACCAATCGGAGGTGGAGAGAGTCCCAGGGATTGTTCAGGAGAGAGTAAAATTAAGAGGCTTTGTTACTTGAGATGTTTTGAGTTTCTAAAATGTCGGACATATTGTCCTATTACTTATGGAGGATTGTCGGGAGCCATCTTGGGCTCACAGGTTGCTGATTTCTTCATCAGTGTCTGGAACAGTGCTTGACGCATAGTAAGCACTCAGGAAATGTTTATGGAAAAAATGAGTGAGTGATGAATGAACAATTAACACATTAAATGTTTATCCATGGCACACCTACAATTACCTCTTACAGCACACAAAATACAGCTGCCTAACCGGGAATGAGGTGAGCATGAACAATCAGCAAGCCCTTAGGGCTGTAGATCTAAAGCCACATTCTCTGCCCCCCCCATTGTTACTCAGCTCAAGCTTGCATTTTGATCATCTATCTGAAAGGAAGAGAGCAGGTTTATTTGTTAGTCCCCCTGAAGTCTTAATAATGATAGTATTCATTTGCTCTAAATTTAGGTTTAATGATAGATCTAAACTTAAAAACAAAATCAGTGATGTTGGTCTGAGGGATATATAGTTAATATAATGTAGTCATTCACTCCACTATTAGATTTATCTCCCCAGTCACTGGAACCACCTGACAACTACAGGCCTTACTCACCAATGCAGCAAGTTCAACACGCACATCCCTAACTGGCCTGTTCCTTCTCTGTATCAGATCAGAAGGAGAACAATATCTAGAAGACAAGGGGCCAAATATGCCTGTCTCCTTCTCCCAAATATGCTCAGGGGGGAGCAGTGGGAGAGGAGAAAGGGAAAAGAAGCTGGAAGTAGTGACCCCTTTAGTTTGTTTCCCAGGGACTGGAGTGGAAAGTCTCTTCCTTTATGGCGTCATGAGGCATGAGGAATGATTATCCAAATAAACAGCTATTTCCACATTGGCAATGAACGCTTTAGGAAATCTGTCTGTACATGCTCTGGAAATCCACTGTGCGGACATTTTCACTTGCCTCACTTCCTTCTGTTTCAAGGTTTAAAAATCTTTGATGCCTAGCCCATGGCCTGAAATTCAGATGTTGATCTAATCCCTTATTAACTAGGCAGCATTTAACCGTTGCAGATGTTGAGGTGGAGGTGATCTTCTACACGGCTCCTTATTGCTTCTGAAGATGCGAAAAGACAATGGCCACCCTCCCCATGGATATTATTTTTGGAAAGCTGTGCCAGCTGTGGATATAAAGATACCTTGGGTGTTTTTATACTGTCAAGGTAAAAGGAAAGTCATTCTTCTCCAAAGAACAGGGGTTAGGGCAGAGCCAACCAGAAACCTGCTGGTGTCACCAGTGGTATTGTGACCACACAATCACTTTACCAGGAAGCAAAAAGCTTAAAAGGTAGGGAATGAAAATGTGCATCAGGAGAAATGCACAAGTACACCATCACACACACACACACACACACACACACACACACGCACGCACGCACACAGTCGGTAACACTGGCTTTTAGGATAAGTTCTAGACTGTGTAGGGGAAAGACTGGAGATAGGTCATAACCGTTACATGACGCTTCTTAAGTTTTCCTAATAAGGGACATGGTAATGTTGATTCAACCATACAGTAATGCAGTCAGTTTTCATGGGGAGTTGTAGAACCGGATTTATTATTTTATATGTCAAATCACTTACAGCTATGATTTCTAGCCCAAAGACAAAATATTTTGAGGGATTTGAACAAACAAACAAATAAACAAACACCATGCAATTTATAGGTGCATTAGAATCTGTACCAAAGTTAACCAAAATATCTTAATAAAATGTAGTTTTGCATGACCTCTGTTTAATGAGGAGCATCTGTATGCTTCACTGGCAGATTCTAAATTCTAGTAACTTGTTTACTTAGGGAGATTTCATAATAATGGAACTTAATGATGCATACAGTACAGATCAAATGATTCAATTTTATAAGCTTTGTTTGGCTGGTTGGTTTGGTTTTTAGTATGCTGTGTCTTCTGCCTGGAATATTATTCATAATCAAAGACTATCAAAAGTCAGAAGCAAACCCTTGAGATTACCTAGTGAAATCTTTTATTTACAGATGAAGAAATGGATTTAATCACAAAACCAGGATGAGAATACAGTTTTCACCTCTCAATCCTTTGTTCTGTCTTTAAAGCCCAGTATAAGCTGCACCTCCTTCATGAAGCCTTCCTTGACCCTCAGACTTTTATGAACCCCTAATCGTGTCTATACTGTACCATTTATTTTCTATTTGGTTAAAAACTCTTGTCAATCCCAAAAATATATCTTACTCTTCTATCTCTAAGGAGATTATTTTTTTAAGTTTATTTATTTTTAGAGAGACAGAGAAAGTGCGAGTGGGGAAAGGACAGAAAGAAAGGGAGAATCCCAAGCAGGCTTCATGCTGTCAGCACAGGGCCAGACCTGGGGCTCGAACTCACGAAACTGTGAGATCATGACCTGAGCCAAAATCAAGAGTTGGATGCTTAACTGAGCCATGTAGGCATCTCTCTAAGGAGATTATTATCTCAAGGACAAAATCCATGTTTTATGATACTCTTGACTGAAATGCCATAGTACTAATAGATTATGGACACCACGATTACCTTCTAAGGTAGTTGTCCCTTTTCTAATGAATTTAGCACTTTGTTCCATGTCACTCAACCCTATCATCCTCTTTCATAATGTAAACTTTCACATGCATGACTTTTCAACCATAGAAACACACGCGCGCACACACGCACACACACACACACATTCCTGATACCTGCACTGTGCCTGGCACAAGTCCTCAACAATCCTTTCCTGAGAGAAGGAAAGGAAGTTGGTTTTTCAAGTTACTGTAATCAGGGAAGGTACACAGGTACACACAAGAATTAGGATTAAATTGAGCCTTCAGAAAATATATTGATTAACATGCAAACAGGAGGGAAAATTATATTTGAGACTAAGAATACCCTGTATTTAATCCCAAATTGGGCATTTATTCCTTGTTTGATCACAGGCCATTTACTTAAGCTCTGAGTCTCTCTTTCTCTGTCTGCTGAACTAGGATAATATTATATATTTCATAGAGTTGTTAGAAGAGATGACTGAGATAAATTATGTAGTAGGAGTCAATAAAGAGTAGTTTTTAACAACAAAGTTTAATAATAACTCCCTGAATAAAGTAGCCAGTAGAAGTGCCGGTGAGGACATAATAGGTAGCTCCATTAGGCTAGAGCCAAATACTTTACAGACAGAAATGATAGACGGCAGTGGAGGGAGAGGACAGATTTAGTGTCTCTCTCCCTCCCTCTCTCTCTCTCTCTCTCTCTCTCTCTCCAACTACCTCTGAGCTTAAAGCTATGAAATGCATCATTAAATTCATTGTGGGATGTGGTGGAGGCCAAGGACTATGAAGCGGTCCTTTCTCAGTAAAAAGCACATAAGCTTTGAATCAGACAGGACACAGGCTGTAATTTCAGATCTAGTAGTGGAGTAAACTTGAGGCAGTTTTTGCTGTTGCAAATGATAAGCAAAGAATATACCAAAGCAGCTACCACAGTGCTAGGCTTTGGGTGGACCCTCAATAAATCTTAGTTCTCTCATCTGTGATGTACCAGCATCACACCCCACCACTCTCTGCACCTTTCCTTCTATTTTTCTTTCTTGTTTGTCTTCGCTTCCTCCTACGTTTTACTCTTTTTTTGTCACCCCCCTTTTTGTTGTCTCCTTACCCATACCTTTGACCCTCGAAAGTGTTTACTGAGATTAATTTCATTTGAAAGTATTTATAGACCACTTACTGTACCTCGGGCACTGTGCTAATAACACCGGATTTAAACACAGGTGCCTGTGCTGCCCTTGGAAGTATGTCAAACTCATTTGCATGAATAAGCATGTCCTCTCGAGGTCAATCAGTTTGCAAAGTGCATCAGCTTGAAGTTAAACAGAGCCACGTTACAGGCCAAAGGTGTTCACATGCGTAGTTCTGTAAACGTGCGTGGGAACAGCATAGCCGAAAACCAGGAAATCTGGGCGAGGTACCACTGGAATGGCAGGAAGCAACAAGAAACAGTGGTGGAGACACAAAAGCCAAAGTACAGCCAGTCATACATTTTTGACCCCTGAATCCTAAGTTTGGCAATTTAGCTTGAGGAAACAATTATGGAGATGCACAAGGAGTTAGCTAAAAGATGTCCCTTTTGGGCTTGTTTATCTAATACCGTAAAAGTGAAACAAGCCTTCACATCTCACAATAGATAAACCCACTTATGCTTTATCCATATAAGCTGCTAATAAATGATATGACAGAGGAAGAATTATTACCTTGGAAATAGGATCATGTTACACTATTAAGTGACAAAAGCAGATTGAGGAGCAAAATACAGCAGGTGAGCCTGTGTTTGTAAGTATATACAAAGAGAAAAAACAGAGGAAGGCTAGCAGGATACTAAAAATAATGAATTCTATGGATGAAATTAGAAATTTCTATTTCTCATTTTTTTGTTTCCTGTCTGTTTCTAGTTTTATATATTTCCATGTGCTACTTTTGTAACAAGAAAAATGCCGTATACATAAAAATGATGTATGGATTAATAGATGATCGTAGATTATACAGATGGTAGATTAGACAGATGATAATTAGATGATAAAGAAATAGACGATAGATAAATAGATGGCAGTTTAGATAAGTAGACTAGATAAGTGGCAGATAGATGAAGGATTAGATAGAAAGATATAGATAGAATTAGATAGACGGTAGATTAGTTAGACAAATAGATGGTGGATTAAATAGGCAGATTAGACAGATAGATGATGGATTGGATAGAGAGACAGAAACGGATATAGACAGATGAATTAGACAGATCGATATAGATAGGATTAGATAGATGGTAGATTAGCCAAAGAGATGATGGATTAAACAGGTGGACAGTAGATCAGACAGGTAGATGACGGATTAGATAGAGACGGGTGTAGACAGATGATGGACTCGGTAGATACACAAACAGACACAAACAGACGATGGATTACACAGACAGTGGTAGATTAGGTAAATAGAGGACGATAGATACACAGACGCTAGATCCGCTTCCAGGAGGCACGCCAGAGTCGGACGTCCGGCGACCGCCTTTAAAGAGCGGGGTGCGGCGCCCTCAGTTCCAGGGCCGTGAACACAGCCCCTGCCCCGGCAGTCGGGCCTGAGCGTGTCCTTTCCCGTCAGGTCGACGCCCACGGCAACATCCTCCTGAGCACCCTGGAGATCAGGAACGAGACGAGCGGCTCGGAAGTGCTCACGGGCGTGAGCGAGCCCAAGGCCAGCAGCATGTACTCGTACGACAGCGCCAGCATCCAGTACCGCAAGCCGCTGAGCAGCCGCGGCGAGGCGTACGGGCGCGCGCTGGACCGGCACGGCGCGCACAGCAAGGGGCGCATCCGCCGGCGCGCCTCGCAGCTCAAGGTCAAGATCCCCGACTTGACGGACGTGAACTCCATAGACAAGTGGTCCCGAATGTTCTTCCCCATCACCTTTTCTCTTTTTAACGTCGTTTATTGGCTTTACTATGTACACTAAGGTCTGTCCTAAGGGTTCGTAAACGACTACTTTCCTCTTTTGATTTTTAACCCCACAGGCCCCCCAGCAGCGACGCCGCTGTGCGTTTTTGAGGTAAGAGATTCAGCCATCCGATTGGTTTTAGGTCTTGCATATCAATTTTATTACTGCACCATGTTTACTTCCAAAAACGACACACACGCGCGCGCACTACACTCACATACACACACGCCACAAAGAAAACTCAACTTTTTCCAGTCTACTGTGGTCCAGGTTATCGGCTCTGTCAGAGCTCTATTAATTGCCATGTTTACAAACAAAAAACAAACACACACAAAGAGAGAAGTTAGATAGATAGATCTTAGCAGTCCTACCTTTTGGCCCTGGATTTTTTTTTATTATTATTATTTTTTAAAATGAGAAGGAAGAAAGGACCTAGCTCTCTGCACACTGCTTCCTGGTAAACTGTAACAATTTCATGCTGCCAAAAAAAAACACAATTTCCAGGATCTCAGAAGAAAAAACAAAGCCATTGACAAGTTACAGATTTCCAGGAAGAACGGGGGATAAAAGGAGAAAGGAAGACTCCCCTCCACCCTCAAGTCCCCTGGCCTCCCTTGCAGAAGGGGTCCCTGCTCCATGGGAGAGGAGGGAGGGATTGACACGGGCTGATGGAGGTTATGCAAACCAAATCTGCCGTTTTCACCTTACCATTAAGCCGGGTGGTCTGAAAAACAACACAACAAACAAACAACCGCTTCTTTCTCAGACTTGCAGGCAGATTTAAAATGAACGCTCAAATCCATCCTGGTGGCCATTGAGAACATTTTTCTCTTCTTGTTGAGAATAAGGCGTCTCAGGGCAAAGGAGATTTATTTAACTATCTCAAATGAGTAGCCCTGAACTTATTTCATTACCATGGAATCGCTTGCCGCTGTGCCCAAAGCCATGCCTTCACGTCTCCCTAGTTCCTGCTCCAGAGAGAGAGAGAGGAAGGGAATGGGGGAGGAGGGCTTTGATAATGGGATGGTGAGCATTTTCTGTGTGTGTAAAAAACATTGCCCTTTCCATGAGGAAGGCAAGACTTATGTGCTGTGAAAGGGTGCCTGGGCAGTTACCTAAACTGCCAAATCTTAAATCAAATAGTATATATTTCTTAGCCTTCCAGAGAGCACCTAATGGTGACAGGCCTTGTTGCACAGGCCCCAGCTAATACCTTAGGGCTCACCTCTCTGAGCTCTGCATTCCAAAGTAGGAAATGAATGCTTCCGGAAATGCACACACATCCCTTTTGCTGCCATTCTCCTCTGAGGCCAGATTTCCTTTTTTAAAGAAAAATTTCCAAAGAGGAAAACCACAGATAACAATAACAACCGTGTCAAAATCACTGGGCCTTCAAACATTTATACCAGCCCCTAAAGCATAGACCGCGTGTGCACTCATTGATCATTAATCAGCAGTCATTACTGCTCTGCCTTATCTCTGCTCACGGATTACTGTGGTCACGATCGTCATAGAAGGGGCATCCCTCCGTAGCCCAACACACAATTCTAAACATGTCTAACCAGCTACGGATGAGGTTTATCTCATTTTATGTCATGAAAGCCTCAATTTTTTTTTTCACCCTGAGTATCTTAGGAATGCTGTATGTTCATTCGCAAGGTTGAGCAAAACCCTAAAACAACCAACCAGTGATGAAGGCACTTGGGGATCTGACCCCTGGATGTCAAATAAGGGTTTAGGTAATAATAAGGATGATTGCATCATTTGACGATCTGGCTTTCTCCCTAAGGCTGCGATGAGAGTCCGTGTCGACAATAGCATCAGCTGGTAGAAATTATAGTCTTAATTGGAAAGATAAAATTCCTGCTGATGAGCCCAAGGAGACAGAGTTCTGAAATACTCGTTTGAGAAAGCAAAAAGAAAAGAGAGACCTAAAATACATGAATGGTTATAGCCAAAGACAATATACATTAGTAAGAATATAAAAACTGCTTTTACCGGAAAGATGATCTCAATGGTTTCATAAGCAATTAGTAGGGGATGGGGACCAAATTCTCATTCAGGTTTTCAATTGCATAATCACAGTTCCATGGTCAAGGAAATCTCTGGCCTCTGGGGATGAAGGGATCCATTTTGAAACGGACTAGTTCTTGGCAGGAAAAGAGGCTTTGCCATCACGAAATGCCCAAATACAATGGAATGTGCCCAGGCCAGTGACTGTAAGGTTAATATTCCCAATGACCACTCAGGAAATACTGTGTATTTCAAACACAGGAAGGGAGACTTTGGGCTGGTGCTCAACAGGCATGAAGCATCTGGCGTCAAAGTTTTTTAAGGAGCTAATTTTAGGGATGAAATGCTAAATTAGAAAGGAAGGATCTCTTTTCTATGTTCCGTAACAAGACAATTTTCTTTATTCACCGGTTTAGATCGTTCTCCTTGGGAAAGATTGAGGTAATTTATATCTTTATTAATTTTTTTTATCTTGCCTTAAAAGTCTAAAGAATTTGATGCTTGTAGTTTAGATGTAAAGCATCTCTGAGAAAAATAGAACATTTTTAATTCTTATATCTTAACCTTTGTAAATTGTAAAATTAGTAAGCCTGACTCTACCATCAGGCACAAAATGGTATCATTGTACATCTTCCTAGGCTTACAGAGGGCACGGCCACAGGATTGTGCAAATTCTGTTCATAGCTCTGATTTAGAGGCAATGGTAGCCTGAAAAAATGGAAGAGCTGACGTATTTCTGGTTAATGACCTTTGTCCCCACTTTCTTCTTCAGGACACCTCCCAGCAAATCCCCTCCTCCGTGGCCCCCACCCAAACTCCATCCAGGCTTAGCAGTGCATGGAAAAAACTACTTCCTTCTCTGCCTCTCTCCCTTGTCTTGCTCTAAATGATGTACATAACACATAAAAATGTTAGACATTCCTAAGTGCCCTCAAACCGGTCCCCACTTCTGAAAGATTCAGATCAGTACATTATCAAGGGGTTACTAGCTAGCTATTACTGGGTTGTTTTATTTTTGCCATGAAAAATGATCTCCTGCATTACTGAAGTGACGGCAGAGGCAGAACACTGCACAGACTCACTCTCCTATGCCACAGTCAAGTCCAGGGGACCCCATGTTCACAGTTGGTAAACTGGGACATAAACTGTGTCGTAGATTTAACCTGTGTAGACCCAGCAGAAATCTCATCTTTCATTTGACAATGATGACCATTTGACAATGATGACTACGCACTCATTTTTTCTACTCACGTTCTTTGGCTTAAAATATCGGAGGTGACATGTACGTTACGCTCACCAGCTTTGTGAGGCAGACCCAGATAAAGACACATTTTTGGCTTAAATTATCCAGCATTATTGCCTCCATCCTCTATATTGCCGAACGGAAACAGCAGATTGGTTGGTAACCCTGCTGATTAAGTGATACGTGTTTTCATATCGTATATGCCATCTCTATTGTGCATTACTATCAATGATAGGTCTTGAAAATGCAAAGAGAAAAATCTGGTGCAGAGAATAAAGTTTGGTTGATGGATCCAAGGATAGTAAACATTATTGTACAATCTACCGAAATGTTGACGAAATTCCATGTTTCCAAAATCAATCGACTCCTTTATGAATATTCATTTAAGAAAGAGCTCAATTGAAATTCACCAAGGTAAACAAACGAGCAAAACAGATTTATCACGCTAGAAGGAAACGACCTCCATGATTCCTTATATGGACAGTTTTGAATAGTATCTCACCAAAGGGGGATGTGCCACTTTTTTTTTAATCTAAACAAAATGTAATCCTGATTCCTAGGAGGGAGGAAAAAGGAATTGTGCAAGCATTTGTTTATGTTGGTTCAATCAGCAGTTACTGGAATGAGAAAGACAGAAAAGCGAACGAATAACTCAGTTTCCTGAAAGCAAACAAAGGTAAACTTGTTAACAGAATGTAGAATATTATGTAAACTTCCTTGTAAATTCTGTACATAGCTCATTGAATTGTTCCTTGTTGCGTGGTGGTCCTCGGCTTTGGGTGGGTGTTTGAACAATCCGAGCATTGTAAATAATGCAAGCTTATAAGGCACTTGCTTTTATTCACGAAGTGAAGCAACTAGTGATTTGGGCCCAAACCAGAATCTTTTTGCTCTTGCTGTCTCTCTGCCATTGTGCGTGTGCGGTTACGTCACTCTGCCGAGTGTCTGTGATCACTGCCTCATGCCCCAACCCCACAGAAAGGGACGGTAGCTGCGGAGAAGCCTGTACTCCCATGGGGCTCAGGAACGGCGCACCAGGAGAGACAGGAACTGTAGCGAGCTGCTCCTGGAACCTTATCATGAAAATCAGGTGTGTTTTTATTAGTCATTCGTGGCTATTCATGTATTGAAATACCAAATCATCCATGCTGTTTGAGGGGTCAGGAATGGAAGGGATGTTCAAAATCCACAGGTAATCCAAAGCATCATTTGCACCAATAGCTTTAGTTTCTGCCTTTTTTCCTTCCACAACGTTCCCCAGAACTTTGAACAAGACTGGAAGTGAATGGATGGGTTTGATCAGGATAAACAAACAGTCAAATGTCCAAATAACACGAAGGAAAAAAGGAAGAGACAGTGAAGGACATTGATAACACCAACTGGCTGATTCATCCCGCAAAGATTCAGAAGTAACCATGTCACCGTTTCTAAAAGGTATAGAGGAATATTGGGAATTAAAGCAAGTATTTTTCAACTGGGAGCCCAGGATATGTTTGATATGTGCTGGTTAGAATCTGGTGATGACATATTTTCACATAGATTTCTCCCAAGTCCTGGCATTCTTGAAAAAGACTTCAGAATGGTGGGATATTCAGCCATAAGATGTGTTTCCATGCAAGCTGGCAGTCCCAGAGATGGTGATGGTGTCTACAGAAATTCAGAATAGCCTAGCAAGCTGGGACATAGATTGGTTTCTTAGTAACATTTTAGAGTACGCAGTATCTTTCTTGGAGTTAGGAATTTAGCAAGACGGTGTTTTTTGTGCCAAGATTTTATGTGCTTGGAGAGTCATTCTGGCTCCAAAATGTCCCAACCAGTGTCTGCCAGCGGTTAAATAAGAAAAATGCCCCATAGGAACTAACAAGGTCAGTCAATTTCTAGGTCTAGAATCCATTGTGGTTTTATGTTAATCATGCTTTTTCTATGTAACTGAAATACAACGAAACTGACAGAAACCTAATTGTTAAAGGTTGTAATTTCACAAGCAACGTTTGAAAGGAAATCCTTTTTAATAGAAGAATTGCAAACCAGAAAATGCTAAGTTCCTAGAAGGGTAAGGATAAAGAGTTTTGAGTTTATTTTTACTTCTCCAATAGCAAGAACTTCCTTATTTGAACTAAAGAGGCCTAACAATTGTTTGTTTTTGTTTTGTTTTTCCTAATCAAAAAGCCTTCGGTATATCAAGGGTCTTGCTGTCATTCCTGATTGGCCTCTAGACACCTTGCAGGTCCTGCACTCATCACGAAGACTTCAGTAGGAATTCAGTGTGGGAAAAACAGGTGTATTTTTTAACCAGTTGGAAAGAAAACCCTTCTCGTGAATAATTCTACCTGCATATCCTGTCCCGAAGACAACAGAAAAACAAATCAGTAAAAAGAGAGGCCAAACAACATTATGCATTTGCCTTAGGTACACAGGGTCACAGATTCACTAGCTTAAAACAGCTCACGTTAGAAGCCAAAGTATGAATAAGAGCAATCAGCATTGCTATCTGGCTTTCACCTCTCCCTGGGTTTCCTTTTGAAGAGAAACAGAAAACGGGCGACATTTTCCAATATAACTTTTTTATAGGTGAAAATTATTAAGATGTGTTATGTGTGTGCATTGTGTGCGTGTGGCTGTGTAAAATAGATTACCTCTCCTGTGTTTGTTCCTTCCCAGCTCTGTATGCATCCAACCTCATGCCTTAACCCAATGAAACCAACTCATTTTTCCTCTTTCTCATTCGAACCTCCTAAGTTATCTTGCCCATGCATAGCTGAAAGCTTCAGCTTTGGACTTACATTGCGTATCTTCAAATGAATTCACAAAAACAATGAACTTTAATAATTTCCCCAAATTCTTATTCCTATTGCCTTGAAAGGGTCTCTGGAGGTAGCTTGTGTCATCATGGAGGCCTCCTCTGAACTGCCTTGGGTTACTTTTCTCCTTTTCTGTCCTTTCTGTAAAGAGTACATGTTTACATAAACCTTGTCTTTCCCAGCCTAATTTAAAATAAAGCAGAAATGAAAGTCTTTATCTCAAACGTAGGAAAATTCACATTATCTACACCAAAGTTTGATGATAAGAACGTCCCCTTACACCCTAGTTGCAATATGGTGAATTCACATCATCTCAGCTCTTTTCCATCACACTTGTTTTCTCATGCCCTCCTTTAGCCTTAATTGCACGCCTTTTATAAACCTATTATTATTCCTTCCAGAACGGTTTCTCATTCATGTAGTACACCTCTGGTTACAGACCATCCTCTGGGAACCCGACCCGCGTTATCTTTTCAGTGACTTATTCCCGTTACGGATCCCACTTCCAAGCAGCTCCCACCAACTCCCGCTCAGCCTTCTAGCAGACATTAAATGTAGTAAGACAAGTCATAATGCAAACTTGTCTAAATTGACCTTCTTAAATATGTAGAACATGTTTTTCCTCCAAACAGCATTCCTCTACTTAGAGAACAGAGAGTTCTCTAAACAAATACCAAGCAATGTACAGAATAACTTTAAAAAGTTCACAGTAAATGAGCTGTGTGGTAGAGAGAGGGAAATGACAGTGGATGGAAGACACTCTGGACTTGGAATTGCATGATCTGTCCTCTATGTTGCCTCTACCACTGCCTGGTTGTATGACTTAAGACATGCTATCAGATGACTTCCAAGTTCCCTTCCAAATTTCGACTAGTTGGAAACCAAGTTCCCTACTAAATTTCAAAGGGCATTTGAGAGAGGTTCCTTTGTGCAGGAAGTTGCCAGAAAAATATAGGAGCACTGTAGTCTCTGCTTAAAACAGCCCCACAAATATCCTTTGTTGTATACCTTTGGGAGTAAGTCATCAGGGTAGGCCATCTGGTGTCAAGTGAATCAAATCAAATACCTGTTCATATTCCCTTAAAAATACATCAAAGCTAAAATATTTAGAAGTTTAATTTACACACAGATGACAAAAAAAAATGTTTTTAAACAATTTTAGTAATGGTCTGTACTACAAGTATTTCCCTTCAAGAGCACCAGAGCATCTCAGATAACATAAATCAGTGCGGTCCCTATTTTTAGATCTCTGCAAGATGTAGATTCCCTAGGCCATTCTCTGCAACTCAGACAGGAAAAGCCCTGAAATGCCCCCTCCAGAATGGAAGAGCCTATCTCCAGGCAGCGTCTGAGCAGAAGTGCTGCTGCAGTCCCCTTCAATGTTTCTCCCCAGCGCGGGACCCCATCACTGTCTGTGTGCTGTAGGCCGAGTAGCGGATAGGGTTGAACTCACAGACAAGGGGCGACCTCCCATCCAGTTGGAAAAGATCCTAGGTCTTCAGAATCTCTGTTATCTGCTCCCCTTGCCCCCCTTTCCCAACCACCCTCCTATTCCCCACCTAACTAGTTCCATCTGCCAGTTGTTTTAGGCACAGCCGTGACAAAACCGAAAGTTTCCTTATCAAATTGTGATTAACATCTCCAGCTATTTTTAAAGCTTGCACCCTCCCCACTCCAGTCTCCGAAACATGACCCCCAATGCAATTCCTGCACACAGATATTCTTAACTTCTTCCCTTTTTCAGAAGATATCTTCCAACTCTAAACTCCTGTGATTCTCCTGAGAGCCCAGTGACCGTTCAGAATTGCTGGGAGAGTGCCTAAAAATTCATCTCTTCCATTGTAGGGCAGTCTACGTATGAGACAGCCTCGTTTTTACAAAGTTAGCCTAATATTCTGCTGCTTGACCTCTCATGGTGCATAAAAGCTATTGTTCCAACCTTCCTATATGCGGGTGTGCTCTTAAAGTAGGGAGCTAGTAGTTTTCAAGTTTCTCATACTTTACACCTTTGAGATGGGTTCATAGTTAATGTCATCTTTTTAAAAACAGAGGAAGCATTTATAAAAGTCTTCAAATTCTCACCAAGTTGAGATGAATACTTATGAATACATGTACCAGTTAGGATTCATTCAGATATAAGTAACAAAAGATGCAACTAAAAGTAACTTTAACCAAAATGATAGTTCATATAACAATAAGTGCAGAAGTAGGGTGGTTTCATGGGCTAATTATTTCAATAGCACCATGATATTATCCAGGACCTGGGACCCCTCCCAGAACCAGTTCTTCCTAAGTCTGTATGTTATCAGCACCTGTTGTGGTTGCAAAATGGCTACACTCATGTACTCATATCAAGTGGCAGAAACAAGGGAAAGTTCTGCCTTAGGTCTCTTTTTTAAAAACAAGGAAATCTTTCCCCAGAAAACTCTCCCAGCCATCTTTTTTGTTCCATTGGCCAGGGTTGGATTACACAACCATTCCTGAACCAGTCACTGATAAAAGGAATGACATTATCATCATGGGTTTAAAACATTGATCCAGTGAGTTGCCCAGTGCCTGGGGGAATAAAAGATGGAATATGTTAACAAAAAGAAGGAAGAATGGCTTTGGGGTAGATATCCAAACACAACATTGGTCTAAGGTATCAGAAAAGACTTTGTCACACATAATTTCATGATTTGATCTTCACTACAACCCTGTGAAAATTATGATGAAAACACCAATATCTGGAAATGGAGGCTAAATGGGTTAAATGATTTACCCAAAATCTGACACATAATTAGTGATAGAGTTAGTATTCAATCTGAGCTTCTTTTTTTTTTTTTCCTGACTGCAAAGACAAAGCCATGTTTACTCTAACCACACTGCCTAGATCTAATCCTTTGTACCTTGACGATCAGGGTTTTGGGTGGTTCAAAGATAAGAGGAGAGTAGGAAGAAAGAGAACAATTTCCATGCTAGATACTGTGGGCAGTAAACACTCTTGTTCTTTTTTTATCCTTCTCCTCCACCCTGCACACTCCCTCCCTCGCCCCCCCCCCAAACACATACAAAAGCCTTTCATTAGTCTCTGAAGGGAAAGTGTAGAAGGAATAGCTCGGACAACAACTGAATAGCCTGAGGTGTGCCCCAGTTCTTTTTTGGATAACATTACTGTTAGGGGACCACATGCCCCAGTTTCCCTGAGACAACCACATTTCACTCTCAAAGTTGTCCATTTAGGTAACGATTATGTAGTCACACTAATTATAGGTCTCGTAATTCCCATCTCTGGTGGATATGGGAAATATTAATAAGTTAATATTAACACCTTGGAGAAAACATGCGCCTTGGCTCCCTATGAATTAAGTCTGACTTCAGTCTCTCCATCACTCACGCTCACTTTATTTCTCATAGTTCCCCTTACCCAGCTTCAAGCAAACTAATCCTCACATTTCCGCTGCAGCAACAGCCACATATTGTCCCCAAATGTGTTCGCTGCTGTTCGAAGTTTTACATTTCTTTTCCAGTGCCCAGCTTTTCCTCTTTCCTTGCCCCTCCCCAACGGTGGATTATGAATCAAGCCGATATCATCCAAAAAGCCATCCATGAGCAACCTTTCCGTCATTCTGTTTACTCTCCTGCTAGCCCTCCCTCAATTCTTGTGACCACTTAGTCAATAATAATAAGTGTTAAATTTGTGTATCTTCTGGTGGTTTTGAAAATAGATGCTTTGCTTCCCAAAATAAGGTCCTTAAGGGTAAATGCCCCATTTTCTAATTCTTTATTCTTTTCTATTGCCCAAAGCATTTGTTGTTCTGTCCGTGGTAGAGTGTGTAAATATTGATTGAATGACCTACACTGGTAAATGTAGGAACAGAAAAATTTCCTATGGACAGTACTTCAGGATTACAGACTATCTGTGAAACAGGTGCCGCCCATACTCTCCCCCAACTTACTTTAGTTCCATAGAACCTAGGTCTACAAGCTCTAAACGGATAAAAAATACAGTCAAACTTAGAGCTGAACCCAGGTTTGGGTCTGTGCAAAGTGGTCACTGAGATTTTCCCCAT
Source organism: Paguma larvata (assembly GCA_030068075.1). Taxonomy (NCBI): domain Eukaryota; kingdom Metazoa; phylum Chordata; class Mammalia; order Carnivora; family Viverridae; genus Paguma; species Paguma larvata. The sequence continues at coordinate 157,322,980 of CM057823.1, read as the reverse complement.
TGCTTATGACTTAATAACACCATTCGAAATTCTACCAATTCTGGCATAACTGAACTTTGCATGCTGATTACAACCACTTTAACTTATGGATGCAGGAAATTCTTCGTTCAAAGTGTCATTTCCACCCCCCATATACTCCCTTTTGCCTTATTAGAAGCCTTCTGCATCTAGGTTGTGTGGGGTGTTTACTCTCAAAGTTGGGACTGCATTGCCCATTTGGAACACTCCAGTGTGAATTCTAAGAGAATATTCCCAGAGGGTATTGCACACCAGATTTCATTTCTGCCCAGAAATGAATAGAAAGTTTAGAACTATCTAAGAGGGCTGGGAAGTTCTTCACTGTCCCTCAAGACTGCCTAAAACAGATGTACGGAGAAATACCTTTTCCGCAGCCCTTCTTTCAATTGTGAACTTTCCTGTTCCCCATGTTCTATATATTATTTACAAATTTGCATAAAAGAAATATATCATTTGCAAGCCTTACCTCAGAGTGGCAACCAGCCACCCGTTTTACTAGATAACGTATTTTTCTACTTGATAGTCCCCCAAATACATTGAATTGCAGTGTATCTCCTTTTTCTTTTTTTAAGCTAATCAATTCATGTTAATCTGTTTCCTACATCTTTTTAAAATACTCACTGGATAAAGCTTGAAATATTTTATATTTTGCGACAATGCTCCTGAGACATTTTTAGGGAAGCCCCGTGATTATTCTAACTCACTGCAGCGTTATGAAAGCAGAATTATAAATACAGTGATATTTCATATTCAGAACATCCACTACTAGGTAGGGAATGCTCCTGATTAGATACGCATATATTTTATTGACTGTGTTGTTTCAACTCCTTATTTTAGAGAGGGCCATGAACCCTCTCGATACAAACTACCACGCGGCATTATTCCAAAGTCAAGATTGCATGAGGTTTTCAGAAATTCTTAATGTTTACGAGGACTAAAAATTTTTTGACATCTTTAAATAAGCTTTTTATTTTTGACCACCAGGCAGCATTTTGTGCCATTGTGATGGGAACCTAATGGCTAATGTGAAATACTGTTGTTGTGTCATTTAAAAGGGTAATGAAAATGTAAACTGGAAACTTTAACATCGTGTAAATACAAATAAAACTGTTTTTGAGAGAAATACATCTGGGTTAGGGTGACTTGCTTGAAAAATTCTCTTGGCCGTCCATCGTCTCTGAATGATAATTTCACTCCTGTGACTTGACCTGAGGAGACTCAACCTGAGGCAAAGACCTTTGCACAGTGATTCGGGAGGTTTGGGAAAGCAAGACTTACTAGGCTAAGAATGGGATAACTTCTATTCCCGCCAGCAACGGAACACCTCTTCGGCACCACCTCACTGAAACCGGATTGAATCCAAAATGAGCTACACTTTCCAAACCAGTCTCCTGCTGTTTTAATTCACAGCACCCTGTTCTAAATGGCTGGGGCTTTCAAAAGCAAGTGCTACATATACACAAAAATTCATACCTTATGTTGCCTCTCAAAATCTGGTATGCTTAACTCACCAAATACGTTAGAATATGTTAAATGTTTTATCCCTTGTGTTTTTAGGTCCCCACTAATCAATTTGCTGAATCATCTAGTTACCCTCCTACCGAACATGACTTAGCTAATTTATGTCCTGATGGGTATTACACAGTTCTTGTAAATAAAATAATCCCTTTCTCCCTCTTTATTTTTCAGCAGGCAGAACTTCTTTAATTGGAAAGAAACATAAATTACAGTATATTAATGTTCTTTTGTTCTTTTGACATAAGCATTAGCTTTCTTACGTAAGCAGATAATACTTTTGTACGCCTACCAGACCACTAGAAAAGCTATATGGCAAGAATTAGTATTTCTGGAAACCAATAAATTTTAATGAAACGGGATAGGTTTTTAAAATGCCAAGGAAAGAAAGGTGGACTCCTTGCTTTTATAATTCCAGTTTCTATTTTGTATCAATATATGCTGCATTTTCTGATTGAAACTACTGTTGTGTTTCATGAAACTTGAGATTTTCTGTGGTTGCTTTTTACATTTGAAATCAAACTTTCATACCGTGTGTTTGACTGTAGTCTTTCTGTTAGGGATCTGATTAAAATATCCTAAGCGTTTCATTAATTCCTTTTTAAGTGCTTAAAGTATGTGACGTTATGACTTTGCTATCTCAAAAACTATCTGTGGACGAAATCCATGAAGCCTGTAGACTGTGATTTATACACATGAAAGAAGAAACAGAGTTCCCTCTAAGCAGTGAAATCAGCAAATAAGAAACTGTTCAGTGTCCTCTGACTCCTGACCCTTTTACCTTTCATGGCCTTTTTTTCTATTCTTAATCATTCACTGAGTAACTATGTATTCTTGTAAAATAGGAAATCAACTTACATGCCATCAGGTGTGGACACAAGAAACGCTTGTGTCTCGAGATCAGGACCTACACATACTCCAGCAGTCACAGGACTGCGTTCATTCAGTGTTTTTGTTAATCGTGTGGCTTTGCTATAAAATAAGTTGCTGTTTTCTTTGCTCTGGCAGTATGGGATTTTAAATGTTTCAGCAAATGGAAGAAAGAAAACACATTAGAAGGCTGGTGTCAAAAACCACCAGCTATACTCACAAAAGCCGATGTGCAGCTTCTGAAATGTAGTTGAATGCTGTAAATATGTACAATTTATGTTAGCTTGTTTATTCTTAAAACACAAATAAAACTTTTTTTTTATTAAAAATGCTTACATATAAAAAGCTTAGTTTGTACTACGTTCAAAAACATGCAAGTTTTCAGGCATATCTTTTTACAATCCTTAAAAATGTTTAGATTCTGAATCTACCATTTGAGAGTCTTTATTGTAAAATTTAATACAAAGCAAAATCCTTTTATTTGGAAGAAATTTTTTGCAGTATTATCCAACAATTGGGAGAAAAAAACCCAGCACTTTCCCAGAAGCTTATTTCTGGACTACGTTGGTTTCTGGGGAAAAAAAATCTTTAAGATAACACGGCTTGCAAACATTTGAACATATGTATTATTTATGTATTAGAAAAAAAGAAGAAATCCAATCTTATTATATTAAATCTGATGCTAAAATGGACTTTAACAGCATCCATTTGCAAGGTGCATTATGTCGAATTTCTTTTAAAACCTCCACTGTAAACATGAATATTAGAGTTGGCCTATTTGTCTTTCCTAACTTGAAGATCTCCAACCCCCAAACTCATTATGTCCCTTCAGAAATAATATGTTGATAATAAAATAATGAACAGACTAAAGGTGTGAAGCTCATATATCCATTAGCTGGTTAGCAGAATAGCTTTTCAATGAGAGTCTATATATTCTAGCCTAAACAGGACTTTACCATCCATCCGGCAAAATACCTGAGAATCGGCTCTTCATCAGCAGACCTTTGGTCTGTAGAGCCAGCAAGGATTTTAGAGACGTCCTACACCCGGCTACTATTTCCAGGAGACTGTGTTATGGAATGGAAGAAATACGTGGACATTCAGCTTTTTTAGAAAAATGACAAACATATATGTAGTGTGTTTAGGATTTGCTAGATATATGAAGCCAACACAAGATGGGTATTTGTGTATCTGTGATGTGACTGGCATCGGCCAAGGATATGGAGGAATTGGAACCCTTGTGCGCCGTTGGTGGGATTCTAAAATGGTGTAGTCACTACGGAAAACAGCAGAGAGCTCCTCGAAACAATTAAAACCAGAACTGCCATATGACCCAGCAATCCCACTTCCGGGTATTGAACCAAAAGAGCTGAAAACAGGACCTTGAAGAGATATTTGCACTCCTATGCTCACTGCAGCATTAATCACAATGGCCAAGAGGCAGAAACCACCTGAATGAATGTCCATTGATGGATTAATGGACAAAGAAAATGCGGTATATCCATGCAATGGAATATTATTCAGCCCCCCAAAAGGAAACTGTCGCATGTTAAAACATGCATGCACCTTGAGGACATTATGGTGAAGTGAAATAAGCTAGTTACAGAAGGACAAATACTGCATGATTCCGCTCATATGAAGGATCTAAAGTTGTCAAACTCTTGAAGAAGAAAGCACAATGGTGACTGCCAGGGGCTGGAGGACGGGGAACCGGGGAATTGCAGTTCGACGGGTAGAGTTTCAGTGCTAGAAGATGAAAGAGTTCCCGAGAGCTGCTGTACGACAATGTGCAGTGAGTTAACGCTACTGTGCTGCACACTTCAAAAATTAAGAGGAGAGATTTCAAGTTGTGTGTGTGTGGTTTTCTTGTTTTGTTTTGGTTTTTTGCCACGATGGAAAGAAGAAAAAAAGAAGATATACGGTGGTATAGCCACTTTGAAAAAATTTTGGTAGTTTCTGACAAATTACGCTTATACAAAATGGTCCAGCTATCACACTCCTAGCCATCACCGATTTCCTTCAATAGATGAATGGACAAACTGATATGTCTATTCGATGAAATATTATTCAGGGATAAAAACAAATAACTTATCAAGTCACAAAAAAGACATGGAAGAACCTTAAATGCATATTGCAAAGTGCAACAACCCAGTCTGAAGAGACTCAGACAGCATGACCCAATTTATATGACATTCTGGAAAAGGCAAAACTATAAAGAGATTAAGAAAAATCACTGATTGTGGGGTTCAGAGGAAGATGGGGGGAGGAATAATTAAAGCATAAGGGATTTTGGGGGTGAACTATTCTGTAAAGTGGATTCATCACATTAGGAATTTGCCAAAACATAGAGCTATTCGATGAAGTAAAAAATTAATGTATGCAAATTTAAAAATCATTTAGGAAATCAAGCAACAAGGAATAAAGACTATGGCAAAAAGATCAAACTGTATTACGAATGTATAAAACCACCTCACTGAAGGGCGGCTGGGGAGCAGCTGGTACTGACCTAAGTAACTATGGAAATGAGCGAAGTAAGAGTAAAGGCAAAAAGAACTGCATATAATTCCTTCCAAGAAGATAATGTTTCCCATAGATTAACAATTTTATCTATATCTATATACCTATATATGTATACATACACACACACACACACACACAAGAACTGAACACTTAAGCAAATAGATAGTGGATGGTAGGAGTCAGGTTTCTTTTTTTTTTAGTGTTTATTTATTGGGTGGGGGGCATAAGGGAGAGAGAGAAAGAGGGAAAGAATTTTCAAGCATCAAGGCAGGGCTCGAACTCACAAACCATGAGATCATGACCTGAGCCGAAATCAAGAGTCAGACACTTAACCAACTGAGCCACCCAGGCACCTGGGAGTCAGGTTTCTTACTGCTGGACTGTGAATTTACAGCTAAGGAAGGGTAGCAGGTGAGAATGTGATCCTTGTGGTAATGGATTAGAATTGAAGGCATTAGGATGAATTTGTGTAGCTTAATATAGATATAGGTGATTATGTAAAGAAATATTTACAGATAGGTATATATACACGGCTTAGTTTACATACATATATTTCTTTGTCGTCAACTGAGGGGACTTAAAACTAACAATACCCCAATAGCGATGAGCACATCTAGCTTGATTTCTATTACCATTCCTCAATAAAATGAACCAGGGATCTTGGAGAAATGGGTGATTCCAGGACTGGGAAGGAAATAGGCAAAATGAGCCTGGAGCATTTTATTGCTAGAAAGTTAAGGAAATAGTATAAAAGAGCCAAGTGAAAGAGCTCCCAATGGCCAAACCTGGAACAATTTGAATAGTAACTACTATTGGATTACAACTAAAAGTATAAATATCTATGAGTCCATATTATATAAATAAAGGATTAAATAAATTAATAGGTCGGAGAGACAAATCCGTGCAGATTTCCAAAAGGTTTATGTAGGTGCTCTGACCTCAAGAAGGGGGAGCACAACTTCCCATTCCTTAAATACGAGCCACACATAGTGCTTCCTTCCAAAGAGTACAATATGGAAAAAAAGAAAGAAAAAAAGACAGACAGACTAACTTTACAGTGAGAAACCTGACAAACTACCTCAGTTAGGTAAGCAAAGTCAATGTCAAGTCATAAATCCTGTTAATACTATGTACCCTCAATATGATGTGTTGCAAATGGCAGTTTGTCTCTGTGATTTTCCTCCCCCAAACCCATAACTCTAGCTTAAGCATGAGAAAAATGTTAAATTCCAACAGAGGGCCATGCTACAAAATACTTCACCCACACTTCTCAAAACCGTAAAGGTTATTAAAAACAAAGAAAGGATGGGAAACTATCACAGCAAGAGAAGCTAAGGAGACATGACAACTAAATACGAAATCCTAGAAAAGAAAAAGGACATCTGGTAAAAACTTAGGAAATAAGTGAGGAATAAACTATGGAATTTAGTTAATAACAATGCACTGGCATCAGTTCATTAATGATAACAAATGTACATACTAATACATTAATAAACGGGAAACTGGATGTGGGGTATATGGGATCTTTCTATCCAATTCTTATGTGAATCTAAAACTAAAATTAAACTAAAAAAACTAAAAGGTCCATTTATAGAAGAAAAAAGAAGGGTGCCTGAGTGGCTCAGTCAGTTGAGCATCCAACTTTGGTTCAGGTCATGATCTCATGGTCTGTGGGTTCAAGCCCAGCGCTAGGCTCTATGCTGACAGCTCAGAGCCTGGAGCCTGCTTCAGATTCTGTCTCCCTCTCTCTCTGCACCTCCCATGCTCACACTCTGTCTCTCTCGCTCTCGAAAATAAATAAACATAAAAATTTAAGAAAAAAGAAAACGGAAAGTCACAAATTGGGAGAAAATACCTGCAGGGCATATATGTGATAAAGACTTGTATCCAGGCTACCAAGAACTCCCAAAACTCAACCGTAAGAAAACAACCCAGTTTAGAAGTGGGCAGCAGGGGCGCCTGGGTGGCTCAGTTGGTTAAGTGTCCGACTTCAGCTCAGGTCATGATCTCACAGTCTGTGAGTTCGAGCCCCGCGTCGGGCTCTGTGCTGATGGCTCAGAGCCTGGAGCCTGCTTCAGATTCTGTGTCTGCTTCTCTCTCTCTATGCCCTTCCCCTGCTTACGCTCTGTCTCTCAAAAGTAAATAAATGTTAAAAAAATTAAAAAAAAAAAAAAAAAAGAAGCGGGCAGCAGATCTGAACAGACACTTCACCAAAGAAGATATACAGCACATGAGAAGACAATGAACATCATCAGTCATTAGGGAAATAAAAATTATTAAAACCACAATGAGATACCACTGCACACTTATTACAACAGCTGAAATTAAGATTGACCAAAACACGTGTTAGCAAGCAAATGGAGGTGAACTCTCCCAGACTTTGGAAAGATCTCATTCTTCTAAGTATTCACTCTAAAGGAAGCATATATCCATACAAGAGTGTACACAAGAATGTTCACAGGATTGTGTTATGTAATAGACATAAAATTTTAAACAACCAAAATATCCTTTAACAGGTAAATAAAAAATTATGGTAGAAGTCTACAACTGAACACTTCTCAACACATCAAAGAAATGAACTATTGATATACGCAACATGGATGAACCCAATACTGAAGGAAGCCAGATGAAAAGAAAAGGTGCATACTATATGATTCCATTGATATTAAACCCTTGAAAGTGTGAGCTACTCCACGAGTGGCAGGAAGCAGAGGGGGGTTGGGGGCACAGGAGCAGGGATTACAAAGAAACAGGAGGACACTTTCAGGGCTGCCATGTTCACAATCTTGATAGAGGTGATTCTTTCTTGGGGGTATATATGTCAAAATTTACCTAACTGTACACTTTAAATAAGTGAGTTTATAGTACATCAGTCAGATTTCAATAAAGTGGTTAAATATATTAATGAAGTGCTAAATTAGGTAGCGAGAAGAAGTAGAGCAAGATTTTCTGCTTCTCAATGGAAGTACTGCACGGAGGGCTGAAATTCCAAAGGACCTTAGATCAGTCCAGATCTTCCTCAACTTATGATACGGTTACATCCCCCCAAAAAAACCACCATAAACTGAAAATATCTAAGTCAAAAGTGCATTTAATACACCTCACCTACCGAACATAACAGCCTAGCCTACCTTCAACGTGCTCAGAACACTTATGCTAGCGTACAGCTGGGCAAAATCATCTAACACAAAGCCTATTTTTTAATAAAGTGCTGAACACCTCATGTAATTTACTGAATGCTGTACTCAAAGTGGAAAGCAACGATCATACGGGTACAGGACGGCTGTCGGCGTATCAGCTGTTTGTTCTCGCGACTGCGCGGCTGCCTGGTAGCTGAGGCGCGGCCACTGCCCAACATCAGGAAAGCATGTTGTCCTGTGTATTTCTGGGCCAGGAAAAAATCAAAATTCAAAATAAAAAAAAGAAACACACAAAAAAAAATCAGATGATTTCTACTGAATGCATATTGCTTTCGCACCGTAGTCAAGTCGAAAAACCTTAAGTCAAATGATCGTACATCAGGGACCATCTGTGTTATTTAAAGTGCTAGCCTAGAACTGCCTCTGGTCCTTAATGACATAAGGAACTTGCGCAGGAAGTAAGTCACCTACCTCCCAAGCACACTGTTTAGTTCGCTGTGGTATTTTTTCCCCAAAATTAACATTTCTCAATGAAAAAAGCAATGTGCTGATGAGCACTCTGGCATAAGCTCCTCGTATAATCACTGACCTGTAACAAATAGTCCACAGACCAGCATGAATTTACAGACACATTTTGAGCAGCATTGTCTGGATCACACATAGATATTCTTTTCACCTCTCTAGGCCTATCCTCATCTCTATGATGAGACGACTGCTCTGAACACCTCAAATAATAGTCCGATGCTCCGATGAGCTACAAAGCTTGCAGACAGCAGGAACTGATTAATTATGTACCACTGCATTATGTAGACAGGGTTTTGAAAGAAAGCCATATGTAAAAATAAAATGTCATTTTTTATTTGTTCAGAATGCTTGGGTTTTTTTAAATATTTATTTTGAAAGAGAGAGCACGCGTGCGCGTGAGAGTGAGGTAGGGGCAGAGAGAAAGGGAGAGAGAGAATCCCAAGCAGGCTCCGCACTGTCAGCGTGGAGCCCGATGCAGGGGCTCCATCCCACAAAGTGTGAGCTTGTGACCGGAGCCGGAATCAATAATTGGATGTTTAACCAACTGAGCCATCCAGGCACTCCAGAATGCTTGTTTTTAAAGTTAAGTGAAATGGTTTGTTTTCCAGTGAAGTTGTTAATACTTCAATATTAAGGGTTTATAACAAAAGTGGACCTATGTTTAATATTAGCTGATATTTGAATAGTTATATATATACTATACAATGACATCTCTTCTTTTCATCAGAGCACACCCTCCCAAGCAGACACAGAAATGAAGAAGTAACAGTGTTATTTTAATTTTTTCCTATTCTAGTAATATTTTAATAATTCGTAAACTCAAAACTGTTCACACAAATTTAATTATTTTTTCTTGTTCATGTCTGAAGAACTTCTTTCTCTAAGAAATTTACATTTTATAATCTTTCCTTTGAAATATAAGAAAGATATGGAATCTCCTGAGTTATATATGCAGCTTATACATTCTTTAAAAGTTATTTTTAAAATATTACAAATTAACCATATATATCCATAATACACATCCTTGCTATTCATATATTCCTTTAAGCAACATTCAAGTATATTTGTGCTTTGTATGTTTACATTACTTTAGAACCTATTTTCAGCTTTCAATAAAACTGTATATCTATAAAGATTTCTCAAATATTTAATAAATGAGGCAAAACAGCCATTATGAAAATATAAACTGCTATTATAGCTTTTTCATCTATTATTTTTATGCATTTCCAGTCAACCATGTCATTTCCTGTTCTTTAAGGAAGCTGATAAATTTTCATCTTTGCAGTCTCAACACTGCTGCTTTCTCAGCACAGTCCACATAGCGCAGGTTTTCTGAACACACAGTATTCACTCGGCCGGATCAGGTGCAGCAGTGAACTCTGACAGTGTTGGTATGCTTCATTTACAGTTATTTCAACTGCAGGACCACCTTCAAACACAAAGTCGGGGGGGGGGGGGGAGGAAGGGAATCAAGTTATTCCAGAAAGATGCCAATATCTGCTTAATGAAATGCTTTGAAATCTCTGAAGAAGAGCCTGGAGAACTGATAGCAAGGAAGCACAATGCACAGTAACGGATGGTGCACGCCTGCCAGGATCCACGGCTCAGAATCAATTAACATTTATTTCGGCCTACCACACACCCTTTCAGACATTTAGCCCCAACTAAAAGCAAGCCAGGATACCAGCGTGGTTACTGGGCATGTGGACCAGTCATCACGGCACTAAAATGAGCATCTGCAGAGGACAGAGGAAAACTGAGTATAGCAGGTCTGCGGCAAGAGAATGCAGTTAGAATACCTGACATCAGTCGTGGATCTCAGATCACTACAGAAAAAGCTGAGCAATAATGAAAGGAACATACATATACAAAGATAGTTAGTTTTCTTTCCGACAGCAGCAGTTTTCACTGTTTAGGTGTTTTTCTCATTAAACACCGGGAATTGTTCCTGTTATTTAGCCAACATTTTGTAAATGCAAACTTTTTAGTTGCTCATTAATTATATCTTACCTCAACCTGATTTTGTCATAACTACAAGCCATATTTTGTCTCCCATACTTAGAGGATTATAAAAACAATTTTATTTGTCCAGTTGAATAAGACAGACTCTTTTCTTTAGGATCACCACTATTTACACTCATAAAAACTCTTCAGAATCACAGCCCCAAGGTAAACATTTATTTTTATCCATACTGAGCACTGGGGCAAAAAACTCTAGTGGCGAGAACAGCACTACTATTCTTCTATCAGAAGTAACTACTTGACAAATTAGGCTCAAAACCAAGCAGTCAAAATTACATGTTATAATTAATTTAATATCTAAAACTAGATGCAGAACAGAGCAACAAGGTCTGTTGCTTGACATAAAAGATCAGAAACAAAAGAAATATTAAAAGTCAATTATGAGTTTTTCTTCTAAGGGTACCTAGCAGTATCTATCAGTCAAAACGTAAACATTTTAAACCACACAGCAAAATTAAAACGATACCTTATTAGCTGCTTCCAAGGAAGTTATTAGATTCTGCAGCTCTTCTTTACTCATTTCGACAGAATATGGTTTGACTTCACCATTTTCTTTTACATCTAGAGTAAGGTTTAAAAGTGGCATTTGTAATGTAGCAATCTTGTCACTAGACAGTGCAAGCTGTTTAAAATGAGGAAAATAGTAATTAATAAGTAGGAAAAAAAAGGAATATATTAAATATCCATCAGAGCTTATTAACAATATAAGAATACTCCTGTCTGCTATCAAGTACAGGAAAAGGAGGAAGAAATAAAAAAACACATGCCAAACCAACACATACATGAAGGATGGAAAGAGAAGGGAGGATGGATAGAGAGGATGTAGACTAGGGGAAAAAAGGACAACCAGTCCAAATATCGTGGCATCAGCAGAAATCCAGAGCAGAGTTAATGGCTGGGAAGTACAGAATGGGCCCAACGCATCAAGAAACTGAGAATTCTTAAAGAAGTGCAAAGATACCAAGAGGATGAAAGTCCATGTACAAGGATACAACCAAAAACACTGGTAAACCCTGTGAAATTAAGATGCGTGAATCACCATCAGCCAATTCTCTACTAAATTATTGATAAGCATGTTATCAAGATACCACTATCGATTAGAGCCACTCAGGAAAACACTCAATACATGTACCCTACTTCCTATTTTCTGTCTACAGAGACTCCTAGAAGAAATAGAAGAACCAAATATTTATGATACTAATAATTTTTGAAACAAGCACCATGGCTTCATTGGCAGATGGCAAAGGAAAAATCAAATTTTCCTAGAATCTGAGCTAGAAAACTCCACAATACGTGAATCTTCTAAGTGCTACTACTTGCACAAATTTACTTAAGCAGTGAATGGTAAGGAACTACTTCCCTAACAAAGTTCACCCTCGCTGTGCACAACTATAGAATTGAATCCTCACATACCTCCTCCATTCTCTCTCCAAAAACCAGGGCTCATCATATCTGAGACCTAGAAGTATCAAAGATGTTCTACATTATGGATAATTCTCTTCTTCAGCGTGTCCAATAAATGGTTTCTCATTCTATGCTTGAATACCACCAAGGATGAACGTGCTACCTCAAGAAGAGGTTAGAATAATCTTCAGACAGTGATAAGTGTTAAAACATTTTCCTTAGGCTGAATGTGAACTCAACTCATCGTAAACTGTGCACCTTATACCTTAACCTTTGTCCTAGCCTCTGAAGCCACAGAGCACATATCAATTCCCTCATCCATAGAGATGATTTTTAGTCCTTTACAAAGAACTATCATTTTTCTACTAGGTGTTTTCTTTTCCAGATATATTGTCCCCAAGTATTTGTAAAAAAAACCATCAACCATCATGATTTTAAGTTCCTGTTCATTCTTTTCTGGTCTGGATCTAATTTGTTTAAGTATCTCTTAAATTTGGCAGTCAGAACTAAAAGTATTAATAACCAAATTAACTAAAAAGTGAAATGAATAAAAACAGAATTAGAACTACCCATTGCTTGAAACACTGCATTTCTATCAAGAAAGCATAAGACTGAATCCTCATACGGCTGACTCAAGCCACATCTGGGAAATCGAAACAATGAAATATTCTCATACATATTACTTTCAGCATCTCTCTCATATCTTTTACATTAAGTTTGTTTTACTCAGATAAAAATCCTCTATCTAGGTTACCTCTGCCTAACTTACTGTGCTTCATTTGGTCATCGCTGTAATTTGCTATAAAATAATTTTAAACTTTGATTGTATTATATTAATATTTAATGTATCTCTGATTCGATAAGAATTATTCATAAAAATGTTGAAGATTGAGCCAAAACCAGAACCACAGAGCCCTCCTCCCTGGATAACACAAATACATCTGGTGTTGGTTGTGTATCCAGCTATGACCCAAGTAACTGTATTATTTTTCCACATTTTGCTCCACTTTATCCACAAAGACAGTAGGAGACACTTAATCCAGGATCATGCTGAAATGAGGAAACACAAGGTGATTCAACACAACCTCCTCATGTAGGTCTACGTATCCTAGATAGCAAGGAAAGTTTGTCTGAAACCGTTCTTTATGAATCCTTTGATTATGGGTCTCTTTTTCAAAGTAGTTTTTAAAATTAACTTTTAATAACATATAGATTTTCCTCTGGAGGCAGATCACATTTACCAATCACGGGAAGACTATAATAAAGTCTAGAAAGTTCTAGCCAAAAATATACATTGAATACATACCACTCCACTACCTAATATATTTAATGATTTACGGCTCTAATTAAATATATTATCGATGTAACATTATTACATATTCTTGGATGTCTGTACTATACTTATGCCTAAATAATGTAAAAAATGTAATTTTTGACATTGTATTCTTAAATTAACAGAAGTTTTAGATGTGTATTATGAAAAAGAATAAATATTTCTTTCTATTCAAAAAAATGAGTAAAAACATACATGCCCATAAACAGATTCTTACCTTTTTTTTTTTAATGTTTATTTATTTTTGAGACTGAGAGAGACAGAGCATGAGTGGGGGAGGGGCAGAGAGAGAGGGAGACACAGAATTCGAAGCAGGCTCCAGGCTCTGAGCTGTCAGCACAGAGCCCGACGCGGGGCTCGAACTCACAGACTGTGAGATCATGACCTGAGCCGAAGTCGGACGCTCAACCGACTGAGCCACCCAGGCGCCCCAACAGATTCTTACCTTTAACTGCCAGTCAAAATCTTGTAGCTGTGCAGAAGAAATACCAACTATTTCTTCTAACAGAGCCTTCTTGATTTCATCTTTCCTACTTTTCAAGCATTTCATGATAGCTTCTTGATGAAATGAATTCAACTGATTCAACTGCTGCAATATCTATGAAAATAAAAATAAACAGAAATTAAGCAAAAGGGTCTTTCTGTTAAAAACGTAAACATATAGCTCCACTCCCCTTTCATAAACCCCTTAAAATATGGTAAAAGAAACAAAAAAGAAATACTTCTGTACCTACCATAAGATGAGAATGTCTAACTGACAAACAGAGATTTTCACAAATTTTTGCAAAACAGAAAGGTAAAGGGCTGACTGATGAAGTAGCATGGAAGCAAAGACCACGAACGCTGGTATAGTTATATTAATATCAGAAATGCAGCCTTGAGGAAGTATTACAAGAAATGAAGAATGGCAAAAGGACCATTCAGCAGAACAATCATAAATTTGTGTGCACCCAGGAAAATAACTTCGAAATATATAAAGTAGCAAAACTTGGCAGAACTAAAAAGAGAAATGGATAAGTCTAATTAGATTTATTAGATTTATAATTAGAATGTTGACACATCTCCCAGTAACTGACAGGAAAACACATAAAACAATCGTAAAGACATAGACTCAAAAAATACAAAAAAAAAAGAAAAAGAAAAAAGGGACGCCTGGGTGGCTCGACTGACTGTTGAGCGGCTCACTTCAGCTCAGGTCATGGTCTCAAGGTCTGGGTGTTCGAGTCTCACATAAGGGCTCTGTGCTGACAGCTCAGAGCCTGGAGCCTGCTTCAGATTCTGTGTCTCCCTTTCCCTCTGCCCCTTCCTCACTCACACTCTATCTCTCAAACTGAGTAAACATTAAAAGAAAAAACAAAACTATCTTCCTTTAACCTGACACACAGAACATTATACTCAACAACTACAGAATACGTACTATTTTCAAATATATATGGAACATTCACCAAACTGAACCATAAGACAAGCCATGTAGCAAATCAAAACAGATTTAAAATGACTGCAATCAAATTATATATTTTTTTACAATTAAATCTGATTACAAAAAATTTCCAAATATTTGAAAATTATACAACATAGTAACACAGTACTAAGGAAGATATAAAATCAATCTTGCATAAACTCTTCCAGAGAATAAGAAAGGAGAAAAAATACTTCCTAATTCATTTTATTAGACCAGAATAAAACTTGACACCCTGACAAGGACATTACAAAGAGAAAACTTATGGGCCAATATCACTCAAAAACATATGCAAAAGTCCTAAATAAGATATTGGCAAATCAAACCAAGAGATACATAAAAACATACTACATCATGACCAGTGGCGTTTATTTTGGCAATACAAGGTTAATTTAGCATTCAAATATCCAATGAGAGATACCACATCAGCAAAATAAAGAAGAAAAAAATAACAAATTTAACAAAAAAACGTTTAAATAAAATTTAATACCCATTAATGATAACAATTCTCAGCAAAGTAGGCACTGTGGGAAACTTCTTTAATCTTATAGTATATATCATAGTATATATCTACAAAATCATACAGCGAATGCAATAAACGATAAAATAGTGAATGCATTCTCCCTAAGGTCAGGAATAAGACACTGCTTTTTGTTTCGACACTGTCTTAAAGTATTAGGCACTGCAATAAGGTAAGAAAAACAAATGGGTATTAAAATTTAAAAAGAAAAGGATTGTACACACTAAAGAAATAAATCCAGAAAATGTTTCATAAGTCATTAAATAACTTTCTAAAAATTGTTGGATATGGGGTAAAGATATAAAAATTGTTTTTATATACTAGCAATAAACAAGTGAAGAACAAAATTAAAGCACATCAAAAACATCAATTACTTAAAAATAATTCTAAACAAATATTTGCAAGACCGCTATAATGAAAATTATAAAATATTGGGGAAATGAAAGTAATCCAAATAAATGGAATGTTATTCCTTGTTCATGGATTGGGAAAATTAATATTAAGACACAAATTCTTTCCCAAATGGTCTTAGAGATTCAGTGCAATCCCCATGCTGCGAACTTAATGGTGTCACCTCAAAATTTATGTGCTGACGTGTACCCCAATGTTCATAGCAGCACTTTCGACAATAGCCAAAACATGGAAAGAAACTAAGTGCCCATCAACTGACGAGTGGATAAAGAAGATGTGGTACATATATACAATGGACTACTATGTGGCAATGAGAAAAAATGAAATCTGGCCATGCGTAGCAACATGGATGGAACTGGAGGGTATTATGTTAAGTGAAATAAGTCAGTCAGAAAAAGACAGATACCATATGTTTCCACGAATAGGTGGACTTGGTGAGACTAAGCAAAAACCATGGGGCAGGGGAAGAGGGGAAAGGAAAAAAAGACACAGAGAGGGAGGGAGATAAAACATAAGAGACTCTCAAAGACTAAGAACAAACTGAGGGTGAGGGAGATGGGGAGGGGAAAGGGGGTGATGGGCATCAAAAAAGGGCACATGTTGGGATGAACACTGGGTGTTTTATGTAAACCAATTTGAAAATAAACTATTTTAAATTAAAAAAAAAAAAAGATATCAGTCTAACAGCAAAAAAAAAAAAAAAAAATTTATGTGCTGAAATTCTAACCCTCATCGTGATGATATTCAAAGATGGTGCCTTCTGAGACGTAATTAGGTTTAATAGGTCATAAGGGTAGGGCCCTCAAGATGTGATTAGTGCCCAAACTAGATTAATGGAGTAGAATAAAGAGTCCAGATACAGGCCCATACATATACAGATACCTGATTTACGACAAAGGCTGCACAGAAATTCTATGGGGAAGGATGGTAATTTCAATAAATGGTACTGGGTCAATTGGCCACCGATGTGAAAAACTACGAACTTGACCCTTACTCCACACACAAATATTAATTCAAAATGCCCCAGTAATATAAATGTGAGAGCTTTTATACATGTGAGAGCTTCTACGAGAAAACTAACAGAAACACCTTCATGACGTTGGCACAAGTATTTGTTAAACAGGACTTTAACAGCACTAAGAATCAAAAGAAACGTTGACAAAACGGGACTTGATCAAAGTTCAGAACTTCTGTTCACAAAGGCACCATTAAGAGTGAAAAGGCAAGCCACATAATGGAAGAAAATATTTAAAATACATATATCTAACAAAGAACTCCCACCCAGAACATCATCCAAATCAAAATGACGAATATACATAAACTACATTTTCTAAAAGTGAGCAACCTACACAAACATGCCAAAACAATTTTTGACAAAGTACGAAAGCGATTCAATGGGAGGACACGCCATGACCCTGTAATTTCACTTCAAGATGTCTATCCTAGAGAAGTTGGCCAATATGTGTACAAGGAGACACAGGCAAAATGTCAGTAGAAGCACTACACATAATAATGAAAGAGGCAAAGATCTAACCGTTCATGAGGAGGAGGCCAGAAAAACAAGTCCTGCTAATCCTATCCTCAAATACTACAAGAGGTTAAAATACGTGAACCAGATCTACACTCACCAACATCGAGAAGTCTAAAACACAATATCCCATAAAAAATTACAAATGGATACATACGTTACCATTCACAAGTTACACATTCAAAGAGCTCAGATAATTGTACATATTGCACATTCCTACAACATGGAATACAACACATTGTACGCCAACAAGTAGTGATCTCATGGGGAAGGGTGGCATGCCAGGTGGTATTTGCCTATATTTATAATGCCTTGTTTCTGAAACAAACACACACACCTGTAATACCTACCGTAAAATGTTAACGACGGTTCACCTGTGATCATGGCAATGTAGGTGTCAGTTACCTAACTTTCGGTTTTCTTCTACATGATTTAAACGTATCACAATTTTAAAAACACAAACGACTAAAACAAAACTAAAAACCCAGAACTTCCACAATCAGAGTTGCCTACTCACAATTATGATGTGTTTGTTGTAATATAACATATACTTACTGATGCTGGCTTTTGTACAATATAGTGCCCTAAAGACCAACTTGAGAAAAACCTGAACACTACTTATTATTTATTATAAGATACTGAAATTTGGAGTGAAGTTACCTCTTCGTCAGGTAAATTTTTACCAACTACAGCTTTGAAAAATTTGGTAATATCTTCCAGAACATTCTTCCATTCTGTCGAATCCCAAACGCTGTGATAATCCTGGTAGAGAGGATAAGCTCGGCCACAAATGCCATCAATTATTTTATGAAGAAGCTAGAGAGAAAACGAAATAAGTGAATTATTAGTAAACTTATAAAACAGACTTATCTTCCTTGTAGGAAACAAATGTTGGGAGAAGCTCATGTTACCTGCAAGAGCAGTTGACATTGAAATGTAACTATTTTTAACTTTATTCTTATTAATTAAAAATTAAAGCTCCAATAAAATTCCCAGACTTTCTATAATTTTGTCCATCTTTGGAAGCTAAAATAATTTCATAGACACATTGCTGTTTCTCCAATAATCCTGAGAGGAAGATGGTGAATACAAAAGTTTTGTCTTGGGATGCCTTAGACATTGTATTTATACCAGTAATTTAAAAAAAAGTAAGACTTTTAGATCAAAGTTTTTTACTGTACATCTCTAAACTTCATTTCCCCTTGCCTCCATTTTCACAGCATTCACACTCACTTCTCTTGGTCCACTCCAAGAAAAGTACCTTTCTTTTCTTTTTTCACATTCCTTTACCTCTACCCTACCTTGGTATCAGTAATGGAAACCCTAACACATATATAACTCAACATAGTGACTAAGACTGAATTTTGGAATAAAACTGTCTAGTTTGAATCCTAGTTCCACTACTTACCTAGTTTTATCAAGTTATTTAAATACTCTGCACCTGTTCCCTCGTGTGTATAATGAGGAGATCATCTACCTAAATAATGTAAGGAATGAACAAGTACGTGCAAATTACCTGGCACATTCCTGGCACGTATAAAACACTTACACATTTCCTAGCCATTGTTATCATTTTTCTTACTACTGTTATTATCAGTACTACTACCACCACCACCACCACCACTACCGGTATTACGTTCCATGTCTTTAACATCCATTAACTGATGGCCTACTATGTCAGCACTATTCTAGATAAATGATTAATATGGTTTTCTTTCCCAGGGGATATTTGTGTCTTGTTAAAACAGTATCAGACTCTATCTCGCTTCCCGTTTTACCTTATTCCATTTGGGCACTCAGCACAAGGCCGACTTAAGTGAGAAGCTGGTCGAACAAATGAACGAGGCTCATTCCAGATCCTGATAGCTGAGTTACTTCTCAGGCTCAAGGTTTCAATGTATATGACACCTCCCGACAGAAAGGCCACCTTGGACCACGCTACCGAAAGTAAGTTGCCCAGTTATTGGCAGTACTTACCAATCTGTTTTCCGCAGCCCTCAAGGGGGCAGGGTGTGCTTCCCTATGTCCCCGGCCTATCCCCAGCACCTAGCACCGTGCCCGGTGCGCATGTAGCCTTCCGGCGGTGTGTGGTGTATGAATGAATGAATGAAATGAGAGGCTGCACACCGCCCGCTCCACGTTGTAAGATCTTCAAATACTATGGTGGCCACTCCGCTCCCCGGCCCAGAGTCTGCGGGTCCTGGGCCGCGCGGGGGAGCGGACGGGCCGCCCCCACCCCGGGGCGAGCAAAGCCGGCGAGTCAGCTTGCCAAGCCCCTCGAGGGGCAGCTCCAAGCAGGGACGCGGAGGTGGCGCCAAAAGCCTCCGCCTTCTCAGCTCTCCAGAGGAAGCAAGGGGCCGTACACCCGGCATCACGCCCCTTCCCCGTCCCTGCCCGGGGCAGCCCGGGTGAGCCCGGCCAGGGCGTCCCGATCGAGCCGGGCGGGACCTGCACGCCGGGCCATCCCGGAGCCCCGCCTGCCACGCCGCCCGCGCTCTCCTCACCTGCGGGCCCAGCTCGGCTGGAAGCTTCTGCAGCTGCCACAAGGGCGTCCCCTCTTCCGGCTCCATCCCAGTACCAAGTAGGAACCTAGGTCACATGACAAGGCCCGGTCGCGCCTCTGGAGCGACGGCTCAGCCACGTGACTCTCTCGGGTGGGGCGGGGGGCCGAGCGTGGAGACGCAGGAGCTCTCGTGCGCGTGCGCAGAGACACAGCCAACGCTTTTCCTGTAACTAAGGAAAACCCCTTTTCCCCCTGGCGTAAATTTGCTAAACACACTTATTCCATTGAAAGCAAACTTGCAAATCTCTCAGGCAGTTTACAGCTTTGTTCAGAGTTCTATGAAACTTTCTCTGCACTCTAGAAAGACGTCTAATAATAGTAACCCTATTTCGAGCTCTGGGCCGTTGTCCCGGAGGCTTGGCGTGTGTCTCTTTTTACTAAAGTATTCTAATTTGGAAGGTTAAGTGAGGGTTTACCTGTATGCAAGATTCTTTATATAGATTATGTAAGAAAAGGTACTATTTTCATCTCCGTTTCCAAATAGCAAATAAGATCAGAGACGTCACTAGGATTGTCAGATTTAGCAAATTAAAATAAAGTGCCCAGTTAAATCTGAGATTTCAGATAAGCAATGAACAATATGTTCTTGTGAGTGTGCTGTAAATATTGCATGGGGCATACTTATACTAAAAAATTATTCCCTGTTTATCTGTAAGTCAAACTCATTCTGTGTTCATTTGGGCATCCTGTGTTTGATGGCAACCCTAAAAGTCACAAGAGCTAGAAGGCACAGCCTGAAGTTAAACAAAGTCAGACTCTGCAGCCACCCTGTTAACGGTGAACTAACCAAAAAACGTTTTCTGTGATTTCTCTCCTTATTATAGTTGTTACCTTAATCAGGTGCTGGAGAATTTCAAGGGATAAGACAATTCTTGGTGTCTAGAAGCAGGCGGTAAGTGGGAGACAGAAACAGAAATCATAGTCTAATATAAATTTAATAAGAAAAGTAGTGAAAAGTGATGAAACATACCACAGAGGAGGAAGTAATTATTTTATTCTGTGAGCTATGCAAAGAAAAACTACATATTAGTGACACCTTTCATTGTTTAGCTGGAATGCCTTTTCTGATATGGGGCACATTTCTTGGAGGTGAAAGCAATTTCTTCCTCCTCTGAATTTTCATGACTGTCCCTCACTTAAAACATTTAGCACTCTCTAGTTCTTAGTATAGGTAATTATGTACAACAATCATTGCCCAAACTGAAACATAATTATCTTAAGACACTTCCACTTTGTGCATAGGAGCCCTCAACTGATAGTTAATAAACAAGGAGTCTGGAAATCTCCTACCTCATCTATGTGTGTTAGTAAGTCTACTGAGGGTACAGTCTGTTTTCTAAGAAAAAGCTAGATTTTATATACTGTAAAAGTTGAGGTAAAAATATTTATTAAGCATCTACTACTATGTCAAATGGTTTGTATATTTTTTCTTATTAATCTTCCCTATAACATTGTGTTGTGGGAGTTACCCCAACCTTTAAAGACAAGCAAACAAATTTGGTGAAGTAGTATCAACCTTGTCCAGGGTCATGTAGGTGTTACTTGCAAAGTCACTAGACTGAGTCTGTGTGTTTCACTGGCCCTAAAGAAGAAAGGAAGGCATTCTGAGGTGCTTTGATTTCCTAGGGCCATATAACAGATTACTAAATACGGGAAAGGGGCACAGAGAACAGGGCCCAAGATTTAGTCAGAGGACACAGAATTAGGTCCTGATTGTTCTTTCAAGCAACACTAGACACTAGGAGGAATTTGGTCTTTCCTTTGGAATTCGGTTGTAACGAAACCTAACTTTTAATTGTTGAATCACTACATTGTACACCTGAAACTAGTGTAACAGTGTATGTTAACTAACTGGGGTTAAAATTAAAACATACATAAACAGGGGTGCCTGGGTGGTTCGTTCAGTTAGTCATATGACTTTGTGGGTTTTTTTAAAAATTTTTTTAATGTTTATTTATTTTTGAGAGACAAAGAGAGACAGAGCACGGGCAGGGGAAACACAGAGAGAGAGCAGGAGACACAGAATCCAAAACAGGTTCCAGACTCTGAGCTGTCAGCACAGAGCCCGACATGGGGCTCAAACCCACAAACCTGTGAGATTATGACCTGAGCCAAAGTTGGCACTTAACCAACTGAGCCACCCAGGCTCCCCAAGCATCCGACTTTGGATCAGGTCATTATCTCAGGGCTTGTGAGTTTGAGGCCCACATTGGGCTCTCTGCTGTTGGTGCAGAATTTGGGTCTCTCTCTGCTCTTCCCCTGCTCATGCTTTCACTCTCTCTCTCTCAAAAATAAACAGGCATTAAAAATAAAATAAATTAAAAACATACATAAACAATAGTAGTACAAACACAAAAACTTGAGCTTTAACAAATACAGCTTCGAACATAGTTCACAAGTTGAGAGTGCTTAACATTTGTGTTTTGATAAGAGGATGTTCTTATAATCCTAGAGGTTTTCAAAACATTTCTGTTTCTTACAGTTCCATTTTTACTAAGTGTGTTCTAGTTCCAATTTTCCAAATCTTCCTCGTAATGATAGTTAGAAATGTGGACTCTGGAGTCAAACTTCTTAAATTTAAACCCCAATTTGGCAAATTACTCTCTGTGTAATATTAGGGCAAGTCGTGTTCACTTACCTGTGTTTACGGCTCCTCACCTGTAATTGGTTATAAAGTTAGCACAGAACTTAGAGAGTCCTAAGTCCATATAAAGTTCTTGAAATGAGGCCTAGCCTGGCACATAAAAAACATTATTAGATTTTATTGTAAGTGGCCTTCTTTTCTCTCCCGTTATCTAGCCAAAGTTCAGTGGGTTCCAGAAAGCAGAGCGTTTCTCCCTCATCTTTCCCCTCCTGGACATAGCGTTGGAGAGTCTCTGCCTTGGGAATGTGATCTGCCTCTAAAACCCAGCCAGGCTGGCATATAGCGCGGTCCCGGCGATGTGGGCCAACGATTATAGCTCGGGGGCACCCGGGTGGCTCAGTCGGTTAGGCAGCCGACTTCAGCTCAGGTCATGATCTCATGGTTCATGAGTTCGAGCCCCGCGTCGGGCTCTGTGCTGACAGCTCAGAGCCTGGAGCCTGCTTCGGATTCTGTGTCTCCCTCTCTCTCTCTGCCCTTCCCCTGTTCACACTCTGTCTCTATGTCTCTCAAAAGTAAATAAATGTTAAAAAAAAATTTTTTTAAAGAGTGATTACAGCTCGGAGATATAAAAAAGATCTAAAGATCTCAGATAAACGTCACTGGGTGTGCTCGCTGAACCGAAATTGGAATTCAAGCTGTTTATCAAAGAGTTAATTTGTTGCTTCCTCTTGAGGTTATTTGATTGGGATCTTTTCATTCTGAAGTGGAAGGAGCAAGAAAGAATTTTGTGCACCATGCCCTGGGAGATTTATTCATTCACTCATTCTTTAACAATTACTGCTTAAACATCTACCATGCATTAGATACTGTACTGGCTCTGGTATTGCAGGCAGTGTGAACAATAACTTACCTTCTAATTGTGTATGTGAGACCTCAGATATTGAACAAGTAAGCAAATAAGACCATGTGAGCTATGGAGAAGCATTTTTTTTTATTATTTATTGAGAGAGAGAGAGAGAGAGAATCCTAAGCAGGCTCCGCACTGTCAGTGTAGAGCTCCATGTGGGGCTCCATCCCACCACCCTAGGATCATGACTTGTGCCGAAACCAAGAGTCAGACTGTCAACCAACTGAGTCACCCAGGCGCCCTAGAGAAGCATTTTAAAGAAAATGAAACAGAGTGATGTAATAGAGAGGGATGATGGAAATATACTTTAGGTTGGTCAAGGAGCACATTGCCAAGAAGTGGCATGTATACAGAGGCATAAAGGAAGAGGAGACATGAAGGCAAACATCTGAGGAATGAGAGTTGCTGTAACCATGTAGAGGCCCTGGATTAAGAGAAAACCTGCCTTATTTAAGATAATAACCAGGGGAACCTGGGTGCCTCAGTTGGTTAAGTGTCATGATATCATGGTCCGTGAGTTCAAGACCCGCATCAGGCCCTGCGCTGACAGCGAGGAGCCCACTCGAGATTCTCTCTCCCTCTCTCTCTGCCCTTCCCTTGCTCATGCTTTTTCTCTCTCTCTCTCTCCCAAAATAATAATTAAGAAAAAAAGATAATAACCAAAGCCCATGTGGCCAGACCATATGCAGTGAGCAAGGGAAGCGTGATGGAGAAGATCTCAGAGATACGGGCCTGTATTTTAATCAGCAAATTGACATGACCCAGTCTGCATTTTTAAATGGTTATACTCTGGAAAGCAGATAGTCTTTGAAAAACCAGCTCTTGGGTGCAAGGGTGAAAGCAGGAGAATCAGTTTGGAGGATATTCCAGACTAATCCTTTTTTTTAATGTTTATTTATTTACTTTGAGACAGAGAAAGCACAAGTTGAGTAGGAGCAGAGAGAGAGAGAGAGAGAGAGAGAGAGAGAGTCTCAAGGAGGTTCCATAGTGTCAGCGCAGAGCCCAAAGTGGGGCTCCATCCCACAAACAGTGAGATCATGAATGACCTGAGCCGAAATCAAGAGTTAAACACTCAACCAACTGAGCCACCCAGGTGCCTCCAGACTAATCCTGACTAATGTAGGCATTTAAGTTAATATGACCTAATTTGCGTGCACAGACCATAGAAATCTAGGGGCTTTGATGATGAGTGGTGGGAACCACATACAAATGGAAAGACTCAAGAGATATTTTGGGTAATGCATAGAATTGTTGAATCATTATATTGTACACTGAAACTAATATAACACTGAATGTTAATTATACTTCACTACAAAAAGAAAAAGAAACATGTTTAAAATCTCAAGAAAAAGATATTTTGGAACTAAGATCTATGGAATTTATGGTGGGTTGGATGCTTTGGAAAGAGAAAGAGGATATAGAAGTTAAATGCAGACTATACGACAGGGTAAAGCATCTGTCCTCTCAGCCAGCTGGAGGCTTGGGGCTCTGACCAAGAGAGAGAGTCATAAACTATAGCTACTGTGTTATTGAAAACTTTTTAAGGACAGTGTGGTGCAGTGACTCGAGAGTCAGAGTCCATTTATATCCCTGTCACTCAACAGCTGCATGGCTTTGGGTAAAGTGCTTAAATTCTCTGTGCCTCAGTTTCCTTGACTGAAGATAGGGATAAAACTACTACCCACATAATAAAGTGTCTGTGAAGTCAAAATGAAATAATGCATACAATGTGTTTAGCATAGCATCTAGAATGTAGTTCGCCTGTAGTAAATCTTACCTATTTTCTTTTGCCAATGTTAGTATTACTTGGAGCGCAAGTAGTATGCAGTCCTGGGAACGAAGTGATATACATTCACACGTGTACACACATGCCCTGCACTAATGGGTCTGGTGAGGTGCCCAGATAAGGCAAGTTCAAGAGAAAAATGGAGTTGATTCATCCCTGTGAATTCCCCTAAGTAACTGACTCTGGCAGGGGTGGACATAGATTGTGTCAATCATTCAGACACAAGCTAGGCATTATGGCAGAGACTGCTGCTCCTCCCCTCTCCCCATATCTATCCTCTCTTTTATGAGTTAAAATGTCCCCTTTAAAATTCGTATGTTGAAGTCATTGGTCCCAATACCTCAGAATGTGACTTTATTGGGAGATAGATCTCTATAGAAATAATCAAGTTAAATTGAGGTTATTATGGTGCGTCATAATCCAATATGACTAACTCCCTTATGAAAAGGGGAAATTTGGACACAGATACACATCGAGGGAAAGCTATATGAAGAGACACAGGGAGATAGCTTGGCTCTCCAAGCTGAGGAGAGAGGCCTGGAATGGATCCTGCCAATACTTGAATTTTTAATTTCTAGTCTTTAGATCTGTGAGAATAAATCTCTATTGTTTAAGCCCCCCTTTCAAGAGACTGATTGATAAACCAGAATGTCCTGGCATAAGAATTGCTTCTCATTAGGGCATTCTCTCTTGACCCACAAGTTCTTTAACCAAATCGTGTATTAGAAGGATGCTCAGTGAATGTCAAACTAAATGAAAGAAAATGGGATAGATCTAAAATGCTTCCTTAAAATTGTAATGAACGCTTGTCCTTTTTCACTCCAGGAATGGGTAGGGTAAAGACAAAACATCCTTTCCTCTTTACTCCAGAAAAAACTTGTTTCTTTGTCCTTTTTACTAGATACCATACCCTTATAATCTCCTCATACAGACTCTTGACCAAGATTTAGGAAATACTTCTGTTCCAGAGGGTTACCCTGGGAATTCCTATTCCCCATCATTGTGGGTTGTCTTACTGGTTAATTTCGAATGATTACCTTTTCCTTGTCCCTAAATTCTGGGGCTCCCTACTTTAACTATCCATGAACTGACAACATTAGTTTCAGTAATTACAATTTCTGACAAATGTTCTAGGAATCAAAAGCTATTAACTCATTATTCAGAATCTATGGCTCCCTTTCATAAAAAAAAAAAGGCCGTAGCTTTCTACATCCATTTTCTCAGTTCAAACCTGCTTTTCTGGTTATCCTGTGACTTAAAGTTGACTAATTTGTTCACCGTAATTAGATGTGTTGCAATGCAGATGTGCTTAGTGATTTGCATTGCAATCTATTTAAAATTATTCCTGTCCATAAATTGTTGAGAGAAAAGGGCCTTCAAGTTTAAAGGACTTTAATTATCATCTTATAACCATACAGGAAATATTTAAATGTTATGTTGGCATGGATTCTATTGCATCAGAAAAAGTTATGAATAGCTAATTTGCAAAGACTTGGGGAGGGTTCTGGGTTCACTCTTGTCTGTATAAACTCAGATTTGGCTGCCTAGAGAAACAGTTTCTTAGAGGTCACTTGGATAAATGTCTCATCCTGGTGAATAAACTTAATAAGCTGAAGGTCTTTTTGTTTTTCGAGCTTTGTACGTAATTAAGAAACGCTTTTAATATCTCCTTATTCCATTATTTTCTTTATCAAAAAATATTCTTGTAGCTTAAGCTATCTGAGTTCTCCATTAAAATGATCTTTGTAGCAAATAGACATTTTGATTTATTTCAGTGCAGCACTAAAAAATACAATATTTTAAAAGCTCTGAAATTGCTCTGTGCGAGTGAAATACTTGAGTGAACTGCAATTTTGGAGCTCAGATGGAATGCGTTGTACTCCGCACTACATCCTTTGGAGTGGCAGTCTTTTTCAATGGCGCGTCAAGTGCTCAATTAGTCTCTCTGATGAAGACTCTATGCCTCGAAGACCTCTCATTTCTCAGTTGCCACCTCTTTTAATCACTGTACGAAAATTCTCCACATCTGTGAGCTCTTCGAATTTCAGCCAGTGCTTCTTAATCAAGATAGCACATTAGGGACACTCCAGGGAATTTTTGAGTGATTGATTTTTCACTTTAAGTGTGTACAATTTTGTTTTGTTTTGTGTTTGAAATAGCTATGTAATTTACATACCAAAAACCCCCACCATTTGAAGAACAGTTCAGTGAGGTCTACTGAATTTATACAGCTGTACAACCATTCCCACTGTTTAGCTTGAGAAACTACCACGGCCCTGCAAAATGTCCATTGTGTCTGTTTGTAGATGGTCATGTGGGAGCTTTAGAAAAAGTAATAGCCAGGGACGCCTAAGTGGCTCAGTCGGTTGAGCGACCGACTTCAGCTCAGGTCATGATCTCACGGTCTGTGAGTTCGAGCCCCACGTAGGGCTCTGTGCTGACAGCTCAGAGCCTGAGGGTGCTTTCGGTTCTGTGTCTCCCTCTCTCTCTGCTCCTTCCCCTGCTCACACTCTGTCTCTCTGTCTCTCAAAAATAAAATTACAACGTTAAAAAAAAAATTAATAAAAGTAATAGCCAGACCTCACCTCCTCTGCCAATAATATCAGAATCTTATTGCAGGTAAGACACCAATATTATTTTGTTTGACAAAACACCCCGTATGATTTAATGTAAAACAGTATTGAGAGCCAATGATTTGGACAAAATTTCGTGAAAAAGGTGAGGATTTGGAAAGCAAAGATGTAAACCCTTATTAACCAAGAGGTCTGGTCCATTTAGAGCCATGTCGTCACAGCAGCAGCACAATAACAAAGACCGCTAGCACATTTAGAGAATGGTGGGTTTTTGGTCACTCCGCTATACCTTTTGTTTAGAATAGATTTTTCTAACTTTGATTAGAACCTTCTCTCCTTTCTCCTGCAGCTCCCTCCATGCACACCTAGTTGGCCTAATGAATTCGAACACGTCCCACAGAGAAATGTCATTAGTGCCCCACTTGTGTTCCCATTAACTCTTTGAACAAACTATCACAGTCCTTATTGCACTGCATGGTAGCTATTGGTTTATATTCTGCCTCTCCCGTTGTTCTGAGATCTCCTTGAAAAGCAGAGGCCATGACACTTTCATTTTAGTATTCTAGACAGTGTCTGGCATGAAGGAGATTCCCCATAACTGTTTATCGAATTCAGAAAAGGAAGTGATTTAAAAAAAAAAGACACTACAGGGAGCATAGGTAATGATTCACAACCTTGACTACAAATTAAAGTCAACTGAGGAGTTTTGCAGAATCTGAATTGATCCCTGATCAAATCACACCTAGAACAATTAAGTCAGAATTTCTAGGGATAGAACCTAGCAACATTTTTTTCCAATGTGTAGCTGAACCTGAGAACCATGAGCTTAAAGCCTTAGAGGTTGGTCCAAAATTACCTCTTTGACCAAAAAGAGCTCTGCTTCATTGTCTAAAATATATAAATTATTTGCTGTTACCTTGACTGAAAAGAGCTCAGAAATACATGTGGCTTAACAAATATCTGTTTAAAATGTACACAAAGCCCTTAAGAGTCTCAAGAAAGAAGGGGCGCCTGGGTGGCTCAATCAGTTATGCATCCAATTTCAGTTCAGGTCATGACCTGGCAGTTCGTGAGTCCAAGTCCTGCGTCTACCTTTCCGTGGAAACAGAGATAGGACTGCTCTCTCCTTTGGTGATTACGTTTCAGAAACATAAATCACAAATTCTTGAGAAGGATGTTCCTAAAGTATAAAACTGGCAAGCGACTAAAAGATTTCCATCTCAAAGGGGAAAAGTAATTATAATTACAAGTTTTCCTAAAGAAACTGTTCCAGGAAAGTGGAAGTCAGGAGTTTAGTCAGGAAGAAGCCTCTCTATAAAGTTTAGTCAAGCCGGGAAAATGTTGCGACAATCTCGGTCAAAATCAAAATAAATAGGTAACTTTGCCCCCGTGAGAGTGGTAAATTAGGTCAGGTCCAGAAGAGCTGCCAAAGAAATGCTTCGGCAAAGAGCTTTCAGCAGCGAAGCTTAGCATGAGGGGATTGGATACGCGGAAGAACCAAAGAGGAAAGCTAGCAAAGGGCTTGAGGAGTTTCTGGAGCTGATTAGACTATTTTGCAGCTTTCCCTGCATAGCCGGGTTGGTATATAGCAAATGAGATGGAAACACAGTCTTCAGCACACTCTTCTTCCTGAAGGAACACTCAGGTCCACTTACCACCCTACCCTTCAGCAACTGAGGAAAATGCAGCCCACAGCTGCAATCCCCAGCTGGCCTGAAAAGGTCCTTGTAACCACTTAATCCGTCTACTGGAGAAGGTCCATGTGAATGCGGCTTCTGGCCCCATACCGTCTAAATGTATTATCATCCCAAGCCCGTTACGAGAGTGGAGGAAGACACAGAGACATCTACTCTGTACTTGTTCCAACAAGCAGTGTGAGTTACAACTTGCTGGAACTGGGGGAGACTTCTTTTGGTTTTACCCTGGAATCACAGGAGTACTTTTTTTTTTTTCTTTTCTGCATATTCTGATTCTTTTCCACCTTCTATCTGGCAGCTTCTCCTTCCTCAAGGCTCCCACACCTTCTGCTTCAGCACTTGAGTTTTTAACCTTTAATCAGCCTGACTCCGCAGTTCTCAACCTCAGACCTATGTCTTCAGGTATGTATTTTCTGATTTCTACCAATTTACCATTCTTCGCATTGGCACTTAAAGATATTTTCTCATTGTACTTATTCTGTCTTTGTGGTTCTTCCTGGGCAAAGGATTATTTAAAAAATATCTTTGAGCGACCTCAGACAGGACAAGATCTTAAAAAAAAAAATCTTTGAAACTCAAGGAATTATAATGTCATGGGAGAGATTTATTTTATGAACCAATTGCCATAATATAAAGGGCATCCATATTATTGTATTCCATCAATAAAAGAATTATAAATTAAAGTACGGTCATATAATGGAACACTGTATGCTCTTAAAAGAAATGAAATTACTATATCACTGAGAATAGAACTAGATCTTCAAAATATAATGTTCAAAGAAACAACAAGTGTCAGCAAGAGAAAGGGGAACCCTTGTGCACTGTTGGTGGGAATGCAACTGGTGAGGCAAACAGTATGAAGCTTCCTCAAAAAGTTAAAAATAGAACTACCCTGTGACCCAGTAACCACACTATTGGGTTTTTACCCAAAGACTACAAAAACATGAATTCAAAGGTATTTATGCACCCAATGTTTATTCCGGCATTATTTATAATAGCTAAACTGTGGAAGCAGCCCAAGTGTCCATCGACTGATGAATGGACAAAGAAGATGTGGTATATATACACAATGGAATATTATTCAGTCATAAAAAGAACGAGATATTTCCATTTGCAACCACATGGATGGATCTAGAGAGTATAATGGTAAGTGAAATAAGCCAGAGAAAGACAAATACCAGATGATTTCACTTACAAGTGAAATTTAGGAAACAAGACAAATGAACAAAAGGGAAAAAAGAAAGAGACAAACCAAGAAACAATCTTTTAACTATAGAGAATGAATAGATGGTTATCAGAGGGGAGGTGGGTGAGGGTATGAGTGAAATAGGTAAATGGGGTTAAGAGTATGTTTATCTTGGCACAGCTGGATGGCTCAGTTAGTTAAGCATCCAACTCTTGATTTAGGCTCAGGTCATGATCTCAGTTCCTGAGATAGAGCCCTGGATTGGGCTTTGTGTTGACTGTGCCTGCTTGGAATTCTTTCTCTTCCTCTTTCTCTGTCCCTCCCCATCTCGGGCTCGCTCTCTCTCTCTCTCTCTCTCTCTCTCTCTCAAAATAAATAAATAAACATTAAAAATAAAGAGTATACTTATCTGGATGAGCATTGAGTAATATATGGAACTATTGAATCACTAGATTGTATACCTGAAATTAATATAATACTGTATGTTTTTTTAAAATTTTTTAACGTTTATTTATTTTTGAGAGACATAGAGACAGAGTGTGAGCAGGGGAGGGGCAGAGAGAGAGGGAGACACAGAATCGGAAGCAGGCTCCAGGCTCTGAGCTGTCAGCACAGAGCCCGACGCAGGGCTCGAACTCACAGACCGCAAGATCATGACCTGAGCTGAAGTCGGACACCCAACTGACTGAGCCACCCGGGCACCCCATATAATACTGTATGTTAATTACACTGCAATTAAACATAATGTTCAGTTAAAAAACAATAGCGGAACTAAGTATTGGTGCACCATAGAATAGTCATATACATTAGTTAAAATACAGAAAGTAGCAGATCATCATATAAATGTGTATTTTTTATTAAAGGATCTTGGAAGGTTATACAACATAAACATACAGCTTCTAGAAGCAGGACTTGGAGTAGTATTGAAGGGGACTTTAGTGATATCTGTAATATTTCATAAAGAAATAAGAAATTATAGGCCCATAATCCAAAATGATAACTGAAATTCTGAATAATAGAATACTATAAATTTGTTTTATGTTCTTGTTACTTGTCTAGATCATTTAAAATTACAAAAACAGAGCAATAATAAGGTCCATGATAAGTGCAAGCCAGGAGTTAAGAAGAAAAAGAACTCACTATCAGGGTGATCAGAGTCCTTCTGTTAAGGGAATAAGTATTTAGGAGTTTGGTTGAATATCCAGAGGCAGAAATGAATGAGCATAGCAATTTAATTGGAAGGAATCACACAAACCAAAAAGGCTGATAATAAAATTCAATGTCAGAATATATCCAAAATAAGTACATTTTTAAATCAAAACTTGAGGCCAAGAATGAAGAGATTTCTATGTATATAGCTTTATGAGGAATATTCAGATCATAGGGAAGTGGGTAGATTTCTCTAAGATAGCTCTTCTGTTGGTATTGTTAAGTTCTGGAACAGAGCGGGAGGAAACAAGAACTCGGCCAGATAATTATAGTGGTAGAAGCCAAACTAACTTAGAAAGCATCTAATCCAACTTCCTCTTACAAAAGAGGAAATGGGAGGCCCAGAGGTTAAAATCACCAGTGGTCAAATCCAATCCAGACTCTGACTATAATGTCAATGTCATCAGAACAGAATTCAATAATACTAATCATGTTTTGTTTTTCAACTGTAGTAAAACATTTATTCACTTCACATGCTGAAATGTAAGGAGAAGAATACCTAGAAATTATAATGTCTGCTCTAGACAGTGTTTTTAAAATTTACAGAAAAAGCAGACACTTTTCTAAATTCACTTTTGTTAAATCTATTTTACATTAACCTATTTTTATGCAGAGATTATTTAAAAAAAAACAAAGAAATTTTAGCATAGATTAAACTCTGTAAATTGAAAGCATATAAAAGAATAGCATAAGACCTCTGTCTTAGCATCTGTAAAAGCTGGCTTAACAGAATGCACACACAAAAAAAATATTGTTAAGAGTTCTTACAAAATCCCTATGGCAACAATAGCAATTGCAACCAATAATAAACTATCGAGGGGCCTGGTGAAGGACCACTCAGAACCTAGCAGGACTGTATAGCACATTGAACATCATTAGTGCCCTCTTTCAAGAAAAACAAACATAACAAAACATGACATTATGAAAGGATGTTCTACCAGACTCCTTTAATAAAGAATTTCTTTAGGGCATTTGAAATAAAATTTGATTTATGGAACTTCGACAAACACATAATGTTTAAGAAACAGCACTTTGAGGGCACCTGGGTGGCTGTCGGTTAAGCATCCAACTTCAGCTCAGGTCATGATCTTGCAGTTCATGAGTTTGAGCCCTGCATTGGGTTCTGTGCTGACTCCTAGAGCCTGGAGCCTGTTTCAGATTCTGTGTGTCTCTCTCTCTTTGCCCCCACCTCTCGTGCTCTCTCTCTCTCTCTCTCTCTCTCTCTCTCTCTCTCTCCAAAATAAATAAATATGTATTAAAAAAAAGAAACATCACTTTGATAAACAGAGAAATAAATATTTATCTTGCTCCATACTCACTGTGGTTTGAGTAAATGTGTCTCCTAGATGACAGATGGTCCAAATTAATCTGAACATTAAACATTATACCCCGGGTAGATTTAAGCCATAACAGTTTTCAGAGGAATAGTCAATGCCAGCATGTGGTAGCAGAAGCAGTTTTGGGCACAGCAAGGGAGTCGGCTCGTTGGAGGTCTAACCAGCCCTCTTTCCCGCTCTCAATTCTATCTGATTGACAAAGGCAAGATATTTTCTAGATTCTTCCCTTCAGGTCTCAGCTAATGATTCAGCAAATGCCCCGAATTTCCTGTTATTGATTCCGAGGTTATTGCTAACCTTCCAAATCAGCGGGAGAATGTTAATGTGGGCTAAGACTAAGTAAGTGAGAACAGGAAAGGTCTGCCTAGACTTTGCCCTTCTGTTTTAGTAGTCCTCATTAACAGGGATGATTCTCTTGCATTCCAAAGGGCCCTGTTTGGCTGGGATTTTTTTAGTCTATTTTTATTACTATTTGCTTACTGGGGCTTTCACTGTTGTCTTAGCTAACCTTGGGATCTTATATTCCAAATTGTACTCTCAGCCTCCAAGACGAAGACATTGATCTTTTTTTATTTTTATTTTTTTAATTTTCAAAGTATCTTAACAGTTTAAAAACAACAATAAAAGGAAGTTGTGATGGCTAATTTCATGTGCCAATTTGCCTAGGCCGCAGTACCCAGATATTTGGTCGAAACTTTTTCTACATGTTTCTGCAAAACTATTTTTTAAATAAGATTAACATTAAATCAGCAGATTTCGATTCAAGGAAATTGACCTCCATAATGTAGGTCTCGCTCGATCAGTTGAAAGCCTTAATAGAAAAAGACGGAGGGAGATTCCTGGCAGCAGACAGCCTTTGGTCTCACACTGCAAAATTAACTCTTCCATGGGTCTCCACCCTGCTGCAGGTTTTTGAATCTTCACCCCCCCTCCCCTGCAATTGCGTGAGCTATTTCCTTAAAATCTTCTCTCTCTCTCACAACATATATTTATACACATCGTATTGCTTCTGTTCTCTGTAGAATCCTGACTATTAGACCACCACAGAGCTTAATAATAAACATCCCCAGCACCTTCGAAGTCCACTGTGTGTTCCTCCCTGGGCATGCAGACTTTCTATTGTGATTTGTTTCCTGGCACAGTAATTACCCCTTAAGGGAGATTTGCTTTGCTTTCTGTGGTGTCAACCTGCAGTCAACCATGGTCGGGTAGCAGAAGCTCCGCCTTCTGATGTATGGTCAGAAGGTCAATAGTAGTCTAATGCTTTGTCACAGTGCCTATGTCATTCACCTAGCTTCGTCTCATCACATAGACATTTTATCATCTCACATCAACAGAGGAAGAAGGGCAAGTATGGTACAATGATACTATGAGAGAGAGAGACCACATTCACATAACTTGTATTACAGTATAATTCTATTTTATTATTAGTTATGGTTGTTAACCTCTTACCGTTCCTAAGTTATAAATTAACCATTACTGTAGGTCTGTATATATTGGAAAAAACAAGGTATACAAAGGGTTTAATCCTGTCTGCCCTACCAGGCATTCCCTGGGGACCCCAGAACATATGCCCCACAGGGGAGGCTACTGTAATGGAGACACTTGATCAACAAAATTGTTCCAAGAAGAGATTTGGTACAGAGAACAAACTGAGGGTCACTGGAGGGATTGTGGGTGGGGGGATGGGCTAAATGGGTAAGGAGAATTAAGGAAAGGAAGACACTTGTTGGGTGTTATACATAGGGGATGAATCACTGGAATCTACTCCTGAAATCATTATTGCACTACATGCTAACTAACTTGGATGTAAATTAAAAAAGAAATAAATTAAATTAAATTAAAAAAAGAGATTTGGCACTTCACCCAGTAGATGGCAGGAATGTCACTACATTCAGCATGGAAACCTGCACGGGGCTTAACGAAGCATCTAACTTAATGGAGTAATGTTACTTCCTATCACCCTATCACCATTTAAGTCATGTGCCATCTATCAGACCAAAAGAAAAAAAAAAAGCAACTAGGATTCTGCTAGTCAGCCTGCCCAGGTCAGGGCTCTTCTGCAGTGCACAGAACCGTCTGACCGACCCCATTACTGCAGAGCAATAACTTTCCTCTCAGCCATGCAACCTACATTGTTGTACGGAGCTTGTTTTTCTTATCAAGGAAGATTTGACCTCGCAGAGACTCTCCAGTGCATCCGCTCCTTTCCACACCGCTGCCAGCCCCTTGTTTCAGGCCTTTGTTTCATCTCACACTGCAATGTCTATCCTGTCTGGTGTGTTTAACTTCTTAAGGCACAGAGCTGACCACAACTCTTTTGATCGAAAACCTTCACACTGGAGTCCTAATGCTCTTTCTCTCCGTCTCTACTCTGCACTGGCCTGCCAAAAAGTAAACAATCCTCAAACATGCCCTATAGTCCAATGCATTTGCATTTTTCTTCTTATTTGTCTGTTGTTTGGTATTTAGCCAAAGGTCTGACCTTTGTTTTTCCATCAGTGCATTCCTACACGTAGCAGAGGCCCCACTCAAGTCACAACCCCATTTGAAACCTCTGCTATTTCTGCTGTCCCATGAGAAGAACAAATTCCCTGTCTTGTACACTCCCATAACACCTGTTCCATACCTCTATAGCAAACATGTTAGCATACATTACATGTAGTAAATGTATTAGTATTTCACAAGCTGGCATTTAGATTCTGTGGTGATATTTAATTCAAAGGGAGGTGGGGAAGGTAATTCTAATGAAAAGCCTGCTCTCCTTTAGAGTCATCCATCCCCTACAAGAATTAAGATTTTTGCTAGGCCAGTCAAATTGGCGTAGAATTCCCTCTTAGGATAACTAAATCCCAAATTTTTCCTAGGCCTCCCGTGCCAACCAACGTCTGCTGTACTACCCCACTAGTTTGCCAGACCTGCTTAGGCATGACTGAACCCTAGCTGTGGCCCCAGCAGAGCCCGGGAGGGAAATAGAAAGGAGAGAAAGGAGGAGCAAATGTAGAGAGAAGGGCACACTGCATTGGAGGCATCAAGGTGACATTGCTCTCAGGAGGAGGAAGTGGTGGGCAGACAACACACACACACAAAGAAAAAACTCTTGTCTGGTTCATTTGCTTTCTTCTCTTCCTTAGGTGTATGAATTCTCCCAAGGTCGTCCCTGGGAGACCTTGTGTGTGTGTGTTTTAAATTTTATTTAATTTAATTAATTAATTTATTTATTAAATAATTTTTGTCAAATTGGTTTCCATACAACACCCAGCGCTCATCCCAACAAGTGCCCTCCTCTGTGCCCGTCACCCACTCTCCCCGCTCCCACACCCTCCTCACCCCACAGATTGTTCTTAGTCTTTGAAAATCTCTTATGTTTTGTCTTCCTCCCTCTCTATGTCTTTTTTCCTTTTCCCCTCTCCCCCTCCCCCATGGTTTTCTGCTAGGTCTTTCAAAATCCTCCTATGTGTGGAAACATATGGTATCTGTCTTTCTCTGCCTGACTTATTTCACTCAGCATAATACCCTCCAGTTCCATCCATGTTGCTACACATGGCCAGATTTCATTCTTCCTCATTGCTGTGTAGTATTCCATTGTATATATATACCACATCTTCTTTATCCATTCCTCAAAAAAAGAGTCTTTATAAAAATCTTTTTTTTTATTTAGGGGTGCCTGGGTGGCTCACTCGGTTAAGTGGCTGACTTCAGCTCAGGTCATGATCTCAGATTTGTGAGTTTGAGCCCCGCGTTGGCCTCTGTGCTGACGGCTCTGAGCCTGGAGCCTGCTTTGGATTCTGTGTCTCCCTCTCTCTCTGCCCCTTCCCCCCTCATACTCTGTCTCTCTCCCTTTCTCAAAAATAAATAAACATTAAAAAATTCTTTAATGTTTTTTTTATTAAAAAATAATTTTAGAAAAAGAAGAGGAGAACCAGATAGAACCCTCAGCACTCCCCAAAACAGGAGTTCCCAGTAGTAAGGAGTGGGTATCAAAGCCAGTTGTGACCACGGAGAATGGGAGAGATACAATGGAGTTCGACACTTGGAATTGTGACCATTGATAAGTTCAGGGCAGAAAAGAGTGAAATCAAATTGCAGGGGCTTAAGGAGTCAGGAAGCAGTTAAGATACGTTCCAGTGAATTTTGGTAATGTGGTGAGGAGGGAGAGAAAACCTCCTCTATCATTTTCTCTTCTTTCTTTTCATGAGCCTCCTTCCTTCTCCCTTTTCCTTCCTTCCTACCTTCTTTCTCCTCCCCATCCTCCTCCTCCTTCTTCTCCTCCTCCTCCTTTTTAGTGTGGAGAACACATAAATTCATCTCTAAATTAAATATATGTAAGTTGAAGGTCCAGTGAAGAGAAACAAAGTATTGATATAAAGAGGCAATAACTGATAACATAAAGTTGTGGAAGGGGCAGGAACCAGTGGCCAGAGATACCAACTTCAGAGAGAAATGAACTTTTTTAAACACAGAAATTCAGGCATGGAGAAAGAGTGAGAGAGAAGGGAAATAATGAGATTTATACATCATGGCGCTTGGATCCATGTCAGCCTGCTGTGGACTCCCTTCTAGCGAGTGGCGAGTCCAGGCTGTCACTGGGGTGCTCAGTAAGTGTTTGTCAGAAGAGAGGAGCTTGGCTGAGAACGATAAGGAATCACTTAGCAATAAACAGAAAGTTTATCAAGAGTGTGGACTCCATTAACTTGAGTTTTCAACTAGCTTATTTTCATAACATTCTCCTGCTAACACAACCTGGACACATAAGATGGGAGAAACCGCTGGTGGAGTCTCCGCAGGGTTGGGAATTGACGAGGTAGACTGGTGGTGGTAGGAAAAGGGACGGAAGCGAGGGTTGACCATAATCCTGTAGACCGCCCTTGAACTACGGGCCCAGAAATACCAAAACATCATAGAACTGGGCAACCCACCCAGACCAAAGCCACCAATACCCTGTGAAAATCTCCATGCTAGTAATATGAATATGACCTATCAATCCCAAACGTGAAAGCTGCTCCACCTCCAGCGTGTTTCCTCTATCTCAAGCGGCCTTACCCGTATTCATCCTTTCATTTGCCTGACTTCTCTTCATCCTTCACACTTTGGCTTGCTCCAACTTTGGCTGACAAGAGGATCAAGTGAGGCGACAGATGTAAACTACTTAGAATAGGGCTTAGCACAGAAATGTTTACTGATGCTCAGTAACCGTCAAGGAAAAAAAAGAGAAAAAAAATGCAAGATGATATTACTAAAAGGCAGGATGATATTAACTGCAAGAGATAAGCCCTTATTACTGAGGCAGTGACCTCTCCTTTTTTTGTGCAACAGTTAGTCAGGAAACCAACTCTGGGAAACATGACGATCTGTGCTGAAGTCATGCTCTGTGAATAAAGACAGAGGAAAAGAAATGGTTGTTTATGAATCCTAAAATCAGCTTGTGTACCACTTTAGGAAACATTGTTATATGTAAAGTGTTTTGAGGCAAACAAGCAAACAAACAAACAAACAAAAAAACATTGTAATATATGTTCTATGCTAAAGTAGTGACCTAAAAGAAAGAATGTTTCTCTTTCACATATAGAACTGGATAAGAAGTAACAATGGTCGTAGGAAGAATCATATTATTTTATAAAAATGTTTCCTGATAAATTCTTCATCTACTGCTGCCATGAGAATCTTTGAATATGTTTAAGAAAAGAGAGGAAAATTGAAGTCAGTGGATGAATAGCTATCACTTATTAAGTACATGATTTGGTGTAGTCTTAATAACATTGTTGCAGATATTATTGTATTCATTTTACTTGTGGGGTTTAGAGATGGTACCTTAGATCATTAATCTAAAAATACGCAGAGCTAAGATTTAAAGCCAGGTCAAACCTAGGCACTTGACTACTATGCCATGTTTCCTACTGGGAATTAATATGAAGCCATTAGGTTTTTTTTCTTATGTTTATTTATTTATTTTTTAAGGAGAGAGCGTGAACAGGAGTGGGGCAGACAGAGAGGGAGACAGAGAATCCTCAACAGGCTCCATGCTGCCAGCACAGAGCCCAAGGCAGGATTGAATTCATGAACCATGAGATCATGACCTGAGCTGAAATCAAGAGCTGGATGCTTAATTGACTGAGCCACACAGGTGCCCTGAAACCATTAGTTTTGAAATACTAGTTACAAATAATTTTCCAGTTGGAAAAGGTGACATTTCCTTACATTTATACTGTATACTTTGAATACTAGTTACACAAATTCATCAGATGATAGGTACATTACATGAATTATAAGGAAGTAAATATATTCTTTGGCAATGACCATATAGATGAATACTTACATTTTGTTGGCTAATGCGTTAAAGATATGGATTTTTCCTTTTCTTTCCTTTTACAAAGTGGAAAGAACCCTTAGAAAAGTTAGATATTAAAAGAACCTTTGCAAAAACTAACTGAAGCCCACTTTAATAGTGGCTATTTGCAGTGACATTCGTATTAATTGTTTTAAACTTGACTGGATCTATTTAAATTATCAGCAGAGTACATGCTCCTTTCCTTGTCGAATGATACAGACATGAATGGAAAGCTAATAATGTCCCCTAACTCTTCCATCCTTCCCTTCTAAGTAAACAATTTTGATGTGTATCTCACCACATATTTTTGTATTTATATAAAAATATAAAAATATACAAATATGTGGGGCACCTGGGTGGCTCAGCCGGTTAAGCGTCTGACTTCGGCTCAGATCATGATCTCACAGTGAGTTCGAGCCCCGGGTTGGGCTCTGTGCTGACAGCTCAGAGCCAGGAGCCTGCTTCAGATTCTGTGTCTCCCTCTCTCTCTCTGCCCCTCCCCTGCTCACATTCTGTCTCTCTCCCTTTTTCAAAAATAAATAAACATTAAAATTTTTTTTAAAAATATACAAATACATAAAGAATATATAAGGAAGGACAAGTTATATGACCAAATGTTTCACATTAGCCTGCAAAAAGTTACCCAATTTTTTTACTTTACCTATAAAATATCACATTTTTAACTTAAATATTATGTAGATTTTTCTCTAATCATTTACATCTTAGCCAGTGATTCTCACCCTTCTTGCAGATTAGAGTCCCTCAGGGAACTTGAAAGAAAGAAATTGCCAGAGCCCCACCCCATAGATTCCAGTTTAATTGGCCTGGGTGGAGCCTTGGCATCAAGCTCCCCAGTTGACTGAGATGTCGCTGGTTAGAACCACTGATTTAAGCAATCCAAACAGACAGCAAATACCAGCTGCCTGCCTGAGTTGTCCTGGTATGCATCCTCCCAGGAAGATCCTTCACGGAGATTATAGCATCAGTGCTGATTGCGGAAACCCAGGAAGGTTGGCTATCATAAAGTGTAATTTTAAATTTAATCTTAAATCATGTTAAGGACACTCATAC
The DNA here is from genome assembly GCA_030068075.1 of Paguma larvata. Classification (NCBI taxonomy): domain Eukaryota; kingdom Metazoa; phylum Chordata; class Mammalia; order Carnivora; family Viverridae; genus Paguma; species Paguma larvata. The sequence continues at coordinate 157,282,474 of CM057823.1, read as the reverse complement.
ATGACTGCAAAAAGTGCTACCAAGGCTAGGAATTTTTAGAAGCCACGTAAATGCCAGTCTTCTCCTCGAACCAGCTGGATTTATTCCCAGAGTTGACTAAACTCTAGAGATTTGCTCTTGCCTGCAGAAGGAGGTTTCCAAATTCAGCCATCACATGAAGCCACACCCAGAACTTGTTTCTCCCCTCCGGGGAGGCACCTTCTCAGTGGATGTAGGAACTCGTCTGGCCTCTCCAGCCTGGCCTGGGAGAGTCTGCAAGCCTCCCAAGTAGCTTCTTGGGTCTGCCCTGGAGAGCTCTTCACTGTTAGGGAAACATTGAAATGATCATTAATTTTCTTCACTTTTGCTACGCATTCGAGAAACAGCCGAGAAAACGTAAGATAGATGTACAAAAGAGCTGTGGAGGTTTTGGCTCCTTTTATTTTTGTTTCAGTGGCATACAACAATTGGCAGCCAGTGATTATTAGTTTTTGGTCTGAATATTGCCATTACTGGCTTCTTTTCCCAAATCTCTTTTCCTTTCTCAAAGCAGTTAGTTGGTCAGAAGTTTTGAGACACCAAATGGGTTGTTGAAATTTACTTAGGAGAAAAATATTTTGTTGAAAGCTCTGAGTTTTAAGTCACAGACCATGGCAGGTATGTGGACAACCCCCATTACACTGAGTGAGACCAAATTAGAATTGTGGTCTTTTTCTCAATTTCTTTCCCAGTTATAAAACAATAACATTAAATATTTAGATTTGATCCCTTTATCCCTCCAAGAAATAACTGCCAAGCGCTTCAAGTCTGGATAAACGGCTGGGATGGGGCTGTAAAACTATGGATCACCGGGGACACCGACAATGCGCAGACGGGCAGTTAGTTCTGAGCTGCAGCTGAGGCCGGGAAGCCAGCCTCCGCCGGGCCACGCCCCCAGACGTCACGGGAGGCGGGGCGGCGGGCGATTGGCTGTTCGCGGAAGCTCGGCTGCTGGGGAGCCAGGCTGGAAGGGCTGGAGGAGGAGGAGGAGGTGGAGCAGAAGTGGGAGGGGGTGGAGGTCGTGGCTTCGGCTCTGGCTCCGGCTCCGGCAGCGGAGTTTGGTGGCTGTCTTCTGAGAAGTGGGGCTTTTTTTTTTTTTCCCAAACAAAAGCAAATGCTGGCGTAGAAGCATAACCCGCCTCCACTCTTCACGTTTCTGTTTCATTTTTTCTCTTGCACCTTGAGAATCGCGATCGTCATGCTGTGATGTGTGCGGATGGAGGAATTGGTAAGGGTAACGTGGGACCCCCTGGGACTGTTTCCTTGACTTCTGTTTCACTTCTTACCGTGCTCCCGCCTCCCTTCCCCTCTTCCTCTCCCGCTTCCCCAATAATTGCTTTCAGGTTTGGTGAAGTGCCTCAAAACTAGACTTTAGGGCTGTTGTTGAACTTAAAAAAAAAAAAAGGAGAAACACCACTTTCAGTCATTTGATTTTGATTTCAAAAGAGGAATTATTTTATCTATTCTGAATGCTGGGTTCGTGAAAAGGTAAATTATGCGCGCGCACACTTGTCATCTCATTGTGAAATCAAGCAGTTTAAAGGCAATTTTGGCTTTGTCTCTAGTAAGGAAGAGAATCGGGGTTGAAGTTTTAGCCAGGAGATAAGCCGGGTTTATTTCTTAGGAAGGTGTTTGTGTTGGAGTTTGCTCGGAAATGGTTTTAAAGGAGCGCTTGCAAAAAAGCCCTCGTTGGTCCCCGCACACACTAACTTTGCAGAACTTAATGGTTTGAGGCATCCTTCTTCTCAGCGTTATAAAACATAGTTATACTTTATGCAGAGAGACGTCAGGTTGGTTAGTGAAACCCTCCAGTTTGGAGAGTCCAGTCTTTGTACCTCTAAGTGATATGTTTAAACTATTCTTAATCATAAGGGCATGCTAAGTCAGGTGTTTGGAATGTTATCTCAATAAGACCACAGAGTTTCTTCTTGCTTCTTTTCATAGTAGTAATTAGTAAGGAGAAAAACACTTCTATAGTCTGAGAGCAAGCCTCTGACTCTCATCAGCCTTGGAAGATTGATCCACAAGAATGGGGGCTCCTTATCCACCAACTGATTGCTGTACCAGAAAAAACTATAGAGGAGATAGTAATTTTTATATTGGGCTAGGTCAAGTATCTGTGAAGAGTGCCATCATAAAAAAAAATCTTCGCTTGTTAAGTACAGGTACATGACACATGATTATTGTAACCCTGTAAACTCCTTCAGGGCCCCAGTGTGAGTCCTCACTCCGCTCTACCTCAAGAGGTAATGTCTGCTCCTTCTGGACTCTTTTCTATTCTCATTACAAATACATATTATATACCTACATTGGGATGGTTTGTTTTTATGAAAATGTGATCATACTACATATACTGAAAAACAACTTGGCAACATTCAAAAAGTTTTAGGGAGTTAAAAAAAAATAACACTGGCTGCTAATTTTTTAATGTTTATTTATTTTTGAGAGAGAGAGAGAGGGGGCATAAGAAGGGGAGGAGCAGAAAGAGAGGGAAACAGAATCCAAAGCACACTTGAAACTGTCAGCACAGAGCCCAACGTGGGGCTTGAACCCACAGACTGTGGGATCATGACCTGAGCCGAAGTCAGACGCTCAACTTACTGAGCCACTCAGGTGCCCCTATCTGTTAATTTTTTAAATGTTTATTTGAGAGAGAGAGAGAGAAAGAGAGAGAGAGAGAGAGACTAAAAACGAGTGGGGGAGGGGCAGAGAGCGAGGGAGACAGGATTGGAAGCAAGCTCCCCACCGTCAGCTCAGAGCCCAAAGCGGTGCTTGAACACACAGTGATGAATGAGATCGTGACCCGAGCCAAAGTTGGAGGCTTAACTGACTGAGCCACCAAGGTGCTCCAGCACTAGCTGCTAACTTAGCATGTGTTAAATTATATTTAAAAAATAGAGAATCTATGCCATCTAAAACAGGATTTCAGGAATGCTTGACCTTTGGATGGCAAGAACCAAAAACTTTTCCAATACAATTAACTTAATGACTAAATAGAAATCGAATAGGATATTGTTTATTTTTATGTCAGTAAAACGAAGGAAATGACTTACTGCTTAGACAGATAAACTTCTTAGACTTCATTTTTAAATTAAGAGGGCAAGAATGTTCCCGTACTGAAGGCTTCAGTACATGTCTCAGTTCTTGTCTGGTCTAATTAGACGTAGTCTTTTTAATGAAGGAAAATCAAAGAAAATGCTACAAGCAAGATCGCTTGGGAATTCCCCAAACCCAGCTCATTGGCAAAGATAAATTTAATAGTTTGTAAGTGCTTGCAGAAAGGAGAATCTTTAATTTTTAATATAAAACTGGAACAATACTGTGTGTGCTGCATGCTGTTGCTACTCCTGGTCCGTAGTTACAGCAGCGGATCGGCTTTCCTTATCACTTACGAAGAGGTTTGACGTAAGTATATTCTCTTAAAGACATCATTTCCTTCCTATTAGGTGGATTTATTTCATTTCAGGAATCATCTTAGCCATAGAAACAACACTTTTCATGGAGCTAGTGCCGCCATTACAGTAAGAAGTAAGAGTGGTACTAGTTTCCTTAAAGAGTTGAACTTGGCCTTCATGGAATCTTCTTTTATGCTTCTAAATGAAGGGTATATTAATACAATGATTTAAGCTAATAAAATGGGAATATGTATTAAAACCTGTAAATCCTTGCAGGCTTTGACTCAGTAATGCTGGGTCTAGAAATATATACCAATTAAATCATCTGAATTTTATATGTAGATTTATAAATATGTTCATTACAGTGAACATGAATGTAATATGAAAAAAAAGAATAAAGCACGCAATAGCAAAATACTTAAATTAATGTACTATATATCTATATTGATACAATTCAGTTTCCAAACTAGTTTTGAAAAACTTTCATGACTTAGAAAGTAGTCTGAAATATAAAAGATCATTTGCTTAGACATTAAGCTCTTACTATATATTAGGCATTGTTCTAAATTAACAAACATTGAACAAGACTGTTGTACTTCCTGTTTGCATACAAGTTCCTGTTTGTATCAATGGATACATTTACTGACATATATGAAAAAAATTGGATTTCTGGGTGGTAGAGTTGTGGCTCTTTAAAAATACTTTTCTTCGTCCTCCCAAATCTTCTATAGCAACTCTTATTTTAATAATAACAAAAATACTGTTTTGAAAAATGTTGCCAAGAGATACCAAAACCGAAATTAAAACTCTGAGGTCTATATTTTATGTATTAGTAAACCCTTTTCAAAGGATGTTGTAAACTTCGGTGAGACATAAATGAACACCCATGTGAAAAATTATGCTCCATGAAAACGAGACATCAATGGGCAATTGACAAAGGGAAAAAAAAATGGACTTTTTAAGGTCAGGAGAAGAGGGATGTTTACCAAGTTACCACCCTTCCACACATCCTATCAATAAACATGGAAAGCCAATCAAAATGTGTAAAGATGCTGGGAAGGAAGACTTTTTAATGATATGGAAATGTGTTCAGGATAGGAGGAATGAAAAGTTACAGAATCTTACTTTTTAAAAAATCCAGGCTATGTGCATAAATCCAATGTTACTTATGTTTGGGTGATGGGATTAGGGGTGATTTCTGTTTTTCTCATGGTATTAATCTGTACTTTCTAAAATTTCTACAGTAAATATATTTTGGTTATCAGGGAAGAAGTTATTATTCTAATGAAGCAATTTGTTTTAGAACAAAGAGCCCATTGACGATATTCTGTTTGTCTTCTTTCACAAAACCTATATAGTCTCAGTGTGTAATTCCATGTCAGGCATCAGTGTCTCTGGATTATATTTGATGGTGAGAACATTTGAAATTAAAGAGAAATCTCAACATAAAACTGATTCTAGTCGCATTCACTCTTCTGCCCCCAGCTGTTTACTGAAGTAATGAGCGGGGTTGGACTGATGAAAGCTTTAGACCTTTTCATTCTGTTCATCACATTGTCTTGGGGCAAAAGCTAGTAGTAGCCTTAATTCAACACTTCTTAGTTTCCTTTTCTAAAAATCCACTTATTCCATTCAAGGCCTTTCTGAATGAGGAAGGGGAGTACAATTATATTTCTGTTAGCAAAACAAATGTATAAAATTTCAACTTTTTATGTAGGAAAGTTAATAAAAAAATCATAATAGCTTAGTTATGCGAAAGAAGGTCAAAATCAGTTTTAAGTTATCCAAAAACTTGGTGAAGTCTTTTTCATCAAGTTTTGTTTTCCATAACTAGCACTATTTAAAAACATTGTCATTTCCCTTGCAGGCTATAACGATACACCGAAGGTTATTGTTAAAAATCTTAATTTATAATGTCTTTTCTTCACTGAAGTCTTTCCTAGAGAGGTGTTCTTGTATATTCTCTCCGCCTACCTGTGATGCCCTTCAGCTAACATACCAACATTTCTACCTTGCCAGGTTAAAAAAAATGCCTGATTCTGAACAGTACTTAAAAAAAATTTTTTTTTAATGTTTATTTGTTTTTGAGAGAAAGAGAGAGAGAGAGAGAGCACGAGCAGAAGAGGGAGACACACATAGAATTGAAGCAGGCTCCAGGCTCTGAGATGTCACATGGAGCCCAGTGCGGGGCTCGAACCCACGAACCACGAAATCATAGCGTGAGCTAAAGTCGGACACTCAACTGACTGAGTCACCCAGGCGCCCCCGAACTATGATTTTACTTTTAAGATTCCTAAACCAAGGACTGAGAGAAAAGTGAAATGTTTTCACCAGGGCCGTAGAATTTTAAAAAATAATTCTTACTCAGAGTCCTAAACTGTCTTCCCTCTGTCACATTTTCCCCTTTTTTTCAGTCTAGGCCCCCTGTCTTTTCTCCCCATCCCAATGTGTGTTTCAACTTCTTGCAATGAAATCTTTTAAATGTCCATATTGTATCACACCCTCTTAGTATCTTCGATGATTTCCCATTTCCTTCAAACTAAGTATAAATTTTTCATCTTAGTAAGTAAGAACTTATATGGTCCTAACCTAGATTTCCATCTTCATTTGCCCTCACTCCTTAATTTGTACTTGAAGCTCCAGCCATATTGAACTACTCACAGTTACTTAGATGAACACAAGGCTTTTCAGCCGCGAGCCTTCGTTCGTAATATTTCTGAAATCTGCAAATCTCTCCTGTCAGATCGTAGACGTTTCCCAACGCTCATTTAACCTGCCCCCTCTTCCCAGAAGCCTGCCCTCCACTCCCTTTCTGTTTTCCCGACCTCGTGTCATGTCCTCTCCTAGGACTTTCTGTTTTCTAAATTTATATACTGTATGATTATACTAGTGTTATCTTTTGTTGTTGTTGTTGAATTGAGTATGTTGACCTGCAGTGGCACTTATATTCATCCTCAAAGTACCCAGCCCTGTGCCTAAGACAAGGTAAAATAAAGGAACACTAGATGGTGAGCTCCTCAGAGGCAGAGAGTTTTGTCTTCTGTTCCCTGATTTATTTCTGCTATCTCTAACATTGCCTTGCATGTACTAGAAGCTCAGCAGGCATTAGTCGAAAGAATGAAGTTATTCAGTATGTTAGGCACAGCGCATTATTTAATAAACCTCCTTACAAAACTCTGTGAGGTAGGCGATATTATTTCCACTTTACAGATGTGGAAACTGAGGCTCAGAGGAGCTAAGAGCTTGTGATAAGTGGCAGACTGTCAATCTGAGCATCAGTGTCACTCGAACTTGTTGGAGCTTGTGTTTTGCTACTGGCTGCAGATACACTTGTTGCTGGTTTGAAAACAGCTAATGATATCATCACTTCTTGTTTGAGATGAATGTGTTTTAAAGGGTGGATAGCATTGTGTTGATAGTTGGAATTGACCATTTATTATGAATTCATTTTATAATCCTATTGAATATCATTAACTTCTTTTCACTACCGTTTAACAGTTTTCATTTGTCCCTTATTGGTGTGTATATGCTATACCTTGTAATATAGTCATAAAGGACAATTTATTTTATTAATTTTATTTTTCTGAAATGTTTATTTACTTCAAGAGAGACAGAACTGAGCAGGGGAGGGGCAGACAGAGAAGGAGAAGGAGAGAGAGAGAATCCTAAGCAGGCTCCATGCTGCCAGCACAGAGCCTTATGTGGGGCTCGATCCCATGAACCATGAAATCAGGACCTGAGCCAAAACCAAGAGCAGGATGCCCGGCCCACTGAGCCACCCAGGCACCCCAAAGACAATTTAACTATACATGGCAAGACATTTAACATTCAGGCGTACCTCATTTTATTGTACTTGAATTTAGTGTGTACACCGATGCTGAATTTTTCACAAATTGAAGGTTTATGGCAATCCTGTGCTGACCAAGTTTGTCGGTGCCATTTTTCTAATAGCATTTGCTCACTTTGTGTCTCTGTGTCACATTTTAGTAATTCTTCCCATATTTCAAACTTTTTCATTATTATATTTCATTAATATTGTATATTTTACGATCAGCGATCAGTAGTTTCTGGAGATGGAATCTACTCCTGGTGAAGATGCTGTGAAGATTATTGAAATGACAACAAAGGATTTAGATTATTAACATAAATTTAGTTGATAAAGACGTGGCAGAAGTTGAGAGGATTGATTCTAATTTTGAAAGAAGTCCTTCCTTCTTTGGGCAAAATGTTGTCAAACAGCTTTGCATGCTACAGAGAAACATTTGTGAAAGAAGAGTCAGTTGATACAGCAAATGTCATTGTTGTCTTAAGAAATTGCCACAGTCGGGGCACCTGGGTGGCTCAGTTGGTTAAGCATTATTTTAGCAATAAAGCAGTTTTTAATTAAGACAGGCATTAAGGTATGTACATTGTTTATTTAAGATATTTACATTGCTTTTGAGACATAATGCTATTTTGTACTTAATGGACTACAGTGTAGTATAAACAGAACTTTTATATACACAGAGAGACCAAAAAATTCATTTGACTTACTTTGCTGTAGTGACGTGGAACCAAACCAGAATATCTCCGAGCTATACCTGTAGTTGACGCATGGAATCTGTGCTTTCATTATATTAAGTCATGTGCTGAAGTCATTTTTAGCCATTGTAAAATAATACTTCTCTGAAATATTTGTAACATATTTTAAGTCGCCCAACATTTCCAGAAGTGAATCTTCAAATCCTGTTTAGAAATTAATTAAATCTCTTCCATTACATTGAAATCTCCTTTCTTCAGTCAACCCAAGAAAAACCCATCTTCATCATGTATCCGGTGATACCGTATGCTTTTAACGGAAACTATCACTTAAAATTTTACTCTTTTTTAAATATTTATTTATTTTTGAGACAGAGAGAGAGAGAGACAGAGCATGAGTAGGGGAGGGGCAGAGAGAGAGGGAGACACAGAATGTGAAGCAGGCTCCAGGCTCCGAGTTGTCAGCACAGAGCCCGACGCGGGGCTCGAACTCACAGACCACGACATCATGACCTGAGCCGAAGTCGGCCGCTTAACCAACTGAGTCACCCAGGCGCCCCTACTCTTTTTTAAAAAAGTTTATTTCGAGAGAGAGGCACGAGCAGGAGAGGGGGCAAGAGGGAGAGGAGTGAATCTCAAGCAGGTTCTACGCTGCCCCACGTGGGGCTCAATCCTACAAACCATGAGATCATGACCTGAGCCAAAATCAAAAGTCAGACTTCCAGCCAACTGAGCCACCCACACACCCCCAAATTTTAGTCTTTCATGTGTTTATTTGATTTGTATATATAACTCAGGTTAATAATCTGCAAAAACCCTTTGGAAAACATTTAATGTAGTCTATTAATTGAACCTTTAGTTTTATAAATACATACCATCTTTCAGTAGTTAAATTCTTTTCCTTTTAGCTACAAATAACTCCCTTCCCTATCTGTTAATTTTTTCTCTTATTCCTCATTCTTTTAAGCATGTTAGTTTCTTTGCCTTTATAAAAAAAAAAATTCTGTGGTTACACATCCAGAAAATACCCTGTTCCTCGTATATAAAAGAGTAGTTTCACTGATTATTTGAACAACAGTAATTTAGACACTATTGGGATAGAAATGATTAGTTGCATAAAAATATTTAGTCATAATGAATATATGAGAAAATATATTCAGAAATTATAAATAAGTTTTTCCAGAGCAGATTTGAGGTGCCTAGGTCAATGATTTTCAAAAAATTAGCATCACTTAATTCTCAGGCCCCACTGCAAACCTTTTGAATCTGAAACTGGTGTGGCAGGGCCGGGGAGAGGGGGAGTGAGCAAAGCTGTGTTTTCACAAATTCCAGGTGATTCTGATCTGTGATGGTTTGAGAATACAGGCCTAGGGTAAGATCCTTGATGAGAAGGCAATAGTCATTGTCACTGGGTTTTGGGCGGACAAGTGCCTGGTCTAGTTTAAGAGGCCTCTGAGGAAGACTATCCCATCAGCTCCTCAAATACTTGTGTCCTACTTGTATTTGAGCTAGCTTCAAAAGATATAATTATAAGATTTTTGTGTTTCATAAGAGAAAAAGAGGGGGGCATTTTTCTCATCCTTTGATCTTGGGTATATTTTTGGAGGATGATTAAAGAAAGCAAATATGAATCCTTATGACTCTCAGTACGGAGTTTGTGCCTAGGGAATCAAGTTTTCTTACCAGACGTCCTGAGTGTCTTTTTGGAGGTGAGGAATGATGTAGGTTCCTACTTTGGTCGTTAAAGTTGTAATTAATTAGTTATATGTAAAATTAGAGTCTCTGCATAAAAGTATTTCATAGTGCATCAGTATACAACACAGGCTGTATTCTTTTTTTTTTTTTTTTTTTAATTTATTTTGGGAGAGAGAGAGCACAAGCATGAACATGGGGAAGGAAGGGACAGAGAGAGAGGCAGAGAATCCCAAGGAGGCTCCGTGCCATCAGCACAGACCCCAACCATGAGATCATGACCTGAGCCAAAACCAAGAGCGCTCCACTGACTGAGCCGCTAGGCACCCACCCCATCCCTGCATCTTAAATGTAGAAGCAATACATTAATTTCCTTTTATGCTTTTCTCTACCATAAGTATTTGGCTTTGTGATTAAAGTTGGGACATGTCTGGTGGGATTAGTTTTAGAATAGGTTTTCACTGAAATGAAGATATGTTTTCTAATGATAAATGTAAGTATATATTTTCATGGTAAAAGATATGGACAGTTACGAAAGATATTTAACAGTTATCAATATACTATCTCAAAATAACCAGTGTTTATGTTTTAAAAATATTTTATTCTAAATATATATATAAATAGCACATACATACATATATATGTGTGTATGTGTATATATGTGTGTATATATGGAATATATATATAGTATATATATTTAATTTATTTTGGGAGGGAGTATATAGTATATATATATTCCAGTTGAGTTCATAGTGGTATACAGGTATAAATAATGGATTAAAACCTTATAAACTGCAAAATTATTTAATAAAAATTCATTTGGATATTTTAAAAATCTATTTCAATTTAAATATACCATAATTTCACAATTTCTCTTTTTCCGGGCATTTGAATTAGTGCCCTTTCCAGCGCTGAGTTGGTCATCTTTCTACTTGGGGCCAAGGAGGACGAGCGTCTTACGGCGTATTACCTCTTGGCTCCGGAGAAACAAAAAGGCAGGCTGGATTCCCCCAGCACTGTATGAAAGATTGCTTTCACTGAGTGTTATGAATGAAGAAACTCTTTGCTACATTCAGTGCAAAAAATACTCTGTTTTAATTGCTTTTTTTTAGGTTACTGGTGACATTGGAAATACTTTTTTCCTATGTATTTGCAGTTTGTTAGCGTTCGCGTGTTTGTTCATGCTCTTCTAGCAAATATTTAAACTGGAAGTGAATAATTTCTATTATTGCTTTTATAAAAATATCAAAGTAAAAGTAGGCCATTGCGAGTAATAATAGGACTTGTTTGGATGAAAATGAAATAGTAGGGCAGAGCCTACAAATTCGCTGAAAACTTTAAGGTAGATACAAATGTGAATAAATCTTAGTAATTTTAAACATAGACTAAGCACACTATCATACAGAATTTTAGGAGGCATAAAATCTTGTATTCAAACTATGAATTAAATAATTTATGATGTATTTATAAATGTGCAATTTAAGAATTAATAAAAACCTATCGGGGCACCTGGGTGGCTCAGTTGGTTAAGCATCTGACTTTGGCTCAGGTCATGATCTCACGGTTCGTGAGTTCGAGCCCCGCATTGGTCTCTGTGCTGACGGTTCAGAGCCTGGAGCCTGCTTTGGATTCTATTTCTCCCTCTCTCTCTGCCCTCCTCCACTCACACTCTGTTTCTCTGTGTCTCTCAAAACAAAACAAAACAAACAAAAAACCTAACTTGACGTATAATAATGGGTGGGCCAGTGTCTCTGAACGTCAGTTTTCTTGTATGTTAAGTATTTAGTTGGATATTTAAGATCTTTTCTAGCTTTAAAATGATGAATTTTGTTTTTAAGTTGCTAAATCTTACCATCTTTAAATACTTTTCCTACTTGGTGAAATGTTGGCATCAAATGATTAATAAGTGCTCCATAGTAGTAAGACCAGCTGCCACTTACTGAGCTAGTCTATGCCAGATATCTTGCATATATTAACTCCTCACAACAAAGCAAAGGGCCTAGAGAGTACTTATTAATTTCCTGATGGGGAAACTGAAGATTATATTAAGTCCTGCTGGGACTGAGTGATTAGGGCCAGGGTATGAACCTATGATTGCCTGAAAAGCTCCCTTTTCCATTCTGCTACTTTCCTCTCTCTTGAACACATGTGATGGCTTGCTCTAGCCTGTGTTTTCAGCAGTAGCATCAGTGGCATTTTGGGCCAATAATTCTTTGTTGTGGTAGGGGCTGTCCTGTGATTGTAACAGCATCCATGGCACCTGTCCATAAGCACCCCCTCAGTTGTGACTACCGAAAATGCTTCCAGATACTGCAGATGTCCCCTGGGGAGGCAAAATTGTTCTTAGTTGAGGACCACTAATTTAATGCAACCCAAGTCATCAATAGTCTAGGACAAGTAGAATTTCTCAAGCAGAGGTAAGTGGCTTTAGGACGTCTTGGATTACAGAGGACGAGGTAGAATCGACCAAGTAGAATCCCATCATTCAGCAGTACTGCACACTTACTGATTGCTTGGCCTTTATCCTCTTGAGATTTTTCTTGTTTGGAGAACACTCATTTCTGGGATGCGTAGTATATGACCATGAACCTGATTAGATATTAGTTAATTTATTTTAAAATATTCATTGGAGTGCCTGGGTGGCTCAACTAGTTAAGTGTCTGACTTCAGCTCAAGTCATGATCTCACAGTATGTGAGTTTGAGCCCCATGTCGGGCTCGGAGCCTGGAGCCTGCTTCAGATTCTGTGTCTCCCTCGCTGTCTCTCTGCCCTTCCCCCACTCATGCTCTGTCTCAAAAATAAATAAACAGTTAAAAACAATTTAAAATTATTCATTGAGTACGTGGTAGGCATTCATATCACGTGGTAGACATTGTTCGGTTACTGGTTCAAACTGTAAATAAGATGGTCTTATGGGGGAAGCAGCTATTAAATAATTACAGTTCATTCCCCTCTTTCTTACTAACAGTCTTTTAGAGCATATACTTAGAATAAGAATCTAGTATGTTTATTATTTTTTACACACACAGCTTATCACATAGAACTAGAATTTGGTGTTCTTTGTATGATGAATAAAGACAGCATGCTATGAAATTTGTGTTCTGCCCATTTAGGAAGGTTTTTGGCTCCTGTTTTCAACATGGGCACTTATCTGGGTGCTGGCTTCATATCATAACTTACTTGTTTATCTATTGATTAGGTTAGTGTTTTAATGCCGCTCTGAAACCTGGCCATAAACATGTCAAGGTTTGTTTCATGGCAATTAATCTCTGAAGTATTTCTTTCGAGGAATGAGGGAATCTCATGAAGTTCATGCCTGGCCCCTTTTCTGGGCTCTTTGCTGCTTGAGGGCAGGAATCATGGAATTTACATAGGACTTTTCATTCTTGTGGGCGCAGTGCCAGGAAAAGTGCCTGACAGGGAACCCTTGGTACCTGTTGAATAAACAGATAGAAGAAAAAGAGATCTTTGAACAGTGAAAATAGGTTTCACTCAGTAAGTTTCTGTGTTCTGCTTCCTGAAGACCATGGATGCCATTAATTCAATATTTAAGCATATTGACTTTTCTAAGAGAGTTGGGAGTATGAGTTAAATTTTGATAAAGGCAGATATCCGGGCACCCAAGGGAGAAACAAACCTACAAAGTCAGACATGAGCATTCGAAACAAGGAGGTCTTCAACTAGTGGAAGAGAACCTATGGAAATGTTTCCGAACATCCTGAAGGCATCACTGTATAGAACACTTTGCGGTAATTGGTGCTTAGAACATTGGAACTGAATTCTGAGAAGAAAATTTATTTAAAATGTTGTGTAAAATATAGGAAAATTCATTTATTTTTATTTTATTAAAACATTTTTTAATGTTTGTGAGAGAGAGAGAGAAAAAGAGAGAGAGAGAGAGAGAGAGAGAGAGAGAGCACGAGCAGGGGAGGGGCAGAGAAAGGGAGACAGAATCTGAAGCAGGCTCCAGGTTCTGAGCTGTCAGCACAGAGCCCAACATGGGGCTTGAACCCACGAGCTGTGAGATCATGGCCTGAGGCGAGTCGGACACTTAACTGACTGAGCCACCTAGGCACCCCTATTTTATTTTATTTTTTTAAGTACAATATTGTGAAAGAATGAGTCTTCTTTGACAAGGTTAAGTTGTTTAGTATAAATCCTGGGAAGCGCTAACATGAACAAGGAAAAAATAAAGACGATCTGGAAGGGGATATAGTTTCTGAATACCTGATGTTACAAAGCAGAGGGAAAATACCATAAAGTAAGTCTATGTAGGATCAAACCCTGATTATCCAAAGTAGTGGTATATAAAAATGCACATAAATTCCAAGATAGTAATCAAGAAACAATTTATATTTAATCTTAAAAGGCACTCACACACGGGGACTCCACACACAGACACAGACACACACACACACACACACACACACACACACACACACACACACACATTTACACTCCCCTGTTTTTAACACTCTTCACACTTCATCTTACTGTTTTTTTTTTCACTTTGTGTTTTTTTTAATTTTATTTTTTTAATTTTTTATTTAGTTATTTTTTTAAAAATAATTTATTGTCAAGTTAGCTAACATACAGTGTATTCAGTGTGCTCCTGGTTTCAGGGGTAGATTCCCGTGATTCATTGCTTACATACAACACCCAGTGCTCGTCCCAACAAGTGCCCTCCTCAATGCCCATCACCCATTTCTCCCTCCCTCTCACCCCCCATCCACCCTCAGTTTGTTCTCTCTATTTAAGAGTCTCTTATGGTGTGCCTCCTTCTCTGTTTGAAACTATATTTTTCCCCTTCCCTTCCCCCATGGTCTTCTGTTAAGTTTCTCAAATTCCACATATGAGTGAAAACATATAGCTGTCTTTCTCTGACTGACTTATTTCACTTAACATAATACCCTGGAGTTCCATCCATGTTGCTGCAAATGGCCAGATTTCATTCTTTCTCATTGCCAAGTAGTAGTCCATTGTATATATAAACCACATCTTCTTTATCCATTCATCAGTTGATGGATAGTTAGGCTCTTTCCATAATTTGGCTATTGTTGAAATTGCTGCTATAAACATTGGGGCACATGCTCCCCTATGCGTCAGCACTCCTGTATCCTTTGGATAGATTCCTAGTAGTGCTATTGCTGGGTCATAGGGTAGTTCAATTTTTAATTTTTTGAGGAACCTCCACACTGTTTTCCAGAGTGGCTGTACCAGTTTGCATTCCCACCAACAGTGCAAGAGGGTTCCTGTTTCTCCACATCCTCGCCAACATCTGTTGTTTCCAGAGTTGTTGATTTTAGCCTCTCTGACCTGTGTGAAGTGGTATCTCAGTGTGGTTTTGATTTGTATTTCCCTGATGATGAGTGATGTTGAGCATCGTTTCATGTGTCTGTTGGCCATCTGGATGTCTTCTTTGGAAAAGTGTCTCTTCATGTCTTTTACCCACTTCTTCACTGGATTATTTGTTTTTTTGGGTGTTGATTTTGATAACTTCTTTATCAAAGAAGATTTTGGTTTGATAAACCCTTTACCCAATAGGTCATTTGCAAATACTTCTCCCATTCCTTCGGTTGGCTTTTGGTTATGCTGATTGTTTCCTTTGCGTGCAGAAGCTTTTTATCTTGATGAGGTCCCAATAGTTCAGTTTTGCTTTTATTTCCCTTGCCTTCGGAGACGTGTTGAGTAAGAAGTCGCTGCAGCTGAAGTCAAAGAGGTTGCTGCCTGTTTTGTCCTCTAGGGCTTTGATAGTTTCCCTGTCTCACATTTAGATCTTTCATCCATTTTGAGTTTATTTTTGTGTGTGGTGTAAGAGAGTGGTCCAGGTTCATTCTTCTACGTGTTGCTCTCTCATTCCAGATAAAATTGTTTTGGTACTTAAAAGGATAAACCTTAAGCTTTGTGAAAAAAAAAAAAAAAAACAGATATTCAGAAAACTTCCTCCTGAGGAAGGAAACCTGAGGGTTTCACAACAATGAAATTCAAATACCTGAGCTATTTTTAAAAAAAGGTCTCTTTGTTTTATTTCCCTTTTTATGTCTTCCTGTTGCAGAGTCTTATTAGTGGTCATTTTAGGGTTACATGCTATAAACCTTAATATGAAACTCTAATAATTTTAGCACGCACAATAAAAGGTACAGTGAGATCATGAAATAACTAAGCTTACATACCTTATGGAGCTGGTGTATACAAGATTGTTACAGATATTCCATTTTTTGCTGAGTATAAGAGATATTATCTGATTCATATGTTCATTCCACAAATATGTATTGAAATCTACTCTGTGCCTGTTACTTTGTAGCTCTAGGCTGTATGAGTGAACAAAAAAGATAGAAATCCCTCCTTTGATGGAGAGGAGAGACAAGAGCTAAAACACAAAAATAATTTTACGATGTTAGAAAGTGAAGCAAAGGTTCTATGAAAAATAAAACTGGGAAGGAGAACAGGGGTGACTGAGGGGAGCCTGTAGCAGGTGGCAGGAAGGAGGGGAGGAGCAATAGATCGGAGAGGACTGTTGCACCCGGGCGGCTCAGTCGGTTACACATCTGGCTTTTGATATTTGCTCAGGTTATGATCTCGCATTTGGGAGTTTTACCCCGAGTCGTTGGGCTTTGTGCTGGCAGCGTGGAATCTGTTTGAATTCTCTCTGTCTCTCTCTCTCTCTCTCTCTCTGCCCTTCCCCTGCTCATCTGTGCTCTCTCTCTCTCAAAATAAATAAACACTAAAGAACATAGATTGGAGAGGAATTTGGGAGGCAGATACACATGACACTGACAACTATTGTCATAATTAAGATGAGAGCCTCTAGAGAGCTTTAAATTGTGGAAAATTCAGGATGTAACAACTTAGGTTTTAACGGGACTAGATGATAGTGGTTGCGGTGATGCCACATGGTGAGATTCTGGACTCAGCAGAACTTGCTGACTGACTGCATGTGGGTTTTGAGGAAAGAACAGGACCCTGAGGTAAATCAGAGGCTCGGGGCTCAGGGTGTGGAGGCATGGAGCTGCCATCAGGTGACAGGGCTAATCTGTGGAGGAAGCAGGTTTGGAGGAAGTGGAGGAGCCCGGTTCTGTCCATGTTACCTTCTGGAGAGGGGCCGCCCCTTTGGCAGGCAGATAGAGGAGTCTGGAGTTTGGGGAAGAGGTCTGAGCTGGAGGGCAGTTACAGGGGGAAACTGGACAAGTTCTGGTTTGATGGCTTTGGTTTTCTCAGTACAGTAGAAACAAGGTCATCAGCAGGAAGAAAGGAGGGAAATATGAAAAGTTAGAGGAGAAGGTATGAAACCGTTGTCCGTGAGAGTGGGAAAGTGAAGAGTATGCAAATGCTGCGTGATTACCGTCAGCAGGTGTGGCTGGTTGGCGGTCCATGGTCATAACTTAAAGTGACCCCAGTCAGGGATGTTACACATTTCTTGCCAGCACTTTCAACTTGGAGGTACTAACTAGAACAGAGTATAACAAGAATTTAAACCTAACTGATTTGAGTAGAAGTAGGATAAGAGTTTTGCCAAGAGAGGAGAGAAAAGCTAAGGGGTAGAGACAGTACATAAGGAAGTGATAACAGGGTTGACCATGAAATTGAAATTGAATGAGCAGGGCAGCGAAGGCCCTGCATGAGTGAGGCCATGCATGAAGGAGGGACTTTCACAGTGAAAGATAAGCGGTTTAGTTGCTTACAGGTCCCTGTGGGGGCAGATGGTACTGAAGTCAGGTTAAAAATGAATCATTTAAAAACCAATTTTATTTGTGTATACTGAATCATGTTTCAAACATACATAAAGAGCTTTCTATTGGATCTGTCAAATGAGTGTTTTTAAATTAAATACAGATATTTAAACTTGTTAACTTTAGTTTTTCAAGTGAAGTATGTCTTTAGTTCTTTTTTTCCCTAAACGACATAGGTTCAGATTTTTAATACTCTTCCTCTTCTTTTTTCCAACCCTGGTGTTCTTTGGATTAGGCTTGGGTAACCACTCACCAAGCTGGGTCCCCTGGGTAAGTTTCTCAATCACCCTAAGCCTCAATTTTCTCATCCTAAATTGGGGTTAATAATATGTACTTTGTTGTAAGGATTAAAGTCACTGTATCTTTATCATCAGCACAGAACTTGGCATGTCTTTCTAAGTGGCACTGTTATGATCTTAGGCTTATCGGATTAATATTTTATTAGAGTTGAATAACCAAATCTCAAAAACATGATGTTCTGTCCTCTCAGTGTTTAGGAGTACTGTCTAGAATTACCAACATCAAAACATAGCATTAAAAATTGTTAGTAACATTTTAGTATGTGTTTGCTTTTTCAGCTTTAAGAATAGACAAAGACATACTGGGAACTAACCATGGGTACGGGTGAACTGTTTTTAGTTCCCAGGAGCAGAGAGACATACATACAACCGCAGCATTTTCCCTGCCTTTTTGCAGCAAAATGTAACTCCTCTGGATGTGTGGTCCTTTCAAGAGCAAGTTGAGATACACTGAAGATGGGAGACTGTAAAGCTTTCAGTGTCTGAATGGATATAAATAAATAAATAAATAAATAATCTCACATAAGAGAATTGAAGAAGAATGTCTTTATGTTTAATGTGTTTGGAAACATAAAGAATGAGTAACTCTTCCCAGTATAAAACAATGCTTTCTGGGTACCACAGTCATATTTTATATCTGTCTTCTTTTAAAATAAACATGTTGTATTTAAGATTAAGCTGCAGTGGTATCAAACATATGCGCCCTCCGTGGCTGTGGAGGGCCCCTCCCCTCAGTCTGAAGTAGAGGCTGCTGCCGTGGTGTAGAACACGATCCTTTGTCTCTCTCTCCCCAGCATCAGCCACAGTGTCTGGTTTTCAGGTCATGGACTGAGTAAACTTGGTTTAAGCACTCCTTGTTTTTCTTAAAAAAATTTTTTTTGAATATTTATTTGTTTGTGTGTGTGTGTGTGTGAGAGAGAGAGAGAGAGAAAGAGAGAGAGAGAGAGAGCTGGGGAGGGGCAGAGAGAGAGAGGGAGATGCAGAATCTGAAGCAGGCTCCAGACTCTGAGCTGTCAGCACAGAGCCTGACATGGGGCTCGAAACCAGGGACCATAAGATCATGACCTGAGCCGAAGTTGGACGCTTAACTGACTGAGCCACCCAGGCTCCCCTTTAAGCACTCTTTTCTAAAGATGCCTAAGGGTTATGTGCTTGAGTAGAGTTGACCTTTTCCCATTTAGGGTCCTAAAAATGACAAAGCTCTCACAAAGATTTTTTCATTAGTGGTAGAAGTGAAAGATACTATACTTTAGTTTTTTATACTCATATATAGTACTTCCTCCCATGATAATAATCAGCAGTTATCAAAAGTAATTACTTCAGTTCATTGTTTTTGGTGGTGTATTCCTCTTGCCTGGCCTCTTGCATGCATCTAAAAGAATACTTCTATTGGGGATTTAGTTCAAGAAGTTCAATTAATAGAAAATATTAAAGAGCACACGAAACTCCCAAGTGACTTTATTTGGCAAATCTGATTCCTCTCACCTCTTGGGGAGCACAGAGGATTCTGGACTTCATTATTCAAGATCCAGTTTTCCCACTAAATAAATTCACCCTTGTCATCACCAAATTTGTATTAGACCCATCTATAACTGTTCATATTTTTTGAATCATTATGTGGGTGATGAAGATCACAGGATAGTAGTTACTAAAGGAGTCCTGCCAACATGTCACTTTGGCCCTGATGCAACAAAGAAACCAGCGAAGATATCAAACGATCTTACAGCCATTGTTATTACCTGTCAGAGAGAGAATTGATCTCCTTGAGGGCAAAGGGGCTCTTACAGAGAGAGCTGGATGAGTTCGTCAGAGATGACCCAGATTGGAACAAGCCCAAGTTTCATCAGGGCTCACTGTGCTTCACAGAGGGCTACCTGACACATTGAGGTCAAGGAGACTTTCATAGTTTGTGAGTTTCTCCTGTGAACAGTTCCTCTCTTATTCTTGGAAACTGATAGCTATAAAATTACTCCGTATTTTTTATTGACCCTACTAGATAACTTGACTTTCTTCCAAGGTCTTGAGCATGTAATAACTTTGCTATTTCGTTGGAGTTTTCTCATCTTGGTTGAGAAGAAGATTAGGAGTCTGTCAAGGCCAGGGCTTACTGTCCTCTCTTGCTGAGCTTTTGGAACTGTTGGTTGAAACTGACTGTAACTCTATTAAATCTGTACAAAGAATCGATCCCGCAGGCCTCATCACCAAACTCTGGGGATTTTTGTGTAAACTAGACTCTACTTCACGATTTTAGTTCATTCTAACCTTGGATGAGAGCATCTGTTTGTGCGAGCTGTCAAGTCACTGGTACATAGCCTTGGTCTATACACTGAAAGGAGATGGGCTTACTGGTAACAGGAGTGGTACCTAGTAAACTGTTCACTCTTAGTTTCAGCTGCACATTTTGAAATAAACCGATTTAGCATAGAGTGGTGGTCCTCAAAGTATGGTTCCGGCCCCGCAGCATCAGCACTACCTAGAAATGTGTTAGATGTGCAAATTCTTGAACCCCCACCCCAGAGTTGCGGAATCAGAAAGTCAGGGACGTGGTTCAGGGCTCATGCATGCTGGATTTTGACAGCCACAAACAGAGCACCTTGAAATACCTACATAAGAATGTTTTTCTCTTTCAGGTGAGTGAGGCTATGTGTGTAATTCAGGTTGTTGGTTGGTTGGCGATGACCTCAGAAATTTTTAAATGCTAACTAGGCCCAAGGGAATTCATTACTGCATATTTACCTCTGCTAGTCTGCCTTGCTACAAGCGTTCATTAAGGGAAACAGGGTTTTTGAGAACTGTTGGCTTTCAAGTGCATTTGTGTTCAAGAAGGAGCATAGTGTGATATATTATTTAAGGTACACTCTGCTGTTGAAGGGTTTTGTTTTTAACATCTTCTAGAAAAAATATACTATAATTAGAAATGATGTAGTTTTGAATGATCATATTTGACTTTAAATTTTGTGTAGAAGTAGTATTGTATAGTTGGAAAGGTATAACTTTGGAGTTAAAATTGCATGCCTTGGGTTATAAAACCTTCTTTGACTTCTTGTTTCTTACTTTGAAAAATAGAAGTCATAAATGGCACAGAAATGTATTTCATAAACAGTAGCTATTATAGAAGTGTTAGTACTTATTTTATAATTTTATAAGCAATGCTTGGTTTTCCTTCTTTTTTTTCTTTTTTTCCTTTTTTCCTTTTCTTCCTTCCTTTCTTTCTTTTCTTTCTTTCTCTCTCTTTCTCTTTCTCTTTCTTTTCTTTTCTTTTCTTTTCTTTTCTTTTCTTTTCTTTTCTTTTCTTTTCTTTTCTTTTCTTTTTTTCTTCCAGAGAGAGTGTGAGTGACTGTGAGCAGGGGAGAGGGGCAGAGGGGGGGGGAGAGAGAGAGAGAGAGAATCTTAGACTCCACGCTCAGCATGGAGCCTGATGTAGGGCTCAATCCCATGACCCTGACATCACAACCTGAGCTGAAGTCAAGTGTCAGACGCTCAACCAACTTATCCACCACCCAGGCACCCCGCTTTATTTCTAATCTTAACTGGCTTTGTGCCTGAAAATGATCTCTTGTAGATTTTAGAACTTTATTAGTTTTTTCAGCTTCTGTGAGTGAATGGAATATTGGATCATGTAGCATCATGCAGATCTAATGCTTAATGCAACGTTAGACTTCTGTAGCTGTTAATTATAAATTCTTCCTTCAAATACTTCATTTAAAAAATTGTAAATCAATACATCTTCATTGTGCCAAAGACAAGAAAGAAGAGTTATCTTCTTTTTCTTTTTAACGTTTATTTATTTTTGAGAGACACAGAGATAGAGCGCGAGCTGGGGAAGGGCAGAGAGAGAGAGGGAGACACAGAATCCGAAGCAGGCTCCAGGCTCTGAGCCGACAGCACAGAGCCTGACGTGGGACTCGAACTCACAGACCGCGAGATCATGACCTGAGCCAAAGTCGGCCGCTTAACCGACTGAGCCACCCAGGTGCCCCAAGAAGAGTTATCTTCTATTCCTGCTATATTCTCACCATCAGATAACCAATATTCATAGCCCTGTGTGAATTATTCTATACTTTTATCCATGTTCTTGCAAATGTATGTGACCATACACATATCCAGGCAGTTTGTGTTATTAAGTGAAGCAAACCAAGGCCAGGCCAAATGTGGATTCAACAGTAAGAAATCCAGGCTAGGTCTGTGAAGCTGTGGTACACTAAGGTAGCCCTGGATTAGAGGTCCGGAGACCCTTGTCTGCTGATGTGGCTCCTCTTCCAGACCAAGAATTTGAAAAGGTGGTGGACTTCTGTTCTGGCGTCTTGTGCACCGGCAGGCTCCACGTTCCTCACAGCCAGCGGCACTCCCACACGGTCTTGTCTTCATGAGGAGCTAGGGAGGTGACAGCAGCTGCACCGGCTTCTGTGCATCCTGGGTCTTGTGTATACCTTTGCATATTTTGGTAGGTAGTAACCAACGTGAAACTTCAACTGTGCCCACGTTGTTATCTCGCCATTCTCTGAATCCGGTCAGTCATTTTGGTCCTTACTTCATTCATGTTTATAAATTTTTGATCATTTATGTTTGCAAGTCTCTGTTATTTCCCTTTTTTTTTGTTTTATTATTTATTTATTTTTTATTATTATTGTTTTTGCTAACTATACATGATAGTCGTTGGTTCAGATGAATGGATGGATATAAATAATGTTAAATGTGTAATATTCTGTAATGTGTATGTGTCATAATGTATGTAGTCAGCTCTTCCACAGTTGAAGGACTGTCATGATATTTCCAAAATTGTTACTACAAAAAACAAACAACCATCCCCCCCCAAACTACAGTGTACTTTCTTGTACATATACCCATACCTACAGGTAAGACTCCCCAAAATGGAATTGCCGTGTCAATAGTTATATGCATTTTCAGTTTTACTAGATGTTGTTAATTTTTTTTTTTTGGTGCAGGGAAGATTGTAGCAATTCACTTCTCATTGCCAGAGGGTTTGTTTCCCCCATCCTCACCAGCACTATTAGAAAACTTTCCTAAGCAAGAAAGAAGTCAACAATTTTGCCCAGCTAACAATAATAATATTATTCTGAATTTTTTTCTAATAAATTTACTATAATTTTTACATGTAACTTTTAATCTACCTATAGATTTTTTTAAATCAAAAATTTATTAAAATATTTTAAAATAAAAATTTATTTTAAAGTAGGAGTCTAGCTTTCTGGTTTTCAAGATGGATAACCATTTATTCCAGATATATTAAGTCACCATTTTCCCACTGATTTGATATCCCATGTTTGCCATATATTATCTTTCTTTTTATACGAGGATCTTAGTTTTGGGCCCTCTGCACTAATTATCTCTTGCCATTATAACAACCACAATTTAGTGGCTTAGAACAGCCCCAGTTTATGAGTATAGTTCTGTTGATGAGAAGTCCAGGTACGGTGTGATTTGGTTCTTTGCTCAGGTCCTCAAAGGCTGAAACTAGGATGTCATCCAAGCTGAGTTCTTAACTGAAAACTCAAGAAGAATCTGCTTCTAACTTTACTTTGCAACTCTACAACTGAGGCTGTTGGCAGACCTCAGTTCTTTGCAGTAGTAGGACCTACGTCTCCATTTTGTTGCTGACCGTCACTAGAAGGCTGCTCTCAACCCCTAGAGACAACCAGCAGCCATTGTATTTAATTCGTTAGGTTTTCATGAGTTTTTCCATCAATGTTCTTAAGTGAAGTTGGTTTATAATTTTTTGTGGCAATTATAAAAAAGTTTGGACATTTTTAATGCATATAGATATTTATATTCTGGTGATAAATGGTTATTTGCAATGAACTTTTTACTATATAATTGCCTTGCTGTGGAGGAGTATTACAAGTAGGGTGTATATAGCATTTGCTTCATGTTAATCTTATATCCGGTCCTTCTCTCCCAGTATTTATGTGGTTAAGAATCTTGACTTTTAGGGGGTGCCTAGGTGGCTCAGTTGGTTAAGCAGCTGACTTTGGCTCAGGCTCAGGTCATGATCTTAGAGTTGGTGGGTTCAAGTCCTGTGTCAGGCTCTATGCTGACAGCCTGGAGCCTGCTTCAGTTTCTATGTCTCCCTCTCTCTCTCTGTCCCTTCCCCACTCATATGTTATCTCTCTGTCTCTAAAAAATAAACAAACACTAAAAAAAAAGAGTCTTGCCATTTAGGATCTATGGTCATATTAATTAATTTTTAAATTCTAGATAAAATGCTAATATCCATTAGTGAAAGCGAAGTGTCCAGAGTCAGGTGTTTTTTGACACTGCATATCTGGGTCATGTCGGGCTTCAAGTTTCCATGCCCAGCCTGGGAACATGCAGGCCTTCTCATATAGTTAATCTTTAATGGTATTTTTCCATCCCTAACCAGCAGCAAGTTTGTTGTAATCCAAATTTTCACAAATAGTAGTTTACTCCTAAAGTGAAGGGATGTTAAGAATGGAGACTTTAATAAAACCTAGGTAAATGGTAGGGTTTTTTTTTTTTTTCTTTTTTAAGAAATACTGAATCTCCCTACCGTTAGGGACAGTAGCTCACTCAGGAGTAAAGTATCTAGATCTGAAAATTCTTTCTGGTTCTAAGTGATGATAATTGAGCTTTAAGCATCTGGTTCTTTAACACACTTTAAGCATGTGTTCGTGTTTTTAATTCTGCTGTTAATTCTGAAGGCAGTATTCCAATCAGTGGCAGAGTATTAGGTCAAACAATAAAGATGGGACCATTTTGTGTATTAGCAGAACAGCATGACAAATCAGCTCTCTTTGGAGTGGGCTGAATCTTGGAAGGATGAATGATGTTCTTGAAAACTCGTAAAAATGCTTCATACTAAGTTGTTCATTAGAGTTTTGTCTAATGGGTTGCTCTAATTACCCCTGGGAATGACTGAGAAGAAGGTATTGCTATCCTCACATAGTTGGTTGCCTGGCAGACTCTCTGGTTAAATGAAAAGCAAAGTTTCTAAAGCTGAGTGTAAGTTCTGTACAGTTTAAGAAATTAAATATAGATAAATAATTGGGTACAGTTGTTAGTATCAACACTGTGCATATAAATTCTCAATATTTATGAATAAATTCTATAATTGAGAGAACATTTTCCAGATAATCACTAAATTTGTTCACTTTACTTAGCACTTAATTATGGTTCGCACACTATCGTAAGGGTTTTACATATATTAATTCACTTAATCCTCACAACAACCCTTTGATCAAGGTTAGCTGGCAAGTGGAGGTGCCAGGAATTGATGTCAGCATCTGGCTTCCGAGTCTATGCTGTTAATCACTACTATGCTGCCTACTGGTCTCATAAAGCCAATAGGAAAGAAAACAATGATTTTCACAAAGAGTCTTTCAGGCTTGGAGAAGCAGAATCCTTCTATTAATAAAGATAGAAGGAATGCAATCACAAACTGACTGCTTCTGTTTTCTCAAGCTCAAATCTCATTACTCCCGCTTCTAATGGAAGGAAAGCCAGGCTGAACCATGAAAGAGGAAATGGGGTGATTTGTCTCCCTTTCCCATACTACCTCGTTGCTATAAAATTCAACAATCAATAGTCATTTGTTGATCATCCAACTGGGCCAGGCATCAGCATTAGACTCTGTTGTGGAGTCTGGGAACAATTAGATGGGTTCCCTGACTTTGAAGTAAGAAGCTACCTGCTGCATCCTGAAACAAGTGTGGTGAATGAGCCAGGCTCAGCATCAGAATGGGAGCAGAGCAAGGGATGCCTTACCGTGTCTGCTGTGTGGACACTCCCCAATTCCCCCCACTCCACAGTAAAACTAAAACAGTCTAAAGGATGATAGGGGCTGGTGTGGTGAGTGGGTGAAATGATTGACCAGCCTTCCAGAAAGAGCAGCATTTGCAGGAATGCAAGGCATAAGCTATGCTTTGTAACTTCCCTGATAAGTCATTTGGGTACTAATAAATTCCACACTCAAGGGCCCCATTCTAGATTCTCTTAATCAGGATCTTCAGGGGACACAAGCTTGGGAAACACCAGACAACTGGAATACAGTTTGTTCGTGAACATAGTTGGGATGAATTTCGGAGAGAATGGTTGAGGATGAGATCAGGTGGTATGAGGGTCATTTTATGTCATGCCTGTATTTTGTGATTGTTTGGTCTTCTATATGTATCCTACTTCATAGCTGGTCATGTATCAACTTGTCATGTACTTGTCATGTATCAACAGGTGTATTGAACTGACCCGTTTACTTAGCGCTGGACAACTTTACTTAATTTGAAAAGCAATATATTGAAAGTTTGGACCTCAGTCCAATTTACAGGGTTTACAACCTTGACCTCTGTCAAGAAATAGCCAAAGAGGAGAGCGAGAGTGGGGAATACAATGAACATCGTTTGTCCACGGTGTGCCCCATGACTGTTGATAGTGTCTCATTTTTTTCATTAGCAAGCTGAGGTGCAGAGGTTAATTACATAGATCACATACCTGATAAGTGATACAACTGATATTTGAGCTGGAGTCTATAGAGCAGGAAGAATTTGATTTGTCAGAAAGTGGTAAACATTGGGCTCATTCACTCAACTAAAATAGGAGAACTGGAAAATGCAGGGTTAGGGTCAGGGGCTATAGAAAAAAGGCTTCTGACAGTTGTTATCATGTGAAAGTATGTGCCCAATATTCTGGTTTTTTTTTTTTTCTTTTAAGAGAAGCTAAATATCAGGGTTGTTTTTTTTTTTTTTACATTTATTTACTTTCTTTTTTATTTATTTATTTATTATTTTTTAATAGTTTATTTTCAAATTGGTTTACATATAACACCCAGTGTTCATCCCAACACGTGCCCTCTTTAATGCCCGTCACCCCCTCTCCCCCCTCCCTCACCCTCCTCATCCTCAGTTTGTTCTTAGTCTTTGAGAGTCTCTTATGTTTTTATCTCCCTCCCTCTGTGTTCTTTTTTTCCTTTCCCCTTTTCCCCTCCCCCCTGGTTTTTGCTTAGTCTCTCAAAATCCACCTATGCGTGGAAACATATGGTATCTGTCTTTTTCTGACTGACTTATTTCACTTAACATAATACTCTCCAGTTCCATCCATGTTGCTACACATGGCCAGATTTCATTTTTTCTCATTGCCACGTAGTAGTCCATTGTATATATGTGCCACATCTTCTTTATCCATTCGTCAGTTGATGGGCATTTGGTCTCTTTCCATGATTTGGCTGTTTACTTTTGATATCTTAAAGAAGTTTTGCTGAAGATTTATGTGAACTATTATTAATAACAGAACCTTCTTTAAGCAATAATGTACTTTTAGCTTTGCTGGGATAGATAAAGATTTAAAGGCTACCTTCTCCTGGCCGTGATGGGAAAGTGTTGCCCTCCTTGAACTGCCATTTTCCCCTGTCTTTTTGCCATAACACGAGCTGAAAGCAGATCTGTTCACTTCCGTGTACACTTCAGCCCATTGTGGAGCCACATGCAATCACGATCTTTCTGAAGTGTGTAGGGCAACGTGCTGGTAGACCTGGAGACCAATTCAGTGCATCTTGACCAGTATTAAAATGGGAGAGAGACTAAGCGGGAGAGAGAATGGAGCAGAATAGAACATGCATTGCAAGTAATAAGGATAAGCATTGTTTTGTAACTTCTGTTTTAGCTGCGTGTGTGTATTTGCGTGTGTGGAGGTTCTTGGTTACATCACAGAATGTGTTTCTCACTGGTCTGACAGTTGACAAATTTTGAAAATGCTTGAGCTAGAACGTCTAGGTAGATCCTTCATCATTCCTGCTCCGTAGAAAGTGGCTTTAAACCGGAAATTTGGAAGGATATTTACCACACCTTAATTACCTCCACGTCTGGGCTTTTCGCAATCCTGAGAAAGCGCTAGTAGTGTCTCTGTCTTGTGTAGATCAGTCCTTTGATCCAGTAATCACTTTTCAGGAGAGAATGGCAGTGCCGAAGGGAAGGCATTACAAGATAATGAGCCGCCTGGCCTTGGAGAGAAGGACAGAACTTCGATGGCCAGGAGGATACTGGGGAGGCCAATAGGCCAGCCCCAATTCAGTCCTCACTAAAATTCCCAGGGAATGAGAACAGGGGAAGGGAGACGACAATATGTGAGTAAATAGAGCACCTAATAAAGTGTTCTTATACCATTTACACCTTGAACCATTGGGTCATATATTTATTTGATATGGAAAAAAATGGTAAGTTTTACTATCCTTACTGCCCTTTAAGACTTCCCAGAAGTTTATGAGGAGCGTTTTAGTGAGCTGTTGTTTGTTTCGCCAGAACACCTGCACCTCCTGGATCTCAGCGCGTTTTGGACATGACTGAGTGTCTTCAATGGGCCAGGTATCACTGGCGGTGGCTGATGGGCGGCGCACGCAGGGACAACGATGAGAGGCCCTACAGCTATTCCTGTCTGCTGGCCTGCAGGGGCGCGTCCTCTCACCCTCCCAAACTGGCAGCAAAGCACCGCGTTGTCGTCCCCCGCCTCCGGCCCTTCAAGGATGAGTACGAAAAGTTCTCTGGCACCTACGTCAACAACCGAATACGAACGACAAAGTACACGCTTCTAAATTTTGTGCCAAGAAACTTGTTTGAACAATTTCACAGGTACTTTCATTCTTTTTTTTTTTTTTGGAAAAAAATCTTGATATGTTCTTTGCCATTCTGGCTGATGGAAAATTTTTCTATAATGTATGATACCTAAGCCTACAACTTGGGACATTTTCTTTGATGATTCTGGTAGTCTGTTGTGAAAAGATGACCCCTCACATTCACACAGCACTTTACAATTGGTAAGATGCTTTCCCTTGACCAGAGAAGATACTGGTATTTTCATATTCTAGGTCAGGAGACAAAGGTCGATGTTGTGGTTTACCCAACGTCACGCCAGTGAGAAAGAGCAGAGCAGGAGCCATAGCTCTGAGTCTTTTCACACTCGCTTCTGTGTTCTTCCCATTAGACCACGCTGCATTTTAATTTTAGCTTTTTCTTACTTGAAGATGTGGGGAAATGGAGCTCTGAAGCAATTACAGATTTAAGACGTTAGTAGGTGACGCGATGACATAGTCTAGTTTAGTATGTATTTATTGAAGCTCTGCTGTGAGTGTAGGGACTGAAGGAAAGGCAAGTCTAAATGGTGCTCCTTTCCTAATGGAGTTTGCTCTTCAGCAAGGGGAGCAGGAAGTGTACATGATGAAAAGATACTGTGGGTGCGATGAGTGTTATAAAGTCCTACCAAGTAGGATGGAAGCCTCAAAGAGAAATATTAGAGCAATAGAAGTAGAAATGGCACTCGAACTTAATTATGGAGAGCGGGTGAGATTTTCAAGGCAAAGGTGTCGACAAAGCACATTTCAGATGTAGGAATGAACAGGAGTAAAAGCAGAAAGGGGAGAGCATAGATTTGCCTGAGACCTGGAAAGTAGCCCCTTCCGCCTGACACCGTGAGAAGCAAAGCAAAGGCAGAGAGAACGTTTAGGAAGAGGCCGTGTATACTCTGGTGAGTAGTAAGAGCTGAGCTTAGAAAAATGTGGGAATGAAAAGGTTTATCTGTTACAGATATTATGAATTAGATGTGGGGAATTAAGTAAAAAGACGGTGTGAACATTTTGAGCTGAGTTAACCAGGAGGATTCACAGAAGAAGTAAAGACAGGAATAAAAAGAAAGCTGACTAGATTATTTTGTTTTTATAAATGTTGAGTTTGAGATGCTGATGTGTGAATAGAGAGATTCCGACTTTCATTATTCATTCTACATGTATTCATTCTCATTATTTACCCTACTTAGGTTCCACATGCATTTACAGATCGGTGGGTATGTTTAAAGTATAGATGTGAATTTGTTGAATTAATGGCTTTAAATGCTATGGGTGAGGCTGTCTTTTACAAAGTTCAGAATCTAGTGCACTTGATGGAGTTAGACCCTGGAACTCGAAAAGAGTCCAGGGCCAGTGCTGTAAGTTTGGAAGCAGTCCACGTGGAAACAAGAGAAGCCAAAAAAAGTAGCCAAAAGGGTTAAGAGAGAAATTTTCAGGGTAAGAGGAGTTGGAGGTGAAGAAGGAGAAATGTGGGGAATTTATTTGGAGAAGTTTAATGGTTAATGGAGAAAATATGTGCTTAAAAACCTAAGGAGCTATGCAGGATTGAGATTTTAAGGAAATGAGCCACTTGAATTTACCTCAGGAACCAGTGGAGAAGTATTTGAATATATAAAATAAAGGAGTAGCGGAAGTTCCTGAAAAAGTGAATAGCAGAAGAGCTGAAATAGAAGGGTAGGTCTCCAGGGGGAAAAAACCTCTCAGGCTTCTCTGTTTATTTTGAGCCTTGTTTGAATCTAATGTTTGGACTCGCGAATGAACTTCTGAGGCTAGAGAATTGGAGTTTTTAAAATTTTATTTCTACAACACGTTAACACTGAATTTCCTCTAAATTTTTTGAGCCTTTAAAATGAAAATAGCATCTTCTATTATGCTTTCTATCATGTTTTACACAACTCAAGACTATCCTGTTCCAATATTCACTGTTACATATTTAGTAAAAAATGCCTCCCAGTTATTAAAGTAATGCCCTTAGCTGAGTGTCTACAGGAGTGACACATTGCTCAGGTCTGTTAGGTTGTTCTAGTGTATCTATCCTGTAGCATCAAAAATGAGCTAGTAGAAATTCGTCGGAAGCCACCCTACAGTATTGTTGCCCCTCTTGCTTTAAGCTTGTACATGATTTGTTAACACCTGCTTGTGTGTGTTTGGATTTGCAGAGCTGCCAATTTATATTTCCTGTTTCTAGCTGTCTTGAACTGGGTGCCTTTGGTCGAAGCCTTCCAAAAGGAAATTACGATGCTGCCTCTGGTGGTGGTCCTTACGATTATCGCAATTAAAGATGGTTTGGAAGATTATCGGAAATACAAGATTGACAAACAGATCAATAATCTAGTGACTAAAGTTTACAGTAGGTGAGTGTAACAGGAGCTGTGCTAAGACATACACATGTCTTATTTAGAAATGTGTAGAATGTTACTTTTTTCCCCCTTAGATGTGATCAAGACCCTTTTTGGTGGTGGTGGTGGTGGTGGTGGTAATGTTTTTAGCTAATATTTGTTAAAGACCTGCAGGGAGCTTGGGTCAGGTGTCGTAGCAGAACCAAAATGTATAAGATGGTTCTGATTTACGATGGTCTGATTTAGGATTCTTTGACTTTACAGTCAAAGATGATTTAGGATTCAAAGACTTTACAGGCAGGATGCGTTCAGTAGAAACGTTCCTTCAAAATTCGAATTTTGACCTTTTCCCTGGGTGAGTGACGTGATAAGATACTTCCGTGCTGCTGGGCAGGAGCAGGGAGCTCCAGTTCCCGGTCAGCCCTGTGATCACAGGGGTAAATAGTTATTTTGTACCTGTGCAACTATTCTGTTTTTCACTTTCAGTACAGTAGTCAATCAATTAGGTGAGATGTTCAACACTTCATTATAAAATAGGCTTTGTGTTAGATGGTTTTGCCTGCCATAGGCTCATAGGTAAGCGTTCTGAGCACGTTTAAGGTAGGCTAGATTAAACTATGATGTTCCGTAGGCTAGGTGTATTACATGCATTTTTGACCTACAATATTTTCAACTTGCAATAGGATTATTGGGATGTAACCTTTTCATAAGTCAAGGAAGATCTCTAAAAGTCATTGTCAACCCAGGAGTTGATAAAGCAAAAGCTTCTATAACTTCTTACACGTGGAATTGAAAGCATTAAACTTCAAACCAGAAGAAAGAAAGCAGATAGTTTTTTATCCTGGATGTTATAATTTGAGATTAAGAAGAGGATGGGAAAGATATGAATGGATATGAAAAATAAGATGGGATATGGAGAAAGAGAGAAAAAGTACCTATGAGGAAAGGGATACTGAAAAATGGGGAAGAGTGGTTTTTTTTTTTTTTAAGATTTTATTTTTAAGTAATCTCTATAGCCAACATGGGGCTCGAACTCACAACCCTGAAATCAAGAGTCGTATGCTTGGAGTGTCTAGGTGGCTCAGTCGGTTAAGCGTCCGACTTCTACTCAGGTCATGATCTCATGGTTCGCGAGTTCAAGACCTGTGTCGGGCCCTGTGCTGACAGCTCAGAGCTCGGAGCCTGCTTCAGATTCTGTGTCTTCCTCTCTCTCTCTCTGCCCCTGCCCCGCTCATGCTCTGTCTCTCTCTCTCAAAAATAAACATTTAAGGGGGCGCCTGGGTGGCTCAGTCGGTTGAGTATCCAACTTCAGCTCAGGTCATGATCTCACCGTTCCCGAGATCAAGCCCCACGTCGGGCTCTGTGCTGACAGCTCAGAACCTGGAGCCTGTCTCAGATTCTATGTCTCCCTCTCTGTCTGTGCCCCTCCCCTGCTCATGCTCTGTCTGTCTCTCTCTCTCTCTCAAAAATAAATAAACATTAAGAAAAAAATTTAAAAAAAATAAACATTAAATAAAAAAAAAGAGTTGTATGCTCTACTGAATTAGCCAGCCAGGCACCCCAAGAGTGTTCCTTTTTGTACACAAAACTAGAGGCTTCTAGAACTCTTCCCACTGCAGCAGCAAAAGGTATTCATAATAGGTCTTTTCAGAAGCATATGTGCTCTGCTGGAGACTTGTATCTCCAGTATTTAATAGAAAGACTGTATAGCTAAGAATATAGTCTGTAAAGGTGAGTTTCGAACTGTGCTATATGTTGTAAATCTATATCTACAAATTATACCTACGACGCCAGTATCCAGAGATAACAATAACATGGCTGTATATTCCTTTAAGTCCTGCGCTCATTGAGTGCATGCGTTTTACAAAATGAAGGTTGTGCTGCCCATATGTTTATCCTAGTTGTTTTGGCTTAGAGTTGCACCACAAACATTTCCCGTGTCCTTGTGAAGATGAAATTTTCATATTTCATACTTTGATGAAAATGAATTACAAAGCTTATAATATTCTCTGGCATTATGTTTCATGAGAAATGTATCTACTTTTTATTTTAAAATGCTCTTTATTTTTTAAAATTTTTTAATGTTTGTTTAGTTTTGAGAGAGAACGAGAGAGAGAGCATGAGCAGGGGGAGGGCCAGAGAGAAGGGGCCAGAGGATCCAAAGCAGGCTCTGTACTGTCAGCACAGAGCTAGATGTGGGGCTCGAACTCATGAGCCATGAGATCATGACCTGAGCCAAAGCCAGACGCTTAACCGACTCTTGATTTTGGCTCAGGCCCTGATCTCCCCTGGTTCAAGAGATCGAGCCTCATGTTAGGCTCTGCATGGACAGTGCAGAGCCTGCTTGGGATTCTCTGTCTCTCCCTCTTTCTTTGCCTCTCCCTGTCTCATGTGTATGTGCTCACTCTCAAAAATAAAATAAATAAACGTTAAAAAGTCATCATTAGAACAGATTTATGAAATTCTGAATCTAATATGTTAATAGCTTTACAAACAAGTTTTTTTGGTTTTTTTTTTGTTTGTTTGTTTTTTTAAATAATCGCAGGGGTAGGAGTGTTCGTTCTGAGGATACTGAGTATGTTAACCTGGCCTGCGGTAACCCACTAAAGGAGCAGTAGTGAGAAATGAAGACAGGGAGTGTGAGGCCCTCCGTGGAGGGACTTTACCACCAGTCAGCTACTTGGACATTACAGTAGCCTGGGTTGTCCAGAGAAATAGAACCAATAGGAATGAGACTTATTATAAGGAACTAACTCCTGTGATAATAGAGGCAAAGAATCCCCAGCATCCCCAGGCTGGGGTCTCCCGGAGACCAGCAGCACAGCATGAAGGCCTGAGATCCAGAATCGATGGCGTAGATTATAGTGCAAATCTGAAGGCCTGAGAACCAGGAATGCTGAGGTCAGACCATCAGTGTCCCAGGTCAAGCATCAGAAAGGCAGAGAGGAAATTCAACCTTTTCTGCCTTTTTGTTCTCAAGGGATTGGGTGAGGGCCACCTGCTTTACTCAGTTCACCAATTCGAATGCTATTTCCTCCCAGAAACACTCTCACACACACACCCAGAAATAATATTCAGCCAGTATCTAGGCATCCCTAGTGAAGCTGACATGTAGAATTAACCATCAGAGATGTTTTCCTTTAGTGGCAGAGAATTCATCTCTTTGTTTTGTTTTGTTTTTATTTAAATTCCAAGTTCGTTAACATACAGTGGAATATTAGTTTCAGGTGTACAATATAGTGATTCGATAATTCCATAGATCACCTGGTGCTCAACACAACACGTACCCTCCTTAATCCCCATCACCTATTTAACCCGTCCCCCTACCCATGTCCCCTCAGGTAACCATCAGTTCTCTATAGTTATGAGTCTGTTTCTTGGTTTGCCTGTCTGTCTCTTCCCCCCCAACTCCTTCCCTGGGTGGAAGCTGTGCTTTAGGAATATTGGTCTACTCAAGTCCTGGGAATAGCCTCTACTAACAGAGTAGCTCTGCCTCTGCGAATCCCTCCAGGGCACTACTGGGAGTAGATGCGAAGTATAGGAAGGGGTGAGTGAAGAGATGCTGTGAAGAAGAACTCAACTGACTTCGGTGAACTTTTGCTTTGTGATTTTTGAGTAGAAGTACCACTGATAGAAATAGGGAGCATTACATTCACCTCAAGGGTAGGATGAGCTGGAAATGAGAGCAAGACAGACATCCAAGTGGAAACGCCCCCCAGGCAAACAGGAACATAGTGCAGGAGTTCTGGAAGGAAGGAAAAGCTATGGTAGAAATGTCAAAGTCATCGGTCTGTGTAGAGGTGATTTTGAAGTGAGGCGTTTGACTTAAATACCTAAGAGAGAAAAGATGAAGAGCTGAAAGGCTGAGCTTTGAGCTCAGAGGTGGGCAAGCGCCTCTCAGCCCCTTGAGTGAACTTTCCAGGTTCCACTGCCACTCCTTCCTCTGACATCTCAGCGTTTGGCACATTTCTTGGGTTGATATTAGTGTTCTTATGTAGACTCTTAAGTTTTTAGCTTGTAATTAAGTTTGTCAGACTAGAGATTCTGTTCTAGTTCCCAAGTCTGAATAAAACACACGTAGGTTCAAAAGTCTAGTTTAATAATAAGTAGTAGTACATTTCGAACAAATTTAAGGCTCTTTTGACTGACCAAAAGTTCAACCAGATGACATAATTTTTTTTGTTTGTTTAGTTTCGGGAGAAAAAGAACTCAAACACTCGTCCTCACAGAATTGTCTTTAATTTTATGTGAGCCACAGAGGAAATGGTTAGGCAGCTCTGATGAAGTGATGGCTTAAGCTAAAACCCGTAAGATTCTGAATTGTGTTGTTATTGGAATTCTCCAGTGGCTTTCCCAAAATATGTCTTAAAGGTCTAGAAACAAAACAAAACAAACAACTTGTTTTTCTCCTTTGTAAGATGATGTGACTTGTACTTAGATAAGGGAAAATTTGGTATTTTTTTTTCTTATACTCTTGTCTATTTAAAGCGAACCAGAAAAACTGATATATTGTGTAGAAAACTGAAACCGATAGTAAAAGCTCATGGTTTTTATTTGAAAGTCATGAACGTTTTAATAAAACAGTGCCGTGAATCATTTGATGACATTTGAGTCTTTATCATATGCCAAGGATAGACAGATGGTGTTGATACCGTCTCACCCTTAAAAACTTACTATAAGAAACAGTATTTCAGAATGATTACATGAAGAACAAAAAGTCCAGATTTTGACCAATTTTAAGATTACCCAGCAGTACCAAACTTAGCAAATGGGAAGAATGCTTCTTATATGTATTTTTAAATACAAGTTATTGTATATAAATAATTATTGACTTTTAGTGGTAGTTTAAAGTTGATAACGTGTGTTTGTTTGCTTTTCTAACTTGTTCTAAATAAGCTCTAATTCTGATTTTCTCAGTAGCTGTATAACGTTGGGCACACTGCATAAGCTAGCTAAACTCCAGTTCCCCTCATAGGAGTATAATAGTAATAAAACAATAAGCAATAGTACTCAGCCCTCTCTAAGTGCTAAGTAAAGGTTAGCCATTATGAACATTTTTGTAGGCTAGTAATAACTATTAGCTAGAGTTTGTCACATTATTAAGTTATTTAATCAACATCTGAGAACTCCTTAGGACACTGTTTTGTAAATATTAAAATTGCCTAGTGGGGGACCTGGTATAATTTTTTCTAAGGTGTCCTTTTGGACATAGTCCACATCTATTTTAGATGATTTGCATACAGATGTATACAGTATTCTGTTTAGTTGTTGATAGTCTATCCCAAGATGCCACTTTATGATCACATTTCAAAGTAGAAACAGGTAATTTGTTTGTTTTTTTTTATCTATTATGTAATTTGCTTTTGTTCGGTGTTGCAGAAGAACTACTGCTTATCTCTTTCCCCTCCCCTCAAATTGTTTTTGGAACAAATTATAAAGATATAAAGAAATAAAGGTAGATTATAAGATTATTCCTTGTTGATTTAAACGTACTAACAGCTTAAATTCCTATGAAATACGAAGGCATCACTTTAGAGAACAAATTATTCCTCACAAAATGAAGGTGAAAGTATGAGTCATTAAGTTGTGCAAGCTTTTGGAAGAAACATATTAACATTTCTGTGTAGATAATTTGATTCTTGTTTGTAATATGTGGTCTTTCACATGGTGCTGGTGTTTGGGCAAGTATCTTGGGAAATAACAAACACTAATACAGAAATTGAACATTTAAGCTTTATTATACCTCAATTAAGTTGGAATGAGCTATCATGGAAAACCTAACTTCCTTAAGATTGCCTTTAAAATAGCAGCCATGTATAAGGTATTAAGGTTTGTTTCAAGATAATCAAAGTGTGTCAAAAACAAAACTACCAATCACTCAACAAATGTGAATACCTACTATGTTGTAAGCCCTGAGAGATTTAGAGATTTAAACCAAAAAAAAAAAAAAATGGAAAAAAATAGATACGATACCTTCCCTCCAGGAACCTACATTACTTTCTGATTTTTAAAAATCACTGTGTTGGGGCAAATGGGTTGCTCAGTCAGTTAAGTGTCCGACTTTAGCTCAGATCATGGTCTTATGGTTTGTGAGTTCAAGCCCCACATTGGGTTGTCTGCTGTCAGCACAGAACCTGCTTTGGATCCTCTGCCTCTCTCTCTGCCCCTCCCCTGCATGCCTTCTCTCTCTCCCTCAAAAATAAATAAGCATTAAAGAAAATAAAATAAGAATCTCTGTGTTGATTTTAGGAGTTTCAAAATACTAGGTCATGTTAACACTTTAGTATTATCTCGTAAATTCATAGGATTTCAGGATTCTTAAAATGAGACTAAATATCGGTGGCCTTCTAAAGTAACCTTCTGTGTGGTATTTTCTAAAGTGATGTTTCTTGAAATTCGCTTTCTCAACCCTTTTTTATTTGGAAGTCATCGGTAAGTGACTACATAGTCGGAGTAAAGTCTGCTTCTTGAGAGGTGGGCTCTGGAGCTATGGACCTTGTTTTAAATCCCAGGACAAGTTTAGGAGCTGGGTGACCTTGAAAAGGTTACTTAACTTAACCAAAACCAGTTTTTCTCATTTGTAAAAGGTGGACTTATGGAGTAGGGATCGTAATTCCTTCATAGTACTAACTACATAACATTGGTACAAAAATTAAATCAATCAGTGAGTATAAAGCATCTGATAAATTTCAGCTGCTGTTTATGCAATGGTTATTAATCGATTATTATAAATTTTTTAGTGTTTAATAGGAAAAATGCTAAAAAAAACATCGAAGAGAAAAATAGATTCTGAATCCTACACTTTCTCTCTTTAAATTTATTAAAGTAAGAAATAGAAGTTTACATTCTCCACTCTTCCTTCATCTCTCTCCCCTTTCCTCCCAACCCCCACTCCAGTGTAATCACTGCTCATAGTCCAGTGTGTTCTTCCCCACATTTCCCGTACTTATGTAGCAGAGCTGTTTGATCTTGAACTCTTAAAGAAGCAGAATGGTTCCCGGAGTTTGCCTGAAGGAAAGATTGTGAAGGCTATGTCCTGTCCAGTGACACTAGATCAGGAGCACAAGCAACCAAGTAGATGCAAGAAATTCTAGTTATGCATTCAGGCTGTTGGAGAAGGAGAAGGTCCTCTTAATAGTTTTAATTCTTAGTTGGTAAGGAAATACAGCCTCAGTTTGAGTCTCCCATGATGATAAATCTTCAGAGCTAGTTAATGTGACAGTGAGCATTGTCACTGTTTGCAGGTGCTTTCTCACACCGTGCTCTCTTGCCCTATGTCTTTGTACTCTGCCTGAGTACCCTGACTGGTCCACTGTCCCACCTTTCTTCACCTCAGTCACTCTTGATCATCCTGAAAGACTCACCTCCTCCAGGGCTAAATGCCCCAGCCGTTGGCTCCCATAGTAACCTGTACCTACATACCTCTCTCTTATGAAAGTACTGTGGTGGTGACCATATATTAACCATTTGTGTATTCTTAGAACCTAACATGGTAATTGGCATAAATGAAGGAGAGTATATGTTTATTGATTTGAACTAGCCAGCTGTTGGGGAAATTAACTATTTTTTTTTGAAATCCTGGTGTGTACTCCAAATAGGGGAAAATGAAGTTAATTCAATTATGAAATTGGCTTGATTTGAATTTTGTTCCAATATTGAATAAATAAACTTGTCCTTTAGAGGAATCCTACTTCTTATGTTTGAAAGAAAAATAAAATTCTTAACCCTAAGATTCAGGTCTGTCTTCTCTTCCTACCTTCACACTTTACAAATTCTTAGCAAATTTTCCTCATAGAAAAAGTAGAGGCCATTAAGCATGACTTATGTACCCAGATTCCTTTGTGCATCTTTCACATTTATACCTACTTTCTTCTGACCTTAGATGAAGAGGTAACTCCCTTTATTGTAACAGTAGCTCTTTCATCTGTGTTCTTAATCCCATACCTTGCCCCTTCCTTCCTTCCTTCCTTCCTTCCTTCCTTCCTTCCTCCCTTCCTTCCTTCCTCTCTCTCTCTCTCTCTCTCTCTCTCACACACACACACACGTGTGTGTGCCATAGGGGTAGAGGGAGAGAGAGAGAATCTTAAGCAGGCTCCATGCCCAGTGTGGAGCCCGACAGAGCCTTAATCTCATAACCGTGAGATCATGACCTGAGCCAAAATCAAGAGTCGGGCATTTAACTGACTGAGCCTCCTGGGCATTCCCGTTCCTTTTCGTTTCTTCATAACCTCAATGAACCTTCCTCAGTCCATGTTCTATCTTCTACCTTGCCTTTTCTATAGACTCCTTCCTTACAACCTATGTTCATGTCCAATTCTCTCATCCTTTGTCCTTTGACTTCCCTTTCATTGCAGTGGCTACTTTTACCCCTTATTCATTTCATAGGCTAAACATCATGAACGACTTTACTTCTTCAACCTTCAGGCATTCTTAGGTTCATGGAGCTCTCGCTTTCTAATTCACATTCCTCAGCAATAATTTAACACCATCAGCCTTTTCCATAGTCAACAGGCATCCTAATAAATAAATACTGTAGGAATGGCCCCTTTGCAGCTTCTTTTACTATGATTACTCCCTGTTTGAAGTTTCCTTCTCCCTAGATTTCTGTGATATCATTTTCTCTTGGGTCTCCTATCACTTCTCTATCACCTTGAAGTCTCTTTCCCTGAGGAATCTCATGTCCTTACCTGGTGTCAGATACAGGTGTCTGTGTACCTAGGACTTCCAGATTTCCATCTGGAAATTCAGAGCAGAACCCTCAAATTGCTGCACGTCTCCAGCTTACATCCCACTTCAGATAAAACCTTTCCGGTCTGAGTTTATTATCTGCCCTCTCATGCGAACAGTCGCTTCTATAATTTGAGGCATGATGAAAGGCACCATTCCTCATGCCATCATGCAAGTTAGAAACCATATCTCATCTTCTAGAACTCCTTTACGTGTAGTAAGTCATGAAATGTGGTGTAGTAAGTCATAAAACATGTAGTAAGTAAAAAAAAAACCCCAAATATGTCTTGATTTAATCTTCTGTTTATCTCTGTTGCTGCTGCCTTAATTTTGATCATCTTCATCCTTCTGAATTATTTCAATAACTTTACATTGTTTTGTTTTGTTTTGTTTTTTGTCCATTCCCACTCCAAAGTAGCCTGACACCCAAAATCCATCCATTACGCTGTCACAGGAGTTAGCAAATAGAGATGGTATCACATCCTCCTTCTGGTGAACCTTGTGACTCCCGTTTCCTAGATTTCATTCCATAGAATGGGACTCCTAGGGTTGTAGGACTGAACCTCTGAAATTTGACCATGCCCATGTTTTTGATCTTCTCTCTTCCTTGCCTGAAGAGTGAACTGGTGTACACAAGCACTAGGAAAAAGAATGATACAGACAAACCATTGATTTGCCTTTCTCCATGAACTAACCAACTCTTTAGGTAATCAAGGATTTCCTTTAATTGGATTCGACCTGGTGCGTTAGGTATTTGGGGAAAAAGCATCCCGTAAATGTACGTCTTAGGCAGCCTTTTAAGCTAAATATTTCTTGAGATAATGGATATAATTCTGTAGAGCAGAAAATGTACAAGCATTGGCCTAAGGTGGCACTTCTATTTGATCCGATGCGTAATTTAGAATATAGCTATTTCTCAGGCTTCTTTGACAATGAATTTGAATATTTAGCTCTATAAACATAATTGAAGGGAAATCTTTACTTTGGAAATAAGTGTATTTTTGTGACAATTACCAGTTCTTTATGGATATTTGGTAGGCAATGGGGGAATGAGACAGACCTTCCTAATATTTGTTGATAGCGTTATAATGAAATGCTGTTTAACAAGTCAATATGCTGTTCTGTGATACAGACTTCCTCATTCTCGAAAAAAAATGCTTTGTGGAACATAATTCATGCTAGTTAGTATGAAAAGGCATGAGAGACATTTTAACATAAAGCAGGGTATTTAAGGCAGACAACCTCAAATGATGTATCTTTCCTTTAAAATGAATATATAAATGGGAAAACTATACTTTTGAAAAGGGTTAAAATTTGCCATCGTTCTTTCTAATGAACAACTGAGCAGACCCAGGATTATTTGCCAGTATTTCTATTAAGTGATAATTAGAGATGTCAGGAGTAGTATAATGATTTTTAAAATGCTGAGTATTTTACTCACCTTATTTCATTTCTTTGATGTTTTCTTTCATTATTCATCCTGTCTAGCGGATGGGAAGCTCCTTGAGAGTAGATGGTGTGTCTTGTGCACTTTTGCATCCTTGATATACAGCCTGCCCACAGGGCTGCACCTTATACATGAATAAACTCATCAAATGTTAATTTTATTCCAGAATTACACTCAAACAGCTGACTAGTTCAAAATCCCGTAGGATAAATAGTTGAAAAATGTATTTTCGTAGCTAAATAACTCAATTTTCAGGTGAAGCAAATTCTGCTGTTTAGGTTTTCTCTGGCTTCCTTCCCATTTAGCATTTAATGGATTAAAATTCATCCCCCAATGCTTTAAACATGCTTTAAATTATGTACAAACCCTAAAAAATCAGCTTGCTTCTCTCTTAATATTCTCTTCAAACTTCCCCCTCCCCCCAATATTAGGAAAGAGAAAAAATATGTCGACCAATGCTGGAAAGATGTTGCCGTTGGGGACTTTATTCGCCTTTCCTGTAACGAGGTTATTCCTGCAGACATGGTCTTACTCTTTTCCACTGATCCGGACGGAATCTGTCACATTGAGACTTCTGGTCTCGATGGAGAGAGCAATTTAAAGCAGAGGCAGGTGGTTCGGGGATATGCAGAGCAGGTAAATACTGTTCTCACTTGGTGACTTATGAGCATTTTCTTTTCAGAAGATGACCGGGCTCATTTTCACAGAGACAGAAAAAGAGAGTTTTAAATTCATTTCTGCCACTACAAAATAGAATCCCAGAGGGCTTAATTCATTTCCAGCTATCCCTGGAAGCATTTTATAGATAATAGACTGTAATGACTTTGAAGTTCACACATTTTAGTCTGGCGAGCCTGTATTTTTTTGGAAATGAATTAAAGGAAACTAACAATTATTTTGCAATTTGGAAAATTATTTTGCAATGGGAACGATCACCTTCTGTTCCTAAAATCTATAATTGCATGTATACCTAGACCTTTTGTGACTTGTGTAGCTTCTCATGCCACAGGGCTTCTAGACCCTTCACCACGCTGTGGCGAGGGAAACAAGAACTTTGAAGTTCTAATGAACATGAGTTCGAATGAATTCTAGCTCTGCTATGACATTATCGCGTGACCCTGGGCAAGTCACTTACTTTATGCATCAGTTTATCTTAAAATAGAAATGATGATGCCCATTTCATAGCATCGCTTTGAGATGTAAATGAAGTAATGTATGTAAAATATCACATACAATGCTGAAATATCAGTTTCCCTTCTCTGTCTCTGGAAGCATTTGAGATGAAGTATTTTAAAATTTAATGGTCTTTTTAAAACTGAACTATTAAGTCAGGTTTCCTTCATCTCATACTTTGTAAACTAAAAAATGTTTTAGCCAAATAAATGCCTTGACCTTTAGTCAATTTCATGATCTGACGTGACATCCGGCTATCTTTCTATCTATGGATTTAATTTAGATCCTATGATTGATAAGCCTCTCAGCTTCGCATGGTCACTTTTGTGAATGTTTATATTACTAAGACATTTGTAAAAATCTTGTACAACCTGAGATTTTGTCATATACTACTAAGTACCTATTCTGAAGGTGACACCAGTCGATCAGTCAGTACACTTGGGGGTCAATTAAGGGTGAGTGCTCTGGAATCCCATGACCTAGATTAAAATCCTGTTTCTAAACACCTCCTTGTGTGGGGACCTATAGCAAATTACCGATCTTCTTTGTGTGTCTCTTTCTTATCTGTTAATTAGACCTAATTACAGCACCTACCTCATGGTGTTGTAAAGGAGAAATTAATGTTTAGAGTACATAATAGAGATTTGACTACATCAAAAGAAGTAAAAATTAACGATTAGCAAATCAAATCATATAATTATATAACTGCTTTTCCATATGTGTTGCTGTGATATGCTAATACTTATGAGATATATCAATAATAGTTTTTTTATTAGGCAAACATTCATACAAAAACAAGGAAATGAGATAAGGTTCCCATGGCTTATTCTTAGTGTATCCATGCCTGTGTTCTATAAAAACATTTTGCTTATTTGCTCATGAGTCTCATAAAGCATGCTAAAATTACCATTTAACTGATTAGAGAATTTTGTAAGACGCTGTCATCTGGCTTATTTTTAAATTTTTAAATAAAATTTGCCGGGATAAATGCATAATGTGCTCAGAGCGTTCACATACACATTAAATCTCAGAAACTCCTGACATGATAAAAGAACAGCAAAGTATTTTCAGCTTTTCAATGCTTTCGGCATAAAGGAGTACTTGCTGTAGGAATAGCAGCTCTCCTCTGCAGAGAATCCTGCAAAGATTCTAGGGTGCGATTTCGACCTGTAGGTATTTATTAATGCTCTGGGACTATCCTCACCCCATTTACTCATTTGCGATTATGCCCGGACTGTTCTTCATTTTCTTCATTTGGGCAATTTGT
Source organism: Paguma larvata (assembly GCA_030068075.1). Taxonomy (NCBI): domain Eukaryota; kingdom Metazoa; phylum Chordata; class Mammalia; order Carnivora; family Viverridae; genus Paguma; species Paguma larvata. Next base: position 157,239,287 of record CM057823.1, on the reverse strand, counting down.
GACATAAATTTTGTGGCAAGAACGCATTAGTTTTAAGAGTTGGTGAAAGGATAAACACTTAAATATCAAGAGTTTAACTTTGAATTTTTCTTGTGTTATGATTTTAAAATATATATATACTTTGTTTGTTTTTAGGACTCTGAAGTTGACCCAGAGAAATTCTCCAGTAGAATAGAATGTGAAAGTCCCAACAATGACCTCAACAGATTCCGAGGCTACCTGTGAGTGATACATGGCTTACCTTTGTTGGTATGAGTGGAATTATGTATTGCAATTATATTTAACTCAAAATTTTTCTGTATGTATATCGAGGTTAAATCACCAAAGGCCACATGGTTAGCCGCCTATTAATTTGTCTTTATTTTAATAATTTGTTAACTGTTGTTAAGTGGGTGTTGTATGTAAGCCAATTTGACAATAAATTATATTAAAAAAAATTTTTTTAAAAACCACAACAAAAGCTTGTTCTTAAAATAATCATAAAGTCTCAGTCAGTGGTGTAAGAATGTTTTACATGAGCTCTGTGTTAAGCTCAAGACTTGTTGTATGGAAGGAAGGGCCTGGACAGAACCGGCAACCTAGGCGACATGATAGGATAGTGTCCTCCTGCAGAATCAGGGTATTAAGTGGATATTTCTGGTTGGCAAAAGTTAGCCAAGGAATTGAAACGTGTAAGAAAAAGTATGGGAAGTCACAACAGTGTTCATTCTGGAGCCCTCAAGGCATCTGTATCCCTCTTGCTAGGGCAGCTAGAATTTGGGATCTTACCTAATTTCAGCCACTTAAATGTTTTATGCTTTGAACCAAGTTACGTGCTCTTTTTGATCCTCAGTTCCCTGATTCTTAAGAGGAGAGGAGATAATCAGACCTACTTCATAGTAGTGATCTTATGAGCGAATGTAAAGAAAATTTCCAACTCATTTTTGAGACCAGAGTTATCCCCATACCATAAACATACCAAGACACTTAAGGAAAGATCAATGCCCTGCATGAACACGGATGCAAAATTATGGCAAATCAAATCCAACAATATATAAGAAGGTTAATACATCATGATCCAGTGGGACCTATCCCAAAAATGCAGTTTGGTTTAATATTAGAAAATCACGGCGCCTAAGTGGCTCAGTCAGTTGAGTGTCCGATTCTTGATTTCTGCTCAGGTCATGATCCCAGGGTCGGGGCATTGAGCCCTGCGTCAGGCTCCACACTGAGTATAGAACCTGTTTAAGGTTCTCCCTCTCTCTCCCTCTTCCCCTTTCCCTCATTTGCATGCGTTCTCTCTCTCAAAAAAAAAAACAAAACTTAATATTAGAAAATCAAATGATGTAATTCACCATATTAACAAGCCACAATTAACAAATTAAAAAAGAAAAACCCAAGGGATCATCTCATGAATGTAGACAAAGCATTTGACAAAATCTAACGTCTGTTCTTGCAAACTGGAAATAGAAAGGAACTCTCTCAACCCGATAAAGGCATATGAAGAACCTACAGTTAGAATCACACTTAATGGTGCAAGACTAAATGCTTTTAAATGTTTTTCCCCTAATGTCAGGAACAAGACAAGGATATTTACTCTCACTACTTCTATTCAAGATTTCACTAGAGATTCTCGTTAGTGTAGTCAGGCAAGAAAAGAAAAGAAAAGCTATCAGATAAAAAAGAGGTAAAACTGTTTATTATTCATAGATGGTTTGATGCTCTTTTGTGGAAAAATCTATAAGAATTTAACAATTGAGTTTAACAATGGCATAGGAAACAGATCAATATACAAAAATCCATGGTCTTTCTATATACTAGTAGTGAGCAATCAGACATTGAAATTTTTAAAATATAACTTATGATATGACAGAAAAATGAAATACCTGAGGCTAATCCTGACAAAAGATGTGAAACGCCTGCACACTCCAAGCCGTTGAACACTGCTGAGAGAAATGAAAGACCTAAATAAATGGAGAGATGTATGCTGCTCATGGGTTGGAAGACTCAATATTGTTACGATGTCAGTTTTTCTCCAGATTGATCCGTAGAGTCAATGTAATTCTAATCAAAATCCCAGCAAGGTTTTGTTATTTTTTTTCTTAAGAAATTGACAAGTTTATTCTAAAATTTATATGGGGACGCAAAGAACCTATATTAACTTAAAACGACATTGAAAAAGAACAGAGTGGGAGAGCCAACACTGCCTGATTTCAAGACTTAAGTACAGTAATCAAGTTGGCATCATTTCGGCCTAAAGATAGACCAGCAGATCAGAAAAGATTAAAACATTATAGAATCCAGAAATTGACCCACACATTTATGGACAGTTGGTTTTTGTTGTCCATAAATGTGTCTTTGACAAAGGTGAACACAAGCAATTTAGTGAAGGAAGGTTATTCTTTTCAACGAATGAGACTAAAATGATTGTCCATATTCTAAAAAATAAACTTCAAGCCACACCTCTCACTGTTTAAAAAATTAACTAAAGATGGATCCTATAGTTAAATGTAAACCTAAGATTGGAAACTCCTTAAACATAGATGAAACATAACAGAAATCTTCGATACCTTTAGTTAGGCAAAGGTTTCTTAAATATAACACCCAAAAGTTATAAAAGGACAAAAAAGTACATAAAAGAACTTCAGAATCAAATTGAAAACCTTTCTCTTCAATGACAGTATTAAGTGAATGAAAAGATAAGCCACAGATTGGAAGAAAATGTTCTCAATACGTGTATCTGATGTGTTCAGATTATATAAAGACATCTTAAAACCTAGTAATAAGGGGCGCCTGGGTGGCTCAGTCAGTTAAGTGTCCAACTTCAGCTCAGGTCATGATCTCACAGTTGCTGAGTTGAAGCCCCGCATCTGCTGTCTGCTGCCAGTGCAGAGCCCACTTTGGATCCTCTGTCTCCCTTTCTCTCTGCCCCTACCATCTCACGAGCATGTGTGCATGCTCTCTCTCTCTCAGAAATAAACAATAGAAAAAAAACCTCAGTAATAAGAAAACAATATAATTTTTAAAATGGTCAAAGAAATTTGAACAAACACTTCACCAAAAAAAGGAAATAGGTAACAAATAACTATGTGGAAAGATACAAGTTAAAACCACAGAGCTAAAACTACTAACAATTATACCCAGTGCTGGTGAGAAGGCAGGGGACCTGGGGTGCCCACATACTGCTTGTGGGACTAGAAAGTGGTACTGCCACTTTAAAAAACAATTGGGAAGTTTCTTAAAAAGTTAGACATGTGCCCACTGTTTGATCCGGCTATTCCACTCCTAGGTAGCTCCCTAAGAGGAAATAAAACATTTCTCCATAGAGTAACCTGTACACAAATATTCATAGCAGCTGTGTTTGTAATAGTCCAAAACTGGAAACAAGCCAAACGTCCACCAACAAGTGCATGGATGAACAAATTGTATATCCATACAGTGTAATACTTTTCAGCAAAAAGGAATTCACTGGTGATACATGCTACAATATGAATGCATCTCAGAATATCGTGTTCAGTGAAAGAAGCCAGGCAGGAAAGAATATATACTATATGATTTGATTTATATAGTTTCTTGAAAATAAACCTAATTTATAGTGATAGAAAGCGGTAGTGAGTGCCTTAACTAAATTTCTGGAACTGGACTCCTGGTCTACTTTGTCAGCCTCTCTCTTCATCTGCATTGGACATTATTTTTTCTTAATAGACACATTGGAACGTCATTTGCTGTTGTGAGCACTCAGGCTTGCCCCAGAACCCTTACCTGCTTCTAAGGCCCCACTAGCCTCTTGGCCTCCCTAATTATCACTTGCCTCTGGATTCCCTGATGCCACATTTGCCTGTTCTTTGGTTTTTCCATTCCTGCTGGATCCCTCTGGTGTCTGTCTGCTTCAACTGTGCTGCCTTACTTTCCAATTAGCCTGATCTGACCACTGGAATTGCCTTTCTCTTGGAATCCATGACTAAAAGCTGCTCTCTGCTTCTTTTCCCTCCCTCAGATTCTGTCTTCCTCAGTGATTAGATTTCCCTGGGTCTGCTCTGTTGATGGTTCTATTGACAGTGGTCTTCAGCAATTTGCAGGGAAGCATTGAATGGGAGAGTCAGCCCAGGTGGACAGAGTGGAATTATTTTTTCTGTGGAATTATTTTTATCCACTAAACTAGCTCCTTATCCTTTTCCTGCTTTGTGGTCTGCTTTCTAAAATCAACAAAAATTGAGATGCTCAGGCTCACTCTGTATGTGGTGCCTTCTCCGATCTTACTCTTAGAACTGGCTTTCTCCTTATTTGTGTCCATGGTATATGCCGAATATCCAATTTCTATTGTAGTATATCTAATAATTTTTTTACAGCTACATATTTCTGTATCAGTCACTTCCCCTTAGACCACAGGAGCCAAGATTACATGTGTTTTTCTATTTCCAGCATTTGAGTGGGAATGCTGGGCATGTAATAGATGTTGCCTACCGTCTTCAGTGGATGAGAGCTCTCTGTGGACAGTCAGTGCTTCATACAGAGTCCAGAGATCCCACATCAGAAGTGCCAAGTGTCATATACCTGTCAAGTATAGGACCTGTTTAATGTTTAGGCAGATGCCATTATGATAGAAGTTAGCTTTGATCTAATGATTGTAACCTAGAGTGATGTAATGGTGAAAAATAAGATTCCCAGGGGAAGGGGTCGGGATCTTAAATCTTACTGAGGACCTTTGGAAATGGTTTATATATGTTAAATCTGTTCCTATAAAAGTTCTAGGGATAACGAATGTTATATTGTTGAGGATCGTGTGGTGCTTGCTGGGAACGCTACATGGAAATGTCAGTGTTGAACTTAAATTCTTCATCTGCAAGGCCAGGAAGCAGAATTAAATTAAACCCAAGGACACTACTCTGTGGTTGTCTCTTTGTATCTAAAACCACATATATGAAGGTATATAAACATAGACCTCCTAGAATAAGATGTTTACAAATTATAGGAGTGAAATGACACATCTATTTTCTTTCTCCTTTGTGGTATCCTTCTTTGAAAAGTTATTTCCTTTTCCTTAGTAATTGCAGATAGCAAGGATACCAGATAACAGTGACAATTTTCCTATATTTAAGAAAGAAGAAACAACTTATTACTGAAGTATATTGCTTGGAAAACAACCTAATTTTAATGCTGAAATTAAGAGGGCATTTTCAAAATAGGTGAAATACATTACTTTTTTTTTTGCTTATTTCAAAAAATTCCAATTATTTTGGTCTGTATTTTTGCCACTATTGTAACTTGATTAAGTAATTGCTTTGATTATTTTTATACTGTTTATTACCAAAACTTTCTAACAGGTTAAAGCAGAAAGAAAAATATAATGAACACCCATGGGTTCTCACCCAGTTTTAACTATTTCATAATTTTTCCAGCTTTGTTTCTTACCCCCAGCCCCACCTCACCCCCCACCCCCCTGCCTTGCAGTTTACCACACTTACCAGACTGCATCCTGGTGGTGGTAGTGAACATTGTTTTCTGGCAGTCTGATTTCCTGTAAACTGTCCAGAAGCACTTTTGAATCTGATGAAGGAAATAGTTTCTTTTTCTACAAAATGACAGATACACACACACATACACACACACACACACACACACACATACACGGAGGAAATATTGCATACAATTTCAAGGTCTTCATGGATCTCTTGATGCCCCCGACCCCAGGTTGATTTGGTGTTAGAAAGGCTTGATTAGGTTCCTGTGGAAATAGGTACTTCCTACTGCATACCATCTGGAAGCCTGTAGTGTCCCTGTCCCATTGGTAGTTCTGTTAAGATTGGGGTTGTCAGCCTTACCCTTTCATTATAAAATTCCTCATCAGCCTGTCACCTACTGGTTTTAGCGGCCACAAATTACCACTGCCTAGAACAATCCATGATTCCATCCAGGTTGAAAATGGAATATTCTATTCTATTCTACTCTATTCTCTATCTATCCTTGTCAGTTATTAAGTTACCTGAAACACAGTTTGTACTAGAGCAGCAGGCTCCTTATTTGGAACATTTTTGAGGTTTTGTAGTACAAGAAGTTGACAAACAGGAATAATAGAAAACAGTGGTAGTTGAGACTTGTCGCATCTTTTTCCAAGCCGAAGCAAGATAACAAAAACAAATGGCCCAGAGATTTGAAACTTTTCTTGTGAACTGCTTGACTTAATACTACAGTCAAGAAAACTCAAAATGCATGATTTTTATTTTTATGCCCCCATTTTTGCTATTTAAAAAATGAATCTGTGCTATCTTTCTTATAGAGAACATTCCAACAAAGAACGTGTGGGTCTCAGTAAAGAAAATTTGTTACTGAGAGGATGCACCATCAGGAACACAGAGGCTGTCGTGGGCATCGTGGTTTATGCAGGTTAGTTATACTTCTGATTTTCACTGCTGTCTCCTGTGTTTTCCTTCAAGTTAACATTTTTCTTTGATTCAGAATGCAATCTCCCAAAGCAGAAAGCTTGTCTTCATAAACTTAATCCTTGGTCTCTGTCACAAAAGCAAACTAAATTAACAAAATATATTGTGCTATTACTCTGTATGAAATTATCTGCCACAGAGATTTAAAAATATGCTGTTTGCTGTTTGGCTTTAATTTGCACATTTTCTGACGTGTTATCTACGTAGGCCATGAAACCAAAGCAATGCTGAACAACAGTGGCCCAAGGTATAAGCGCAGCAAATTAGAAAGAAGAGCAAATACAGATGTTCTCTGGTGTGTCCTACTTTTGCTTGTGATGTGTTTAACTGGTGCATTGGGTAGGTAAAATTTGATTTTTTTTTTTTTGCTGACATCTTTTCAAAAAGATACTTATTTGAAAGTATTTTATTTTCAAAATATTGATGAATATATGACTTCTGTAAAGCCACTAATTTTTTCCCTCACATCTTTATCTTTGTCATTCTCTGACCTGAGAAACATTACTGTTGACTATATCCAGTTACATGGGGGCCACAGTAGTAAAGGGACTGGGGAGAGATTTATTTTTTTTTATTTTTATTTTTTTTTAATGTTTATTTATTTTCGAGACAGAGCATGAGTGGGGGAGGGGCAGAGAGAGAGGGAGACACAGAATCCGAAGCTGACTCCAGGCTCTGAGCTGTCAGCACAGAGCCCGACGCGGGGCTCGAACTCACGAACTGTGAGATCATGACCTGAGCCGAAGTCGGACACTCAACCGACTGAGCCACCCAGGCGCCCCGGGGAGAAATTTAAAGAGAAACTGAGACAGGAGAATGGGGAGCCTTTTGAATTGTAATTTGTTTTAAAAAATAAACCATGGGTCTTCAACCAAAATAAATACTCTTATTCCTCTGTACGAATGAAGTTCTATATTTACATAGTGTATACGTAGTATTCTTCTGATGTCTGTGTGTTTTTTGAAAGGTCATGGAATCTGGTTGAATAGATACGAAAATATACTGTTTTTTAACATCCCTGAGCCTGACGGACATGTCATATCACCAGTGTTGGCAGGGTTCTATATGTTTTGGACCATGATCATTTTGTTACAGGTAATTTCTGTTGGGTTCATCATCAAGAACTTTGTTACTTATGCAACTGCATTTGGTTTCTCAGCCTTTATTTTCCCTCTCTAATATTTTTTAAATTGCTTGTTTCCTCTTAGGTCTTGATTCCCATTTCTCTCTATGTTTCCATTGAAATTGTGAAGCTTGGGCAGATATATTTTATTCAAAGCGACGTGGATTTCTACAATGAGAAGATGGATTCTACTGTCCAGTGCCGGTCGCTGAACATCACCGAGGACCTCGGGCAGATTCAGTACCTCTTTTCTGATAAGACAGGAACTCTCACTGAGAATAAGATGGTTTTTCGACGATGTAGTGTGGCAGGCTTTGATTACGGCCATGAAGAAAATGGTGAGTGTTGGGTTTCTGTGAAAACCAACCTCAAGATGGGTCTTATTTGGCACCCACTTAAAGGTTTGATAACTCCAGAGGCACCTGGGTGGCTTGGTCGGTTAAGCAACAGACTTCGGCTCAGGTCGTGATCTCACATGTTAGTTCAAGCCCCGAATTGGGCTCTGTGCTGACAGTATGGGGCCTACTTGGGATTCTCTCTCTGCCCCTCCTCTGCTCTCTCTGTCTCTCAAAATAAATAAATTAAAAAAAAATCTTTTTTTAAAAAACACTGTGTTTTCTCTTAGGCACATACATTTTTATGCCAGGTTGTGTCGTTACCTGTGAATGTGAGGGATAAAATGTTGAACGTTTATCACATAATCACTACACAAATATAAAAATTAGCTAGTCGTATTGGATATGATGATACTCTGCCTTGTTTTGTCTTTATTGCATTTTTGTTACAAAAATAATATTATAGAAAATCTCAGATAAGCTAAAAGAGGAAAAATATAAAACCCATCAGTAACCCCCACCAGAGACCACTGTTAACATTTTTGTGCATTTCTTTGGATTCTTTTTCTTGTACACTTTAATATATGATTTTTAAACAAAAATGACATCATAGTGTGCTTTTGCTTTTACGACCATTTTTCCTTAAGACTTCATCATGACCGCCCTTCTATTCTCTCCTTACTCTTCTAGAGGCTGTGCTACATGGCACTGTAATAATTGCCAGAATTTATGTAAATAATCCACCATTAATTTAGGTTGTCAACATTTACTGTGGTAAGCAATGTACAGTGAACCTCACTAGCTAAACTTTCACACCCGTTTGTGAGATGAGCATCTTCCTAAATAGTTGACCATGCAGATCCCTGTTTTCAAGAAGTATCTTAGAGTAGTATTTCACAAAATATGTGATGGGGAGCACCGCATCGTTTTTTTGTATTTGTAGCATTTAAGAGGGGTGGTACCAGCCCTTTCCTTCCCCAGTCCCTGAGCACACACTTTGGTTCAGTGAGTGCTTCTCTTCTATAGCCCTTTATGCAGAAAAGAGACTGAGAATCACATGCTGTCGTGACCGAACTGTCTGTGGACCATGGAGTGTGGCATTACTTCTCTAGGTACCAACTTCACCTGTAAACTCTTCTCTCTTACCCCTACATACAGAGATCCTGCTCTCTTTTATGTAATGGTTTAAAAAGAAAGACATGCATACACACTCTGATTGATGAAGGAGGAAATAGTAGGGGCTACTTCTCTCCAGAATTTAACCCTAAGATATATTATTTTTACTGAAATTAAAGCTAGTTAACCCTTCAGGATTAGGCAGGGGGCAAAATCCCTGCCTAGGAGATCTGCCCATGAAAAACATCACTGCTAGGAAATAGCCCCGTGCACATATGCATTCAAACTAAACACATCTGATGGCACCAGTTTGTTTTAAAATCCTGAAACTTAGGAGCCCCTGCTTGGTTGGTTCAGTTGGAAGAGTTTATGGCTCTTGATCTCGAGGTTGTGAGTTCAAGTCCCACATTGGGTGTAAAGATTACCTAAATAAACTTTAAAAAAAAATAAAACCTTGCAACTTAGAAATTTGGTTCATGAACTAAGCAGCACCAGCAATGCCTCGGTATGTGTTAAAAACACAAAATCTCAGGCTCCTCTTTAAAACTTCAATTAAAATCTTCATTTAACAATATTTCCAGGTGATTTATGTTCATATTAAAAATCTTAAAGACAATCCTTTAAAAGATTTCTGAAAGAGAATGTCTTTTTTGATAGTAATCTTTTTAGTTTAGAATAGCATTAGATTTACAGAAAAGTTACAAAGATGCTTTTGAGGGTTCCATTATGCACCCCTAACTAGTTTTTTCTATTGTCAACATCTTACATTAGTTGTATGATACATTTGTCATAAGTAATGAACTAATATTGATATCATTATTAACTGAAATCCATGCTTTATTCAGATTTCTTTAATTTTTACCTTTTTGTGTCTGAGGATCCCATCCAGGAGACCATGGTACAGTCCTCATTAGACTCCTCTAGATTTGAAAGTTTCTCAGACTCTCTGGTTTTGGATGACCCTAGTTTGGATGACTATTCAGGAATTTTGTAGAGTGTTTCTCAATTTGGGTTTGTCTAGAGAGTGCCGTTATGATGCAGTTTGTGAATCTGATCTACACGGTGAGAGCATGTAGTTGTTACCAAGAAAAAGAGTTTTGAAATCAGGCCTCCTGAATCTGATTCCCATCTTTGCCTATGATCTGTGTGACTCTGGGCCAGTTACCTAGTTTCTCTCGGCCCCAGTGAAAAGGATCCATAATAGTATTCATGAAGATAATTCCTGAGAAGGCGCTCAAAGCATGACACAGAATAAATTCGATGTAAGTATGAGCTGCTGCTGTTCTTGTAATTACAATGGTCAAAGTAAGAAATAGATTTATCTTTTGAGGAGTTCATGGTCCAGTGTGGAAGACAGGCATGGAAACATAAAAATACCTTACTTAGTCTCATAAGATGAAACTCTGGTGTTTTGGAGGTGATTTTAGCATTGATCGAGGTTTGGGACCTAGAAGGATATTGGGCAAGAAATTTTTGGAATGTTGGAAATGCACAGGGAATTCATTTAAAATAAAAGATTTGTGTGTATCAAGGATACATGGATGCTAATGTTGGCTGAAACTTAGCTGAGCGTGCTGTTTACAAGCAGGTGAAAGTTGGGATGCTGGAAATGTGGGGGGGGTTAGTTCATAGCAAAATGTTGGAGGACATGGGGATGATACAGTTGGGAGAAAGCCATGAGCACATTGTGCTGTTCACCCTTGTTTTGGGCCTTTTGGGGAACACATTGAAAAGTATCATAAACTTTTTGTTCCGCAGATTTTTGCCCAGTTCTTCTAAATATCAAATAAATGTAAGTAACAGGCCCTGAACAGGTTACTAGATACTTGAAGGAAAAATCAGAAGAGAAGATTAGGGAGTAAATACGAAAGAGAAATAAAGTAGTTAACCTAACATCTAACCCAGTACCTACCTTGACGCAAAGGAAAAACTACATTCTTTGTGTTTTCTCCGGTGAGTTGGAAGGCAAGAATTCCTGCCCCACTCCGAGGCATTTATGGAACTACTTAGAACCTGCTTTAAGAGACATATGAGAAGTCTTCATGATCAGCTGGATAGATTAAAAAATATTAAAAAAAAATTTTTTTTAACGTTTATTTATTTTTGAGAGACATAGAGACAGAGCGTGAGCAGGGGAGGGGCAGAGAGAGAGGGAGATACAGAATCTGAAGCAGGCTCCAGGCTCTGAGCCATCAGCACAGAGCCCGACGTGGGGATCGAACTCACAGACCATGAGATCATGACCTGAGCTGAAGTCGGCTGCCCAACCGACTGAGCCACCCAGGCGCCCCCAAAAAATTATTTTTAAGTGTTTATTTTTGAGAGAGAGAGACAGAGAGACAGAGCATGAGTGGGGGAGGGGCAGATAAAGAGGAAGACACAGAATCCAAAGCAGGCTCCAGGCTCTGAGCTGTCAGCACAGAGCCTGACATGGGGCTTGAACTCATGAACCATGAGATCATGACCTGAGCCGAAGTCGGATACTCAACCAACTGAGCCACCCAGGCACCCTGGATAGATTTTTGTTTATCAGTATGGTAATAAGTTTTTCTTTCTCATACCCAATATTTTATTTTTTTTAAGTTTGAGAGAGATAGAGACAGCATTCAAACTGGGGAAGGACAGTGAGAGAGAGGGAAAGAGAGAATTCCAAGCAGGCTCCACACTGTCAACACAGAGCCCGATGCAGGGCTCAAATTTACGAAACTGTGAGATCATGACTTGAGCCAAAACCAAGAGTCAGATTTTTTTTTTTAATTTTTAATGTTTATTTATTTATTTATTTTTTATTTTTTTATAATAGTTTATTTAAAAATTGGTTGACATATAACACCCAAGAGTCAGATGTTTTACCAACCGAGCCATCTCATATCCAATTTTTGAAAAATCTTCACTGAGTCTACAAATATTACATAGCTTTGTTTTCTGAATCAAATTATAACTTTGCTAGCCTGTATCCTTCCCATAGCTTTTTACAAAATGACTAAAGGTTACTCCATGTGTTCTTGATTCCCCTCCCTCAGTGTTATTTATCGAGCAAGTTTATCCTGTCCTAACAGCTGAGCTGTCTAACATAGTAATTACACGGTTGCATGATGACTGATTTCCCTAATGACGGCCAGAAGAAATTCCTGAAGTATAAGCTTTTGTGTTTCCATAGATTTTTACAATACTGTAATTATTTATTTTAAAAATGGTATTGTATCATCAATAAATTTCTTTAGCTGCTCAAGGATCTATCATCCTCAGCAGTATTGACATTTTGGGCTGGATTATTCTCTGAGAATAGGGTGCTGTCCTATGTATTGGAAGATGTTTAGATGCCTCCATGGGCTCTGCCCACTGAATGCCAGTAGCACTCCTCCCCCAGTTATGACAACCAGAGTTGTGTATAGGCATTGCCAAATGTTGGCTGGGGGACAAATTCACCTCTTGTTGAGAATGACTGAACTAACCTATCATAGGTTACTGCTAAGGAAATATAACATAGTGGATACATATACTGGCTTTGGGGTCAGGAAGACCTAAATTTAAATCCCAACTCTACCCCCAACTAGCTGTTTAACCATGGCCAAAGTACTTATCTGTCTGGATCTTAGCCTCTCTTACCTGCAAAGTGAAACAGTGATAGTTCCTACCTGGTAGCATTATTTTTAAGATGAAATGGGAAGATCTAGATACAGATATTTATATAAAGAACCTAAACAGATAATTGATGAACAGGAAGTATTCAATAAATGTTAAATCCCTACCCCACAACATTCCCTTGATGCTAGGGATATTTCATTCATGTGTCTATTCAGACATTCATTCATTATTCATTTAATAAATGTTTAAACTACAATGAATGGACTCATTGAAATTAAGCAGGGAATATTGGTGTCAAATGATAAGGAATAATACATGTTAACATATATGGCTATATTTAGAAACAGCATAGCATGAGGACTCCAAGTATTGGCTGTGAACTTTGTAGAAATGGATGTAAAACTTAAGAATATTACTTTTGTGAGATGGAGAAAATGCATTTGATTCCTTTATTACTAAAATTGCCACAGAACGTTGTTCTAGTTATTAAATGAGAAAATACCAGGTGTGTAGTAACATTAAATATATAGAAGCTTTAGAGGCCCAGCGAGTGAGGGCCAGTACAGTTACAGAGGTCACCACGGAGGAACTGGCCTTTGAACTAAGCCTTCAGAGATGTTGAGGATTTATGTAAGTATAGAAAGAAAATGGATATTCTGAACAAAGGCACAGTTAGGAATGGAGAACTTCAGTGTGTTTGGGATTCAATAAGTAGATGGGTTTTAGAAGCTGAAAGGCCATACAGAGAAGCATTCTGTATTATTTAGGCAGAGAAAACAATGAAATGTACAGAACTGGAAAGGATCTTAAAGTCATTAAATCCAAATTGTTCATTCTGCCAGTAAGAAAATGGAGCCCCAGGAAGAGTTAAGTGATTTCACTACAGGACACTGAGTCTTTGGAAGAGTTGGTTCTGGAACTTAGAATCACAACATTGCCTCTTAGCCTCTCTTTGTCCTGGAAAAATACAGATAGAAACTATTAAACTATGAAAATATTTTTTATTTTGAAATTAACTTGTCAAAAGTCATGCTCTAAGTAGCTAGACTTGGCTTGAATACAGCTAGCAAGTCAACAAGTACCCATTTACTGATTGTTTACTCTGTGCTCCTGGACATAATGATTAACAAGGCAGACAGGGGCCCTCACACAGAGCTTCTGTTGAATGGTCACAAATAAATTCTTCAATCAAGAAAAATATTAAATAATGAAAAGTGCTTTTCAGAGAATTAAAACGGTTGATATTATACAGAATGATTGGAAGACTCTTTGGATTGGGAAGGGGTGCAAGGCCTTTCTAAAGGTTAGAGCTTAGATCTGAATAACATAATCTTGAAGTTCAGGTGCAAAAAACCTACCAGTTAGAGGCCCTCAGGCTGAAATGAGTTGGCAGTTTTCAAAGTAAGATAAGAAGGCCAGTGAGGCTGGATTTTAGTGGACGTTGTGCAAGAGGAAGGGGCAAGAAAGAGAAGATCAGCAGAAGTAGATCATTTTGAGTGATGTAAGCCAACATAAGGAAAGTTCTGTGCAGGAGTAATGTGATCAGCTTTATATTTGAGGAAGATCACTCTAGCTACTGGTTAAGAAATGGAGTGCAAAGAGATAAAGAGACCAGTTATGAGGCTAGTTGCACTGGACCAGTCGAGAGAAGATGGTGACTTGGATTAAGGTAATGAAGATGGAGAGAAGTTGAGATATACTGTGGATAAATAATGGACAGCCGTTGGTAATGCTTTGAATATGGGGGCTGGAGAAGAAGAGAAGAATCAAGATTTTTGGCATAAGTAACTATATAAATAGTCAGGTGCCATCTATGAAGATGGGAAAGGCCAGAGGAAGAGTAAGTTTGAGGGGGAAGTGAGAGAGCGAGTTCCATTTGGACCATATCAAATTTAAGGTATCCATTATTTATTAGTCAACAAATATTTATTGAGTATTAACCACTGCTTTGGGCTCTGGTAATCTCGTGTATATATTTAAAAATTTTATTTAAATCCAAATTAGTTAATCTATAGAGTAATAATGGTTTCAGAAGTAGAATTTAGTGATTCATCACTTACATGTAACACCCAGTGCTCATCCCAGTGGCCAGTGCCCTCCTTAATCCCATCACCCATTTAACACGTTCTCCTCACCCACCTCCCCTTCAGCAACCCTTAGTTCTCTGTATTTAAGAGTCTCTTATGGTTTTCCTCCCTCTCTGTTTTTATCTTATTCTGGGAGTATATCATATTAACAAAACATACAAAACTCCCTGCATTTTTGGAGTTTATATTCTACTGGATGATTCAAAAAATAAAAACAGATAAGATCTATAGTGTGTAGATGATGGTAAGCGCTAAAGTGGTTATATCTGGAAAGTCTTTCCTGACAAGGGACATGGTAAGGGACTTGAGAAAGGTAAGGGAGTGAGCCATGCAGAGAATCTGCATGAAGAACCCAGTAGACATCCAAGTGGAAGTATCAGGTGGAGAGTTGGATATATATAGGAGTCTGGATTCCAGTTAGAAGTTGGATTTAAAGATACAGGTTTAGAAGTCATGTGACAGAGTTGGTATTTCAAATATGGGACCAAATGACATCACCAAGGAAAAGTATATAGGTGGAGAAGGAAAGGAGCTCTTGCAGTAACCCAGTATTTGATTGAAGAGAAGGTGGCAGGAGAAAATGAGAAGGAAAAATCACTGAAGTAGGAGGAAAAACAGGTACACATGGTGTCAGAGGAACCAAAAGAGCCATTTCAAGAAGAGAATGGTCACCTCTGTTGGATGTCACTAAGGATGCTTATAACAAATGGACCGATGCAATAATGGGATTTGATAATGTGGGGCTCATGGACTACCTTGCCAAAAGTAGTGTCGGTGGACAGACAGGGACAGAAAGCCATGAGATTGGTTGAGGGGAGATTGGTGTAAGCGAAAGAGGGGAAAGTTGCAAACGTGAGGTCCTTGAGAAGGCCAGAGGAGTGGGAGGCAGATCACGAGTGGAGAGCTTGGTGTTTGAAACTTTATCCATAGTAGTAGGAGGGAAGACAGAGTTTGGATACAGATGTGGATTGGTTGGTAGATTTGACGATGAGATAAGAAGGGAGTTGCTGTCTGATTGCTTTTACTTTTCCCAATGAGGTAAGTTCATTAAAGGAATCTGGAGAGAGGACTTTGGAGGGCAGTTTTGAAAAGGGAGGAGATAGTTGAAATAGTTGTTTAAGTAAGTGTCTGACATACTCAGTTTGCAAATGGTTCTTCTCAGGTAATGACTCAGTATGGTTTTTTTTTTTATCTCTCAGCCAAGAGGTTAGAGTCCTACCAGGAAGCTGTTTCTGAAGATGAAGATTCTGCAGACACTCCCAGCGGCTCCCTCAGCAATATGACAAAACCAAGGACTCCCAGCTGCAGGACGGTTCATAATGGGCCCTTGGGAAGTAAATCCTTGAATCATCTCACTGGGAGCTGTTTAGCTCTGGGAAGTGGAGAAGGAAGCAATGAAGTGCCTCACTCCAGACAGGCTGCTTTCAGTAGCCCCATTGTAAGTGTGAATGCGTGACTTGAATCTTGTATATCTATAATGAATAATGAAAGAACATCCTCCTAATTATGACAGAGCCAAATACTGTTGTCTCTTCTACTTGAGAAGAGACTACGTAATTGCGGTTCAGTGGAATTGCCGCACAGAATTAGAAAGGTAAGCAAACAATATCACAACTTCCTAATTTGTGGGATGATTCAATGTTGAGAGCTAGTATATCATTTCTGAAATAGCATAATATTTCTGATCAGGGCCAATGGTGTCTGAGCTGCCTTGGGGTGGCTGAGTTGGCTAAGTGTCCAACTCTTGATTTTGGCTCAGGTCATGATCTCAGGGTCGTGAAATCAAGCACCTCATCAGGCTCTGGAGTGAGCGTGGAGCCTGATTACTATTCTTTCCCCCTCTGACTCTCTTCCCCATGCTCATGCTCGCTCTCTCTCTCTGAAAAAAACAAACAAACAAACAAACAAAACAAAGGCTGCCTTGATTTAAGGACCATGGCTCACTCTTAGAACTGGAAAGCTTACCAGAGTTATTTCCTAGACAGGTAAGTGTGTCTGAATGATATATGTACTGTCAGTACCCTCCAAGGCCTTTCTTCTCCCCAATCCCACCAAACCTGTGTCCTCTTCCTCATTCTAAGTCCTCAGAATGACATTTTCTGATATTTCCATTTTAGAGCTCAGCCGGGTATCACTTGAGTTCCTGAGGGAAGTTTTGGAAGCTGTTTAGTCATACATACCCATTGACAAACCCATTTTGCTGCAGAAAAATCTAGAAGGCCATGTGGAAGATGGAAAGAGGAACGATACTTACATGAAAGAACCAGAGTTCAAAAGTTTTGCTGTACTTAAAGTTGCTTCTGTAAAACTTCAGCTGCCCTTTCTGCCTTCCACATTTCATTAACTCTTGTGTTTCACCAAGACGAAGATTCGTTGAGACTGGCAACTGGTCTAAAGTAGGCGGCATAACAAGAACAAATCCACTCTGGGGAAACTCTGTGTGTCTGCATTGAATTTACTGTATGGTTTTCATAGCAGAGATGTGATATGAATAGACATCAGTGGTCTCATTTGTTCTGGAAAGGCCTTGAGGGGGACTCTCCTGGCTCTTTTCAAAGTTGCCAGTAAAAATTGCAGCAGCGAGGGTGATCATTTCCATGCAACTCATTTAGTTCATTTCTGTGGCACCAAAGATATAAAACCTGTCATATTGTATCTTGGCCATATGTCAGACTATCCCAAACATCCAGATTTAATTTTTTTCTCCAACATCTGAAAGAAAAATAGGAAAAGAATACATACAGCCTCTTCTGTGCATTCACTATAAGGCCGTATCAGATGTAGATATTTATTTTCTTCTTTTTTTTTACCTAGTCCCCTACTGATCTTTTACACTTTCCACCCACATGAAGTTAACCCCATGTTGACCCATGTCTACTTGGAAATACTAGGACTTGGCGACCCTTTGGGGTCATGCTCTATGCACCCTCTCAGTTTCCTGATTTAGCCTCATTCTCTTCTTGGGGGGAAAAATGATATTTCTTAAAGTCTGTTCTTTTATCTGTACCATTTCCTCCATGTAAAATTTATTCTCCCCACTGACAACCTGCCTCTATCTACCAAATCTGATGGAACACTTATTTCTTATAAGACTATGTTAAATACTCTCGTCCAAAGACTTCCCAGACTCTCTTTTCTCAGCTTCTGAGTTCTGAGTACACATCCTCCCCTTCCTTAGTTCTCATTACGTGGGCCTTATTTATGCCCCTGACATATACCATTAGCTCCTCGAGAGCAAGAACTTAACATCTTGAATCCTCAGCATCTAGCTCAGTGACTCATGCATCCATTCTCAATGAAGTAGTTTTGAAGGTTGTTAGGTGAAGCTGCTTCACAGGCTCAGTCTCCCCATTCAGTGCATTTTGTTTTCACTTCCCCTTACTTCAATGCCGTGTGCCATTCTGATGGTATAGATGCACTGGGGGTGGTGTTTTGCATTTTCAAGACCACACCATTATGTATAGGATAAAGAGGTCTTCCTTGAAATGGGAGATCATCTCACTCTTGCTCTAGACAAGTTGATTTTAGCCTTTTGAGACTAAAGACTATTTTGAGAAAGCTATAGATTCTTTGACCTGAAAAATTAGCATCTGTTAAAATTTTGCATCCAATTCCAGAAGCCTGTTCATG
Source organism: Paguma larvata (assembly GCA_030068075.1). NCBI lineage: Eukaryota > Metazoa > Chordata > Mammalia > Carnivora > Viverridae > Paguma > Paguma larvata. The sequence continues at coordinate 157,220,989 of CM057823.1, read as the reverse complement.
GAGCCCAGGTTAAGAACACCAGCCTGAGAGCACACTGAGAGCTGTGATGTCTAGAAATGGAAAACCGTAAGCTAGCACTTTGCATAGAGAGGCAAGTTAAGAGCCAGGGAGTAAGGATCCTAGGCGGGCTGCTGGCAAAAATATGTCAACCTTTGGGAATTAGCATGTCACTGAAGCCCCAGGGTCCTGGGTTCATAGAAACCTTTTCTTTGGAAGCCAAGGGTTTTTTAATGCTTCTTTCATCTTTATGTTTTCATTCAACAGGAGTACTGTTTGTTCTACCCAGGTGGCTGTTCTCTTAGATCTGCGTGGCTTTCCTCTCTGTCACTGAGATCTCAGCTTCTGCGTCACCTCTTCAGTAAACCTTCCCTACCACCTAATCCAAAGTTCCAAAGTTCTTTCCACCCCACCCTGTCTCTCTCTGTCTCAATCTAGAAGCATCTTATTTGTTTACAGGTTAGTGTTTGGATCTGCCGTCTCCCCTAACTAGACTGTGAGCTGCACGCAAGCCAGGGTCCTATCTGTCCTATGTATCCCTCTGCCCTTGAGGAGCACCTGACACAATAGGTCAACCATAAATATTTATGGGATGAATGAATGAATGAATAGATTAATAAAAAAAATAGCAAAATACAAGACACAGAGATATAAAGTGAGTAAGATATGTCTCCATCCTTCAGTTTTGTTTCTAGGCAGAGGAGGCAGACATATAAATAAATAAATACAATCCCATATTAAAGATGCAGTAATAGCGTGTTAACCCAGAGTGTAGTGAGGGCACAAAGAACGGAGTGTTCAGCTGTCAAGGGGGGAGGAGGGATCAAGAAGGGCTGCAGAAAAGAGGTAAAACTTGAGTTAGGGTTAAACTAACAGAGCAGGGAGGGGTTGACAGAGCAGAAAAGAAAGCAACCACAGAGCCCAAAAGACCTAGACTTTGCAGCAATAAAAATGCAAACTGGGGTAACAGAAATGGACCCGAATAGAGAGAGTCATTAACTGATAAACATAGGAGGGAAACAAAGCCTTTTCTTGGGTGGGAGGCAGTGGAGAATTACTAAAAAGGAAGCATGATTCTAAGGAAAGCCACGAAGTTTAAATCCATGTTTAAACATTTCTTAGAGAGGGGCTCCTGGGTGGCTCAGTCAGTTAAGCATCTGACTTTGGTTCAGATCATGATCTCAGGGTTCTTGAGTTCCGCCCCGCGTTGGGCTCTGTGCTGACAGCTCAGAGCCTGGAGCCTTCTTCGGATTCTGTGTCTCCCTCTCTCTGCTCCTTCCCCACTCATGCTCTGCCTGTCTCTCTCTGTCACAAAAATAAATAAACATTAAAAAAAATTTTTTTTAACATGTCTTAGAGTTCCACTCTAAGAAACACTCTAATGTTTTGTTGTTTTTTGTTGTTTTGTTTTTTGGCTTAGTGCATGTTAGCATTCTGAGATGCCTCTGGAAGTATTTTCTAACTCATGGGCTCTCACAAGCACTAGATGACAGTATAATCAGAGGCCTTGCCAAATATCATGGGACGAGTTTCCCAAGCATCCCTTGGCTGACTAAGCATGGAGTAAGAAAGAAGTCTCTGAAACTTTGCCACTCTCTTCTATTGACTTTGGCAAGGAGGTCCTTGAGGAAAGGATTATTATCTGAGTAACTGAGGACCCAGGCACCGGCTTGGCGTTACTGTGTACGTGAGATGCGTGAGGAAATAGGACTGACTCACGAGTGAATAGCCATGAGGTTGTTAGCGCCTATGAACTCCACCAAACCGTAACAGAATTCAAAATTTGCTAAGTCTCCTATCACAGGATAGTAGATATTGATGTATTTAAATAGAAATTTGAGAATGTTTTGTGACAGCGTGTAGTTTGGACCCATCGTAAGCGTGGTTACCTGCCCGTAGGTTCCTGTCGTGCGGGTATCCCCTCACTCATTACGTCGTTGTCTTTATACAGCCACCCTGTGAGGCAGGTGTTACTTTTACCATTATTCAGAAGGAGAAAACGAAGCTTGGAGAGTGAAGCCAGCTGCCTGAGGACAGCAGCTACTGTGCAGGGAGTCCAGGACCTAAACCCAAACTCATGTGATTTTTCAGCTGGTGCTTTTTTCATGTTAAGCCTATGCTAGTTCTCACCGAAGTCAGCATAAAATACAAGCCATGGTCTTCTGAGCCTGATATCACGTGTCTCACGTCTCTGTCGTTTACTCCTCTCTCTAAATCACCTCTCCTGGATTCCTGCACAGTCGCTGCTTTGCCAACCAACCGCGTCAACGACTCCCTAAGAATGCAATGGCATTTTTGTGACATTTGAGTTGTAGCTGATGAGCCCTCTTTGGATTCATCTGAAAAATTTCTAAAGGGGTCGTCTACATGTTACTGTTTTATAAACCATTTTCTAGTACAACATTCTCCTCCTAAAACCAGCACTCTTCAGGAAGTGTGAGAAGCACTCTGTTGAACAAAATGGGTATATTTTTTTTCAGTAGCAGAACTTCTTAGAGCTGATTTGTACTAAGAATCTTTTTTTTAAATATATATTTATTTTGGGGAGAAAGAGAGTGAACACAAGTGAGGGAGGGGCAGAGAGAGGGAGACAGAGGATCTGAAGCAGACTCCATGCTGTCAGCACAGAACCGGGCTAGACTCAAGAACCGTGAGATCGTGAACTGAGCCGAAGTCAAGAGTCGGACGCTGAAACTGACTGAGCCACCGAGGCGCTCCTGTACTAAGAATCTTTAAGAGAAGGGCACAGGGCATATATTGCCAAATATATTTAATGATCAGAATCTCTTGGAGAAGTGCTTGGGTGGCTCAGTCAGTTGAGCATCTGAGTTTGGCTTAGGCTGCAATCTCACATTCGTGGGTTCAAGCCCCACATCAGGCTCTGTGCTGACAGCTCAGAGTCTGGAAACCTACTTTGGATTCTGTGTCTCCTTCTGCCTCTACCTATCCCCTGCTTGTGCTCCATCTCTTTTGTCTCTCAAAAAATAAAATAAATGTGTTAAAAAAAAAGTAATCTCTTGGAGGAACCCTCATTAATGTCATGTATATTACTAGGTAATGTTCTTTATATATGTTTGCCTGCTCATACTAATGTTTATTTTGGAGAGGTTCTTTTGTTTGTTTCTGTTTTTGTTTTTATTATAGTCATGACTCCAACCATAAAATATTTTGTTAAAATAACATGGTATGAATAATGTCCTCACTTTTAAAAGAGCTGGTACTCCTCAGTCGTTAGATGAATCGTCAGTTGATGTTGGATGCTCTGGAAACTGTATTTTTTTTTCTTTTCAAATTTTTGTTTAAGTTCTAGTTAGTTGACATACAGTGCAATATTGGTTGCAGGAATAGAATTCAGTGATTCATCCCTTACATACAACACCCAGTGCCCATCATAACTAAGTGCCCTTCTTAATGGGCATTAGCCCATCTAGCCCATCCCACATCAACCTCCCTCCATCAACCCTCAGTTTGTTCTCTGTCAGTAAGAGTCTCTTACGGTTTGTTTCTGTCTCTTCCTTTCCCCTTCCCATATGTTCATCTGTTTTGTTTCTTAAATTCTGCATATGAGTGAAGTCATACAGTATTTATCTTTTCCTGACTGACTTACTTTGCTTAACATAATATACGCCAACTCCAGCCATACTGTTGTAAATGGCCAGACTTCATTCTTTTTTGATGGCTGAGTAGCATTCCATTGTTTACATACACCACATCTTCTTTATCCATCCATCGGTCGGTGGACGTTTGGGCTCCCTCCATAGTTTGACTGTTTTTGATAATGCTGCTATAAATATTGGGGTGGCACGTACTCCTTCAAATCTGTATTTTTGTATCCTTTGGATTAATACCTCGTAGTACAATTGCTGTGTCATAGGGTAGTTCTGTTTTGAACTTTTTGAGGAACTTTCTGCTGTTTTCCAGAGTGGCTGGCTGCACCAGTTTGCATTCCCACCAACAGTACAGTAGGGTTCCCTTTCTCCATATTCTTGCCAACACCTATTGTTTATTGTGTTAATTTTACTCATTCTGACAGGCATGAGGGGGTATCTCATTGTGGTTTTGATTTGTATTTCCTTAATGATGAGTGATATTCAGCATCTTTTCAGATGTCTGTCAGCCATCTGGATGTCTTCTTTGGAAAAGTGTCTATTCATGTCTTCTGCCCATTTCTTTTTTTTTTAATTTTTTTTAATGTTTATTTATTTTTGACAGACATAGAGACAGAGTATGAGCAGGGGAAGGGCAGAGAGAGGGGGAGACACAGAATCTGGAGCAGGCTCCAGGCTCTGAGCTGTCAGCACAGAGCCCAATGCGGGGCTCGAACTCACAGACCACGAGATCATGACCTGAGCTGAAGTCGGCCACTTAACCAACTGAGCCACCCAGGCACCCCATCTTCTGCTCATTTCTTAACTGGATTATTTGGGGGTTTTTTGGGTGTTGAGTTTGCTAAGTACTTTATAGATTCTGGATAGTAACCCTTCATCTGATATGTCATTTGCAAATATCTTGTCACATTCTGTTAAGATATTTAACTATCCTTTAGTTTTATTGATCTTTTTTCCTTCTTTGTGCAGAAGCTTTTTATCTTGATGAAGTCCCAATAGTTCATTTTTGGCAACTATGTATTTAAAATAAGAAAACAGTCAACTAGATTTTGGTGGAAGGCATTGTTCCTATTTCCTGTTGAGTTTAAGTTAATAGTCAAGGTACTCTCCATCAGTATTGTGCATTCTGGATTTTCCATTTCCTTTTGTCTGTTATTTTCCTATTCTCACGTCCCATGGTGCTATATATGTTAAATCTTTTTTAGAAGTGTAAAGTTTACTATCTCCTTGTGTATAGATTGTGGTTATAAAAGCTACTTCTGGTATAAATTTAAAGCTCTCATTTTTAGCTCCTTAATGTAACAACACTTTTTCTTCTTGGGTTTTCAGGAAACAGATGTGGTACCAGACACCAGGCTTTTGGACAAATTTAATCAGATTACACCTGAGCTTTTTACCCCAATAGATGAGACTATCCCAGACCCGCCACTGGAGACTTTGTACATCTTTGACTTTTTTATTGCATTGGCAATTTGCAACACTGTAGTGGTTTCGGCTCCCAACCAACCACGACAGAAGGTAAAGTCTCTAATGCAAACAAGGATCACCTTCCAGAAGAGAACCTTGGGTTTCAATGTGCTTGTACTGGCCTTGTTATGTAGATGATAACTAATACCATTACTAATGGTAATAATAATACCAGCTAGCATACACCACTTAATCTGCGCTCTGGACATATGTTCTGATTTGCTGGTATTAGTATGTGTAATCCTCTGAACAGCTTCCTAAGTTGGGTAATATTACTCCACTGTTCCCCATTTTGCCATTGAATTAAGTTAACTATCCTGGGGTCACAGAGCCAGTTTGTGGGGGAAGCGGGATTCGAACCCATGAAGTATGGCTCAGCGCTGCTCTACTATTTTGCCTTTAGAAGGATAGCTGATGAGAACAGCTCTTGTGGAATGTGGCTGTGCTCGTTTTGCATAGTTTCCTTACCAAATTGAAGCTTCTTTGAGGCTTCTGAGACCTCCAATGTCATATGCACTACATCCAGCAAAACATAAAGTACTAGATTCATTGTCATGTTTCATGATAACGTACCTTTTTCATGTACCAGTCGGGTTAGTTCTAATTCTATTTAAAATCTAGTACATTTACAGTGTACCCAGATTCTGCAGTTCCCACAAAAGCTAGATTTAAAAAGCCTATTTGTAGCTTAGAATTTATGGAAAAATTCATTTTGAATTAAAAAGAAAAGCTTGTTTTAAAGACTGGTGCTTCACCGCAGGCCTTGCTGTTGTCTTCGTGCAAAGGACTATCTTCCCTTTTGCACACACCCACTTAAATTTCAGTTTGCAGAAAAACCCAGTTACATTTTCATTTTCCTTCAGATCGGCTCCTTTTGGCGACTTCAGAGGTGGTCAGCTTTAACATAAAAATAACTCATTTCCAGGGCGCCTGGGTGACTCAGTTGGTTAAACGTTAAGCATCTGACTTCAACTCAGGTCATGATCTCACGGTCCGTGGGCTCGAGTCTCACACTGGGCTCTGTGTTGATAGCTCAGAGCCTGGAGCCTGCTTCAGATTCTGGGTCTCCCTCTTTCTCTGCCCCATCCCACTCACGCTCTCTCTCTCTTTCTCTCTCAAAAATAAATAAACATTAAAAATTTTTTAAAAAAATAACTTATTTCCAATAAAGCTTTTATTTGATCAGAAAACTGCTCTTATAAGGTTTTCAATTAGAGAGTTGCTCTTTGGAAAGTGGCTATGTACTTAGAGATTAAATCACTGGATATGCTTTTTTTCCTCCCTTGTGTTATAATTTTTCTCATGCAACTGTTTCCAAAGTAGGCATCTTCTGGTGTTTTTTGTTTGAAAATATTATTGCCTTACCCCTCAAAGAATAGAATATGCTGTTGTCTGAAAGAAAATCCCTACAGCTAGAAAAGCCGAAGCTTCATGATATTTTGAGGTGATGGTAGACCATGACTAAGAAGCTAATCAGAATCTGTAAGGAGTATGGAAATTTCATCTGTGACTGTTTCTCTTCATTTCTGAGTTGCTGAGAAGTGTGAAAATCGGCCAGCACAGGTCCCTCCAACATCCGAAGATTTATACTGTTTAGGAAAACACTTCCATATCTTGGGCATTTCGGAATGGGAAAACTTTAGGATCTAATGGCCCTTCATAATTAATATTAAACTCTAAGTTTAATCACTGATAAAAGTTAAGAGCTAGAAAAAAATCAGGCTACAAATTAGAAAAAAATATGTAAGAGAAATTCACATTGTGAATTTCTGCCGATAAGCTGATAAGTTCAGCTGATAACACTTCTCTAAGTGACTTTGTTTACTGGCCTTTTTAAAACAACAGAAAAAGTCATGGTAACAATCTTTTATAGAATCTGAAAAATAAAAGAGGAAAACAACCCATTTTTTTCAATCTTTTGGATTTCTTTCAATGTTTTAAATGCATATTATCACTCATTTGCCCTTACGTTGTTCATACAATTTATTTTTATATTGTTCACAGAAATTTTGTATTTTTATAGCTTTTCCAATTTTACCCCCACAGGCTTTATAAACTTTATTTTTTAAATACTGTATAACATTTCAGGAAGATTTTTCTGCTTTGCTATTTTTGAGTACTTAATTTGCTTATAATTTTTAAATCGTTATTGCTAGGATGTACATAATAAAGATTATGGATTGTCTGTATTTTAAGTTATTCATTAGGAAAAATTGCTGTAATATGCCCACTGCTAGCAATATTAGCATTTTATATCTTTTGCTATCATTTGTCAAATTTCTGTCTGAATGGTTGTAGAAATTCATAGTGACATCAACATTAGTATTTTTTCATTATGTCCATTTTTATTTTTGTTAATGTTTTCTGGGATAGTTTTTTTTTTTTTTATGTTTGTTTATTTTGAGAGAGAGAGGACAGATACAACAGGAGAGGGAGAATCCCAAGCAGCTTCTGTGCTGTCATCACAGAGTGGGGCTTGACCTTACGAAACTTGGGATCATGACCTGGGCTGAAATCAAGAGTCTGACGCTTAACCAACTGAGCTGCCCAGGCAGTTTTGAGTACAAAGAAGAGGCTGCTAGGTATTTAAGGAGGGGTAACTCTTACCTAAGTTTTTCCTGGTTTGACTTCAACATTGTTATGAACCGCTTTTGACTATATTATGGAGACCCTCCCAAATATCTTTCCTAGATCGGACTCTCATCACTGAGCGGAATGCCTATCAAGTCCTTGGAGGAGATTAAAAACCTCTTCCAGAGATTGTCTGTCCGAAGATCAAGTTCGCCGTCGCTTGCTGGTGGGAAGGAGCCATCTTCTGGGATCCCAAGTGCCTTTGTGAGCAGACTCTCTCTCTTTAGTCGAATGAAACTGGCTTCACCTGTGGAGGAAGAGGTCTCCCAAACTAGCGAGAGCACTCAAGGCCCTAGTAACTCTGCTTGCCCTACAGAGACTGAGAAACAGAACAGAGATGCTGGCCTCACAGACGGCAAGGTGGAATCTTCCCCTGCACAGCCGGTGGCCTCCAACCTGTGTTATGAGGCTGAGAGCCCAGACGAAGCGGCCTTAGTGTATGCCGCCCGGGCTTACCAATGCACCTTACAGTCCCGGACGCCAGAGCAGGTCGTGGTGGACTTCGCGGCTTTGGGACCATTAACATTTCAACTCCTGCACATCCTGCCCTTCGACTCAGTAAGAAAACGAATGTCTGTTGTCGTTCGGCACCCCCTTTCCAACCAAGTCGTGGTCTACACAAAGGGTGCTGATTCTGTAATCATGGAGTTGCTCTCTGTGGCTTCCCCTGGTGAGTTCATACGGAACTGAGAGCGGGCATATGAAGGGCTCAGAAATTCAAAGGCCACTCTAGATGGTTTTATAAAGACAAACAAGTGGATATTTGGGGGATCAGCTGCACTTGGTAAAGCAGGGGAAGCTGCCTAAGATTTGGTGAGAAAGCATATAAGTTTGAGGGCTACACAGACCTGGGTGCAGATCTGACCCAACTATGTCTTGGTAAATTACCTAACTAGTCCGTGCCTAAGTGTTCAATAAATGGGGATTGGAGTTCCTTTTTTATAGGTTCCTCAGAGGCTTAACGACATACTATATGTAATAGATGGAGAGCCTTTGTCCAGTGCCTACCAGATGGCAGGAGTTCAGCGAATGGCCGCTGGCATTATTATGGTTATTGCTACAGTTGTTATTGGTGGTGTGGGAGTGGTGTTTATATTAAGTTCATGGTTCTTTTGCCCAGGGAGGAAGGAACAAGTGAAAGGTTTATTCTGAGGGTCTGATGTTTCATAAATGCACATTTGGGATTCAGAACTACAAGGCCTTTTGTTTGTTGTGGGGTAAGCGACACCATTGTTTGTAAAACTGTGTCTTTAATTGGGCAGACTGGTGGGAATACTTGCATTTTGTTAATTGTTTCAGATGGAGCAAGTCTGGAAAAACAGCAGATGATAATAAGAGAGAAAACCCAGAAACACTTGGATGACTATGCCAAACGAGGCCTACGCACGTTATGCATAGCGAAGAAGGTGAGGCTCTTAGTTAGCCACGTCTTCTTTATTCTTCCACTGCGAAGCCATCGTTTCCTGACTAGCGTGTATCAAGCCCTGCTCCGGACAGTTGGGAAATGCCCTGGACCATGGGCTCTCTGTTCATAGCTCCTGTCTTCCGTGTGTATTGGCTGCTTGGAGTTTATTCTCAGCGTTCCGCCAGAAGGGTACCTAAAAGTTCTGCTCTCCGAATTCTCACGGGCTGTGTTAGAAGCCAGGGTATCGGTTTCCGTCTGTCGTTCTGGGCTCTAATGAGCATGAAAGACAGTGAGATACGTGTAGATCCAAGTATCAGTGCATTAATTGCTGTCCATTTTAATTTCCAAAATACAGGGCTCCTGGAAGCCTGAAATGGAGACTGTAGCTAGGACCAAAGGCACGTGTAGGGATCTCTCATTTCTCACCCAAATTCTAGCTCTGATGAGCTACATTAGGGAAGCTGGGGTCCATTGCAGACCTTTGGTCAATATTTAGTCAACCAGCTGCGTATAGAATCAAAAGTCTGCCCCACACACAATTGTAAGAAAAATGGAGAGTTTCAAGATCAAAGCAAAAGGAGAGAATTCTGCCTTTTCATGTGGAATGATCCTGCCCCTGATAAAAATGCAGCCCAATAGATGTCAGATTTTCCTAAGTCACATTGCCTCGTGAGTAAGAATAAGTAGTTAAGAGACGTCGCCTCACCACCTCTACTTCATGTTGCTTTATGAGAACTGAAGTGTGGATTTCTCCCTCTACGACAACCTGAAGAGAAAGGAAAATGTTTCATTGGTTCCTTCAGGAATTCCATTTAATATTTTCGGAAGAGTACTTCCTCGCTCCACTCATACAGCGTCCTCTCTCTTTTCACCTTTACAAATAACTAACTCCATCAACTCATCATCAAAAGGTGTTAGCGGTGCCGCTGGCTACGTAATACCTCAAACTGAGCCGTCCTGACACCACTTTCTCAGCTGCGCCGTTAGAATCTTTCTAGATTTAACTACCAAGTGGAGATCTCTTCCAGCTGCATACCCCCTGGTTTAATTAAATAGATTAACCCACTTTCATCATATATGATGCCTGGAATTTCCAAGAGATACTGAACTATAGTGTCCATCCTTTATCGGTGTTAAAGCAGGCCGATCATAGAGCTTGGGAACCTCGTGACCAGGTAGCGTGAGGATATGGACCTGGCATGAGTATGTCCAGAGAGAGGAGTACCTGCAACAGGTTGATGGCTTGGTATTTTGCTAGTAGTCAGTCCTGGCGGGATCCTCATAGCTCTTTTTCCGCCCCCAGGTCATGAGTGACACAGAATATGCAGAGTGGCTGAGGAACCATTTTTTAGCTGAAACCAGCATTGACCACAGGGAAGAGTTACTCCTTGAATCTGCCATGAGGTTGGAGAAGAAGCTAACTTTACTTGGTAGGTGGGCTTTGTTGTGTTGTCGGAAGAGCCAATTTTGAAAAACACTGGCTGTCTCTAAGTAAGTTATTCACCAGTGTTTTTTCTCCCCTACTTCGATCTAATAGAGCAAGTTCTGTCCTCCGCATCCAGTCTGATCTCTACCCAGTTTCTAATTCTTTTCATTCTGTTTCCCACTGTGATGAACTAGACTTCATTTATGGTGGGATCAGGGTGGTCGTCCTTAAGAAGATCATTTAAAACCTTATCACTTTGACTTACAATACCAAGTCAAATAAATACCCTGGTTCCTCCTGATTCAAGAGGATTTCCAGCTAATGTTTCTTGCCAGGCATTGGATAAGGTGCTTAGTATGTGTTGTCTTTTAGAATCTGCACAACAGATCTCTATCTTATTTAGAGGAAACTTGGGGGCACAGAGCAGCTCATTGACTGGTTCAAAGTCACACGCTAACAGCTGATAGAGCTATAGAGAAACTTGGATCTACCTAGTAACAGGGCCTGTGTTCTTTGTTCCTACCTAAACTGGACCAATGAAATTTGTTTCTCTCTCTTCTCTTACTCCCTAATTGGTGGTAAAAGTTGTACAACTGACATCTCTTGTCTCAGACTGAGCTGTGTCTTGAAATCATCTGGGACACTTTAAAAGATACTAGTGCAGGGCGCCTGGGTGGCGCAGTAGGTTAAGCATCCCATCTCGGTTCAGGTCATGATCTCATGGTTTGTGAGTTTGAGCTCCGCATTAGGCTCTGCACTGACAGCACAGAGCCTGCTTCAGATCCTTTCTGTCCTCTCTGCCCCTCACCTGCACTCACGCACTCACTCTCTTGCTCTCTCTCAAAAATAAATAAGCATTAAAAAAATTTTTTTAAAAGAGCACCTAGGTGACTCAGTTAAGCATCCGACTTCGGCTCAGGTCATGATCTCACGGTTCATGGGTTTGAGCCCCACATCAGGTTCCGTGCTGACAGCTCAGAACCTGGAGCCTGATTTAGATTCTGTGTCTCCCTCTGTCTCTGCCCTTCCCCACTTGCACTCTTTCTCTCTCTCTCAAAAATAAATCAACATTAAAAAAAATTTTTAATAAAAAAACTGAATCCTAATTCTCAGGGATCCTGATTCAGTTGGTCTTATGTGACTAGGACATTTGAATTTTAAAAGCTCCCCAAGGAATGCTGAGCCAGCCACGGTTGAGATCCACTGTCTCTGAGTCTGGACATCTAGATTCTAATGTAAGTGCTAACATACCAAGAGACCGGTATCGGAGCTCCATTCCTCTGGTTCAGAGAAAAACAATGATCTCACTTCTTATTGAGCCACTAGAGTAATAATACTGCCTGTCCTATGTCATTTCTCTGTGACAGCGTCAGTAGTATGGGTCCATCTTTCCTCATCTGAAATTCCAAATTCAAAAACACTCTGTGGGTTTAGTGCCAGAACTCATTTGGCAATGAAAATCAGGCCTGATATGATAAGCTTTTGTAAGTCTTTATTATCTTAATTAGTGTGAACATTTGAAAGTTTTCTACAGAAATATTAATATGCTTGATTATCAGATATTTCAAAATATGATAGATATACTCTATCACCTTTATAAAATCTAAAAAATTTTGAATTCCAAAACTTATCTGGCCCCAGTTGTTTTAGAAAGGGGATTATGGATGCATACTATCTTTTTTTTTAAAATAGTTTTTTCAACATTTATTTATTTTGAGAGAGAGAGAGACAGGATGAGCAGAGGAGGGGCAGAGAGAGAGGGAGACACAGAATCTGAAGCAGGTACTAGGCTCTTTGCCGTCAGCAAGGAGTGTGATATGAGGCTCGAACTCATGAGCGAGATCATGACCTGAGCCGAAGTTGAATGCTCCACCAACTGAGCCACCCAGGCGCCCCTATCTATTTTTAATGCTCTTTCATAATATATGCCACTTACTGGCAAGAACGTTCTCTGAAAGCCTGTCCTTACCCTTGGGAGTATCACAGAATTACAAAGCTGTAGACAAAGTTTGCACAAGTAACTGAAACAAGTCCCCCTCAATTTACAGAGAGGAAAGCTAGCCACAAGGAGATCAAGCAAGTTTAATAAGCTCATTGATTCCTAAGGCTTCCCTCCCAGAATAGTACTTTGTATATGATTTTGGTCTGGGTCTTCACACTTCTTTGAATCCCTGGAAGCTACCGGAACAGTTCAGGTAGCTCAGGATTAGGTTGACCAGCAGATACAGTTCAATTACAGTCTAGGTGAGCTTCTACTGGCTTTGGTTTCTCACAAGCTCTGCTGCACTTTGGCTATTTTTTAGGTGCTACTGGTATTGAAGACCGTCTTCAGGAGGGAGTCCCCGAGTCTATAGAATCCCTTCAAAAAGCCGGCATCAGGATCTGGATGCTGACAGGGGACAAGCAGGAGACAGCTGTCAACATAGCTCATGCGTGCAAACTGCTGGAGCCAGATGACAAGCTCTTTATCCTTAATACCCAGAGTAAAGTATGTGTAATAAGATTGAGTCCGTCTTTTTTTTTTTTTTCTTTTTTCTTTTTCCATAGCCTGGGGAGCATTTGTGATTTGATAAATGGAAGGAGGGGAAAAAAAAAACAATAACCATTAGCTCCTTGATAATTATTTCTTCTATCCAGCAGCCTAGCTTGTGCTTGGGAAGGCACCATAGTTTTTCTAAAGGCTTCGTGGTTAAACATGATTCAAAGGAATTAATGCTAAAGAAAGTTACCTTTTTATTTTTTTATCTGTTTTCCCCGCCCCCCCTCACCCCCCACACTGGATTTCCAGGGATTTGACAAGATTAGCCCATTATGACAAACTATATCAAGTTCTGGGACAGGAATATACCTCTGTTTCAAGTTGAGGGGAAGTGATGATTTCTATCAGAATCAAGTGAATAAATTAATATTTTTATGGTTAATTCCAAAAATAGACTCTCGGGATAATTATGCCCTCTAGTGGTAATTCTTAGATAGTGCTTTTGAAAATACCAATTTTGTAGAACTGTTTTAAGGGAAGGGAAATTTTTTTTTTTCTTAAGAAGGAGTTTAAGAGTTTCGGATACAGCTTATTTTTTTTTAATAGCTATCCCTGCCCCACCCCCCACTGAACTCTAACACAAATGTTCTAATGAGTTGAATAGGCATTTTTTTTTTTTAATTTTCCAGTATAGTAACAACCTTTGAGATTTGTACATGTTGCTTAATTAGCTTGCAAAAGCTCTCTCCCTCCTTCCTCAAGGTCAGACTTAATCAGTGGCATCAGTTCTCTGCCAGCAGCCTGCCTCTCAGAACTCCTCTGGATCACATCCTGGCGCTCTGTCACAGGCGGCCATGTTCGGTTAGCCATGTTATTATGATCAGGCCTCAGTCAGTACCTAACCAGATCATACATTTTAAGGAAAGAGAAGTTTCCTCATTCAACACAGAGTGGGTTCTCCTTGGCAGTTGGCTGTGTCCAGAGACCCATAATGACAACCTCCAGCCAGCTCCGAGTACCGGCCGGGTCTGAGCACAAGAAAATTGTCCTTAGTCATTTTGGTCACTAAAATGGATGTGCCCTAAGGCTGGTAAGACCCTGGTTCATTTACTTGGTCTGCCGGCGAGCAGGTATGTGACCTTCGAGAGTTTTCTTCTGGACATTTTCCCTAACCTGTGATGTGAGAGTAACACCTATTTCATAGGGTCACTGTAGGCATTAAATGAGAAAATATCAGTTGTAAATTAAACTTGTAGTACCTGTCAGAAAGGGCTCGATGGACATCGAAAAGGAAAAGTCAGTTCTTTTTATTTGATTTCAACTTTGACATTTTTACAAGCAGTGAAATCATTAGGAGTATAGAACTTACCTGTAAATACACAATTTATAGTTAAAGATATTTAAAACTACAAAATTCAAGAAGTCTTTATAGAGTATCCACTGAGGACTGTTCTAAGTACAAAAAATACTTTTTTTTTTTTATTATCGAAAGCTATTCCACCTCTGAATTTTCCAGGTAGCTAAACGGAGCACAATGAACACAATTTACTTTCATGGTGACTCAAGTCCATGCATATAAAATGCCGGGCACAGAATAGGGGCTCAGTCACTATATTATCTTCATTTCTTTTTTTCCCCAGTCTCCTGTCCACATCAGGAGATGCTAGGAATTAAAGAAGAAAGATCATGGAACCTTGTTGGTCAGTTAGTGAAGAAATTGCTTCTGTGACATTCTAAGCGAGCCACCTGGAAGCCAGTAGAATATCTGGTCATTTTTGTAGTGTAGTACCTCAGCTTTACGAATTTCATCAACTCTTGTTCCTAAATCTGCAAGTCGGATTACAGTCAATGTTGCTACTTATGAACTGCACCTACTTTCCGTTCTCATAAAAGTCCTGGGTCTGTTTTTGGTGGGGAAAAGGCTAATATAATTATATATTGGATTATTTACTCCCTTGTCATATGGCCTTTCAGGATTCATCATTTAATTTTTTAAGTTTCGTTTTTATGATTTCATTTATAACGTTTTCCTGGGATGTAACTTTATTTTAATGTTAATTAGAATCCATAAAAGGCTTTCTTATGCTTGATCTTACTTGACAGTTATAACAAGTACACAGATCAGGTACAGTTATCCTCATTTTTATAGCTGAAACTCCAAAAGGTAGTGATTTGTCTAAGTACCCACAGCTGATTACTTGTCAAGCATACATTTTGTATTGAATTATGTGTTATATAATCTATATCCATCTGTAGTTATTATGGTTATTCATAGGGTTCAGTTCTATACAGCTGCTGCAAATGCTGTATTAGTGAATACTGAACCAAACGTAGGATTAAGTTACCATAAGCCTCTTGTCACCACATTTTGTCAGCCAATCAATATATATAACCTTGTTCCATGTGTGTTTCTGTTTAAAACCAATTTAGTATATGGATTATAACATTCAGTTTATGGCCAACAGCACTCTAACTCATGCCTGCATAAAGCTTGTCTAACACACATACTTTCTCTGTAAAGCACATCACAGCCTTCTCGTACATAGGACCTCTAGACAGCACTACGCTCGGAGGCCATTTTAAACAGCGAAATTAACAAAAAGCACAAACATACAGAAAATGTGTCCCCAAACAGTGAAAAGGACACTTGCTTACAGTACAGGAGCTGACATAAGAAGACAGAGCATCACCTCGTTCAGTTTCGGCTGGAATCATATCACGTGACTCAAACGTTTGTATCTGTGCTGCGTGTTTACAAATGACCACGAAAACACTGCAAGTATTGATCATGGGATTACAGATAAATTTTAGCAAGTAGGTGAATTCACAGATATGGAATCTGCAAATAATGAAGATTGACTGTGTATACATATTTCTATAATGAAAATGTAATTTATAGAGCTAACTACATACTCAAATAAGAGGATAAAAATGTCCATAATCATTCTATAAACATAAAACTACAGATAATTTATGTTCATATTTTAGAGGGCTTCCACTCAAGACTGTATTCTGTGCACCCTGAGCATACAAATGCTGTAATTATAGTATCGTATAGTATTGTAATTGTACGTTTTCACTTAACAAATACCTTAAATATCATCTCGTGTTAATAGATATGCTGATTTTCAATGACTGAAGGGTAGGTTACCTTCTAAGTGTATCATTTTAATGTAACCAAACTCTAAAATTATAAAAATAATTTTTTACTATTATATGTTGAGCCTATAAAGGGCATATTTGATTCATCTTTGCACACTTTTCCTTGGAAGCTTTTGACATGTATGGATCAGATTTCTTCCTAAGGTAGAGGTCGCTGGGTACCTCCATTTTAAAGTTGGAGCTCTTGTCTGTCGCGTATGTGGTTCTTAAGTCCTTATGTCATGCTACATACCCATATTTACTTCTTCCCCATCCATTTTATTTTGTTATGGGTTGAGAAATGCTTGATTAAACAGTATTTGAAATAAGAATGAATGACCTGTGAGTCAGGGGCTCTCTTATGAACACACTCTTTCAGTCTTTTCTTTTTCTTTCAGTCTTAATGTCTAAACTTAAATGCAATGCTCATGGATTTTGTTAGGCTCTGTCCCTAGTGGTCACTTGGCGCAGTAATTTCTGGATAGTTTTATTGTCGGTCTTCCTTAGTAGAATCCGTCCGATGACTATTTATTGAGGGTCCAACGTGGCCCTCTCTTAGGCATCGTGGAGGCTTCAAAAGTAAATTAGAAACAGTATCTGTCTTTATGGCACTTTTTAACTACATGGGGTGAAGAGAGTGGAGGGATGTACACAGACCAAACATGACAAACACCACCGAAGACATCCCAACCAGAACGTAAGTTCCATGAGGGCAGGGATCTTCTTGTGTTTGTTGACCAATCCCCCGTGCCTAAGATGTTTTCTAGTATAAAGTGGCTTCTCAATAAATGCTTAGCAAATGAGTGAATGAATGAATGTTGTGTCCAAAAGAAGGTAAAAATAGTAACTGTTGTTTGTTAAATTCTGTTCCATGCCTTAGACTAGGAGTTTCGCACACATTTTTTCACTTCTTCTTCACAATGATGTTACAATGTGTAGACATTTGCATTTTTCAGATGAGAAAGCCGAGACTCAGAGAGGTTACATAATTTTCCTAAAGTCAAGCAGATAGTAAATGGTAGAAAAAGACCAAAGAACTCTTGGGATTCCCTGTTTGAGAAGGTAAATTGTACAAATAAAGAAATTCTCAGCTATATTTGGTTGCAGAATTGGGGGTGAGAGGTCTCTTCATCCTATTAACCAATCTTCCCATACACACAAATCTCTGCGGAAGAGCTGGGAGGTCTTCAGAAGTAACTGGGGTTGAGGAAGTATCTAGGGTTGCCTTTATACAGCAGTTGCTAAAGAAGGACAATGATAAATTTAGCGGGGCATGGCCACCAAGGGAGCCCTACGGCCAACTGTCTTTGCTTCTTGTTTCAAGGATGCCTGTGAGATGCAGATGAGCACAATTTTGAAAGAACTTCAGAAGAATCAAGCCTCTCCAGAGCGAGCATCGTTAGGTGACGGTTTACACCAGTCCCCAGCCACACAGGACCCAGGGCTGCGGGCTGGGCTCGTCATCAATGGGAAGACCCTGGAGTTTGCCCTGCAGGAGAGTCTGCAGAGGCAGTTCCTGGAGCTGACTGCCTGCTGTCAAACTGTGGTCTGCTGCCGAGCCACCCCGCTGCAGAAAAGCGAGGTAGTGAAATTGGTACGCAACCATCTCCAGGTGATGACGCTGGCCATCGGTGAGTGGGGTTGGAACCTAGCCGTGTGCTCCTCACCTTCATGCCACACCAGGGGCTTATCCTTCTGTTCCATTCTTCCTTCCATACTTCTCTTTGCCTTTCTATCTGTCTTTCTGTCTGTCCTTTCCCTCCCCCACTTTCCTTCTCCCTTTCCTCCCTGCTTACTCCTTCTCCACTCCTTCCTCTCTTCCCTTCATCACGTATTTGACCACTTGCTTTGAACCACGTGGTAGGGGTGTGATGCGGAAAACTACATGGTAGGACTTGGGGTTATACGCGAGATCCCCAAATCAACTAAGTTAAGGAGGGTAAATGTACTGAACCATGAAACTGAAAAATCTAGGAGTTCTGCCTTCAGAAAAGTTAAATCCAGGGACATGAACAAATCATTTATTTATTCATTCAACAAATATTTATTGAGTGCCTTCTGTGGTAGCAGACATTTTTCTAGGCACTGGAGAGAAAGGAGTATATCAAATTGACAAAGTACTTTTTCCTAAGGAGGTTATATCCAGTAGGAGGCGTATAGTAAAAAATGAAACAGAAAAAAAAAAAGCCATAAATATATATCAGATAGTGACAAATGCTATTAAAACAATAAAGCAGAGCCGGGGGATGTAGGGTACTAGGGGAGGGAGGGGGGCTGCTAGCTTAAATGTTTTTCAGAGACGAGCTCACTGAGAAGGTCGCCTGCGGACAGACTTGAACAGAACGATCAGGGAGCCACGGGAGATCTGAGGGAAGAAGATTCCTGGTGAGGACAGTGCGAGTGAAGACCACGGGCCAAATTTGGGGTGCCTCAAGGCCAAAGCAGGTTGAGCAAAGGGAAGAGTTTTCTAGGCGAGTGATGGGCAGAGAGGTGGCCGGTGGCCAAGTCATGTAGGGTCCTGGGCATTTTTGGCTTTTATCTAAGGAGGAAGGGAGTCTTGGGAGAACTTTGAACGGAGAAGGAACATGATCTGCTTTAAATTTCAAAGGATCACATGGCTCCTGTGTTGAGAGTAACTGTTGGGTACAAGGACATAGGTTAAAGAGACCAGTTGAGAAGCTACTAGAGTAGTTCAGGCAAGAGATGGTGGTGGCTTGAACCCAGACGAGACATGAAACATGGTCACATAGTAGACATGGTTTGAGAAAAGAGCTGGTGACCCATGCTGAGGAGTTTGATGTGTTGTAGGATAGAAGGAGTTCAAGGAAGCAGGAAGATTTTTGTCTCTGAGAACAGAAGGGAGATGGAGCCAGGAGAGCAGGGCAATCAGGAACTGGGATGTAGGCACGTTAGATTTGAGCAAGTCCATTTGAGATTGAAGCAGGGAGGTGTCAGGTGGGCAGCTCGATACGAAGTCTGGAATCTAGCAACGAGGGACTGGCTGGAGTTACAAATTTGGGGGTTCTAAGTCTAGATGATGCTCGAGGTCTGGCTAGTCCATGCAATCACCATAAATGGAGGGGAGGAGCTGTGTGAGATTAAGCTCTGAGACGCTCCGGCGTTCAGGAAATGGCAAGACGAAGACTCAGCCATCTCTTGTAGTCTCCGTGTTCACCTGGATTGTTGTCAGTCTCAGGGAGCTTCTCCCTTCAGGGTGCTGAGACAGCCGCCGAAAATTCCTAGGTTTACATCCTATCCTATTAGCAACCTGAGTGAAAAGAGAGCAACTCTTTTCAAGTTGCTAGAGTCAAGAATCAGAATTACAGTGGAATTTTGTTCAGCTGTCTTATTGAATGAACGTATAAATGAGTGAATTGTTCAAGCCCCTGAGTCCAGATGTTCCTGAGGCTAGGACCCCTGGGCACGTCAGTCATATCATTTGAGTCAGGTGCCTGTCTCTGAGCCAGTCACTGAGGCCAGGGAACAGATGATGTTAATTGTCTAGGCCTGGTCAGTTGCCATCCTACATCTGGGGGGTCGGTTCTTCCTAATAAACCATGTGGACTCAGAGTTCCCAAGGAAAACCGGATACTGTTACCAGAAAACAGTGAATGATCAGTGGGCATTTGGGGACAACACATGTTTAATACCAACAGGAATGTAATGCTTCCTCTTAAGAAGCTTCCAACACGTTGGGGAGACCAAGAAATATATAGCAGCCATAATATCATGTGATAGGTATGATAGAGATACACAGATATGCCAGGTGGTGCCAGAGTCTAAGGAAGGAGCATCTGATCTGACGGGGAGATGAGAAGGATTTCCCAGAGGAAGTGATGTCTAAGCAGAGGGCAAGAGTGATTGAAATCTAGCCATGTGAGGTGGGGGTGATGAGGGCAGTGTTACAGGATGTGGAAACCACATGTGCGGTGGCTGGAAGGAACAGGGCTACCTGGAAAATTGAAAGCAGAGTGAGTGGCATGGAAAAAGGGGTGATCAGTCCAGACCGGTGCCTTCTTAGCACGAAGGATTTTTAAGGTGGCGTTGAGTTTGGAATTCTTCCTCTTGGCAGTGGGATTGGCGTTGAGTTTGGAATTCTTCCTCATGGCAGTGGGAAGCCACATTTAATTTCTCTTTAACTAGCTTCCAGGTAACTTGCAGACATGGGCTCAGCTTTGAAGGATTCCTTTGCTTGAGTGGTCACTGTTGCCTTGCAAAGCCTGTATCTCTTCTTTACCCTTCATACGTCTCTCCCCTTTTCTTCTGTCTCCCGAAGGTGATGGTGCCAATGACGTCAGCATGATACAGGTGGCAGACATTGGGATAGGCATCTCTGGTCAAGAAGGCATGCAGGTGAGTGGATACTGTGCACCCAGGACCATGAACTTCACCTGCCTCCTCAAGGGCGACATATTTTCACAGGAAAATCTATGTTGTAGAGTGAGGCTGGCTGTGGCTAGATCAGGAGTGGGAGACAGGAAGTTTGTGCCTTCATTCATTCATTCTTTACTGTGTGGCTGTTAGGGTATTTTCCTGAGTAATTTTAACCATGTGGTTCCCTTGTTCAGTTTAAAATATATAGCTCATCTAGAACATAAATATGTATATATTTAGCCCTGCAGTAGCTGTGTGACTTTTTTTTTTTAATTTTAAAGTTATTTTCTTATGGTTTTATTTATTTATTTTTTTAATTTAAATTCAGTTAGTCAACATACACTGCAGTCTTGGCTTCAGGGGTAGAACCCAGTGATTCGTCTCTTACGTATGGCACCCAGTGCTCCTCCCAAGAAGTGCCCTCGTTAATGCCCATCACCCCATTAGCCCATCCCCCATTCCCCTCCCCTCCAGCAGCCCTCAGTTTATTCTAGCTGTGTGACTTTTGACACTGATGAGAGCTACTAAGGATTTGAATGAAAGACCTACGGACCTAAAGAGGGAGGGAAGGAGAAGGTATTTGAGAATAAGGGCGGGGGGGTGCTATTTGTATGTGTGTGTGCATACATGTGTGCACATTGCATAGTGTTTTAGGCACAAGATTCAGATAAAAGCTTGTCCAAAGACTGCTTTTCATTATGGAGCAAATGCTGTTAGAGGAAGATAGGATAGAGGCTTAGGGTTTCCAGAGGATTGTAAATTATGACATTCTCTAAGACAGTTGGGAAATTCAGGGATCTCTTTGCCTGGCGCATTATACATTGTTACATAGTGTCATGACTACAATACCTGTTGTTCTCATTGAGGGAGAAGCAGATGCATATTGTAATGCATGGCATTCTTGCTACGGGAGCCGCTTTCCAGGAAAGTACATTTGCTGAAATCGGATCACAAAGGGTAACCAAAGAGAAGTCTTGTTTTCCGTGACCAGATTGGAAAGCTGCATAATAACTCCAGGCTGGCCGTTAAGTCTCTGTGTTCATGAGTTTCAGTTTGGTTTGGTTTGGTCTGCATGTAAGGTTTAAACAATAGATCGGACCAATTGGGGCCCGAGGATGGTCAGGCCGCCATACTGTGTCTGTGTTAACACGCTGGATTGCTCAGGGTGGCCTTCTCTCCCCCTTGTCTCTGCAGGCTGTGATGGCCAGTGATTTTGCCATTTCTCAATTTAAGCATCTCAGCAAGCTCCTCCTTGTCCACGGGCACTGGTGCTATACACGGCTTTCCAACATGATTCTGTACTTTTTCTACAAGAACGTGGTACGTAGCTCTGGAGAATCGGTCCCTTCCCCCTTTGCACTTTCTTATTCTGCTAGCGTAAGGGATGAGGAGGAAGTGCCCTGTGTTAAGCGGCTTTGCTTGCTGGTGTTTGGGGAGCAGCCAGGAGCGCTCCTGCTGCCTCACCAGAAATAATCTGGGAGTGTGCTACGTTTCAGCCGCTGACAGCAAATTGCTAGGCTTGTCCATCTGCGGGCGTTTTCTATGCCCTGCGCTTTTAAATTCAATTAAGTCCCATCTGGTTCATTTAAGACCTAATTTTTGACCTTCCATGAAAAGGTAGTGACAAGCAGAATTATGAAATGTTTAATGCTGTCAGTAGAGAATGAAAAGGTTTGCTTCCATTTTACAGGAGATACCAAAAAATACCTGCCGTCCTCAAATCCATGTCCCATGTTGTACATCGAAGGCACAGATGACAGGGAAAACGCAGCGATAACGCCTGAGCCTGGAGCTGGCTCACACTCACAAATGAAGAGTTCTCTGGCAAACCTGTCACATGTATTTGTGGTTGGGAGTTATTTGATGGTCAGGGAACTTAATTTCGATTATGTAATTGCTAAAGGGGCAGAAGTGGATGAGAAGTCCGAGCTTCTGATCTTTGCCATACCATTTAACGTTCAGTCTCCTCTTTTATAAGATCATGTTGACTTTAGATAGCTTCCCTTAAGTTCCTTCCAGGAGGAGTGATTATGTAAATATGTCATGATTTTTAGACTCAATTTATTCTTAGACTTCAAAGTCCATAGGCAGTGCATTAATAGTAAACATAAATTTATATCCATCTGTTGAAATACTACTTTTAGGAAAAAATAGCTTTAGTAGGTCATTCTTCAGATATTCCAAATGTATAATTTAGGTCTGTGTGTGTGTGTGTCTGTCTGTCTGTTGGTCAGCAGAACATTTGTTTTTAGTCCTGTAGCACAATTAGCTTTTTTTAAAATTCTAGTACTTAATGGTCACTGACTTCTAGGGAGGAGCCTCTTTCCCAAGTTTTTTTAAAAATACTTTTGCATTTTTTTACCTTCTCCTCTTGTGGTGCAGCCCACCCCCTCTCTCCTCCTCTTAAGCCCAGATTAAACCCAAGGGTTAAGAAACACTACTATTAGAAAGAGAGGTGCCATATACCCTTAGAGAGTGGGGCAGTGTTTGTTAGTAGAGACTCCATCACCAGGGGACAGAGACCCTGGAACACAGACGGACAGCCGTCTTTCTGCTGTGGAACCCTTGATGGCCATTCTCACTGATAACCTCCCAGTTTTTTTCTGCCTCTTATGTGCCTAGCAAAACAGTGAATGCTTTATAAACTGTGGAGGAAAAGGCCCAGTACCAGAAGCCATTCAAGTCACTTCTCTTTCTGAGACTGTGGTTCTTGGATCTTAGACAACTTTTAAGATACTGATGAAGACTATGAATTCACTCTCCAAAACACATGTACCCAAATTAATACATTTTCAGGAGCAGGGTATAATGTATGTCCATAGACCCTAGACTTAAGGATTGTTCTAAGGATTGTGGCTCCTATCGTAAAGTATCCTAGTGTGTCTAGAATATCAACAATAACATCTCAATATGTATAAGGCACTCTACAGGTTATGAGCACTTTCCGAGTTGATCTGGATATCAAAGCTCTGAGGTGGTATAATTCTCATTTTTCAGAAGAAGAAACCAAAACTTCAGAGGGGTTAGGAAAATGGCCTAAAGTGAAAAAAGCAATAAGAAGTGTCTTCAGGCCTTGAATGAGACCCTGAAATGTAAATCCATGCCCTTTCCTGTGGCCTGCCTTGCTTGAGGGCACAGAGCTTTTGCCATAGTGGATTTAGTTCGTTTGAGAAAAATATTGGAGGTAACAGTGTAGGAAGGATGTGTCTAGCCTCTAGGGTAACCACCTGTCCTGATTTGCCTGGGACTGTCCCAGTGTTAGCAGTGAGAGTCCACGTCCTGGGGAACTCCTCAGTCCAAAACTAACTAGGACGGTTGGCTATCCTGCCAGCACCACTAAACACATAATTTTAAACCAAGAAAGCAAGAGAATGAATGTTTGTTGTGGGCATGCTACATACCAGGCGCTGGACTAGGATCTCTTCATGTAGAAGAGATTCCTCAATTTGAAAACTGGCTCTACTACTTAATCAGCCAGGTAACTTTGGGCATGCTCCTTAGCCTCTCTATGCCTCAGTTTCCTCATCTGTGAAATGGGACAACAGTAATTCCCAAGTTGTTAGGAAGATTGAGGAAACTATTCGTAAAGCTCTTAGAATAGTGCTAGGACCACACAGTAAGTGGCACCTGTGTGTTTGTGTATGTACGAAAGTCTGTGTGGATGTGGATGTGTTTTACTTAAAACATTTACCTGAAAGAGACGCCAAGGTAAGTTGTGGTCTTCCGTTCTGTAAGCAAGGGGACTCTGCTGAGGGAGAGGCTGAGATTACACAGCCAAACATGGCAGCATGTGGCCAGTGCAGTTTCTAAGATGCAAATGTCGCTCTTTGTGTCCGTAGGCCTATGTGAATCTCCTTTTCTGGTACCAGTTCTGTTGTGGATTTTCGGGAACATCCATGACCGACTACTGGGTTTTGATCTTGTTCAACCTCCTTTTCACTTCTGCTCCTCCTGTCATTTACGGTGTGTTGGAGAAAGATGTGTCTGCAGAGACCCTCATGCAGCTGCCTGAACTTTACAAGAGTGGTCAAAAGTCCGAGGTAGGTGCTGAGGCAGAACTGCTTGGACTGGTGCACGTCCATTGTCAGAGCCAGGGCTCCTTCCCATCAGCCCAGCGCAGGTATTGTAGCACATTCAGGACTACATAAAACAGTTTGAATTAGGGGGCACCTGGGTGGCTCTGTCCGTTGGGCGTCCAACTCTTGATTTTGGCTCACGTCGTGATCTCACGGTTCATGGGATCAAGCCCTACGTAAGGCTCTGTGCTGAAAGCGTGGAGCCTGCTTGAGATTCTCTCTCTCTCTCTCTCTCTCTCTCTCTCTGCCCCTCCCCCAATCGTGCGTATGCCCTAGTGTGCTCTCTCCTACCCACAAAATAAACAAACATTAAAAAGAAAACTATTTGGATTATATGGTTGCTTCAAAAGATCTCTGCTAACTTGGCAGGTATTAAGTTACTTGCTTCTGAGATGAACAGAGGTAAAACTATAAAAGGCCTTAGGTACTTAAATGAAGAAATCTGGTGTTTAGACTTTACAGCCAATAATGTCGAGTATCTGCTGAACCTCACTGTGCTGTCTCTTGTGCAAACTACTAAACATTCCATCTCATTTACCTTCAAAAAACATGTCGAGAGAGAACCTCAAAAATCTCACAGCTAAACAAATGGCAGAGCCAGGATGTGTGACTCCTTTTTAGTCCGGTTCCAAAGTCAAAATCAAATTCTGCAGGTTCTACTGTCATGCAAAATTGTGGCGTGATCTGAATGGCTCCCTTTACTTAAAACCGGCCCCGCCTCTGCCTCTAGCTAACTCATCTTCATCCTGTCAGTCTACCGATGGGTCATTTATCCCTGTCCCTGCTTTCCAGTCTTCTCTCACTGCCCTCACTGCCTCCCACCCTAGAGTATTGTGGTTGCTGATTAATTGGGCTAACTGTCTCAAAATTCTTTTCTTTCTTTTTTCTTTTAGAGAGCGCATGAGCAGAAGAGAGGGGCAGAGGGAGGGAGAGAATCTTTTTTTTTTTTTTAATTTTTTTACAGTGTATTTATTTATTTTGAGAGAGCTCAAGCTGGGGAGGAGCAGAGAGAGGGAGAGAGAGAATCCCTGGCAGGCTCTGCACTGTCAGCAGAAACACGATGTGGGGCTCAATTCCACTACCCTGGGATCATGACCTTAAATGAGTTTAAATCAAGAGCTAGGTGTTCAACTGAGCCACCCAGGCACCCCAAAACTCTTTCCTTTCTAATTTATCTTCTACAAAATTAAGAGTAATTAATGTAGTACTTATGAATGTTTATGTAATGCTTCCTATATGTCACACACTATTCTAAGTCCTTAATACATGTAAATCTAACGTCAAATGACCCTACAAGTAAGTGCTATCTTTATCCACACTGTAGGCGAGGAAGGTCGGGCGCAGGCAGGTGCCTTCAGTAATCTGGCATGTCACAGTGTTCACGGGCGGTGCAGGTGAGCCCTAGATCTCTGGCCCATGCTGTCCACTAACGTTATGCCGTGTGGCAGAAGGAACACCGATGCTGTCTTCAGTCCGTGGGTCGCCCCCTGCCTCCACCGTGCTATTTAATGCCAATAATCCAGAGTGCTCTCCCAAGTTCATCGTCAGGATCGCAGGGACTGAGGAGGGTCAGGAGCCTGTAGACACCTGTAAGTGGGCCAAGTTGAGGGGTCCGTGTAGTCAGATAGTCTGGTCTTGAAAGGAAGACTCCGTTAGTCAAGACTCTTTCAGTTGCAAGGGACAGAAACCAAGTCAAACTGGCCTAATAAAAGAGGAAAGTTTTTGGCTCTCGTAGCTGCAAAATCCAGAGGTAATGGTGACAGAATACTGTTACTCTTCATGCAATTCTAAATGTCCAGGTTTGGACTCATTTTTGGCCTAGCTTGAGTCTCACGTCTTTTCCCGTGTTTCACTGTGGCTAGTAATATCATTTTCTCCTTGACCAAGCCTGGGACAGTTCTCATTCCTGAGGACAGAGCTGAATCACATGGACAGGACTGGAAAGAAGGGTGTCCTGTAGAGGTACTGGACAGACCGAAATCAGACCAACCGTAAGAGATCTCTGTGTTGTGCTTCACGCACCGTTCTCAAGACACTGAACCTGATCAGTTAGAAATAACGCTGAGTTTATGTTTAAATTCTGGGTGTTTCTATTCCGGTTCTGTGCTGTGTGAGCTTGGTAAATTATTTAACATGCCTGTACTTCTGTTTCCTTATGGAGATGGTGTGAGGATTAAGTAAGATAAAAAGTTCCATCCACATTAAGCTCTCAGTATTGTTATTTTTACCCCCCAGAATTAACCAGAAATTTGACGAAACCTCAGATTTAAAATGTGTTTATTTTCCTCAGTCTAACTTTATTCTGACTTGAACTTCCTTTCCAGGCTGGGGAGTAATTTAACGTCCACAGGCTACTTGCAGTAGCCAACACAGAGAAGTCACATGTTCAGCTTTTAGGGGAGAAGATATCCTCAGGGTACTAAGTGGGGTTTTCCTAAGAGAATCCAGGCTGACTTAAAGTTCAAGGCCAGGATGCAGGATTGTATTGTTGATATTAATGAAGGTTGCCCTGTACCCCCTACCTAAATTAAATTCCAAGTCCACTGGGGAAAGAGAGATGAGCAGGGAACATTCAATATTTTTGTAGCTGGTGTTTCAAAAGCCCATTTGTACAGACTGCAATTGGTTCTTACCCGTGGAAGGGTCGAGGTCATTGTTTCCTGTTGTTGGACCCTGTTATCAATTCTTTGCACACATTGTTCTATTGAGTTGGCCAGTTTTATAATACATGATAATAGCAGGCGGATTCCCAGCATGTGGCTATTGATAGAAGGTAATTGATTTCACTGAGTTTACCTGCCAGAAGAGTTGTCCTTTCTTTGAACTTGGTCTTCAAGTGAATTCTGTTTTATGCTTGGGCCATTTCCTGTCTTCAGCATCATGAAATATACTCTTCAGGGTTTCAGAATCTTCCCCCGAAAAGAGAGGATGTGGAAGGCTGTAGCAGAGGCTTCCCTCCCAAGAAGCAATCATCCGTTACCCATCTTTCATCACCCACACAGCTGTCTTTTCTGGCTTTGACTTCATGTCCATATTTTCCCTTTCAGTTTCCAAGAGATCCGATGAGTTCATCTCTTTAGCCCTTCATTCATCTTTTACTCTTCTCTGCTTCCCAAGTTCCCTTACTCACATGACTGCTGTGGAGTAATTGTGCCTTTACCTTGTCTAGGATTTGTGAGCAACTTCCATTCATCCAGAAGCGTGAATTTACATTCGAGCTTATCCCCAAATCGTTCTCTCTTGTCTACCGGCATTTTGGTTACCACTTCGGTTCTACCACATTCTTTTCTATCATTTGATTGTGCTTCCGCTTAGATTTGATGGACATTTGGCTGATGAAAGGCTGGTGGAAGATCCCATCATTTGAAAGGAGGAAACAGTAAAAGAGAGATGCAGGGAAAAGGAACAGTAACAGTGTGATAAACAGTGCAATAAAAGGAACAATAATAGTACTAAGATTAGAAACAGCAAATGCTCATTGCTTTGATTTTCAGAGGACAAATATATTTTTTAAAAAGGATAGATTTTTAAATTCTAAGTGTACTCTATTGAAGAATAGACGAATGTATATGGAGAATTTGTATATTTATAAAACTTTGTTATGTAGAAGACATTGGTTATTTTCAAGGACATTTCAGCCTTTTCGTATTTGGAAGGAAATGAGAATGAGAACGTGGTAAGAAACGAGAAGACTAGGGCAGGGATATAATACATGTGTTGCCATTTTTGTCCATGGTGGACATCACTGATAGACCGTAGCCCTCTATCGTTCCTCCTGGGTCTGAATGCAGCCTCAGAATCCTTCTGCACAAACATCGACATTCAGGCAGAGGGTGGCTCTTGTTTGACAACGTGTTTCAAGTAGAGATTAGTGTCTCTGCTTGAACTTTCTCTTATTTTGTTATAAACTTTTGGTAAGAAGCAGTTTAACATCTGCAAGGCTATATAGGAATAGTTTATTAATCCAGCAAATATTTCTTGAGTACTTGATATGTACCAGGTACTGTTTTAACCACTCGAATAAAAAAAATCAAAGCCCCACTGTATGTAGTTCGCATTCCATTGAGAGAACCAGAAAATCATTAGGTAAACAAAAACAGTTATTTCCAATGGTGATGAGAGATTTCTTTTTCGTTGGAGAGAGAGTGTTTGCACACACACCCAAGCAGGAGAGGGGCAGAAAGGGAAAGCAGGCTCCACGCTCAGCACAGAGCCCAGCATGGGACTTGATCTCACGACTTTGAGATCATGACCTGAGCCAAAATCAAGAGCTGGATGCTCAACCAACTGAGCCGCCCAGGTGCCCAAGATTGATCAAACGACATAAGTGAACAAGTGGAACAGAGTTCCTTTATGGATTTTTTTTTCACCTATGAACTTACTCAACTGTCACATCTTGTTTGTCACCGTCGTTTACAAATCCCACCTATTCTGTGTGTGACAGAATGAAGGAATATAGTCTTCTTCTCAGAGAAGCAAAAGTAAGTATTGGCTTGTGTTGTTCTTTGACTTTGCTTTGACCCATTTTAACATTGATCCCGCCTCAATATCTGTTTCATTTTCAGGCATACTTACCCCTTACCTTCTGGATCACCTTGTTGGATGCCTTTTATCAAAGCCTGGTCTGCTTCTTTGTGCCTTACTGTGTGAGTCCCTGTTCACGCAAAGTGTGTGTTATCAATGATGCTTCTTTGTTGCCAGTATAATGTAAACATACAGGGTGGACATATTAGGGTAGATTGCTCATATAACCAAGTTGATTATTAACTGACTAAATTATAATGCCCCCCAAATAGATTAGATAATGGATTAAGTTGGGAGAGAAGTACCTAATCGACTCCTCTTGTGTCTCCTTTTTAGCCCTGTCCTGCTTGATAGTTTTTGTAAATGAGCTGAATAAAATTGAGAGTCCAGGCATATAATGAGATGAGTCAAAGTCAGAAAGGCAAAGTCAGAAAACGAAATCTGTTATTAGTGAGTGCTGGGCTGATTTTGCCAGGATGATATTCATAAGTATTAAATGTAAGTTCTTATTCATAGTCTCTTCAAAACTAAAAAACCTATTTTATAGGTGAGGAATAGAAGAAATGTGACTAAGGAAAGAATGTGTAAAAATGAATTTTAAAATTTGTGCCAGCACCAAGCACAAAACAGCATGATGTAACTGCCCACACGTAAATAACCCTACCCAGAAGAAAACACTAGTTTGACCATAGTTTGGTGTTAACAAAAGCACAGCGTTAAGAATGAAAAAGGTTACAGTCTCTAAATTAACAACTTCTATTCTTTAGTTCTTTATTTAAATAAAATGACTTGAATTTGCCCAGCTAGAATATTCCAGGTTTACTCATTTCAAGAGGAATACAGACAATGCAATCTGAAGGGTAAGCAGAAGAGAACAAGCAGAATTGAGGAATATCAGAAAATAGTGTCATTCAAAGAATACTTTAAGGACTTGAGGACTTATACATAGGAGAGAAGGGGATTTTTACTTAATAGATATATATACTCAGGATAGCCTTCATAGCTGCCTCAGAGGTTTGCAGCTCTGTTACATGGGACATATTTCCTATTTTTTATACCTCAAAGAACTAGAAGAGTAGGTAAAAGTTTCCAGGAGGATGAATTGTGACTCGGATAAAGAGGCATTCCAACTCATCAGATGGCCTATCTGAGAGTCAGTCTCTCTCTTCAGGAAATATTCAAGTTTATCCTAAATGACCCGTTATTGAAGAAGGGACTCCATCCACAGCTGAGCTGTAGAATAGAGGAACGTATTCCCACCACAGAGTGTGACAGCTCTCCAGCATCACCACCTCTTGTCCTTTTTGTAGACCTACCAGGGCTCGGACATTGACATCTTTGCATTTGGAAACCCCCTGAACACAGCTGCTCTGTTCATCATTATCCTCCATCTGGTGATTGAAAGCAACAGTTTGGTGAGTGGTTTCCGTGCCTCTGAATCAGGCTGAAACTGTGCTTAGGGAAGTGTCTTCTGTTAGCTGTGACACTGCTTAAACCCTTCGTGCCTAGGAGACACATGTTAACAAGAGTAATGATTCCAAATAAGAAGGGTGATCATGGCTACTCTTGTTGAGTGTTGAGTGCCATCATGTTGAGGTTGATGTATAGCCAGGGAAAGTGGAAGAAGATCTACCTGGTCCCTTTGGTGGTATCCCTGACGGATGGCTCATGGAGGCATGAATCAGGCTAGAGAAACAATTGATGGCCGATATTCTTCAAGATGGCCAACGTTATTTGATTGTACTGATGTCTTTTGACTCAACTAAAAAGAGGGGTCATGCCATAATCCTGGCATACTGACTGTAGTAAGTGATGATTTTATCACAGCAAAATTTTACATGATACAGAAACATATTATCTTCCCTCCAGAATTTTTATCATTCACTTAAATCTAGATCGTTTTTATCTTACTTGTTAACTTAATGATAAAGTTAGGTCTTTTCATCAGAACGATTGCACTGTAGCTCTCTACAGCAAAGCTAAAATGTGGGATTCAGATAATGAGAGCTTTGTTGTAAACCTTCCTTTGCAGATGAACATTCCACCCAACTCTGAAGAATAAACTGCCTCTGTGATTATTTATGCTGGTCCCTCATTTCCGTTGGCATTATCTCTGCTTTAGTTTAAACCACTATCATCTCTTCCTGCGCTGTTGCT
Organism: Paguma larvata; assembly: GCA_030068075.1. Classification (NCBI taxonomy): domain Eukaryota; kingdom Metazoa; phylum Chordata; class Mammalia; order Carnivora; family Viverridae; genus Paguma; species Paguma larvata. The sequence goes on along the minus strand of CM057823.1, from coordinate 157,189,704 downwards.
ACAGCCTCCTTAGTCTTCCCACCAACCTCTACTCTTTTTTTTTAATTTATTTTTGAGAGAGAGAGAGAGACAGACAGAGCATGAGCAGGGGAGGAGCAGAGAGAGAGAGGAAGACACAGAATCTGAAGCAGGCTCCAGGCTCTGAGCAGTCAGCACAGAGCCCAGCACGGAGCTCGAACCCACAAACCGTGAAATCATGATCTGAGCTGAAGTCGGACACTTTACCGACTGATCCACGCAGGAACCCCACCGCCAACCTCCACTCTTGACTCCTCCAGCCATCCTCTGCAAAACAACCAGAATCATCCTTTTGAAACACAAATCATATCTTGTTGCTGTCCTTTGGGTACAACCCTTCAGTGATTTCCTACTGTCCTTGGAATAAAATGGAAAAGCCCTAGGTGGCCTACAGACTTCATGCAGCGATGCCTCTACTTTTCTCTCCAGTCACATTTCCACCTATTCATGGGCTGGAACCACATTGTCCCTCATCAGTGGCTCAGATACAGTGAGCTCCTTACCTTATCAGCTCCTTAGCATTTACCGTATCTTCTGAGGGGAGTATTCTTACTCTTCCCTTGGCTCCCTGCACTTTACCCAGCTCAAATATTATTTTGAGTCTTAGCAAACATGCTACTGTCACCAAGAGCCCTTCCCTAACCATCCATTGTGTCATGCCATCCTTTTGCTTTTACCCATCACCCTAATAATAATTTCTTATTTATCAGTTATGTGATTATCCGTTTCATGTTTATCTTCTGCATTAAACTATAATCTCTACGACGACAGCGTTCATATTTATTTTGTTGACCACTGTATACTGGAATCTAGGATAAGACTGGCACATAGTAAGTACTTAAAAATATTCAAATGGATAAATAATTAAATGGCTGACCAGTGTTTGGAGTGTATTTATCATCCTGGTAGTGAATGCATTTCAACCAGGATTAGCTGAATGAGGTTATAGTTGAAATGTTATGTACGGTTATATTATAAAATTATTTATAATAATTCCTAAAGTAGAACTGAATATTTTTGGCATCACTTCCTTTGCTTACAACCTTCTATAATCAAACTGTACAAACCTAAAGTATAGTAAAAGGTTAATATCTGAAAATACCAAGTAGAGATACTAAAGGGAATTCTAGAACTAAAATCTTTGGCATTGTTTTAATATCTATTTGATTTCATTTTTAAACAATTTTGTAAGCACTTTTGGTTGCTATCCAAGGAATTATCATAGGTTCTAACATTAGCATTTCAAAGGATCTAACAGATCAAGTGTGTCCATTTGGGTTCACTGGTTATGAGCAACAGCAACCTGAGCAAATAGAAAAGATATTAAAAATGCACTAAAGAACCATGGTAAAACCAAACCAAGTCATCCGAGGAAGGAGAGTGGCTCCAGACATCCAGGAAACAGGCTAATGGACAGGACTGCCCTGCTCTGAATTGGCTATAGTCATTTTCTTTCTGCTCTTGCCTCATTGTGCTCCATGTTTAGTCCCTGGTGACAGAATTTGGTTTCCTTCACTTCAGTCCTAGACTTTGGCTAGAGGAGGGATACTGTACCAAGACCATGCACAATGTTGGGTATCTGCACTAAGAAGGAAGAAAGTGAAAGCCAGGCGCTAAGAAAAACAGTGTTTGCTACATAAAGGACGCATCGTTAAATACTTTTTCTCATGCCAGGGGAGGCTGGAGCTCACAGCCTCCGAGGATCCCTTGTCAGCAAGAGTTAGCCGTTGTGAGGATGTGAACCAGCTCCCGGGAGCTCTTGCTCCTCATCTCATTGTCATCCCCCCCCTCCCTGTCTGTTTTCGCTCACTGTCTCTTGACTGTCACTGTATCAATTTATGTAAATGTGTCAACCATCACAGTGCTATCTCACCTGCCAAATGCGCTTCTTAAGGGAAACAAATTCAGGCAGTAGGGTTCAATGGGAAGGAAAGACATTTGAGAAAGAAATAAAAAAAATAACAAATCATTGTTTTGGAGGCAGGATCATCATCAGGAGTTAGCCCACATTTTCTGAGCAGTTTGTACATTTGACGCAAAATGAGCAGTCTTTGCGATGCTGGTGAAGATACCTGCCTTGGGGAAATGCTTTGCAGGATTGAGGGAAAGGGAGAAAATTGGATCTCATTTGAAAATTATAGCCTGAGAAAATATTAGTGAAGGCAGTGCTTCCCCCCAAAACCATAACCTTTTCCATCCTGGTATACACTACGATTTTAAGTGGTACTGTCCACTGCACTAAATTACACCGAAGACCACATAATGTGAAGGTGATTCTCTTTCATACTTCAGATTATGTCGATTTCCCTTTGTAACAAAGATCTGACTCTAGACTCAGCACTTATGATAATAGGTAATGGTGATATTACATTTAAGGTAGTCGTCTATTTTTCTTTCTAAATGAAGTTAAATAGTAAGGCAGTTAAGGGGTGCCTGGGTGGCTCAGTCAGTTAAGCATCTGATTCTGGCTCAGGTCATGATCTCGCATCCGTGGGTTCAAGCCCCACATCAGGCTCTGTGCTGATAGCTCAGAGCCTAGAGCCTGCTTCGGATTCTCTGTCTCCCTCTCTCTCTCTCTCTCTCTTGCCCTTTCCTGCTCGCACTCTGTCTCAGTCTCTCAAAAAAATAAAACGTTAAGAAAAATTAAAAAAAATAGTAAGCCAGTTTAAGAGAAATATTTAGAGGGGCACTTGGATGGTTCAGGGGGTTAAGTGTCCGACTCCAGCTCAGTTCGTGAGTTTGAGCCCCGCATCAGCTCTGCGCTGATGATGCGGAGCCTGCTTGGGATTCTCCGTCTCCCTCTCACTGTGCTCTTCCCCCATTCTCGCTCTCTCAAAATAAATAAATAAACTTAAAAAAAAACAATATTAAGAAAAATTCCAAGATATCCGTAGATACAAAGGTGGCTAGGTTACAATGTAAAGAAAAAGATTTGTTTCTTGTTCATATAAAGTCAGCTAAGTTTCCAGATAGTTCTAAAGTTCTTGTTCTCTGAGTGGGGAGCTGAGTGCCCTGGCTTTGTCTTGTAGCTTTACCATCTGGAATTATCCCCAAGTGGGGGAACTTCTTGGTCAACATGGAAAGAAAGGAGACAGCATGGAAAATTGCACACCAGCTCTTCCATGTCTCTAACCTGAACATTTTGCAAATCTCTTCCATTCACATTTCACTGGTAGGATATGTGGCCATACTTAATTTCAAGGGGACAAGGAAATGCAATCCTTCCAAATGATTACAGTGGGAAGAAATTACAATATTGGTGACGAATGGTAATGTCTACCAGCCATTAAAGTTTGAGGGTCAAAGTATAACTTAATGAAGAAACAGACCAATTAGCAATTATATTAAAAAAGAGAGAGAGAGAGAGAGAGAGAGAGAATGCAAACACCTTATGGTGCATGACAACATAAAATAGTCAGGGGCGCCTGGGTGGCTCGATCGATGGAGCGTCCGACTTCGGCTCAGGTCATGATCTCTCGGCCTGTGAGTTCGAGCCCCGCGTCAGGCTCTGTGCTGACGGCTCAGAGCCTGGAGCCTGCTTCAGATTCTGTGTCTCCCTCTCTCTCTGCCCCTCCCCCACTCATGCTCTGTCTCTCTGTCTCAAAAATAAATAAACATAAAAAAAATAAATAAAATAGTCATCAGAATCAACCTGTTGGCATTGGACTTAGTTTTACAGAATGTCAACAGTGATATGAACTGTTCACAAAAGATGCTCTTATCTCTTTGGTATTTTGTGTTTTGTTCACTAAGGTTTGTGACACTGTTCATTCACTGCTTAGACATGTTGTCTCTTCAGCAGAGCGGAGTGCATCGGTGAGACAGTGTTTGTTTCCCCTTCTTTTCCTGTCTTGCAGACCTGGATCCACGTACTGGTCATCGTTGGTAGCATCTTATCTTATTTTTTCTTCACCTTGGCATTTGGAGCCATGTGTGTGACTTGCAACCCACCATCCAACCCCTATTGGATTATGCAGGAGCACATGCTGGATCCGGTGTTCTACTTGGTTTGTGTCCTCACAACCTGCGTCGCCCTTCTGCCCAGGTATGGTGCCTTACCATCGAGAGAGTGAGTGAAATCATAGGCTTAGAATTCTTTAGGCAACTGCTGAAAATGGCTGACGGACCGTCCTGTTCGCTAGTGGAGAAGTCAGCCTGTGTCCTAGTTCGAACATTGGTGTGCTAGCTCTTTTACCAGAGAACAAATACGGTTTATGCGAACTGGAAGGGACAGGTCTGTCTCGTGGAAAATTCTGATCTGTTTGGCATTCCCCAAAGATGGGGCCGCTTCCCCCACAAGGTTATATGAGGATCCTTTCCTCTATCCTTTTGTTCTGCCAACTCCCACGGGACTTTGCCCTTATCTGCATGACTGAAGATGACTCACCATCAGCGTATACACGTCCCTGCCCACAGGAGGGATAAAGAGAGAAAAATGGAGTGCAAGCAGCTTTTTTTTTCTTCTTCTTCTTCTTCTTCTTCTTTTTTTTTTTTTTTTGACGCAGAAGTGACCCAGAAGTTGCTCAAATTCCATTAACTAGAACTTAGGTATACGGCCAAAATCTGAGTGTTTCTAAAAGGAAAAAGGGGCGAATGCATGCTGAGGGGCAAGTATTGGTCTCTGCATAACCCATAACTGCTGAAAACGTAACCTCCTTTATCTGAGTTCAGTTACCTTTCCCATTTTAGTTTAACTTGAATTTCTAATATTGTACAGGATGGAACTGGCTAAGAAGTATACATGGGTTTTTAATCTATAGCTCTTTCTCTTTGTATTTTTATAGAATTTATCTATTTAGCTGGAAACACTTTGCCAAAGAGTCGTTCTACCTTTGTAAACGTGGTGTGAGAGTCAAATGGTGATTTCATGTTATTCTTTAAGAGAGCTGGCAAGCTGACTCACAGGCCAATCTGGCCCACTGCCTGGTTTTAAAAGTAAAGTTTTATTGGAACATAGACATACTTAACTTATGTGTTATCTATGGCTGAATTTTCACTGCAACAGCGGAGTTGAATAGTTCCGACAGAGACTGTCTGGGTTGCAAAGCCTGAAATATTACTATCTGGCCTGCTGGAAGATAGTTTGCCACCCCCAGGCTGCAACACCAACATAAGACAGCACCGGCACAAACTCTTTGTTACTGATGGGCATTCCTTCTAGAAATGCGTAAGAAAAACCCACTTGAGTCCTTCTATGGTGTTTATGCTTGTGTGCTTAACAATATCACTGCTAAACTGAGATGCTTCTATACTACTCACTGTTATTACCAGCTTTCAGATTAAAAGCTAACAAGATAAAGTTGTAGAATTGATGAAGACACGATTCCTATAAAGTTGTAGCCCAAAAAGAAAAATCCTTCCAGACCCCTAACAGTATAATTCTATCTAACATTGTTGTGGTAGGGTGAAAAAAATGACCCCCTAAAAAATACCCATGCCCTAATCCCTGGAACCTGTGAATGTTAGTTTTTTGCTTATGCAGATGTGATCAAGGATCCTGAGATGGGGAGCTTATCCTGTATTTTCTGGGTGGGCCCTAAATGCAATCATAAGTATCATTATGAGAGAGAGGCAGAGGCGATTTGACACAAGCAGATAGGAGAAAGCACTTCAACCACAGTGGCAGATTCCTTGGTCACAGGCTAAGGATGCCAGCACTTACCAGAAGTTGGAAGAGACAAGGACTGGATTCACCCCTAGAGCCTCTAGAAGGTGCATGGCCTTTCCAACACTTAGATTTCAGTTCAGCAAACCGATGTCAGAATTCTTGGCCTTTAGGGGGTATGTGGGTAGCTGAGTAGGCTAAGCATCCAACTTTTGATTTTGGCCCAGGCCAGGATCTCATGGTTTATGAGTTCAAGCCCCAAGTCAGGCTCGGTGCTGACAGCACGAAGCCTACTTGGGATTCTGTCTTCCTCTCTGCCCTCCCTGTTTGTGCTTGCTCTCTCTCAAAATAAACCTAAAAAAAAACAAAAACAAAAACAAAAAACTCTTGGCCTTCAGAACTGGGAGAATAAAGTTTGGTTGTTCTAAGCCATCAAGTTTATGGTAAGTTATCCCAGCACCCCATGGAAACTAACAGATGTTGATATAGAGAGGGTGGGTGCTGCTATCACGAATCCCTAAACATGTGACGGCGGCTTGAAAACTGGCTAATGGGCAGAGACCAGGAGAATTCAGATGTACGTGATAGAAAAACGCTAGACTTCTTTAAACAGACCGTAGATATTCAGGGACATTAAAGTTCCTGCTAGCGGGGACTCAGAAGCGAGTGAGAAGCGCGGGTCAAGAAAACCGGATCTATCCTCTTCAAAAGTACATAGACGGTCTCAAACAGGACGTTGCTAGAAATGTGGATGTTGAAGGCACTGCAGGTGAGGAGTTAGCAGGAAATGAGGACCATGCTATTGGAAATTGGAGGAAGGGGATCTTTGCAACACGGTGGCAGGAAACGTAGCCGAAGCGTGTTCCAGTATGTGGAAAGCAGACTATATAAACTATGAACTCAGATATTTCATGTTGAAGATTTGACCTGGTTTCTGCTTGCTGCTTAGAGTGAAATGTGAGAGAAAAGAGACGGAGGGAAGGCCTGTTAAACCCAGAGGAGCTAGATTGAGGAAATTCTCAGCCTATCCAGAGTTTAAAAGTCGTTAAAATCAAGAGATTGGCTTTGGGTAATGTGCCCTAGAGAAATGACCAACAGCATGGCTGGACAGCTTTTTGCTAGTGCTGAAGAGATTAGGCCTCTGACTCAAGGGTCCCTTCACCCAGCTCCCTTCACGCAGCTCCGCAGGAAAGGAGATGTTATTATATGGGAAAGATCTGTGGAGGACCCTCAATTAATGGCATAAATCCACATGACGTATATTGGACACCCACAAAGTTTATGAGAATGCTGTACCGGCATAAGCACTGCCAGCTTGGAATGAAAGGGACAAGTTCGTAGTAATGTGTCACAGTGCTCACAGGAAACTCAGAGTAATGGTTACTACGTGCCAACACTCTTTCAGCTTTACATGTATTAGCTTATCTAATCTAACATTAAGCCTATGATTTAGCACTGTCGGCACCTCTGCTTCTAAGATTTTATTTTTTATATGTTCGACAAGCATTTTTAGGGCCCTCACTGTTTTCCAAGTGCTTTACAAATATTAACTTATTGAATATCGTTATTGCCTCCATGTTATAGTGTGCTTATCTTTTCCTTTTACCTCACGAAGACAAATGGCTGCCGGACTCTTTTGCTTTTTCTAATTGGTGAGTATTTATTGTGTCCCTATGCTACATTTGAGGCAAATGTAACTCTGGTGCTTTTTGTAACCTAGGTTTGTATACCGAGTTCTTCAGGGATCCCTGTTCCCATCTCCAGTGCTAAGGGCTAAGCACTTTGACAGACTGACTCCAGAGGAGAGGACTAAAGCTCTCAAGAAGTGGGGAGAGGCTGGAAAGGTGGGCCAAGTGACACCCAAGTGTGCTGAGCACTCAGACGCCAAGGCAGAGAAAAGAGCCACGTCGGGCCCTGCCGCCGTCTTTGCGATGATGTCAGCGGCACCTTCTCGTCCCGTTGAGCAGGGAGACTTAGCTGTACATGAAACTGCTTTGGACTCAGACTACTGTGAAACCAAGGTCTCAGGGATGGCTGGGCCCCCAAAGGGTTAAAAAAAAAAGCAGGGTACCCTCCTTAGAGTGCAAGTATTCCTTCTTCCAAATCTGAAGAGGGACTTTGAAGAGGCACCTCTATCAAGAAGGAGATGGATTTTTCCCTAAGGGACAGGAACGTTCATTCTCCTGGGCTTGGAAAAGCCAATGTGATGACCTTTACTGTATGTTCGTAGATACATTTGTAAAAGAGGTTGGAGTGTGACCTAAACAGAGTTTAGGGAAGTAAAATATTTAATTCAGAATCAAATGCTTTTATGAAACTTTTTGGATTTTGTAAAAGCTCTTTTATTGTCTTAGAAGTGCAGACATCCTGAAGGGAGTCCTTTGAGAGAATATTTCTTTAATTGGGGGATCTCCGATTCCAGGGAAGTGTTTTCAATGAGCAGACTTCAATCTGAATTTTTTTTAATGAAGAAAAAGTGGTTTTTAGATCAGTTGGAACTCCAAGAGAAAAAAATATTATAAATGGTTCATTTCCAGAGAAAAAATTCAAAGAGCCTTTTAAATGACAATGTACCTAAAATAGGGAAATAACTGTACTATTTAAATGAAGTTAGTGATTGTCAATAGCATATTTCATACAGGAAGATGCCTTTGGTCATCTGACTGCAGATGTTAGGATACCTCTCTGCCCATGTCAGCGTTCTCTTGAGGCGGAGTCTTCACTGGGAAAGGGCAGAGGGATGCCAGGGTTCTGTAGGAATGTGTTTCTCTCTCAGCTTTCGATCAAAAGAAGACCTTTTATTAGATCTGCCTCTATGCAGCCGTTGTCAGTTGGGAAACAACAGGCCATAAGAAGGGCAGACAGAATCAGCTGGGTCTCTAGCCCATTTGGCAATTTCTTGTATTCTAAAACTTACAATCAAAAGTCAGATCAAAATGAGACAATCAATTTCAAAACAGTCTTTAAGAGGCCATTTGAGGGTTCATGGTCTTTACAGAATCCTACAAACTTCTCTGGTGTCCTAACTTTTAAAAATGAGATATTATGAATTGGACTGACACAGGTGGTTCTCAGAAGGATTCCATGAGGTTCTTAGAAAACTTTGGTGTTTTTTTTAATACGTTTTAGGACAGGAATGTCTATAGCAAGTTACTTGCTGTTGCAAATCACATATGCTGGCTTTAGTTGGAACAAAGACTAGTTTACAGAGTAAGCCCAGGTATTATATAAGATCATCTATTTTTGTTGAGCTCTTTTTAAAATTCGGTATCTCTTTTAAAATTCTTCATCTGAAAATTGTCAGCCACTAATCACCCAGCATCTCCTTCCTGAAATCTCCATGCTAATGTTCTCTGTCCGTATCAAGGTCTTATGACGATTTATCTGTTATTCTCAGGGCTTAATCTTTTCCTGATACCTACTTTCCTGGTCTGATATTTTTATTTATTTTTTTTTTTTCGGTAACTGTCTGATGCTACTGCAAATACTCTTTTATATAGACTGATTTCTAGAACTTTTAAAATCCCGCATGGCTCTTGGAGGTTGCTTTCTGCTTTCTTAGTGATTTTTTTAAATAAACTGTTTAATAAATAATGCGTATGAAAATATGTCATCACTCCTGTAGATACCACTGAACCCAATAGTAATTGGGTACCGGAGCTTAGAAGGAAACTCTTAAAGCACACCTTTTACCAGAATAGTGTAATGGTCTTTTCTTATATGGGAGAATCAGCAATGTCGTATCATCTGTATCCTTCTGGCAGCTCGCATTCATTCTCTGACTATATTAGAATGTAAAGATAAAAAGAATAAGCCAAGAAGACTAAGAAAAAAAGTCAAGTTTCCAGATGTCAAGTGTATGTACATAACAGTAGAAGAAACTCATGAGTGTTCATGTTATGAGTCCTCAATCCACAATTCTAAAATCCCAAGAGCTCTGAAACTGAGAGTTTTTTCATAAGTTAGGCACGAATTAACAGACAGAGGTAAAGCTATTTATTTAATGTAATTACTCAGATATTTTGCTATAAAAATGTGTTGTATTACTGAGTCCTAAACTGCATTATGTTTTTTAGATTCTGAAAAATTCTGGATATTAAGCCCTTAACAGGCCTCTTTTACAAGTGAATAACTTTTACACTAAATTATTGCATCTTGGTGTTCAGTATATTTTCCCAAATTTGAGGGGACCAAGCATTAGATCATTGTTCCTTGTAGCCAGAAAAAAATTTGATTAATAATCTATCTTTTGGGGGTGTAATTTTATCCTAAAAGATTTATGAAAGAATTGTTTCAGGCTCCCAAAATGTACTGTATAGACATGAAAGATCCTTGTCCTCTTGCCAGAATTAAAGTTTTCTTTGGACACTAAGTGACCTGAGACTATTAGCAACCTCTCACTTCAAAAAGCCATCCATCACCTAAAATAAAAGAGCATGTCCCTGTGAGAGTGAGCCCCAAGACAGGGAAATTCAGATTGGTCAGCGGCTGTGGAGCCAACAGTTATAGTGGGGGGCACAGTTTCCTGGGACTTGCTATCCATGTTCCATGTCCATTGGAAATAAAAAGAGGATTATACCATTTTATTTGTAGTGCAGGTTATTTAAAATAAGTACAATAGGTACACTTGACTGGACAGAAGTTGAGCAAGGCTAAAAGTTATTACATGAAGTATGGACCTACAACTATAACAAAACTGACATAATGTTCTTCAGCTTTCATCCAACTGTGATCACAGTTCCGTTGCTGGATTTCACATTCCCAGTAGGTTCACACAAACTAGAGAATAGGAGAGGAATAACATGGAACGTGTCAAGACGACTTTTCGAAACTGTAATATGTGGATTCGTAGAAAAGAGTACAAAATGACATGTATAAAATTGCAGGTCGCCTGCGGAGGCAGTCTAGGTTGCTTGCTGGTGAAGGTTAGTAGGGAACCCTACTTGTTCAAAAGGCATTTGGATGTTGCAAATGGACGCCTAACTAAATTACTTACATGCGAAGATCGGTATTTTGAAGCTGTTTACAGGGGAGAGACTGATGTGCGTAAAGTGGCCTAGTGCTTAAAAGCATTTTAAAAGTTTTGTTTTAATTATCGACAGGAGGAAAATGGCAGCAGCGCCAGATACTAAACATGTATCAAGGAAAATGACAAAAATGTGTTACTTCCCAGCAAACTTTTAAGTGTGCTTTGAGATGCATTTCTGTGACTCTATTGTTATGGGTGAACACAGGAAACTTGGAAAACATGGAATTGGAGGGTGGGTGCAATTCAAATTTCATCTTCAAAAATGGAATCCCTCCAGTCTAAAGCAAGTTCCCTTTGGCAAAGTTTAATCTCGATTCATGGTCACACAGGCAAAACAACATGTTTCCCACAAATATTCTTTTAGTTGTTAAAATCTCAGTCAGCCGATGCGCATTGAACAAACCCCAGCTCTGGAGAAGGTTCTGTGGAGTCTTTTCTATAAAGTTACATCCTTGTTTTGAGTTCAGAACGTGCAGGCCTCTAAGGAGTGCTAATGCTGATCTCGGAAGAGCTTTGCATTCAATGTTTCCATGTCAGCAACCCAGTGGATGCTACTTGTCTTTTATCTCTGTCCATCATAAGTTCTCAGAATTAGGCAAACTTGAGAAGAGTAATAGTAAATCATTTAAGCTTGTAAATTATCTTGGCTTTTCACAAATCAAAAGCAAGTCTCCAGCATTAATATTGCAATTTGCCACTGTGCTCGAGAAACAAAACCTGGCAAAGATGAGTCATCCTGGATCTCAGTGTCCTCTTTGTGACCGGAAGAAAGACAATTTTCCATAACGTGTTCCCCTAGCACCTGCCATATTCCAGGGCTGATAAATTTTGTGCTGAGGTCAAGGGTAGGCCTGCCAAAAGAACAAAACCTGCTTTTCTTTTTCAGGGTGTTTTTTTTTTAAAGACTTTCAGTAAACTTGAAATAAGAGAAAGCTAAAGTTGAAACAGAACCGAATAAAATTAGACCAAAACGAACATGAAAATTTGCAGTGCACCGCCGAGCCTCCCGGGCCATGGAAAGGGCTTCTGTTCAGCTCTCTGCGGGAAGCTCTCCACAGTCAAAAAGGCCATTTTCTTTGAGTGTAGCCGGCAAAAGTCTCTGATCATCTTTGGAATTAGTTTAGGAGAAAGGTATGGATGTATATTTGTCTTTCAATCCATTCGACGAAGTACGACACATTGCTATAAACCCCAGGCCCCAGGACTTTGGAAAAGCACACGGAGCCCCATGACGTTAAACCAAATAATGTCCATTGTCCTCCAGGCTGCTCGCAGACAAGTGGCCCACCGCTGTCACCCTGTAAGGAACAGCAGGACACATTAGTCACTGGTATTTCAGAACCCTCATGGCATCTGTGTTATCCTGAGGGTGCAATAAAGCCAAACCCAGCTAAACCGACTTCTTGGAAAGTTCTAACAAAGCTTTCATTGCCAACTGGTGGAGGGAGCATGATTTCCACTGCACAAGTGGAATTTGCAAAGGAACATTTTATACTCTGATCTTTAAGAGAATGGAGGTGCCTTGGGACTACATTCTTTTTTTTTTTTTTCTCCAGGAAATCAGAAGATTTCGCGGTCATTTCCTGTGCTAAATTAAAATAGGTCATGATTTTATTTTAAATGAGCGTATCAGAACTAATTCTCTCCTAGTTTGATCTTGTCCTTTAACTTTGAGTCATTTTATAAATGTCACAAGTACCCAAATGGAACACTCAAAGATTTTTGTTTTCTCCACAAAACAGTTGTAGGAAAATATTCCAGAATAACCCTACTTTCAAGATTCTTGTGCCGTGAATCAGTGCGTTCAGTAAAAGACAGTGACAACTTGCTTAATTTCTTAATAGGTCTTAGGGCCTTTCCAATTAGTATACTTGAACGGAAAGTACCACGTAAGAATTATTTCCAGCAAGGTATTTTGTGGATAGCCTATATTCTATTTCATATGCGTGGGGATATTCTTGACATCTACTTTAGGTGTTACAGTTCTTTTACCCACCGATAATTAAGATACTATGGCTTTATAAATGTTAATATTGGTTACATCTGAAAAGATCAGAGATGAGATGTATTCTGCATGGCCTCAAAAGAGAGGGATTGATACCCTGGAAAATAAGGAAGTAAATATGTGAATTCATGGTGGAAACTTACCAATAATCCTTGCCCTGTAAGAATTTCAAACTTGGAATTAGATAGATGGTCTTCCCCGCTCTGCTCATGTTGGAGACGAACAGTAATTATGTTTATTGATCCTCTGAACACTTTCCCTCGGATTAGCTCATTTAATCCTCATGAAATCCCTTTGAGTTGACAATAATTATAATACGTGTGTCGGAGGCATCGAGCCAGAAGCACAGGTGTGTGATGTGTTCACCGGCAGAGCTAGCTTCAGACCCCGGAGATCTGGCACCATGACTCCAGCTCCATAACTACTTCCTCTCAGAAGTGTTAGCAAGTACTACTGCTCTTAGAGCGACATGGAGTTTTTGACCGTGCTGTGTGCTTTTGTGGCAAATGGCGATCTTTACGTTCCTAACTTACCAATGCCGTTAGCCTAAATAGTAAGGATAGACCTTGCAAGAGGCTGAGTAAATTATTCTGCCTGGAAGCCTAATTGAGTTTTTTTAAAGCAAAATTTACTAGAAACGTGTTATCAGACAAATTCCACAAGCGTTTCATCTCCCCTTATGTGAAAGCAATAGTAAAATGCTGACGTATTTAGGATGAGCTGTTTACTATGCCAGAGTGTTATTAAAATTGGACATGCCTGTGTTGCCTCTGAAAAAGAAGCGTCTTCAGGGAAGAGAAGGGGAAAAGGGTACATGGTAACTCGGGAGTTCAGTAAGATGTTCAGAAAGATGCTGTCAATAACCTCAAATGTAACTGACATGTAAAAACAAATGGCACGTGTACAGGTCAGCATCTCTGTACTTTCAGATCAGGAATTAGCCAAATAACTCTTCAGCATCTACTCTGCAAGACTCTGTGCTAGGATCAATGCGGATGAAGAAGGCACTCTTTTTTTGTCCCAGAGAGGTCAAAAGTCTGCTTGGGTACCAACCATAACGACTTGAAAGCCAGGTCTGAGGACCACGATAAAGAAGTCTTCAAAGGAGTGAGCGATTACTGCCAGCTGGAGAAGAACAGAAGTGCCTTCCCATGATGTGCGTTTTGAGTTAGGCCTAGTGAGGCACACAGACCAGTGTCAGGTGGAAAGCAAGAGAGGAGAAAGAAGCAATTCAAATGCAAGGGATTATACAGCAAAAGGCACGATTTGCTCTTGTTGGTCCTCTTCCTTTTCATAATATTGGGCTTTAGGCCAAAGTTTATGTTCAGCTTCAGTAGATTTATTTATTTCTAGACCTTAACGGAGGGTCCACAGCTTCGGATGTACACTATGGATGTAATTAAGGAAGGTAATGGCAAAAAGGTAGCTTTTGATGATTTGTTTTGTTTTGTTTTATATTCTCCTTGGGGGTGTATTATAGAGTATCTGGCATGCATTTAAGACACCCACGGTGTTGAATTCCTAGGACCTAGTTCCTACCAGGCAACGTGATATGAACACACCTGTGCCTGTGCTTGGGCTTCGATTCTCTTTCAAAGAACACCTCCCTTCTTCTCCTTTAGCAAGTACCAAAGGATGAAGAAGCACTCATTTGGGTTGGGCCTCCAAATCGTGTTGGGAACAGGGAGAAATGTACACACACTCATCACTGCTGCCAGGAGAGTGTAGCGGTTGAGCACTTGGACCCTGAAGCCGGCCTTCCTGAGTTCAGGAAGTGAACCCTGGGTGATAGGGGGTCAATAACTTAACCTCTCTGCTCCCTTGTTTTCTTGATTTGTAAAATAGCAAAAACAATGATTCTGCCACAAGAGCTGATTGTGAGGATTAAATGAGTTATTCAAAAGCACTTGGAAGACATACTGGAACACAACAAGCACGAACTGATAGACACTAATGATAAAGTTACTGTTCGTTGAGTGGGTGTGCCGGACAGCACACACAGATAGGTGAAAGATGGGGGCTTTCACATACATGGACTCGGGTAATCATAAAAACAGCCCGAAAATTAGAATCAGCCCCATCTTGTGAGAAGACTTTCTAGAGAAACTTCTCCAGGTCACATTGTTCTTACAGGCAGAGATAGGATCCAACCCAAAGCTTTCAGGCTGCACGTTCTGCGTCCCAAGCCCCGCACCATACTGCCTCCCCAAACACTTTTTTGGTTTTTTTTGTTTTGGTTTTGGTTTTTTTTTTTGTTGTTGTTTTTGTTGTTGTTTGTTTGTTTTTGCTTGGGAAATCAAACCTGGGCCTCTTGCATGAAGGTAGGAATTCTTCCACCACTGCCCATCTCAGTTGGACGATTTGTGGCCAGGAAGCAGAAGAGACTGTGACCTCGGTGAAACTCCAGAGGAGCTGCCTGCCTTCCTCTTTCCCGTGACAACTAAGGAATCACCACTGGGCCATTTCCAGTCCCCTGATTTGCCCGTTTTGAAATAGGCCACCAATCAGCGTTCTTTTATTATGTTGTGTGAGTGGGAATGATACTGTTAATCTCTTTTTCCATTCTAAGATGTGAGAGGCCATCTGATTTACTCCACAGCCATGAACTAACAAAGATCTTCTATAGCAGTGGCACTCTGTTATAAGTGGCACTCTGTTATAAACTTCTTTGAAACAGAAAGAGAAATTAACAATCCCATTTACAATTGCACCAAAAATTATAAGATACCTGGAATAAACTTAACCAGAGAGGTGAAAGACCTGTACTCTGAAAACTATAAAACACTGATGAAAGAAACTGAAGATGACACGAAGAAATGGAAAGACGTTCCATGCTCTTGGATTGAAAGAAGAGGTATTATTAAAATATCTATACTACCTATAGGAGCCTACAGATTTAGTGCAATCTCTATCAACGTATTGACAATATTTTTCACCAAACCAGAACAATCCTAAAATTTATATGGAACCACAAAAGACTTCAAATAACCAAAGCAATTTTGAAAAAGAAAACCAAAGCTGGAAGTTTCACAATTTCAGACTTCATGTTATATTACAAAGCTGTAGTGATCAAAACATTATGGTACTGGTACAAAAGGAGACACATAGATCAAGAGAATAGAATAGAAAACCCAGAGATAAGCCCACAATTATATGGTCAATAAATCTTCAACAAAGCAGGAAAGAATATCCAATAGAAAAAAGTCTCTTCAACAAATGATATTGGGAAAACTAGTCAGTATGTATATGCACAGGCAGTAATGTCTCTGACCTTGGCCACAGCAACACTTTCCTAGATCTGTCTCTTGAGGCAAAGGAAATAAAAGAAAAAATAAAAATGAACTATTGGGACTATATCAAAATAAAAAGCTCTGCACAGCGAAGGAAACAATCAGCAAAACTAAAGGACAGCCTTTGGAATGGGAGAAGAGATTTGCAAATGACATGTCCAATAAAGGGTTAGTATCCAAAATCTATAAAGAACTGATACAACTCAATACCCATAATACAAATAACCCAAATAAAAAATGGGCAGAAGACATGAACAGACATTTCTCCAAAGAACATATCCAGATAGCCAACAGACACATGAAAAGATGTTCAACATCACTCATCATCAGGAAAATGCAAATCAAAACTACAATGAGGTATCACCTTACCCCTGTCAGAATGGCTAAAATCAAAAACACACGAAACAAGTGTTAATGAGGATGTAGAGAAAAAGATACCCTCTTGCACTGTTGGTGGTGGGTATGCAAACTGCTGCAACCACAGTGGAGAGCAATATGGAGGTTCCACAAAATGCTAAAAATAGAGCTATCCTATGATCCAGCGGTAGCATTACTGGGTATTTATCCAAAGAATACAAAAACACTAATTGAAAGGGATGCATGCACCCTGACGTTTATAGCAGCATTATTTACAATCGCCAAATTGTGGGAGCACTCCAAGTGTGCATTGATTGATGAATGGATAAAGAAGATGTGGTATTTATTTATACACAATGGAATATTATTCAGCCATAAAAAGAATGGAATCTTGCCACTTGCAATGACATGGAGGGGACCGAGAGAGTATTATGCTAAACAAAGTAACTCAGTCAGAGAAAGACAATTACCATATGATTTCACTCATATGTGAAATTTAAGAAACAAAACACAAGGAAAGGAAAAAAAAAAGAGAGAGAAACCAAGAAAGAGACTCCAAATTATAAAGAACAAACTGATGGTTGCCAGAGGGGAGGTGGGTAGGGGGACGGGTGAAATCGGTAATGGAGATTAAGGACAGCACGTGTGATGAGCACTGGGTGATACATGGAACTGGTGAATCACTACATTGTACACTTGAAAAACATTGGATGTTAACTATCCCGGGATTAAAATTTAAAAACAGAAAGAAAAAAATCCTTTTTGTCCTTCCCTGGTTTCCAGTTCAATATAATAGTCAATGAACGTTTATTATATAACAATAAAAACACCTCCCTGTATTGCTAAGTTAGCATGCTCAGGAAACTACCGTGACCAGGAATCCTGTGTGTCTAAAGCCATCAACTCAGGAGCGATCAACTCCTGAGACAAAGGTAGTGCTCTCACACACCCTGGAAGGTGAGCTGTCGCGTGTGTTTTAACGCCATCACCCTAATGGCTGAAAACATCCTTTGGTGTCCCTCTCCTGTGCGGGGAGCGGAGACTGGGAGGGGCAAGCCTGGCTGGAGCCATGATTACCACTAGCTCCTTGTAGAACCTTGTTGTCCTAGCTGCTAAGAGGGGCCAGACGATTGCTTCTCTTCCTTTTGCCCACCCAGGGTGCTGTTCCCCATGCAGTAGATGAGGAAGCTGAGGGCAACCTGAGTGAAGGGCATGGAGGTAGTGAGGGGGACCGCTTGGGAACTGCATACTGCATAAAGTGCATACTGTGAGTAATTAAACCTTTGGCAATAAGCAATCTTCCGAAAATATTCCCGAAGGGCCACACATGAATCGTAATGAGTTTATACGGCCCCATCGATGTTATCGCTGAACTGAATCTCCTCGGTTAACCAGAAAGCAATTTACCATGCACGAGTCGACTGTGCCGGACTCATAGCCGGCACATATCATCCGGCTGGTGATGGTCTTCATGTCAAAGTAGGACTGGCAGTGCTCCAGAGAGATGATGCGGACTTCTCCCTCTTGCAGCTTAAAAGGCACTGGATTTTTTTTTAAAAAGAAGAAGAAACACAACATATAAGAGGGTAGAATGACTCAAAGAGGAGGTTAGCTACATACGAACTGATTCCATCTGTATACCAAGAGAACCATCATCTTTACTTAAAGCGTCATTTCAAAGACAAGTCTTGCCGGGTGTCAGAATTTTCCAATTAGAAGTGTTGATAGCGATCGTCTCATCGAGCTCCTTTATTTTATCTGTGGGAAAACAGGCATGGACTGGCCCAGTAACTTGGTTACATCACTTGGCTCCGCTTTCCCCTTCTTTTTTTTTCTTTTTTTTAATGTTTATTTATTTTTGAGAGACATAGAGACAGAGCGTGAGCAGGGGAGGGGCAGAGAGAGAGGGAGATACAAAATCTGAAGCAGGCTCCAGGCTCTGAGCCGTCAGCACAGAGCCCGATGTGGGGCTCGAACTCACAGACGGTGAGATCATGACCTGAGCTGAAGTCGGACGCTTAACCGACTGAGCCACCCAGGTGCCCTACTCCTTCTTAATATATACTGCAACAGGAACAACAGCTACTAAAATGAAAAGGGAAACAGTCAAGCCAAAGCACTGTCCCCAGATGGGAGGCGGCTGGATCAGTGTCAGTGGGGCACGCCAGCGCCCCTCTGCTAAGGTACAGACCACCCATCTGGTCTAACAGGGGAATGATTGGTCAATCTTAGGTTTAAAGAATATGTCTCATCATGTGCTCCTATAGCCATTACTGGAGGTAAGAACCTTTAATCTTAGAGGAGATGACAGATGTCGAAAGGGACAAAGCCATCCCTAATGTCAGCAGAGGGAACACGTGAATTCCATCTTGTTTCTAAGTTGTCACATAATAATAATGGATTTCTTGAAGCATAATCTTTTGTAGTTTAGACCTCCTACCAAATTATACACATCGTTCTCCTTTGAAATAGTGGTGGTAAAACAGTGCATGTGTACAGAGCAGCTTATAGGAAGAAAGAGTCATGGATGGAAAAATCAATGTGACAGAGACGGTTTCAATGAGTTGTGCAAAGAATAGTAATAAGAATCATCACTTGGAGTGCCTGGGTGGCTCAGTTGGTTAAGCGGCCAACTTCGGCTCAGGTCATGATCTCACTGTTTGTGAGTTCAAGCCCCGTGTCACGCTCTGTGCTGACAACTCAGAGCCTGGAACCTGCTTCGGATTCTGTGTTTCCCTCTCTCTCTGCCCCTCCCTCATTCATATTCTGTCTGTCTCTCTCTCTCAAAAATAAATAAACATTTAAAAAAAAAATCACTAACATTTATTGGGTACTAGCAACAGGCCAGTACCTAGACTCAGCATTTTCTGGGCCTCTCATCTTTAATCTTTGCAACAATCCTGTGAAACAGACAGTTGCTGCTATTTTTGCCATGTTAGAGTAAGCTGGAAAGTCACGGTCAATCAGACTTTTCTAACTGAATTCGGACCCTGCTCTTCATGCCATGCCACCTACGCAGTATGTGTGATGCTACGTGATTGCGCGGAGTTTGGTGTGGATATTGTGGAAACAATACAAGTAGACGCGATACAAACCATATTCTGATGCTATATGACATCACAGTACTAATTATAGCTTTGAAAAACCAAGAGCCACAGGAATGGTGACCTCATATGTCCGACATCGCCTTCCGAGTTGGTCTTGCACGGCGCTCTCCACAGGCATTGACTCATTTCTACCTTTTGGCTTTTTCTTTCTGTCCTCTGCTGATCACATAGAAAAGAAACTCAACGTAGCCCAAAACTTACCTGACTAAATTCTGAGAAGAAAAAATAAAACAAAAACCCCCCCCAAAAAACCGTCCTTCAAATCGGCAGCAGCTAAGGTAGATAACAGGACCTCAATATACATCAGCATTCCCAGGAGCCGCGCTGGTGTTCTTGAGACAGTTTGGGGGGCCCGCACTTACCGTAAAGTAAATGTCTCATTGATTACATTCTTACTCTAAACTTTTAATAGGTTCAACAACACGATAGAGTCCCTTATGGGAGCTGCGAGTAGGTAGAACAAATTGCTTAATTTTTATGTTTTGTAGGTTTAAATCATCCAGGGAGCCAAACTATTTTAATCCATTGAAACAGGCAGATAGCAAATGGGGGATTTCTTTCTGGAAGGACTTATGGCCTGTTACAGATGTTGACAAGACCAAACCATAACAGAGAATTGGAAATGCTGCCGTGCCGCCTGACCGCAGGGCTGAAACTGCCCAGCCTCCGGAGAGCGGCTCCGAGTGAGTGACTGTGCCTGCAGAGGGCAAATCACTGGCAGAGTTGGTCTGAAGCCAGGAAGGCGAATAACCCTTATCTCACAGGTCAGCCCCAGGGCCTTGGCAGCGGCTCCCTGGAGAGAGAATCTGGGGTGTAGAGAAGGATTTTTGAGGCCGCAGGTGGGCGTGGCAGGTTTAAGTACCGCGAAGTGCTGACATCTCCCGCGTGCTTGGAAGGCGGGTGTGTGACACACGCACCTCGTATTTGCCATTTGTGGCTATACTTTTAGAAATGAAAGTGGGAAACTGGTGCCAAAGGCCGGCGGTTAACACAGTGTTTTTCAGGATGGCGGCTTACTTTTGTTGCCCATGTGCCCCCAGCCTGTGATGTAGCAGTACGTATCGGGCTCCAAGAACGCCTCCGCGCCGGGTAAGCAGACAGGCCGCACATAGCTGGTTTCATTGATGTCTTCACTCAGCTCCACTATGCTGATGTCGTAGTCCACCACGGCTCGGCTGTAGCGAGGGTGCAGGACGATGGCCTTCACCAGGCGCGTCTGCATGAACGTTGACGGGTGGTCTAGATTGTTGATGCCAAACACCACTCTCCAAGCGGCAGCGTTCTCCCTCCTGAAATGATGAATTCAAGAGCTGCTGGCATCTTAAACTCAAATTTACATTTTAAAATGGGCATGCAATTAAAAAAAAATCTATTGTATTTATTTATTTTGAGAGAAAGAGAGAGCTGGGGAGGGGCAGAGAGAGCATCCCAAGCAGGCTCTGTGCTGTCAGCACAGAACCTGACATGGGGCTCGAACTCACGAACCTTGAGATCATGACCTGAACTGAAACCGAGAGCTGGATGCTTAATGGACTGAGCCACCCAGGTACCCTTAAAACGTACATGTGATTTTTAAAAATATTTTATTTATGTAAATAATGGCTTTGCCCCTGCCTGATGCATTTATAGAAGAAGCACCTCGATAATGGCCTGAGCAATCTGTAAATAGGTATTCTTGTAGAAAGCAAAGCTCATGCTTCTAGAATGGGGCTATACTGGAAAATAAAACTTGTTCAGTTTGGAAGGCAGGCAGGGTGGTTACTTGCTTCACTGAGTGGGAAAAATAATAAAAAGACTTGAAGAAGAGAGAGGAAATTCTGGGGCACGGAGTGTCCCGAAAGGTAAGTGAGTAAAGTATTCTAAGGTGGGAATTGACTAGAATAATCCCAGCAAGGGCTCAAAAGCAATGCAGTCTTGTGAGACTGACCACTAGAAGTTGTGGTAACCTTTTTAAGCCTTTGACTTGAATCAAGTTTCAAAACGGTTCCCCTCAACCTTTGCCATTTCTTGGAGGCACTTGCTCCTTCTTGGAAGAATTTCTTAGTCTTGGTTTTTTATTCTCCTTCCTTTTCATTTTTCCTCTTGTCTCCCCTTCTTCTCTGCTCTCAAGTCTATGTCAGAGTGCCCCAAGGCTCTACTGTCAGTCTTCTTATTTCATACTCATCCCCTTGAAGATTTCACCTAGTCCAATAGTTTTAAATGCCACCGAATCCCGCTAACTCCCAAACATATATCTCTCACTCCCCCAGCCCCCCTGAGCTACAAATTTGAATACCCAGTCATCTACTCAACTCATTCACTTGTATATTTAACAACAGGTAAGATTTTTTAGTGCTTACTACATTTTTGACAATGTTCTAAGCATTCAGAATGCATTTTACGGATACTTAGTACTTATAAGTATGGGACACAACCGAAACGTCTTTCTCTCATCCCAACATCATCTCCAACAGCAAGTCTTCACCACTCCACTTTCAAATATACCCTGAATCTTATTGTTTCTTCCTCTTCCATGAATGTAACCACCATCGTGTGCTTGGCCACTACAATGGTCCCAAAAGGAGGTCCTTCTATGCTTAGCCCCCTGAGCCCATTTTCCTCATAGCAGCTGAGTGATCTTTTTAAAAACAAAATTAGAGGGGCACCTGGGTGGCTTAGTCCATTAAGTGTCCCACTCTTGATTTGGGCTCCGGTCATGATCTCACGGTTCATGAGTTGGAGCCCAGTTCAGAGATCACTTGGGTTTTTCTCTCTCTGCTCCTCCCCTGCTCTCTCTCTCTCTCAAAATAAATAAATAAATAAATATTTTAATTTTTTTAACGTTTATTTAATTTTTGAGAGACAGAGCACGAGCGGGGGAGGAGCAGAGAGAGAGGGAGACAGAACCTGAAGCAGGCTCCAGGCTCTGAGATGTCTGCGCAGAGCCTGACACGGGGCTCGAACCCATGAACCGTGAGATCATGACCTGAGCCGAAGTCGGACGCTTAACCGACTGAGCCAGCCAGGCGTCCCTAAATAAGTATTTTAAAAAATTAGATTGAGCCCATCTCCTGCTCATAATTCTTCAGGGAAATTGAATCACACTGGAGACATTGTAGACTTCTCCCCATGGCCCCTAAGCTGACTTGCTCCATTCCAACCCCAAGAACTTTCTAGTTTTGGACATGCTGAGGATATCCCCACCCAGAGGCTCTTCCCTCTCTGTTCTCTCAGCTCCTATATGGTTCCCACCTTAACTCCTTCTCTTCTTTGAGGTCTCAGCTCAAAGACCACCTTCTCACAGCTGTCCTCCTTGGCCACCCAGTCTAGGCTTTATTCTGTCCTGATCATTCTCTACTCTTGACCCTGTCTTAATTTTTATCTCATTGGTATCAATGACATCAACACATCTGTTTGCCTATTCTCTGCCTCGCACCCAGCATGTAAGTTCCATGAGGCCGGGGACTTGGTTAGTCTTATTCGGTGCTGTATTCACAGGACCCAGGAACTGGTATGTAGTGGGTTCTCAACAAGCATTTGCTTAATGATGGCTCAATGCATGTAAACACTAGTAAAAACATTTACTAGTGGCCAAACTAGGCAAGGTCTATTTTTCATCAACCCCTCCCCACCCCCTCTACCATTCCCAGTCTCTCCTCCTCCAGAATAGGCCAGGAACAAAGGAGTGGAGAGGACCACGGTGCTAGTCGACCTTTCCTAGGGGACACTCCCTTACATGGTGTTACCATCAGTGAGCCATGTCAATTGTCCCCACTTGGGAGCTTGGGCAACTAAAGCAGATTGATTTGACTCACTAGACCATTGTTTTTCAATCCAGGCTGAACACTGAATCATGCGGGGATCTCTTAAATACTGATCTTCTGGGGATCGCCCCATATCAATTGAAAGCTCTGGGCTAGGTGAGGCCGGGGAATCAATATTTTTAAGAGCTCCCAAGGGAGTCTCCGCTCACCCACATTCCTTCTTTCCTTGCAGACTTTTCTTCACTGTGTTCTCATGCATGGCAAAGATTCAGAAAGTTGAGATTTCAGGAGGGTTAGGAAAGAAGTGACCAAGGTCAGCATTCAACCCGTTTACAGCATTGCTGGATTCTTGGAGTACACTCTACTAAAAGACTCCTCTAAACAACGTAGTCCATGAGTTCTATCTTTTTGCCATTGTAAAGAAAAATAATTTTAGGGCCATATGAACAGGAATTGATGTCATTCTTTGAAGGTAGATATAGATATAGATATTAGCTATAGACACATAGATAGGTATAGATATATAGCAACTCCTCCATGCCAAACATGGTGCTAGGGATTACAATAAGCAAGATATTCTTACTCAGACAAACTTTAGAATTGAGCAAAGATGAACAACTAAAGAAACAATCATAGTAAAATGTAGGAAGTGATACCTCATGAACATTTCAAGATATTATGGAAGAATTATTTTTCCATTAAATAAGGCCATCATTCAAAGAACATGTCTTTCTTTCTCTCCTTCCCTCCTTCCTTCCCTCCTTCCTTCCTTCCTTCCTTCCTTCCTTCCTTCCTCTCTCCCTCCCTTACTCCCCTCCCTTCCATCCTTTCCCTCCTTTCCTCCCTTCTTTCCTTCCACCCACCTTTCCTTTCCCTCCCTCCCTCCTTCCCTCCCTCCCTTCCTTCCTTCCCTCCCTGTCCCTCTTTCACTTCCTCCCTTCCTTCCCTCCTTCCCTTGTTCCTTCCATTTTTTCATCCTACAGAAGTAAGTGCCTGTCCATTTGAGAAATTCGATATTCATTTGAGATTCTATCATTTAAGGCATCTGAAATCAAGCAACAATTTATTTCAAATTTCTTCCTCTTTAATAGCTCCTTGCCCTTGATTCAAAGCTACTAAATTTTGTTTATAACAAATACTCATTTGTTTGCCTAGATCATAAGCAGTATTTCAGATAGTTGAACACTGCAAATTATTTGTAACAAGATGAATTAGCATCAATTTCAGACTTAATTACTATATTGTGCTTAATATAATTCTAACAGTGAAAAATAAAACTGCTAAATGTTATTAACTTGTATCTAGTAGTTTCTTGCTACATAAGTTACTGTCCATTTGGCATTAACACCCACCGAAAGCAATAGAGTACACAGGAAATTCGCATAATTTTTATACCCTGTGAGATATTATTCTTTTTCCCTTTTGTTATGAGCGTGATGGAAAACATAAAATCTCTTGTAATGCTTTTTTTTCCAAGGCTGGCAAAAACCAGGAAAAACGACAAGCTGTTGTTTGAAACAGGCATGTGAAGTGAAAGAATTGTGTATAAATGGTAAATGGGCATATTAAACACATGCCGGGAAGAATGAGTCAGGCGTAACAGCAGACACAACCCCGTGTTGATGGAAGCAAAAAAAGGAAAGAAAATTTAGAGCTTCACGAATGCCACGGGAGTCTAGTTTCAGTCCAAAATTATCCTGTGGAGAAACACACAGGAACATGCTAGATTCATTGGACGTTTTAGTGAAGACTTTGAGCGACAAAAGAAAAAAAGCCAATTTTAGCAGCTGAAAGTCTTCAGCAAAAGGAGGATTTTTTTTTTATCAAACTGAGCTGTCACACCTCAAAGCAGCAGAACAGAGAGCTGGCATCATCCTTAAAGAAGTTTCTGCAGAGACCCCTCATGCTCTGGGAGGGATGAAGCAAGCAGAGAGGAAGCCCAGTGAACATTCACCAATGACAGTGAAGATGGCAGAAAGGATGCCTGGGTGGCTCAGTTGGCTAAGCTCCAACACTTGATTTAGGCTCAGGTCAGGATCTCAGGCTTTTGAGACCTAGCCCCATGTTGAGCTCCACGTTGGGCTCCGTGCTGGACATGGAGTCTCTCTCTCTTTCTCTCTCTCTCTCTCCCTCTTTCCTCTCTCTCTCTTTTTGCCCCTCCCCCAACCCGTGCATGTGTGCACTCTCACTCTCTCTAAAAAAATGGCTGAGGAAGACATTAAGAGACCCCTTTTCTTCTTCCATTCTTGCTTCTGATGTTATTTCCTTGTCTGAAATTTTTCTAATTTAAGGTCTAATTTGCTTCATGTCTATATGACTGCTTTAATAACGGATACACTCTACAAAGAACATTGAGATAACATGATTTTAACCTAGAATTCTTCAAAGATCGCTCTAGAGAGAAAGTCCAGCTTCGTACATGTCTCAGATGATACGCAGGAAAATTTACATGAAATTGTGGGCACGATGTCTCTGGTCGTAAGAACTGGTCACTTTGGTTTATAATTTACCATCCTGAATTCTAGTTTAGACACAAAAAATGCCACATTTTTACTTAATTCAGCTAGCCAGGTTTAGAGATTTTCTAACTTTTTTTAAGAGCACGAAATTTCCCTTTCTTCCACCCTTTCTGATTTTGCTTTACTATCTTATATTTATACATTTATCATTTTAGAAAAGAAAGCTAATATTTATAATTAATACCTGTGATAGAAATCACCCTATTTTTACAAGTCTTACTACAGAAATAGCATAGCTAAGTAGTGATTTGGAAGGAGTTTGAAGGTGATCAAATGTGCACTAAGTAAAGAAATATCACACAATGACGTCATTGCTGTTCTACGAATCTTACAAACCTCTTAATTTTAATATTGTGCTCTGCCCTTGGTATTTCTAAAGAATTCTCTGCAACACACCTTGGTGAACAGACTTTAGAATAGGGTGATCGCAGAGTGAATGTGTGAAGGGACTGGACGTAGGTCGCAAGGACAGTGTGTCAATCATAGGCTCTGCCTCCCATCTGCATCTCAGCTCCTGCTTATTGCTGTCATGTTGGAATGCTTGGTGTAACCTGACCTTTTTATTTTTTTTTGAATGTTCAAGGGAAGTCAGAGTTCTGGATTCCTTGAATGGAATCCACAGTTTTAAATGCTGGCAAAACAAACAAACAAACAAACAGCAATACAATAAGCAAAATAAGCCAGCAGCCTGGATTTTATTAATATAAGAGTTCTACTTTATAACTTTCCAAGTATTTCTATACACAGTATTTCAAGTGATCTTCTTATAGTTCTGAAGGCCAGAAGTCTGAGATCAAGGGGATAGGATGGGTAGGTTCTGGTGAAGACCTTCTTCCTACTTTGTGGATAGCAATCTTCTTGTTGTAACCTCATATGGCAGAAGAAGGTGGCAAGCCCACTTCCTTTTCCTACAAGGACATTATTCCCATCATGGAGCTTCTACTTTCATGATTCAATTGCCTCTCAAAAGTCCCACCTCCTAATTCCATCTAATTAATTTCAACCTATGAATTTGGAGGGGAGACAGAGCCTGTGGTCGATAACAGCTCAGGAACACTAAAGCACTCAGTGGCACAAAAAAAGGAAGATATGGAAAAAGAGAAAGAAGTAGGTCAGTGAAATAAGAGGAAAACAAGAACATTTCTGTTATTCTAAAATAAAAATGAAGAAAGTATTTCAAGAGCGATGTAGTCATGAAATACTAGGGAGGGTTGGAAACAGAGAAGTCACCATTGAATATGGTAAGATGGAAGTCATCAAAGACTTTGACAAGTGTCATTTTTGTGGTGACCTTGATAAGAGCTCAACTAGTGTGGGTTATGGAGAAAATTAAAAGTGGGAAAGGGGAGAACGGTGACTGTACTAAAGTCTTTTAGGAGTTTTACTGTGAAGACTAGCCAAAATGACCAGTAGTTGAGGAGAGATGGAAAGTCAAGAGAAGGGGGCTCAAGTTAGCGATATCAAGGCATGTTTGTTGAAGAGAATGACTCAACCAAAAAGGGAGAAAGTGATGATGCAGAATAGAAATAATGATTTTAAAAATAAAGTCTTGAAAGAGGTGAAGGAGGGTATGATTGTCTTAAATAGAAATAGACACATCTTCCACCATAACCCAGGGGAAAGTAGGGGATGTGACCATATTTGCAGGTAATTTGTTGGGATTAAGGATGACACAAGGTGGAATACATGATAGTGTCTATCCTCTCCATGAAGTATGAGGTGAGGCCAATGGAGACTGAAGAGGATTTGGGGAGAGAGGAGAAAATGTCAGGTAGTTGTCTCTGAGGGTAGAAAAGTGCCTTTACTGTGGAAGTATATTGGAAGTGCTCATTTGAGAGCATATTGTTAGATGCTCATTTGAGATTCATGACCACACATTTTATGTGAGCTCAGTTAGCAGTTGGGTGTATGATGTTCTTCAGCAAAGGTTAGCTGTTCAGGTACAGATGCAGAGTACATAGTAGGTAGCTGTATGACTAGAAGAAACAAGTAAATAACTACAAAGCTTAAGAGATGAGGAGCTCCCAGTTTCTTTGAGCCCCAGAAACTATGAGGTTTGGCCCATATTTTAAGCCAACTTCTGACTACATCCTAGACCTGTATATTTTCCACTGGAGAGAGGAGGAGGAGAGAATATCTCCATAGGAGGCAGCACAGTGGCAAGGATGGAGTCAGGTCTTTGTCACCAAGGACTTTTCTTTAAAATTTTTTTAATGTTTATTTATTTTTGAGAGACAGAGAAACAGAGTGCAAGCAGGAGACGGGAAGAGAGAG
Source organism: Paguma larvata (assembly GCA_030068075.1). Classification (NCBI taxonomy): domain Eukaryota; kingdom Metazoa; phylum Chordata; class Mammalia; order Carnivora; family Viverridae; genus Paguma; species Paguma larvata. Next base: position 157,161,757 of record CM057823.1, on the reverse strand, counting down.
AGGGAGACACAGAATTTGAAGCAGTCTCCAGGCTCCGAGCTGTCAGCACAGAGCCCAACGTGGGGCTTGAACCCATGAACTGTGAGATCATGACCTGAGCCGAAGTCAGATCCTTAACCAACCAACTGAGCCACCCAGGTGCCCCACCAAGGACTTTTTTAAAACCACACTTGCTTATTCTTCAGTAAGGCTGGAAAACAGCACCCCCGGGGAAGTATGGATCCAAGATGGAGAATTTCTGCTTTAGTGGGCACCATTACTGATGGAAGCAGATAAAATTCTTCAAGGGAATGGAACAGAAAAACAAATTGTGAATTACTGGCACAGTTCATAAGCACCTAGAGATAGAGAGGGAATCATGAGGACACAACATGATTTAAGTTTTAATAAAAAGTCAGACCAAACCTCTCACTTCCTTTTCTGAGTGCAGTAACAGACTGTTAGATTAGGAGAGCTGGGCGAGCACAGTGACTTTGTTCTATGGAGAATGAGAGAGGGAGCTCTCCAGAAGGATGTAGAAAGATGACAGAGTAATATTAAAAGCCTAGTGTTGATGTTGAAATTCAGGAATGGTGCTGAACTGGGCTCTTTGGTAATGTCCTCCTTCAATTCCAAAAAGCAAGAATATTAGGATCAGGAAATGAGGTATTTCCATTGACTCATTTTTGGACATCTGCCTGGGTTTGTATGGCAGACAAATCCAGGGACAAAGACTATGAAGGTCTCAGTGAGAGGACTGAAGTGATTAGCCTGGCATACAAGGTTAACTGTGAAGAGAAGGGCATGAGAAGACTAGGGGACCGAGATCATTGGGGGACACGTGCAGATCAGCCACCACAGTCCTGTTGGATAGAAGAGCTGGTTGGGAGAAATCACGGCACGGGTGATGGGGTGAGGTTACCGGTTGTGGTCATATAGTGAGCTGATCATTTTTCACGTGCATTTCCTGGAGAGGAATTAGATGCTTCCGACCCTTACTACTTGCATGCCCGCCTAGGAAGTCCAGCCCTAAGTCTTTCAGAGGCAGGAGAAGGCAAGAACAAGGCATGTTCAATGACCCCTGAGAGTCAGTCTTTCTTGCTCAGAACTGTTGAAGTCGAGTTGTTATTGAGGCATACGGGACTTGGTCTGCTCGGCTTAGCAACTCATGTTTTTAATTTTCATTTGGGATTTTTAAATACCTCTTCATAAAAGAGCAAAACAAACTTGTGGGGTTTTTTCCTACCAATATAATTTAAAAAGACAGGCTCGATAAGACCTACAGATGGGTCCTGCTGGGCTTTGCCAAAGTATGGGATCATGGCATGAAGTAAGTCCCATTAATTGCAGCAGCTGACGACTCCAACAGGGAATCAGGCTTACAATTAGAAGTCCTCAAAGCTTGCAGGCCACTGAAGAGATTGTAAAATTGAACCAGTTATTAGCACATATTCAAGAGAAGGCTTCTTTGAAGTTGGGCAGTTTCTAGCTTTTTATGGACAGACCAGATCCCTCTTGACAGTTCTGTCTAGTGTTCCATGAAATTTCACCAAGACCTTTGATATTATATCCATTTCCTTAATTGTAAACACATATTTCTCCTCTAATGCAAGGCTTCTTCTTAACTTTACAGAGCTGTCAACGACAGAGGAAGCTTGCATACCACATATGGAAAAGACAAAAGTAGTGTATGAACCTGGTTTAACTAGCACGGAAAGTGTACTGTTGGATTTATTTAAGTAATCATCTTTTGATGAATGTAGTCTTGGTAGTATCATCTTCTGCTTATCATGGAGCTATACATCAGAACTGGGAAAGACATCTGGAAACATCTGGCACCTTCCAAAACAATAACATTGTAGGGTATTTCCTGACATACTACACAGACTCTTCCAATCATTTTGGGTATTACATACAAGAAGTTCTCGAGAGGAGGTACTGGTTTGATTTTTTTATATTTTCTTTTCCCAAAAAGAGCAATCAACTGGATATACACATTTCCATTTCATAATTGTATTCTAATTCTTTGTTTAAATGTCCATCTCCTTACTAGGTTAGCACTTCAAGGAAGGAAACATGTATTTATCTCTATAACCCCCACATAAAGCTCAGCATATATGCTGGGACTCTAGTTTGTAGCAACAAGGACGAGTAGACGAGTAGCTGTGTTTGAGAAGATGTATTATTACAGTATTGCTAAAATGGTAGCAAAGTGGACCTAACCTGAACGTCCATCAACTGGGGAATACTAGAAAAAAGTTATGGTAAATCTATATAATAGAATGTCATTCAGGTTTGAAAAAGAGGGAGAGCTACTCCTATTAACCTAGAGGGAGGTCCATGATCTATTGTTAAATGAGAAAAACAACCTAACAAACAAAAGCACGGAGTGTGATTCCAAATCGTAAAAGGAAACAGTGGCACCCTGTGAAAAGTGTTATGTGTTCACAGCTGTGAAGGAACACTCCCTCAGTTATAACGGGGGTTACTGTGAAGATGACGGGAAGGGAGAAGACAAAAATACAGCTCGCAAAATGCAAAGATATGAGTGCGAAACCGCAAAGGGAAAAGGTAGAATGCACGTTTTCAGCAGTAATTTTTGGAAAGAACAGTCGACCTTTGTCGAGAGCTTACTGATCAATATCAGGCATGGTTCTCAAGGCTTTGCATAAGCCTCTTTCACTTACTGCCCACACCGGCCCTGTGACGTAGGGACTGTTGTTCCCTTCATGTCAGAAGTGAAGAAACTGTGGTCGAGAGGTTAATGAATTGACCCGTGGTGACACAGCAAGTGGCAAAGCTAAGAAAAATATTTTAGACCAAAAAAAAAAAGAAGAAGAAGAAATTGCATTTTTGTTCTAGAAATTAACCTGATCAAATAAAAATAATCAATCTGGTTAAGTGATAGAGCTATAAGTTATTTTGTTTTGAATGTTTGCTGTTATTTAATATTTAATTTTACTTTAAAAAAAAGTAAAATTATTACAAAAAAATACAAAAAAATGTACAATGATTTTAAAACACGCCCTCAAGTCTTCCTCCTACTGAGAGGAGAGTTCTTTGTTTCTTCCCTTTGGATCCGAGTGGGGCTTGTGAGGGCTCTGACCAACCACGCAGGTGAGGTACTATGTGTGTCTTTGGAGACCAGGTCAAAAAAGGCAACACACCTTTCTCCGGCTCCCTTCTTGAGAAGTTGGTTCTGGGGGACCAGCCACCATGGTGGGAGCCCCATATGGAGATAAGCCAAGGCCCCAGCCAACAGGCAGCACTGACTGCCTGCCTTCCTATAGTTCTAGCCCTCAGCCTTAGAATCTTTCAACCGATGCCCCAGACACTGCTGATCAGAGACAAACTGCACTGGCTATGTCATGTCCAAACGTCTGACCCCCAGAATCAGATTTTTTGGTTTTTTGTTGTTGTTATTGTTTGTTTGCTTGTTTGTTGTCTCCTAAAGTACACAGCAGTCAGAACAGGTGAGGACCTTCTACAGTGATATTTGTCAGTTTAGAGTAGGGTTCCCCTTTATCTTATTTTTCTAGTCCCTTTAGGCATATTGCAATGATTAATTTCTTTTTAATTTTTTTAAATTTTTTTTTTGAGAGAGAGACAGAGTGCAAGTTGGGGAGGGACAAAGAGAGAGGGAGACACAGAATCTGAAACAGGCTCCAGACTTTGAACTGTCAGCACAGAGCCTGATGTGGGGCTCGAACTCACTGACTGAAAGATCATAACCTGAGCTGAAGTCGGACGCTTAACCGACTGAGCCACCCAGCAGCCCCTGATAAATTTTATATGCCAATGAGGTTAGGCCAAATATGGTGCCCAAATATTTGGTGAAACAAGGTATCTTTGGGCAAGATTAACATTTAAATTGGTGGACTTTGAATAAAGCAGATTAATCTAATCATAATAATTATAATAAAATGTATAATAAAGCAGATTAATCTCCATAATCTAATTATCTTCATCCCCAAAACTGGAAACCTTAAGAGAACAAAGACTGACCTCCCCTGAGCAAGAAGAAATTCTGCCAGGAGTCTGCCTTTGCATTCAAACTGAACCTCTCCCTGAGACTCCAGGCTGCCAATCTACCCCATTAGATTTTGGACCCACCAGCACCCCCACAATCATGTGAGACGATTTCTTACAATAATTTCACCCCTCCTCTCTCATTCTCTGAGAACCCTAATACACATATTGAGGTACCCTTAACTCCTCACAAATCCCTCCAGCTAACCTCACCGTGGTAAACATAAATCCTTCTTTTGAACTTCAGATGTATTTGATGTGTTTAAGGCCTCTGGAAAAGAGATTCATGCTACCTGGAGAGTCAACCTTCAAAAACCTCTTCCGCTTCCTCCCTCTTTAGGAAAAATCGTAAGCAATAAACATCCAATAAATGATCAGCACATACATAGGATGACAACATCAAGGGTAGTAAAATCTAAGCAGATAAAGGAAGTAAGTAGATCAGCTGTGGCTTCTGCCCTGAAGTGACTTCGCAGAATTATATATGGCACCAAGAATGCCCAAGTGACAGAATGATCGGGATCAGGCAAAGCCAAAGGATGCAGCTTACCCCTCGAAGCAGTGGGCAACCGTCAGGACCCACTTCTTGGCAATGAGGACACAGCCACAAATGTGTCCACTGGGTTCACTCTGCAGGGAACACTGCCACGGCCACCTTCCAGGGCGACTCGTTCGACCCCCAAGGATCCTCTTGTTCATTCGGGCGGCAGGGCGGCGCCCACAGTCTACCGGGAGGCAGGAAAGACAGTGGGTGATTCACCAACAAACCCAGCTCGACGCTCAGATCTTTGCTCTTAAGGGCAAGTTATTGTTTTTGCCCTGAGCCAACCCAGTTAAGTTCGTATTCCATTGCTGCCCCGCTAATTCTCTCACCTTGTTTAGTACACAGAAGAGAAATCTTACTTCTGCTATGACAAGCCTGCCTAGATTTGGAAACACAAAACGGCATAAAGTTACATGTTTGTCATTCACTTCAAACACTTTACCACCGAAAAGCAAGACGTAGGTTCCTCTGTTCCCAGAGGTTGTATTCTTTGAGTAAAGACTGTACTTCATGCAGGAATTCTTGAGGCAGGGCTATTGTCAAATACCACCTTGGAAATGAGGGTATATCGAGGATGTGTACTTTTTTTTTTTTAGTTTATTTAATATCATCATAATATATTTTCACCTGCGTGGGAAAAGAAACTACTGTTAGCTAAGTTTCGCACATCATCTTGGCCGGTGGCACCGCCCAGAATATTGACTCAAACCATGATTTTCAAAGTAAGGCGAGGAAGGCAAGGGATTGGGTGATTTCTTAGAATCTTGGGTGAGGAAGGAGCATGACAGATTTTTATGCTTAGCGAGAAGGTGTGGATGTCCAAAACAGGTGGCAAATAGTTTGGAGAAATAAAATATTACTTCAAAAAGTTAGAGAACAGATAAAGGAAGTGAATATTTAGACTAGAAAAGAATCGTGAAGAGCCTCACAATAATAAAATGTGGATCTAGGGCACTTGAGTGGCTCAGTTGGTGCGACATCCAACTCTTGGTTTTGGCTCAGGTCATAATCTCACAGTTTCATGGGTTCGAGCCCCACATGGGGCTCTGTGCTCGTGGTGCGAAGCCTGTTTGGAATTCTCTCTCTCTCTCTCTCTGCCTTGCTCTTTCTCTTAAGTAAACTTTTAAAAAAATTTAAATGCGGATCTATGATTGGGGTTAAATTTATTTCATGTAACTCTACATGGCAGGGTTAGAACCAGTTGGTAGAATTACAGGAATAATGGGTTCAGGAAAGAAAGGCCTTTCTAAAACAGTTTAAAGGTAGGAACATGGGCCATGTGTAAGCATCTATCAATGTGGCTGCACAAGAGAATTCAACTGAGGGCACATTAAGTTTCAATCATAAAGTTTTCTTTCAGCCATGAAGCATTTATCCACAGTATAAATTTAAAAAACAAAAGATACTTTGGGACTGTCAGTGGGGTGGCCAGGTGGCTCAGTCAGTTAGGCGGTTAGGCAACCTGATCTTGGGTCATGATCTCACGGTTTCACGAGTTCGAGCCCCGCACTGGGTTCTGTGCTGGCAGAGAGGAGCCTGCTTGGGATTCTCTCTCTCGCCCTCTCTCTCTCTCTCTCTGCCCCTACCCCACTCATGCTGTCTCTGTCTCTCTCAAAAATAAAGAAACTTTAAAAAATTAAAAAAAAAATACTGTGACATGCTTAGAATCCTAGACCTCTCAGAAAAAAAGAAGTATCCCTAAATATGCCATGTCCACATTCCCTTTTGAGGATTTGCTATATTTTCATTTCTTGCTAAATTTGCATGGGGATATGTGTAATTATTTGCATCAATTAATTATATAATACAGGAAAAGCATGTTTGCTTTTTTGCCTTCCCACAACCTGAAGTCCTGTCTCCTCCTTTCTCTTTATCTTTTTATCCTTAATTTCTTTGTAGCATTTCCAAATATCTGAAATTTCTTTTGTTTACTAGCTTACAGTCTCTCTGTCTACCTATACAATGTAGGTTTCTTACGACCAGGGTCCCTGTCCCCCTCATGCCCTCACGTCTTCTCACAGTCCAGCGCTGACCCTGGCATAGAAGAGATGCTCAGTAATCGGTTGCTACTTTTAGATCTCCAAATCATACCTTGTAAGAATAGGAAAAGACAGCAAAGACTGTACCAACTCCTTATTTCAGAGGAAATTGTGGTTGTAAAAGATCACAAGTCTAGTTAGTACAGCAGAACTAGAACCAGTTCTACCAACCCCCAATTTAGAATGGAATGTCTGTCTGTCTGTATGTATTTAACCTGAAAGGGCTTTGCTGGCATTTGCAATTTGGGGAAACAAAGCACTCCATTGAAAGATTCAGGTCATTGTTCAGAAATCTGGCTACAGAGTTTGGTCTATGGGGAGATTTTCAAGACACTCTAAAGAGATATGGCCCATCTTTATATCTCTTCTTTGAAATTCTTAAGAAGTGGTTTCTCTAGCACTTATTAAAAGCTTTGGAGTCAGATTCATTTGGTTTGAGTTGAGAGGGCACCACTTACCATCTGTGGGCTGTGAGTTTTGGTCAAGCTATTAAAATATTCTATAGCTATGACCCTATAAATTAATAAACACAAAATTAAGTGTTAATTCCTTCAATTTCCCTCCTGTACCCCATCCACAAACAAGGGAGACAGCTTTGCTCAAGGTGCCATGATTTTTTAGAGGAAATTTTCCAAAAGTGGACTTTCAAGGCTACTCAGTTATAATTTCCTTTTGTGTCAATTTTTCCCTCAGACTCTGCAAGTTTGATCAATTCTCATTACTTCGATTCCCTCTTAACTCATTCCACATAGCATCTGTAGGATATTAGACATGAGAATTTACTTTGGATAGGGTTTGAATAAAACTCCAAAATTAGAACCTAAGTTCCTCTTCCTTCACCATGATAATTTCTGTAATCATCATTAAAGAAAAATGTAATTAGCAAGAGAGAAGAATCTATGTCTAGAAAGAAGAGATAAAGCCAAACAATGTTGAAATATAAAGGCCAATCACCATTCTACAGAAGCTCTTTATTGACGTGATACAGTTGAATTATCCTAAGTTAGAAACAGGAGAAAGTCCCTGATGATAGACTCTTACTCCCTAATCCACTCTACACAGCTCTTGTGAAGGGTATCTTACCCTTTTACCAGCAGTTCATGCAAAGTGGTCCCATTGAGGCTCTCCCAGTTGGAGTGTAATGTCAGCCACTGCTGGTCTTGCTCCTGTCCCTGTACCAATTCGGTCACAGATGGTTCTCTAATAGAAGGACAAATAACAATGAAATATTCAAAGCACAGTGATCTTTGACAGGTAATATTATCATATTATCATAATATTATCATTTTCTTTCAAAAAGAAACATTACAGTATAAGTCAATATTTCAAGAGGGAGGTTTGTATTAGAAATTTGGCATGGAATGTAATCAACAAAAGAGGAAGCTACTAAAAGTACACACTAAAGCGATAAAGACCTAAATTGTTACAGCTGTTTTAATCATGCTCTCCATGACATGTACTTAAACTTTGTGAGGTGTTGGAATTCTAACGCATATGACATAAAAGTTCCAATATCTCAAAAAAACAAGAGCAGCTTTGGGCAGTAAGATAAAATTTATCTGCCTGGGATTTTTTTTCTCCTCTCTTCTTGCCCAGTGTAATTCCGCAATGCAGCGATACCTTAAAATAAAGTAAATAAAGCAAAAACTACAGAAGTAAATAAGTACATTGATGGCTACGTAATGTCTATTTGGACAGCACAAAATTGTAATGGTTTTTCTCAACATACTATAAAATCTTTATGCACTAAAAATTAGGAAAAACTCTGGAAAATAGAAATGGGAATGAAACACTATTATTTTCCTCTTTACCTGTCTTCTTAATCAATTTCTACCAATCCTTTTCTGTGAATGTCTCATTCAATCGTTCAAGTACATGTGGTTACACTGTATTCAAGTTTCAAAGCCTTGGGTTTCAAAAGCATTCAGGTTTTATATGAAATATGCTATTCTTCATGAAATAATTGGCTCTTTTAGGCAATCCATATTTGCAGAAAACCTTTTTTAGACTTCCATCACCTGAAGCCCAAGGATAGAAGCAATGGAGGAATGAATTTAGACAGGCGGAAGGAGGGCGGCTTCCAAACCTGGAAGGAATCTGATACTTTGCTGCAGCTGGAGGGGAGTAGAGACTTCAGATCAGATAAGCCTCTATCTTTCTTTCCAAGTAAAAAGTGAGCTCCTCAGATGAAAGCTGGGGGGGTCAAGGGCGCACAATGATGAGGAAAGTGAAATGTATATGGATTTATTCCCTGGTAGAAGTGTCTGGAGAAACACATCAAACATAACTGAAAAGAATGGCAGCAACCAAGGGTTCAAATGAACCTGGAAATCCTGAATTTGTACCAATACCAAGTCTTCACAGTTAGTGACTTTCTTTTCCAATAACGGATGCCACTTTTTGAAAAACAAAATGGGGTGGTGTGGAGGGCACAGGAAGGGAAGCAAAGTTAAGTTCAGTGGCACTGAAAGAAAAATGAGCATTATTTTAAAATTATTTTTTAATTTTAACTTTATGAGATTTAATTAATCTCATCATAGAAAACAGAAGGAACAAAACCTTCCCCAAATCCTGTTACTTTTAAAAAGAGGAAAACCCTCTACAGAGAACACTTGATGACAGAATAAGAGCCAAAAAGAAAAAAACAAAACAGAGCCTTAATAACGAATGGATTCTAATCATCGGATGTTAAAACAAAGAGCATGTACCCTGACCACATTTTAAGAAGAGTTCCACCAAATTTAAATTTAGTTAGAAACTTGAATGAACTGTGAGGTCATTGAAAAGTTCATAAAACCTACTGCAAAATGAGTGTCTTCCCTTCCCTTGGCCAAAATCAGAGTTTGGCTTTCTGTTAATTTCAGAAGTTGCGTATGTGGAGGCATAGTGACAGGGAAACTTTCGATGTCAGACAGAGGTCACAAATACCACCGACGGTATTTCTCCTGACACCCGCATCCTGAGAATTACATTCTGCTGTGGAACAACTTGGGAGCCTCCTAAATCCAGGCATTTTCCTGGCCAAAAGCCAAAGGAAGATAACCGTCGGATCTGTTGTTTAATTAAGTCACTCTTTAGGCAGGTATTTATAGGGCGAAAGGGTCTTGCACCGGGAGGTCTATACAGCATAGGATTTGCATCGATGGTGGATACAAAAATCATTGCAAAGGACACTTCGGTCTTTCAACCAGAAAGGCACCTTCCGTTACCCTGAAAAAGGTCTCCACAGAGCAAGGCACATGGGATGTTTCTGTAATTCATTCATTAACCTCCAACAAGAAAGGCAGTTTAGTCTGAATCTCTCACTGACATCAAGTGGAAAATATAAGAAATTCATCATCAAGAAGAGGGGAATGCCATTAGAAAAATTAGTTTCCCATGAGATTCTTAAGCACTAGAATGCTTTTCATGCACAAAAATAAACCTTTCAGCCCCAGAAATGCCATCCGATGGCTCATTAAAAAGGGGGGGGGGCCTGGGTGGCTCAGTCGGTTGAGCGTCCGACTTCGGCTCAGGTCGTGATCTCACGGTTTGTGAGTTCGAGCCCTGCGTCGGGCTCTGTGCTGACAGCTCAGAGCCTGGAGCCTGCTTCGGAATCTGTGTCTCCCTCTCTCTCTCTGACCCTCCCTCACTCATGCTCTGTCTCTCTCTCTCTAGAAACTAAATAAATATTTAAAAAAATAAAAATAAATAAAAATAAAAATAAAAAAGGTCTAGGAATCTATATGGTTCTATTTCTGCCATCATACAGAATCTGAGCATCCGTGTCATTTCAACTTTAGAAAATTTTTCCTTAAATAATTTTTAAAATTATAAAAATAATACTTATAATGGAAAGAATAATACACACTATATGATGAAAAAATAGTCTTCCCATCCCAGATTATAGAAACAACCTCTGCATGTATATATACATGAATTTTTTAGTCCATATACCTTGTTTTGTGTTGTATTCTTTTTTAGTCTATACACCTCGTTCTGTGTTGTATTGATGATATTTTTATTTAGTGATTTATCTTGGAAGGCTTTCCATAAAAATAGCTCACATTTGTCAACGGCGCTATTTTATCTTATTCATTCCTCTCAACAAGGTTGGAAAGTAGGCATTATCGGTCCCTATTTTGGAGATGAAGAAATTCAGGTAAAAAGAGAATAAGTACCTTGTCCAGGGTCACACAGTGAAGAGATGGCAGAACTGGGATTTGAATCCCTGTGGGCTGAGGTCAGAGTTCCATTCCTAACACTTTGAACTCTACGTTCACTTTGAACTCCCTCTTGGTTAACAGCACATGCTATATTCTTTTCACAGCTACAGAGTCTTGCCATTATATGGGTGTATATCCATTTACTTGCCTAACCACTATTAACCCAAATGTAGGCTGTTTCCAATTTTTGTTATAACAAAAAGCTGCAGTTAACACTTTTAACTGTTTACCTTTGCCTACCCGCACAACTTCCTAAAATACGAATAACTTCCTAGAAATAAAAGTAACAAATCAAAATTGAAATTTTGTACTAATAGTGCGAATCCCCCCCACAGACTAATGCCAATTTACATACTCATCAAGAATATATGCGTAAGTACTTTTTAATTTTTATAACTCTGCATATAATGTAAATCATGCTATCAAAAGGTATCGGGAACTTAGCTGCTCAAATTTTGTTTGACAGTTGATAGTGCATTGGACTTACCTTTTTCCACATCTTATCAAGTTAAAGAAATTCTGTTGGGTAGAGAGCAAAAGAGCAAAAACCATTTTACTAGTAATTAGGCATCGAAGTCACTGTATCCTAAGAAAGTGTGTGCAGGGAATATAATCAGACCTGAATGTTTCTATAGCAGCCATGAACTTATATACAGAGATGGAAATTAAGGAACAATCTAATCCAGTGCGCTCATTTGACAGCCTGACAGTCTGAGAAAACCTGCACACAGATATAGACCCATCCCAAACATTCATGGGGAGCAAGTATTTATGAGTAAGGGTACAAATGGAGGCCCACATAAGATATGTCTACATATTTAGATGTTATCAATCAAATCAACAAGTTGTTAAAGAACATATCTTCTATCTTCCCATCTTTTTCTTTCTTTCCAAGATTTTATTTAAGTTCAAGTTAGTGAACATATAGCGTAGTATTAGTTTCAGAGGTAGAATTTAGTGGTTCATCACTTACATATAACACCCAGTGCTCATCCCAACAGGTGCACTCCACAATGCCCATCCCCCATTTAGCCCATCCCCTCACTCCCCTCCCCTCCAGCAACCCTCAGTTTGTTCCCAAAAGTTAAGAGTCTCTTAAGGTTGCTTCCCTCTATGTTTTTATTTTATTTTATTTTTCCTTCCCTTCCCCTATGTTCACCTGTTTCTATCTTCCCATCTTGACAAACATATCTTTTAGGTTCAAAATAAAGGATTTTGGACTCCTTGGGACAGTGGTTTTCAAACTTGGCATTTGTCAGCATCACCTGGAGGACCTGTTAATAACAAAGCTTGCTGGCCCTATTTCCAGATTCCCTGATTCAGTAAGTCTGAGATGGGGCCGCAAAGGCTACCTTTCTAACCAGATCCCAGGTGATGCTGCCGCGGCTGGTCTGGGATCACACTTTAAAAACATTGCTTTTAGATAGCAGACCAGGCTCTGGGTGGGCATAACTCCTTAACAGACAGACTCCTTGCCCCAGGGGCTGGGGAGGAAGGCCAGAGTTGTCCCTCTAAATCAGGGTTTCTTATCCTTCACACTACTGAGATTTTATATCGGATAATTATTCACTGTGTGGAGCTGTCTTGTGTTCTTTAGGATGGTTAGCATCCCTGGCTTCTACCCACTAGATGCTAGTAGCCACCCCCAGACTGATCATCAAAAGCGTCTTACAGACATCTCCAAATGCCCCTCAAGGGGAAAAGTTAAGACTGGTAGAGAACCACTGTTCTAAATCATGGCTCCCAGGGCAAGGCCCCTCTGCTCGGGGTCTAGAGGCAGTACTGCACCGGAAAGCAAAAGGATTTCCAAATTTGCTTCCTGAATTGTGTGGCCATAAGACATATGTATTTAAAAAAATGTATAATTCTTCCTCTGCCCCCAAAATGAGAAGATAGAACTTCTCCAGAATTCTAAAACTTCCTGACATTCTGAAAGGAAGAACACATTGATTCATTTCAAAGCTCAGGTGAGCAACCAGACCTCTAGATATTAGGCCTGTCCTCCTATGCTCAAGACACTCAGTGGTTGGTAATAAGGCCCTTAATGCTTGTGTATCCTTATGTTGGGGCTGCTTACTTGAAAAATGAAGGCCAGCACAAATTCCCAAAAACCAAGGGCTTCTTCACTTTTGGCAGCAAGAGAACAGGGGAGGAATTATCTAGAAACATTACACATTTCAGTAGCAGGACAAAGTCTGTTCAATTGTAGCTACTGTTGGGGAAAAATAATCTGAGTTTTTGACTTCAATACTAACAGCTGGTCTTGAAATATAAACGTCTAGTGTAGTAGAAAAATACGTTATTTGCTATTCTAAATATCCTATTTGGAATTTGGAACATTTCCACTAAACATTCGGCTCTCTGAATTCAGAAGTATTTTCTTGAACCCTGTCATACTATTATCTCTGTTTGGTTCCTATAGACTAGACATGTTATTAAAAAACTAGTTAAATTATTCTGTCAAGTAGAGGATGACCTGGAAATTTTGACAAGAAGGCATAATAGGTTTAAAACAGAGCAGGAATGAGCACTACTGTAGAGTCATTTGTCCGGTTAGTTAGCTCAGCTGATGCTTTACTCAGAAAAGGTTCCTGCTGGTAGAAATGTTTCAAGGACAGCGTAAAGTCTGAGTTAATTTTTCCAGTAAACTTAGTATTTCTAAAAATATTTCTGTTGAAATCCTACCTGAAACCATAATTTTATTCATTTGCCTGTCTCAGAGGTAGAGCATAAGAACTGTATGGGTCTAAGCGACAAAAACTATCCCAAAGTAAGAAGAGAATGTTATGATTATCAAATCACAGTATTGATATTTCATAAAATTTAAACATCAACAAAACTAGGTATTTAATTCATATGTATCTAAAAGTATAACGAAGTAAAATTTAAGTGTATAAAATAAAACTATTAAATATACATTATTCTAACATAAATTAGAAAATAAAATTAATATGGAGTGCCTGGGTGGCTCAGATCCTCTCTCTCTCCCTCTGCCCCTTCCTTGCTCTTGTATGTATGCGCACTCTCTCTCTCTCAAATGAAAAATAAAATAAAATAAAGTAAACTTTAAAAAGTATTGTTTAAAATAAACATGTCGTTAAAAGTGAAAAAATTAACCAATCATAAACATTTTTAATTAAGATGTAATTTGATCATTTTTAAAATTCAGTCTTAGGAAGCAAACGGAGTACATGGTGTCAAGTGGGAAGTACACTTTTAAGCAAAAGTGTCTACCTTTTTCAGAATCTACGCTAGTCCAGGGCACTTGAGTGGCTTAGTTGGTTAAGCATTCGACTTCAGCTCAGGTCATGATCTCACAGCTTGTGAGTTCGAGTCCCGTGTTGGGCTCTGTGCTGACAGCTCAGAACCTGGAGCCTACTTCAGATTTTGTCTCCGTCTCTCTCTGCCCCTCTCTGGCTCATCCACTCTCTCTCTCTCTTTCTGTCTCAAATGTAAACATTAAAAAAATAAATAAATCATTTAAAAAAGGACCTACATTAGTCCAATTCTCTCCTTTGGTCCTTTGGGCTACTTTATGTTCAGAAAATTCCATTTCTTTTTTGATAACTTGTAGAAAATCTTTTGGAAAATTTTAAAAAATTATTTAAAGAAAATTTTTTAATGTTTATTTATTTTTGAGACAGAGAGAGACAGAGCATGAGTGGGGGAGGGGCAGAGAGAGAGGGAGACACAGAATCCGAAGCAGGCTCCAGGCTCTGAGCTGTCGCATAGAGCCCAACGCGGGGCTCGAACTCACAGACTCGAGATCATGACCTGAGCCAAAGTCGGACGCTCAACCGACTGAGCCACCCAGGCGCCCCTAAAAATTATTTTTAAGAAACAGACTCAACATTGTATTGAGACGGACTTGAGTCTAGTTTCAAAGAAAGTGTTTCTTCTTTGTCTTCACCTTTCAGTTGGTCAGTATAAACATAGAGATTACCAGTTTCAACTGCAATATGCCATTTTTTTTATTTCACTACTTCAGAAAGACTGTGAACCAGAGTAGGATTAATTTTTCTAACAGAAGTCTTGCTTTGTCAAGTGCCCGTTTCTTCCTCCTCTTGAAAATTATAGAAGTATAGAAAATACCCCTTTATTCAATTAATACAGACTATGTCTCTGGATATAAGATAAAATAATTCCAACTTTAGGGGTATATATATATATATATTCATGAATATATTCATGAATATATTCATGTTATTAGTTTTACACAAACAACAACAACAAACCCTCAAGATTTTAGTCCTTAAAAGACCACTGGAATATCTGAGTATAAAAAACTAGAAATGTAATCAATCACTAAAAAGATGTGGATGGTCTTCAGAAAAGCTGGTGGCAGAGAACCAAGAGCCCTAAGGACCCTCTACCTCTCATCTCCACTTCCTTCTGTGAGAAGGAGCAGGACGTGATGTGAGGGTGGCTTTACTGTCTCCACGTGACTTTTCTGCAAATCAGAGGACAGCCTGCCTGCCCTTCTAAACTCGAATCCATTCATCTTGGTGACCAAAAAAGAAAGAAGTCTCTTCTTCTAGCTCAACTTTAAACAAATCGTGTTGAAGAACTTTAAGTATCCCAAATCCAATCACTGTGACCTGGAAGAGAAGTCCTTTGATTGGTTCAGCTTGGGTTAGATACCTTCCCTTCAACCAGTCACTGAGGCCAAGAAGAGTGGTTCATGTACAAAGATGGCAGCTCCCATTTGTATCCCAAGGATAGAATGAGGAGTGAAGCAAGTCCCCAAAAGGAAGGGATACAGGGAAGCGACATAATAAATGTCTCCTACAAGTGACTTTATTTGAAATTTTTTAGTTAAAAGATGATTATGCTTCAGAGTCAAGATTCTACATGTTCCTTTGTTAATTTTTAGAAAGAGGTAGGGAGGGTAAAAAATTGGGTAGAGATTAGATTTGACTTATGTTCATAAATGAAACACTTGGTTGATCAGTGAGTGTTCAAGCTGATATTGCTGTAAGCTGAGTAGGATCTCAGAAGGAGCATTATCCTGGCAGAATTTAAGTCAATAAAGCAGTCAAATGGACAAAGGATAAAACTGATGACTATGGAGTTAATAAGGTGGAATGGAAATGGAGACAACACAAGGATGTTGTATTTAGACACAGTCCCTTCCTCAGGGGGCTATTATTTTAATGAGAGAAACAAATAAAAAAAGTGTTAAAAATAATTTCTTATACTCTGCTTTGAAGAAAGCAAAATAAGCAGAGAGTGACTTGGTGTGGGTGAAAGTTGCTTCAACTAGGTTTGCTAAGGAAGGCCTTTCTAAGAGTTTGATGCACGAGCTAAGACATGAATGATGAGATGGAGGTGATCACGTAAAGGTCTAGAGATCAGCATTCCAAGCAGGAAGAACAATGAGGCAAAACCCCTGAGGTAGAAATGAGTTTGCAATTTGAACATCAGTAATAAGGTCACTGTGTCTAAAGTTCAGTGGACAAGCAGAGAAAGCTAGACAAGAGAGGGAGGGAGGGGCCAGTGTCTTATAGGCCAGAGTAAGAACTGGATTTTGAGCCCAAACTGTATAAATAATAAGAAAAGACCAGTGAGTTTGCCATGCAGATAATGTCATTGCTGACTGTCAGTCCTATCGTGGAGGTAAAAGCCAGCCAAACTGCAGTAAGTTTGAAAGACAGTATGAAAAAGATAACAGATTTAAGTTAGTTGTCACCAGGAGTCGTCTGGTAAAAGTTCCAAAATGACTAAGCTGCCATGGAAGGACTTCTAACAGAAAGAACACAGGCCTCTGTGGCCAATTACTGATGGATTATTGTAAATCACGTTCTTAACTTCCCAGAACTCATTCATATTTATGTCCAATGGAAATGCTACATTCATTATGACAACTGGGGTATCCAAGTCTCCCCAGAGACATTATGGAGATTCATTCCCTCCATTCTAGAATCTTCTGGCTCACACTAGCCCAGGTATTTTTGGTTAAAAGCTGAGTCTTGAGAGTACTTAATTCTTGAGAACCATCTTTGATTTAAAAAATTAGGATATGAGTCTATTTTCAATGATAAACTTTTCACCACAAAATGCAACGTAAGAGAGTAAAAACAATCTAGTTAATTCAGACTCCCCCATAGTTCCATTCTGATGATAATGGAAAATTTCTCTATACCACTGAGAAGTTTTCTTTTAGTTTCATAAAACATTCATTCACTCAACTAACACAGTTTGAGATTCAGTTTGCTAACAAATATCTAAATTCTTGGCAGAGCCTGCTGTTAGTGATCATACAGAAATGCTTTCAGGACAACTGATAGACTCACCTTGCTTCGTTTGTAAAAGCCTCATACCCAGTAATCTCATGCAAGAACTTAAAAAACACTTTTACTTCCTTTAGGATACAGCACTTTTCCAGGAAATTATTCTTCATCCTCACCCCAAAACAACACGTTCCAAGGAACTATACGCTCACACCCTGGACTATCTGATTTTCTCCTCCCCCAGGCAATCACTTAACCAGCTTCTTGGAAGTGTGTAGGATTTAATTCCCTGTGCCCAAGCTGCGTGTCTGCCAGAAAAACTGTGAAGCTGCTGTGTGAAAGAAAATAACTCTTTAGGGATTTGCTTCAGCTAACTTCTACTCAGAATATGCCTACCATCTACTTATCGCTATAAGTGGTTTTTCAAAAGTTGAAAAACACTTCTATTGTTGTCTTGCATGCATGAGGAATTTTCCCCACTGCTGCACCTCCTCACTACTATCTACTTAAAAATCCCACAAAGGGGGCACCTAGGTGGCTCAGTCAGTTAAGCGGCCAATTCTTGATTTTGGCTCAGGTTCATGAGATGCAACCCTGTGTTGGGCTCCATGCTGACAGCATAGAGTCTGCTTGGGATTCGCTCTCTCCCTCGCTCTCTGCTCCTCCCCTGCTTGCACTTGCTCTCTCGCTCTCTCTTTCTCTTGAAATAAACAAACTTACAAAACAATGCCATAATGATCAAACCATTAGGTGGTATGGTACGAACACTTGCCACAAACATTTCATGTAAAGCAATACTAAAGGGATTTGTGTTTAAGAAGCTGATTGGCCACATTGATCAGATCATGTTTATTGAATAACTGGGTGCTATAGGGGATCTGCTCCCCAAGAGGCCCTTTGGCTTTGCTTAGACTTGCATCCTGACACCATAGTTTTCTGTGACCTAGCAAAGTTCCTTGATCTAAGCCTCAGTTTCGTCATATGTAAAGTAGAAATAAAAATGCTACATCTATTGCAAGATTATAATGTGGACAAATTGAGTTAATACATATTGAGGACTTGGAGCAGCCTGGCACACAATTAAGATTAGCCATTGCTATTTTGTATAACTTTTCTGGGAAATAAGATAAAGAATTCAAAAATAAAAATAAAAATAGCATACGGCATTGTAGAATTAAGAGGGAAATTGTGTAACACCAATTCTTATGTACCACAGGAAGTACAGAGAGAGAAAAGATCATGCAGATGAGAAAGTTTCACAGAAGTCATGGGGCTTGAGTGAGGCCCTGAGAATCTGGATAGGAAATGAATGGACATTTATGGACAAAGATGCAGAAGCGGGAAAGAAAGTGCCCATGGAACACGGATAAAGGACAAGCCAGTCTTGAAAGGGAAGGAGCATATAAAGGGATACAAAGTTAAAGAAAGATGAACCAGTTTATGGTGAACCCATTACTTCGGGAAAAGAGTCCAAACTTATTTGGTTAAAAAAATATGTAAAATGAAATATTTTTCCATAGAAATTATTTATTTCTGCCTTAATCTAGCCAGTCTTCTATAACAAATTACCATAGACTGGGTGGCTCAGAAACAACAGAAATTTATTTCCCATAGTTCTGGAAGTTGAGAAATCCAAGATCAAAGTCTTGGCAGATTTGGTGTCTGGTAAACGCCCACTTCCTTGTTTATAGATGGCCATCTTCTTGCCATGTCATCACATGGTGGAAGGGGTGAGGGGTCCCTCTGGGTTCTCTTTTACAAGGACACTAATTCAATTCATGTGGGCTCCACACTCATGACCTAATCACTTCCCAAAGGCCCTATCTCCTAATACCATTACATTTGACATTAGGAATTAATATATTAATTTGGAGGAACACAAACATTCAATAGCAATAGAACATGATGTTCTTACTATGGCCGGTAGGTTCCTATTAGTAATTTATCCCTGGGATATGAGTGCTTCCCAGGAAATAGAGGCACCACACATTTCCTAACCCTATTTCCCCACCAACCACTGCTCACATTTCTTTGCTCCTCTTTACAACAAAATCCTTTAAAAAAATTTCTACCCTATCTTTTATATCTCTCCTTTCACTGTATCTTATGTTTTTGCCTTACTCACTCCACTAAGACTACTCATGCTAATGACATGAACATTGCTGAAACCAAAAGTCAGTTTTCAGTCCTCATTTTACTTGACTTCTCAGCAACTTTTAATACAACTGCCCATTGCTTCTGCCTTAATACACTTTCTTCTCTTGGTTTCCAGGATATCACACCCTCCGACACTTGGGTTGTCCTCTCTCATCTCCTTTGGCTTTACTACTTCTCTTCTCCCACACTCTTAATGTTGGTCTTCTTATCTTCTCCATCTAAACTCCCTTTTGGAGGACCTGGGTAGCTCAGTCGGTTAAGCATCTGACTTCAGCTCAGGTCGTAATCTCGCTATTCAAGGGTTTGAGTCCCGCATCAGGCTCTGTGCTGACAGCTCAGAGCCTGGAGCCTGCTTTGGATTCTGTGTCTTCTTCTCTCTCTGCCCCTCCCTCACTCATGCTCTCTCTCTCTCTCTCTCTCTCTCTCTCTCAAACATAAACATTAAGAAAAATTAAAAAATAAATACACAAACTCACTCTCTTGATTATGTCACTAGTCCATAAGTTTATATTGTCTGTATCCAGGTGACTATCAAATATATAGTTCCAGTTCAAAACTCTCTAATAAACTCCATACTTGAGGGGCACTTGGGTGGCTCAGTCAGGGGAGCATTAGAATTCAGCCGAGGTCACGATCTCATAGTTCGTGAATTAGAGCTCCACATTGGACTCTGTCTGCTGTCAGCACAGAACCTGCTTTGGATCCTCTGTCTCTCTCTCTCTCTCTCTCTGCCCCTCCCCAACTTGCATTCTCTCTCTCACTCTCAAAAATAATAAAACTTAAAAAAAAATGTTAAACTCCAGACTTGAGCCCATTTGGATGTTTAATAGACATCCCAAATTTCACATGCCCAAAGCAGAATGATTTGTGTCCCCAGACCTGCTCCATCTACAGTATGCCCCATCTCAGTTTACTACAATACCATCTTTCCAGTTGCTTGAGTAAAAACAAACAAACAAACAAACAAACACAACCTTTCAGTCATTCTTGACTTTTCTCTTTCTTGACTTTTCTCAATCTCCAACCAACATCCAATCTGTCAGGGAGATTGGTTGGCTCCACTTTTTTTTGTTTGTTTGTTTGTTTAATAGTTTATTGTCAAATTGGTTTCTATACAACACCCTGTGCTCAATCCAATGAGCGCCCTCCTTTGTGCCCACCACCCACTCTCCCCCTCCCACACCCATCTCTCCCCTCAGTTCTTTCTTATTCTTTGAGAGTCTCTCATGTCATGTCTTCCTTCCTCTCTGTGGCTTTTGGTTGTTTTTTTTCCCCCTTCCCCTCTTCCCCTCCCCCCTGGTTCTCTGCTAGGTCTTCCAAAGCCTACCTATGCATGGGAACATATGGCATCTGTCTTTCTCTGCCTGACTTATTTCACTCAGCATAATATCCTCCAGTTCCATCCATGTTGCCACACATGGCCAGATTTCATTCTTTCTCATTGCTGCATAGTATTCAAGAGATCCAGGACTGCTGATGCATAGGGGCACGTGTACCCCAATGTTCATAGCAGCACTGTCAACAATAGCCAAATCATGGAAAGAGACTAAGTGTCCATCAACTGATGAATGGATAAAGAAGATGTGGTATATATATACAATGGCTCCACTTTTTAAAATCTCTTCAGGATCAAGTCATTTATCACCATGTTCTCTGCTACCATTCTGATCTGAGTCACCCAAATGTCTTACTTGGGATTACTTCAATGGCCTCCTAACTAGTTTTGCCTTCCTACAGCATATTCTCAATAACAACTGGAGTGATACCTTTTAGTCAGAAAATGGCTATAATAAAAAGTGAATAATAAATAACAAGTGTTGACACAGATATGGAGAAATTGGAACCCTCATGAATTGGGAGTATAATGTGGGGCAGCCCTTTTGGAAGGTTTGGCAGTTCTTCAAAAAATTAAAAATTTGACCTAGTAATTCTAATCCTGAGTATACATTCAAGAGAAACTGAAAACATACATTCACACAAAACTTGTACATCAATGTTATTAGCAACATTCTCGTAAGAGCCAAAAAATGGAAACAACTCAAATATCCATCAATGATGAACAGATAATCAAAATGTGGACATATCTACACAACAGAATATTATTCAGCCATAGATAGGAATGAAGCACTGATACGTATTATAAAACATGGATAAACCTTGAAAACATTATGCTAAGTGAAAGAAACCAGACAAAAAAGGCACATATTATATGATTCTGTTTTTATGAAATGTGCACAATGGGCAGGTCTCTAGAAGCAGAAAGTAAATTCGTGTTTGTCAGGGGTTTAGGGAAGAGAAACGGGCAATGACTGCTAAAAGCATGGGATTTCTTTTCCAAGTGACGAAAAGTTAAGGAATCAATGGTGATGATTACACAATATTGTGAATATATTAAAAATGACAGAATTGTATACTTTTAAAGAATGAATCTTATGGTATATGAGTTACATTGTATTAAAAAAAAAAAAGACCTTAAAGTTTCAAGCTTCTTTTCTATGGTTTACTTGTACAGGACGAGCAACCTGGGCCAGATTTCCTACCACAGGGGACTTACGACTCTGTCGTTGAGCTTTGTGAGCTTCATGGAAGTCAATCAATAAGGAAAACCATTCTTACATGACAAATGAAATCTGAAGTCAGAAGCTTTCCCTGGAAGTACACTTTAGGAAAAAGATTTCAATGTAAATCCTTATATCAGAGACTCTGAGGTAATAAAATTGAGGCTATCTTTGCGATTTTGCCCAAGACAAAGAGACATTCTTTGGAAGCATGGTGCTTCTATTGACCAACTCTAAAACATTAGAACATAAAATCAAATTGCAACTAATCCCATAAGGAATTTTTGTCAAAGTAGAATAGCCTATTTCCAGATGATCTGGTTTTATATAGAGATAAAGCTTACGAAGCAAAGAGACACAGAGAATCACATTCTCTTAGACCAACTTTCTCAAATACCAGATGTCTCAACTGAACATTTGGCAACTATTAGAGGGCAGTCTAAATTCTGATTTGTATGGTTGATTAAATAAGTGTCCATATGTTTTTAATACTGGATGTGTAGGTAGCAAAGTCAATATACTGTCACGAGAATTAGGGGTTGATTTATATCCCTGTCTAATCGAATAGTCATCATGCTTCCAGGCTGGGGTGAACTCAAGATACCTGCAGGTGGGGGTAAAAAGTTGTGCAGATTTAGCGAAGAACTCTCAATCTTCTCATTTGGGCAAGTGCTTAGTTGAGAGCTGAGCATTTGTGCTGTTAGACATGGAAGGTGTAATCTGGGTCTGAAAAACTCCAAGTGCAGGTGCTTTTTAATCAAATGCCTCTATCATGAAAGTATTTCAACAGAAGCCCCGCAAAACATGTAATTTGGTCTGGACCTACATTTTGATAAACTAACTGCAACATGTACCTTGCCCTCCTCCACCAATTTGGAGTTAACGTATATTAGTTTGGGACACTACAATGCTATTCTCTATAAATGTTTACTGAATGACTAAATGAATGACTTAATAAATGCATATTGTAATATCAAGACGATATTAGAGTTGAATATTTTTCTTATATACTTTTAAGAGGTATACCATGTGTTATGCTGTACATGAACCATTCTCAGATGACAAAAGGTCTGGAAGTTTTTTCCAACAACTTTATGTTCTAGGTTGTTTCCTCATGTGTCTTCCCCACTACATGATAAGCTCTTTGATGGTGTTTTCACCTTTGCATCCTCCACACAATGCCTAGTCTGGTTCAAAGCCCAAAAGCAGACACTCAAAAAAAAAAAAAAAAACAAAAAACTAAACAATAGGAAAGAGATACTAAAGAGAACTAGTTGGGGTTGTGTTTTAAACTTCAAGTTTCTGGTGTAAGGCATGTTTGAAGGTATAAAGGCTTAAGGAGGACAGTTACAAGGTTTTCCCTCCCTCTGGCAGCTGGCGTGTAGATCAATGACTAATCATCGCCACACAGACCTTTCTGTAGGGACTTTGAATCTAGAGGAAAGGACTCAAGGTGAGAGCTGCTTAGAGTCTGAGGCATCAGTGGCAGAACTGTTAATTCACAGCACAGCTGCTAATCTCCAGGGACAGTGGGGACAGAGCAGATTCCTAAGTAGCCCATTCCTACCGCAGAAGTCAATGGCCTCATCTTGGCCATTGTCTTCATTTCTGCCCCAGCCTGACTCTCCAGCTTTCTGTCAATTCATGATCCACCCAAGGAAACTGACGAGTACTCTTGCAGGCAATCAGAAAGTACAAAAACACTAAGTGTACCCTTTCTACTCATTTCCTTAGAAGACTTATTACTACTTACCCATTAACTCACTCAAACAATGGTTATGGTTTTCCAGCCACCATTTTTCCTAGCCTTTCTGTGGAATAAAGGTATCTTTAAAAAAATCTAAACACCTTTTAGATTTTAAATATCTAATATATTGAAATAACATTTTCCCACTAAGGAAATGAAGAAAGTAGCATAAGAAATTTTTAAAAAATCCACTACGCATATAATAGCCAAAGGTGGAAACCACCAAAATGTGCCTTGTTGGATGTAGAGATTTAAAAATGTGGTGTATTCATGCAATGTAATATTTTTCAGCCATAAAGAGCAATGAACTTCTGATGCATAGTTGCATGAAAACACTGCTAAATGAAAGAAGTCAGATAATGGAGATGGTTACAGAGCATTGTGAATACACTCGATGCCGTTGAATTTACTCTTTAAAATGGTTAAGACGGTGAGTTATGTTATGTGTCTTTCATCAAAATAAAAATATAAATCCACCATACAAAAAGTATTAGAAGAAATATCAAAGGGAATATTTAAAACAAGGTCTCTTCTATTTATAATAGAATAGGGTGGCCTCTGGGAAGAATTTTTCTGCTGGCAGAATCTTTGTGGTTGCAACTTTTCCTCAGACCTCTCAATAGAGTTATCAATCATTATGTAATCAAGTTTTCGTGTGAAGAAATAACCTATGTTTTGGTGAGAGGAAAATAAAGCTCATTCAAAAGGCTTTTCATTGATCTCTGATCGCGGTCCCATCCCATTTTATTTAGACGCCATGAGGATATGAGGAAAATGAAGTATAATTTAATGGATCTTGATGGATATAATTTTTCCACTGTGGAAAAGTTGAAAGTTCTTTCTTACATATTAGCATCAATTACTCAACTTTCCAAAGATGTAAGACTTTACATGGGAAAAAGAGGCCGAAGATACAAGGATTTATGTCATTCTTCAAACGGAGATAATAAAAATGGGCTGTTAGTTTCTATCCCATAATTCATAGCTCATTATTGAAAAATTGTTTCAAGTTTGTTTAGTGTAATCCTGGGAAATGACATTTACTCAATATTTTATTCTAGAATTTTTAAACTTCTTTATCTTTTATTTCCATCATTTCCATCCCCCCCCCCAAATCTCACCTACATCAGGGGTAAAAATGAAAAATAATATGTGAATACATACACTCACATATACATCTAAGACCCTTAGTTATTGCTCTCCATCCCCAACAGAACCGAAAAAGAAAACCCCACAAAATAGCAAGTATCCTACTTTCAAAGTATGGGTTTCAGTCTGTTTGTATCAAAACTAGAGTTAGTGTCTTTTCATTCTACTAAGGAGCAAAAATGGCCAACTATTTCCTGATTTATGTTGCCTGAAATACTACTGAGGGTAAACTGAAATACCACCAACTTTAAGTTCTATTTCTCAACTTATTAAAAAATGTGTGTTGCTTAAAAAGAAGTTTTCAGTAACCTCTTGGGAGAAAAACCTCAACATTTCCCTATCCAGGTTGCTTGGAGGAAATCATCTCAATGCTTTTACAAATACTGAAAGCATTTCCTTTCAGAAGTTGTTAAAATATAATTACTGTATCTACAAGGAGCGGGAGGCTTCCTCAAAGCAGCTTTTCACCCCAGCCTCTTCAGAGCAGGTGCCTGTGATTAAATGCAGTCCTCTCACCTGATTCATTTCCCGCGCTCTGGAGGGCTCTCTGTGAGAGCACGAACTCACTCGGCATTCATAAGGAAGATGTTACTGGCGATTCCGCGAAGCCCTCTGAGAAATTCATCAGTGCTACAAACTACTGACCTTACCCTAAACCCATCTGCTTACAGGCCAGCTGACTCAACGTCTCCTGCCAGCCATCCGCACACACGTGGTGTTCTTTGGCAGATCTGTGAGCCGTCAGGAATGAAGAGGAGCTCACGTTTTTAGAGAGGGTCACTGAGGAGAAAAAAAAAAGAAAGGGACAACCCTAATTAGAAACATTTCTGCTCAGGAAACCAAATGCTAACTTTCCGTGCTTTCGCTTCACTTCATTTGTTTTTCATTCTTTGAATTAAGAACCACTTGGTGAGTGCTTGCCCTTTGCTTAGCGCTGCTCGCAGTGTTGTGGGAGACTGCAAAATGGGAGTTTAGAAATGTTCTCTGCCCTCCAGGAACCCCAGGCTAGTGAAAGAGATGGGCCATTCTTAACTTTTCTTTATGAGTTACGAGACCAGAGGGAGCACTCAATCCCAAGAGTTTATCCAATGAGTTGGACAATCATCAGTAGTTAGTTGTCACTTTGTTCATTTCATTTCCTTTCAAGAATGCATGTGAGAAGGCAAGGGTATACAAGTGATGTTAAGTTAGGACTAATTTGGTATACACTCTAATTCCTGTTTTATAATAGAGTACCCTCTCCTACTTCCTACGCCATAGATTACTTATGAAACACTGTGCAATTATTCACAGCACAAATGGTGATCACGATGTGGCCAGATGATGCAAAGAACTGAAATTAGAGCCCAGGGAATGGAAGGATGATGAATGTGGAACAACAGAATTAATCAAATCCAAGATTACAAACTGCAACACTGGATGCTGGTGGATGCCTTTAGGTCCTGTCCCTGTAAGAAGCTAGATAGTTAGACGTCTATGTCCTTTGGATCTGGAGCAAGAGTACGGGGAAGATGGAAGACCTACTTTTTTTTTAACAATTAATAATTATTTATTTCAAAATTTTGAATATATTTTGTTGATTTTCCATCAGTATTTTAATTTTTTCTCTTTTTTTCTTCCAAGATTTTATTTAAATTCAACTTACTTAATATAAGGTGCAGTATTAGTTTTAAGAGTAGAATCTAGTGATTCATCACCTACACACAACACTCAGTGCCCATCACAAGAAGTAACCTCCTTAATGCCCATCACCCACTTAGCCCATCCCCCCACTACCTCCCTCCATCAACCCTCAGTTTGTTCTCTATCATTAAGAGTCTCTTATGATTTGTCTCCCTCTGTGTTTTTACATTATTTTGATTTTCCTTCCCTTACCCTATGTTCATCTGTTTTGTTTCTTAAACTCCACATATGAGTGAAATCATATGGCATTTGTCTTTTCCTAACTGACTTATTTCATTTAGCATAACACATTCTAGCTCCAACCACATTGTTGCAAACGACAAGATTTCATTCTTTCTGATTGCCACGTAATACTCCATTGTATATATATACCACCTCTTCTTTATCCATTCATTGCTCAAAGGGCATTTGGGCTCTTTCTATAATTTTGCTATTATTGATAATGCTGCTACAAGCATTAGGGTGCATGTGTCCCTTCGAATCGGTACATTTGTATCCTTTGGGTAAATACCTAGTAGTGCACTTGCTGGATTGTAGGGTTGTTCTATTTTTAACTTTTTGAGGAACCTCCACACTGTTTTCCACTGCACCAGTTTGCATTCCCACCAACAGTGTAAGAGGGTTCCCCTTTCTCCGCAACCTCGCCAACATCTGTTGCTTCCTGAGTTGTTAATTTTAGCCATTCTGACAGGTGTGAGGTAGTATCTCATTGTGGTTTTGATTTGTATTTCCCTAATGATGAGTGATGTTGAGCATTTTTTAATGTGCCTTAGCCGTTTGTATGTATTCTTTGGAGAAATATCTGTTTATGTGGAAGACTCACTCTACTACCCTAGGAGGTGTCAATGATATAAGGATGACAAACTATTAACAATTGTTGAAGCTGGGTGATAATAAAGAGTTTAAAAAGTGTATTCTAGCAGTTACATGGTCATAACAATTTAAACCCAAATGTTTTTGGGGCGCCAGGGTGGCTCAGTCAGTTGGGCGTCCTACTTCGGCTCAGGTCATGATCTTATGGTTTGTGAGTTCAAGTCCCACATCAGGCTCTGTGCTGACAGCTTGGAACCTGAAGCCTGCTTCGGATTCTGTGTCTCCTTCTCTCTCTGCCCCTCCCCCACTTGTGCTCCGTCTCTCTCTCTCTCTCAAAAATAAAATAAAACATTAAAAAATGTTTATTAAACCCAAATGTTTTTACATATAATATAGACATTTCAAATAGCAAAATAACTTAGGGGGAAATGTTCTGTGAGTTGGAAATAACATCTATGAACCACCACTGCCAGCTTTTATCACAGTAAAACAAAACAGATGAACTTGGGTAGTAAATACTGCGAAGTCACTTAGGATTTATTAAGCTTAAATAGCTGGTAGGTGTTCCAGTGGGTGGCCAATGGCAGAAACACGGGGCTCACCACAGTCCCACTCATCAGAACTGTCCAAGCAGTCGGCTTCACCGTCACACCAGCGCTCCCGGGACACACACTCGTGGTTTGCGCATTCGAGTTCATCATCTTGGCAAAATGCTGGCATGGGGAACAAGAAGCGAGACAATGGAAACATTTTGAAGCAAGTGGGATTATCGTTAACATGCACATTATCATCTGTCAGCAGGAGCATGGAAGGAAGAAAAGCCTTCAAACAGGTATCAGGACAGAAAAACAGAATTGGTTAAAAAAAAAAAAAAGAAAAAAGAAACTCCTATCACAGGTGCCAACCCATACGATAGCGAGCATTTAAACAATACTACTGTCTCTATGTGACTAAATTGTGTAGTTCTAACACCAGGATTGAAAAAGTGGTGCCCAGAGCAACAGAAATTCTAAAGATTGAGAGAACAGGGTTAAAGTCGGAGCCAAACACTGGGGATGAGCAGAATGAAGGGACCACAAGATGGAAACCAGCTCCATTCACATACATGGATAATGTTTATTCTTTAAAAATCTCTACTATTAAATGACTCCCTGAATCACATACTAATTCTGTTGGGTTTTTAAATTGTAGCGACATTCCTTGATTGCCTGCCTAAAATCCATTTCCTTCCTTTCTCCTTTTTCAAGGGAAACTGATTTTGTTCAGGTTCTCACAGCTCCAGAAGATCCTGACTATTGTAAGTGGGACATGGCATTTTCTAGCTACAACTACTTTTTTCTGAGTATAGTTATTAGCCCAATGGAAAACGTGAGACCCAAGATCAGAGTTTTGGGCTACCGTTTCTTGGGTTGTGCTTTCCAGAATAGCTCCTATCCAAACCCTGCTGGCCAGATCTTGCCTCTTAGCCTGGGACAGGGGCAGCCTGAAGGACACAGCATCTTTTTCTAATTGGTTCTCCCTGAGGGGTGCTTCTTTCTGCAATCCAGCTATTTAGGTGGTATCTTTTCTGATTCACACAGAGGCCCCTGAATGCTAGCTGGAACCTTGCTCAAAGCTGGCCAATCTGAGTCAATCTTTAAGTGATATTCAGGAGATGAGGGCCAGGTCATCATCACTCCTTCCCAGGGGATATGACCAAGAAAGCATGGCATCTCGGGTGCCCTTGGCAGCCATCTTTTGACTCTCGTAGACCTAGTCTGAAGTCAAGCTGAACTAAAAGAATCTCAGAAGAGGTGCTGAACTCCCACATCTAGTCTCAAGAATCCATCCTGTACTTGACTTTTAAAATGATAATACAGGACACAGTGATACATATGATAATTACATAACATAACATAAAGTAGAATAGAATAGAATAGAATAGAATAATAGAATAGAATAAAATAAAAGTCTTCACTGTTTAAGTCAGCCTGAGTTGGGCTTTCTGTTACTAGTAGATAAAATACCTTCAGAGATAATTTTTTTTTCCTGGGTCTGAAAGTAGTGGCCATTCATTCAGAAAATGTAGAAAAGACAGAAAAGCAAAAATACTTAGTAATCCCACCACCTAGAGATAAGAATTGTAAACTGTTTCTTGTGACTTTCTGATCTTTTCCTGTATGTGGGTATCAGCACTTTAAAAATTCAGGACAATAGTGCACATAATACTTTGTATTTTGTTTGATTCACCTAGTGACATGTAATGAACCCAGGAGGAATTATTCTTTCCACTTGATTTTTCATGTTTGCATATTATTGCATTTTAGGGTTGTGTTTTATGTCCCCTCTTTTTGGATAGTCGGGGTGTTTTAATTTTTCCACATGATCGATAATACTAGAATAGTATCACTGTGCCTATAATGTACACGTTTGATTATATTCTTGCATATATTTTTATAAGCAGAGTTTTGTTCAAAAGATCTGAACATACTAAGAGTTTTTTATACATATTTCCATATTTCTAGATTATATTCAAAATGAGAGGTAATCGGTGTTTGACATAAACAAAGTCATGCCGGCCAGTTCAAGTAAGCACTTACAACAGTTTCTCTCATCCATGGCATCAGGGCAGTCCGGGATCCCATCACAGACGACAGTGTGCTTCAAACATTGTTTATGAGATGGACATTCCCAAAGATCTCTCTCTTTACAGCCTGAAGACAGAAGAAAAGGTTATTTGCAATAGATGTGGAGATAAAAATAAAGATGGACTTGATCAAGCAATATAGAAAAACTAGAGCACAAAGTCATGGATTCTTTCTTCTCAAAAAGTCTTGACTTCTGGAGGCACCTGGGTGGCTTAATCAGTTAAGTGTTGGACTCTTGATTTTGGCTCAGGTCATGATCTCATGGTTCATGAGATGGAACCCCACGTCAGGCTCTGCACTGACAGCATGGAGCCTGCTTGGGATTCCCTCTCTCTCTCTCTCTCTCTCTCTCTCTCTCCCTCTGCCCCGCCCCCACTCACATGCACACTCTCTCTCAAAATAAACAGACATTTTTTTAAAAAGGCTTGACTTCTGTATACCATGAAAACTGTAATTTTGAGCGCAGAAATACTCAATCATCTCCATACTGCAACATAAATAGGAGAGCCTTCCTAAGAGAAGATCAAAAGTGACATATGGGAAATGGGGAAAAAATGGAAAAGCAGCTATACACTGACGCTCATCTTGAGCTGTTCTTTTTGCCTTCTGAGTCAACTTACCAATGCATTAGACTCATCTATGAAATAATAAGTTATGCTTTAAGTAAATACGCCAAAACCTAGTGATGTAGATGTATATTATCTTAAAATGTAATTTCAGTCGACAAATGGAAAGGCCATCTGTGCGTTTAGTAAGAGGTGCCTCCTAAGCCAAATACCTACAAGACTAATTTAAGAGCCAGACAGGAAAGCTGTCACTTTGGTAACATAGTCTAAGAGAGCTGAAGATATCAACTTCATCAATTAATATGAGAAATGGACCTCATTTGCACAAGATCAGGACCATAAGCTTGAACTGTAATTTGCCTATATAATAGCAAGAACTTGCAATGAACTTAAAAAATGCCATTTGCATCAAAGGCAGGGCATTGCACACATCCGCTAAAACATGCCAAGAGTCTAATGCGTTCTTGTCACTCAGGTGGGGTCCGTGGTCCTTACCAGGCTGCGAAGTGCATGAAGGAGGAACCCATGCCATTCATCTTTGGGTTCCCCTCCCCCCATGCCATTCATCTTGGATCCCCCCTCCCCACAATAGCAGCAAACCCTGGAGCCCTCCACAGGCCTTCAGCACACGTACATTTTAAATGGAACTTCATTTCATGTAAGGAACAAAAAGGCTCTTCCCTTTCCAGGAAAAGATCATTTAGTTTAAGGTGAGCGAAACACAAAGCAGTGATCAAATAAGGACTTTCTTAAAAGACGCTATTTCCCATTTGACCTACTACAAATAATTCAGAGAAATTCTGTGGGCGATTGACTCAGGTTTCTTGGAATCCTTTGTAAGAAATTCTCACTGAATTTTATCAAAATTCTCACTGAAAACAGTTATCAAAACAAGTCACTAGAAAGAAATTTTTATTATGAGCTAAAATTAGATGAAAAGTGTTTCACCGTTCTAAACTAAACGGTGAGGGGGGTTCACTAGCTGTACATCTGGAACAGTGTTAGGGCCAGAGATGTCTCTTCTGGGAACTCATGGGCATATTACAGAGTCTCAGCTAGCAGAGCACACAGACATCATCTGGAGTGTTCTGACAAGAACAGTCTCATCAGTCTCATTACAAACATCACCACTTGCTAGTAGAGGCTGCGAGAAAACAGCATGAGCCCTTCTGATTAATCACAAGGTACTGTTCCTGAGAGTCTGCAGAACGTGGACCTTTGGAATGGGCTCATGAAAGAACACAGAAGTAGATTTTCTGGGACATAAGTAAGGCATGCATTCTTAATAATAATAATAATAATAATAATAATAATAATAATATAGGATTCATTATCCACTATTTACATATCTAAATATTCATTTTTTTAAAAAAAATATTCAGTGCTCAAATTTCTTTACATTTTCTTTTTTTTTTTTTTTTTTTAGAGAGAGAGAGCTTAAGAAAGGCAGAGAAAGAGAGAGAGCAAATCTCAAGCAGGCTCCATGCCAAGCATGGAGCCCAACATGGCGTTCAATTCCACAACCTTGGAATCATGACCTGAGCTGAATTCAAGAGTTGGATGCTCAACCAACTGAGTGACCCAGGATTTCCAGTTTTAATTCTTATAATAATGCTACAATATCAGTATGTCAGTATTTAAAGAAAATAAATCAATTGTTCCAAATCATAGCCTTATAGAGAAAGATCCAGTTGGGATCTAGGTGCAAGTCTTTAGCTGTAGTCCTCTATAAAATGAGAATATACAATACATGTAAGGAGTAGAAAGCAGTTTGAATCCTGCTCCAATTTCACTAACTGTGTGACTTTGGATAGGTTACTTAACCTCTCTGAACCTCAGTTTCAATATCTCTAAAATAGTAATAATAATGCCTGCTACATAGGGTTGCTATACAGATTAAATGAGTACTCTCTCAGCACTAACTTACCCTTCTGTATCTTCTCTTTTCTCATAAAAGTTTGTGTGGCCTAATACCTCTTTTGTGGAGTTATGATGAGCATAAATGAAGTAGGAAGAAGAGGTCAGGACAGTAGTCACATGGAAATACTATTATTATGCTGTGAATCACTCTCTTTAAAATGACGTTTTGGTATAACAATGTTTAACTGTATGCTTTAAAATGAAAGGAGTGTGATTCCACTAAAAATTGAAGACATATATGGGGGTGCCTGGCTAAGTCAGTTAAGTGTCCAACTTCGGCTCAGGTCATGATCTCACGGTTCGTGAGTTCGAGTCCTGTGTTGGGATCTATGCTGATGGCTTAGAGCCTGGAGCCTGCTTCAGATTCTGTCTCCATCTCTCTCTGCCTCTCCCCAGCTCATGGTCTATTTCTCTCTCTCTCTCAAAAATAATAAATTTCTCTCAAAAATAAATAAGCATTAAAAAAATAATAATAATAAATTAACATTGAAAAAATTTAAAAAAATAAACACATATATGGATGGAGTGGGATGTTTAATGGAGTTTCAGGTTAAGAAACCAAATAATTGTTTATGTCAGAATGATAACCACCACCACAGAGATAATGACAACAACCACTCATGGAGGCTGTGGTGTGTGGCTAAGGTGACTAACCTATCCCAGCTTAGCCAAAACCTGCCTGTTCTGAGAACTAACTGCCCCTCATTCCAGAAACTTCCATCAGCCCCAGGCAAACCAGATGTTTCCTCACCCTCTCTATCGAAAAAGTTGTCATCACAGGTAAAGCAGCAAACCAACTTAAAGCAGTTGCTTCTTGTATTGGAAGAATCTCTCAGGCAAATATAAGTGAGTAGGTTGGTTCATTAGGTCTGCTAATTTGAGCAGACCTAATAAAACATAAATAAACATATCTTCAGGGAGGGGCGCCTGGGTGCTTCAGTCGGTTAAGCATTGGACTTTTGATCTTGGTTCAGGTCGTGATCTCAAGGCTCATGAGATTGACTTGCACAATGGACTCCAAACTGGCAGCATGGAGCCTTCTTGGGATTCTCTCTCTCCCTCTCTTTCTGCCCCTCCTCTGTTCTGTCTCCCTCTCTCTCAAAATAAATAAAATAAACTTAAAAATATATATATATATAAATAAATTAAATAAACTTTAAAAAATATATATACATGTCATTAGAGAGGAACTGGTCAGAAGAGCAAGAGGCAAGGACCTAGGGGCGCCTGGGTGGCTCAGTAGGTTAAGCGTCAGACTTCGGCTCAGGTCATGATCTCACCTCATGGGTTTGGGCCCCCCATCTGGCTCCATGCTGACACCTCAGAGCCTGGAGCCTGCTTTGGATTCTGTGTGTCCCTCCCTCCCCACTCACACACACACACTCTCTCTCTCAAAAATAAACATTAAAAAAAATGAAAGAGAAAAAAAAAAGAGGCAAGGTGAATCTGGGTCCTGGAGCTGCTGGGGCTGGGACAGGCTGGAGGCAGCCATCTTGGGCCGGCACCGGAAGCTGCAGCAGCTCAAGGCCCATGGCAGAGCATACAACCCTGGGAGACGGAACTCCAATCTCAAGGCCCAGCAGACAGCAATACCAGCACAAACCGATGGGCTCTGGTTCCTCAGCAGCCCCTCCCAACTCCTCCCCTGTTTAGGGGTGACATCCTCACGTCACCCTATTCAACATGTGCTGGCTTAGGACCCTCTGAGGAGGCAGGAAGGGGAAATGAAAAAGCCCTTAAACTGAGGGCCGAGGGTCCCCTTCCATGACTCATCCTGGAAATGAGGACCTCTGCCTCCAGATAAGCGTTACCTCCAGGACGAGACAGCACCCTGCTGCTCGTGCTTACTATGTGAACCAGGGGCTTTGCCCAGCTCGTGTTTTGGACATGACATGCCAGCCTCCTCTGCCGTAAGCAAGACCTTGGTCTGTCAGAGACAAAACCAAAGACAGGACTCCTTCCCTCAAGGGAGATCCCCGGGGTGACCTTTGAGGGGGGTTGCCCCCTGGATATGCTAGCACCGTGGCAGACGGGTGCTTGGTTATTGCCTTCTGAGGAATGAATAAATAAGCATTCCAAGGTCTGGAGGATAAAGTGGGTCTTCTCTACATTTTGTAGGTGAGGAAACTGAGGCCCAGAGAAATTAAGTGACTGGCCAAAAGCCACACAGCCTCTAGGTTCTGGGTTGGGATTTAAATCCACGTCTAGGTCTACACGAGCACCCCCTGATGTTTCAGGCCGCCTGCCCAAGATGCCAAATAAAATAGCAAAGCAGTGAACCAAGCAGCAAAATATCTAAAGAGAAAGCACATGTGTGGGTACCGACATGATGCGGACACAACGACTCGAACTCTGTTTCTGCCAGTCACAGAGCAGAGCAAGAGAGGCATGGAGACTACTAATTGCCAAAAATGTCAGGTAAGACATCCTCTGCGAGAAGTCATAGAAATACTATTAAAGAGTCCAAATGGATAGGGGAAAAGAGGTCTTTTGGAAAACTTTAAAAACCAAGCCGTACACACCACAAATATCAGAGTCAGAGGCTTTGAACACAGCCTCAAGGGGTTTCGATTCCAAGAAAAGATTATAGTTGAAGATTTTATTTTATTTGACCCCAATGATTTAAAAAAAAATTTAAGATTTATCCATTTTTCTTTTCTTTTTTTTTTTTTAAAATTTTAAAATTTATTTTTGAGAGGCAGAGAGAGACAGAGCATGAGTGGGGTAGGGGCTGAGAGAGAGGGAGACACAGAATCCGAAGCAGGCTCTAGGCTCTGAAGCTGTCAGCACAGAGCCCAACACGGGGGTTGAACCCAGACCATGAGATCATGACCTGAGCTGAAGTCAGATGCTTAACCGACTGAGCCACTCACGAGCCCCATTGAGCCCAATGATTTTTTAATAATTTGGGGATAAACAGAAAGGCACTTAATGACACTTGAGTATTTGTATTGTTGTCAATCTTTCTCCATATGGTATATATTGTTTTATACAGAATAGTAATCAATTAGTAACTATAATGCTGTATTTATGTAATACAGGGTTTTATTTCCACAGGATATATAATGAAGATGGCTTAGCTATATTCCCATTTAACTGCCCCATTGAGAAGACGTGCTGCTCACGTCACAGACCAGCTACCACTTTCCTCCTACTGGTAGCCCACCCAAGCTGTGGACATAGATTTAGCAAAGTCTAATCTCAAGTCTCAGAAACTCAAACCTATGCATAAAGGCAAAGCCCAGAAATCGAATCCATTGTTATTTCCCTCAGCTGGCCTTCTCTTATGCCATTCCTGTTCATTTCTTCACCCAGATCTTCATCTTTTTCTTCATTGTTTACATATCAGTCCTTGGAAAAGGTTATGTTGAAAATCAACTTATTTCATCAAGCTGCTAATTTAACAGACAGTTCCGTCCACACAGCAAATGTTCAATTCATGACAAAGCCTCGACCTTTAAGACATTGACGTACTTCTGTACTGACACAGTAGTGGCTCTATAAATCCCTCCCACTTCTCGGGCATTCTTCCCATGGATGGGTTCTGGAACCATGTGTTCAAATTTGCATAATTCTTCCAAACACTTGCTGAAAACATTTCTAGTACTGACAGTGTTTTCAACGGTTGTTTACATTAGCAATTATGCAATCGAAACAACTTTACCAAAAATTTGCCACAGGAGCAGATGACGCTTCAGAGCAACATTGGTCATTGCCAAATTCTAACGCATATACAGGTATCCCCCCGCTTTTCGAAAGTTCGCAACACGCCACCTCGCTTTTACGAAAGACCTACATTAGCAACTGTTTTTATGGCCAAAAGAAATCTGAAGAGGATTGTCGCTTTCAAGAAAAACAGCGAAAAGGGAAAAATAGGAAAATAGCTTCAGCGGGTGAAAAAGAAAAACAGCTTCAGCGTTTGTTTTAGAGCGAGGTTTTAGGCAGGCAGCGTGCACCCGGAGCAGCGAGTAGCGCCCCCACGCGCCTTCCCCGAGAATTACACTCAGCATCTTCGCCTCAAGCCACCGTCAGCTTTGACATTTGTGAGCATCTCTGCTTTGTCTTGATTTATATTGTACATCCGCTAGCAAGATGTGTGGTAGGTATTAGAAAGCCTAAGGGAGGATATTTTTAGGGTCTGGGAACACTCAAATATTTTCCTGCATAAATCAATGGTAATTGCTTCTTCACTTCACACAATTTTGGCTTACGAAAGTTTTTATAGGAATGCTCCACTTCCGGAGAGCAGGGGAAGCCTGTATTTTAAAAGCATGTTCATAAGTGTTGTGCTTTGGCTACCATGCTGTCCTCCTGCAGCTATGTCAAAGAAACACAAAATGAATTTCCAACACGCCAGTTGTTTTCTAAATAAGTAAGTTTTTGAGAGCAAAGCCCTATAATGTTTTCAGAAGTTCTGGAGGATCTGCGGTGTGTGACAGTGAATGGTTCGTTGTCACCTTACTCGGTAAAGCCCAAGCCGGTAAGTGCATTAAGCTTCACAATGACAGAATAAATCAAAACCATACGAAGCTCGAGATGAAACCCAGCTTCACTGGAGCTGGTGTTTGCCTTGCTGGATGGTACCACGCATGCCCATGGAAACAGAGGGATGGACTGGGAAAATGCGAAATGGGAGCTGGATGATTTCCCCATGGGCCTTCATTGGGCCCTTCTCAACAGGACTTCTTCATTTCATTTTAAGTGTCTTATTCTCCCAAAGTATCGGACATGGCCTTTCAAATGTGTGTATATATCCCAAGGGGAAATACGTGGAAAATATCTATCATCGGTCACTTTGAAAAACTTAATAAGAGTTTTCTCATAACCGAATACTGTTGGAGCAATTAATGTAAGTCTGAATGTGTTAATTTCTCCCCCATTTTTAGCTTTCCTTACCTAGAGGTCTCAGTAGTACCATATTGGGTGCTGATAGGGATTCGACAACGGATTCTAACATTCTGGTGTGAATTGATTACATTTAATTATGTGAATAAAGTATTGATTTAAAAAACTGCTTACTTAACTAGAAACCTGACATTTTTAGGGTCCTTTAAGTCCTACAGTTCCTTGAATATCTTTTTGCAGAATATATTCTAGGACTTCGACCATTTAAAACTAAGTTTTTTACATTTCTCAAATATGTAGCCCCTACTGATAGATTTAGTCCCCTACTTAGATTTAGGTCCAGCCACCCCAGCAGAGTGTCATGTAACCTCTTTAAATCATCAAAGCTAATCCATTTTAAATTGCATCTAGAAATCCCATAACCCACTGAAGTCATAGTTTAGCAGACAAATCCAAGAGATTCTCAATAAATCACTTATATAAGGGATAGTCAATGAGTTTGGATTTATTTCTCCATATAAAGACCATAAACAAGCAAACAACAGTAGCTTCTCAAAACACTGTACGTTCTTCTCTAACAGAATTACCCCTGGTCATTGGGCCATCACCCTGACCGCTCAAATTTTCTAGAAGATGCGCTTGTCCATATTTATAGCAACTGATAGGATTTCAGTTTATTGCTTGTGACATTTTGTCTAGACCAGAAGGACAATGTGTACCACAGAAAATTCATTTTGGGAAGCCAGGCAATATTTCATATTTCAAAGGCCAAAAGAATAACATGATTTCAAAAGATGTACTGCCTTCTGTGCCTTTAATGACAGAAAATGTCCATTCACTTTTAAGCAGAGCAGGATAAACAAATCTATTCTTTGGATAGCCTTTCAATCATTTTGCTTTATTCTAGAATATTGCTTAGTAAAGAGCACTGCCCGCTTTCTATTCCCTGACACATTCTGGGGTTACAAGTACAGAGGTTTGCAGGGAGACAAAATGGGAATTCGCTCCCCTCAAACTACCATTGGCATTTCTGGCCTTTCCACTGGCGATTTTGGAACTCCACGCAGAAATGTCAGAAAGAGTTTTATCCTTCGCCGACAGAGACAGAATCAGAGAGGGCGTGAAAATGAATTCCAATTAAATTTGAACGTTGGAGCCTGAACTCTGTGTATCTAGACGCCTATTTAGCAACATGGAAATCATAGGCAAAGACACTATTATTCTGACTTTTAAACAGGTGACAACTGCTTTAACATCTCTAATAATAAAAATAATCTCTTACGTTTGTGAAGTGCTTCTCCCTTTCCTGAGGATTTTGCACATGTTTCATCAAGGTCATAAACAGAAGCGTAATTTAGGGAAAATCAATAGAGTTAACGGGAAAAATACCTACTGATTCACACGTTGCCATTTGGTAATATTAAAAGTAAATGCGTTAGCATTCAGTCCTCATCACTGCTCATGACTGTCAGAACAGCTGACATTTTTAAATACATCCTTTATCACAACCAGGCATTACCGTATATTCCAGAAAAGTGTCATCTCACACACATACCACAGTTTTCTTCATCACTGTCATCGTCACAGTCAGCCTGGCCATCACACCTTCTGGAAGCCAGAACACACCGTCCAGAGCCACACTTGAAGTGACTAGGTGAGCATTCTGTTAAAAACAATGAGCCATTTTATTTTCGATAGACAGAAGACCTGGAACCATCAACTGATTTACCTATTTATGAGTGGACTATGGCCAAGGAGCTATTCCTGAAGAGAAAATGGTTTTCTGCAGAGCTGAGCCAACCAAAGTTAGCTCGGCTCTCTCTACTTGATGATCGGGATCTTTCTCCTTCACCCTTGGCATCATCTCTCCTGTCGTTTAGTGTCTTTATGCTTTCCAGCAATTAACTACCTTCCCGAATGGACAACCATGTCCATTCCACGGAATGCCAGAGTCTGAAAAAGCCGTGGAGCCAGTGCTTCTAACTGCCTAGCTACCCTTGATGTGTGCAAATTGTTTCTAGCTCCAATCCTTCTACCAGAGGGGCAGGTCCCTGATTCCATTTCTCTACCTGATGATCCTCTGTTGCCAAGCTCTCTACAAACTTTAAACTTGAAGTAACCAAGGCCTGATGTTCACCATTACCTTCAGGACCCCTAGGATAATGGGCTCTGTGAGCTGAGTATGGTTAAGATAAGTACCTGGACTATTACCTACATCTCTGCAATTTATTTTTAAAGTGAAGACAACGTTTAACAGATCAGCACCAAATTCTTCAATCTAATCAAGTTCACAGACTCGCTCACCCATGCCGCCTGGTTGACAACTACATAGAACACAATGAGAATAATAACAACAGAGAAACTTGAGAAGGTAGCTGACCTATTTGTCTGTGTTAGATAACCCACGGTAACTAATTTAAAAGTTAACCTTCCACATCTTCATCGGGCATTAGGCAAGTTTGGTTGTCTGAATTTTCCTCCGGAAATTGATTGCAATCTGTGTCTTCAGGCCACTGCAGGCCCACGATCCCAAGAACAGACTCACAGTGTTCTTTGGAGTGCTCACACAGAGCTCTGAAAGAGCAAGAAAGATTAAGCATGAGAAACAGAAATAGCTACATCTGAAATGGTATGTTAGGAATATACGTAGGGTTCTAATTCTGCAGGAGTGTGGGTCTGTGTGTATCTGGTGTGTGTATATACCAATATAGATAATACACTAAAAATAATACAAGGCAACCACAGGCTGCAGCCTTGATGGCAGGGGTCTCCTCCGAGGACATTTTGAGGATGAGACAGCAGCAGTACCCTAACATATTTAATGCACTGTAAGGGCTCGAAAATGTGAAATTTTTCAGACTCATAACTTTTTTTTTAAGAACTAAAAAAATTTTTAACGTTTATTCATTTTTGAGAGAGAGAGAGAGAGACAGAGGGTGAGTGGGGGAGGGGCAGAGAGAGAGGGAGACACAGAATCTGAAGCAGGCTCCAGGCTCCAAGCTGTCAGCACAGAGCGTGATAGCGTGGGGGGGGGGGGCTCAAATCCACAAGCCATGAGATCATGACCTGAGCAGAAGTT
Source organism: Paguma larvata (assembly GCA_030068075.1). Lineage (NCBI taxonomy): Eukaryota > Metazoa > Chordata > Mammalia > Carnivora > Viverridae > Paguma > Paguma larvata. Next base: position 157,121,587 of record CM057823.1, on the reverse strand, counting down.
GGACACTTAACTGACGAGCCACCCAGGAACCCCTTAAAGAATTTTTTTAATGTTTACTTTGGAGAGAGAGAGAGAAAGAGCACATGCATGCATGGAGGGGGAGGGGCAGAGAGAGGGGGACAGAGGATCCCAAGCAAGCTCCACGCTGACAGCACAGAGCCCGATGCGGAGTTCGAACTCACAAACTGTAAGATCATGACCCGAGCTGAAGTCAGATGCTTAACCAACTGAGCCACCCGGCACCCCCTGACTCATAACTTAAAATTTTAAGGGGCTCCTGGGTGACTAAGTTGGTTACCTGTCCAACCTTGGCTCATGTCATGATCTCATGGTTCGTGGGTTCAAGCCCCACATCAGTCAGCGCGGAGCCTGGCCTGCTTCAGACTCTATGTCTCCCTCTCTCTCTGCCCCTCCCCTGCTCGCGCTCTCTCTCTCTCTCTCATTCTCTCTCAAAAACAAATAAACATTAAAAAAAATTTAATGAAATTTTAAGAACTATAAACAAGCTTGGCAAAAGCAACATTGCTTCATGAACATATCAATATATTATTCTAGACAGAATATAAAAAAAATATTATGAACAAATATCAAAATGTAAAATTCATTTTGAAAGCCACTGAAAATGACAGATATACTTGTAGATATGAGAAACAGAACTAAAGTATCTAAAGGAAGTTCACTAAAATGTTGATCGAATAACATTTCAGTTTCATCTAGGGCATTTTAATATGAAACATAAGCCCTGAAATTATAAATCATATGTGGACTGAATTTGTTCCTGAGAATACTGCATCAGGGAAATTTTTCATACATATGAAAAGAAAATCAGGGCAACCATTTTTAAAGTATTATCAGAAGTGATTATTCACTATCCTTGACCTTGCTTAGCATAAGTGGAATAAAATTGAGAAATAAGTTTTTCACATAAAATGGATAGATGTTTTATTAGTGATACTTTAAAAAGCATTTTCCAGAAGTTTTCAGAATTATGTCTGCCCAAGGCAACATTAACTTTTACTCCGTTTGGTTAATTTATTTAGTTCCCCAACTCATTCTGAAATTTTATGGTTTCCTGTGGTCTATAGATATCCCCTCCTTGTCATCTATTCGATACCGGGTATTTAATGTATTGTTTTCCCATCTGTCCACTACGTTGATATCACAGCTTTTTCTTAAAGCTCTCAGTGACTTCCGATCCCAACATAGGGTTTCCATAGTTATTGCTCACGTTTGGACAAGCGCTTCTGTATATTCACCCCTTGATGGAAAACGGTGAGGAATGCGGTGGCCCAGCTCTGTGACCACCTCTTGTAAAGGCACTATCTCTGGCTACATCATGACACACGGCACAGGACAGACACCAGCTGCCATGAAACAGCAGTGTCCCTCCCCTGCGATCAGAGCTGGTGTTCACTCAGAGCTGCCGATCAGGAAGCTTCACGTGTGTGCACATTCATTTACTCTCCTGACGACCCGACCCAACAAGCCTTACTGTCTTGATCTCACAGACAGAAGTACAGGAGCCCGCACTGAGAGAGATGGATGCATCTGTCCCAGGCCACAAGGCAGAGAGGGACAGCCAGGACGTGGACCAGACAGTGGACTCTGAGTAGTGCTCTTACCCTAAGTAGGCGTCGCTCATTCTAAATCTAAGCTGCAGGCTTGAAATTCTGCCCTTTATTTCATCCAAGCAGGTAGCTTGTCCAACGTTCAGGCCACTCCTTATGTAATGTCCCTAACTTCTTTTTAAATGTTTGTTTATTTTCGAGAGAGCGCAAGCAGGGGAGGGGCAGGGAGAGAGGAACAGAGGATCTGAAGCAGGCTCTGCACTGACAGCAGTGAGCCCTAATCGTGAGTTCATTGCCTGAGCCAAAGTCTCACGTTCACCAACTAGGTGCCCCTTTGTCTCTAACTTTTGAGTGCTATCAGGAGGCAGCATTTTATTTATTTATTTTTAATATAATTTATTGTCAAGTTGGCTAACATAAAGTATATACACTGTGCTCTTGGTTTCAGGGGTAGATTCCCACGATTCATCACTTACATACGACACCCAGTGCTCATCCCAGCAAGTGCCCTCCTCGATGCCCATCACCCATTTTCCCCTCTCCTCAACCCCCCATCCACCCTCAGTTTGTTCTATTTAAGAGTCTCTTATGGGTTTACCTCCCTCTCTGTTTGAAACTATTTTTCTTCTTCCCTTCCCCCCATGGTCTTCTGATAAATTTCTCAAGTTCTACATATGCGTGGAAACATATAGTATCTGTTCTTTCTCTGACTGACTTATTTCACTCAGCATAATACCTTCCAGTTCCATCCACATTGCTGCAAATGGCCAGATTTCATTCTTTCTCATTGCCAAGTAGTGTTCCATTGTATATATAAACCACATCTTCTTTATCCATTCATCAGTGGATGGATATTTGGGCTCTTTCCATGGTTTGGCTATTGTTAAAAGCGCTGCTATAAACATTCAGGTACGAGGGAGGAGGCAGCATTTTAAACACATCCATGTTGCCAGAGAAAAAGGCAGATACATTCCAGCTTCTGTTAACTCACACTTTAGAACACTTCTTGATCCACCAAAATGAAACATGAATGATTTTATTGGATTAGAGTATGTGAACTATTATCAAAGGCAGTTCACGCCTCCCTTGTGTGGTCCTTCAGTATTGAATTCTTCAAATATTCATGTTAGAATTCCTACTTCTTTACCCTTTAAACACATAATTTGTTAAATACAGAGCTCCTTAGCGACGTGGGCTTCGTCTAAACTCAAACTCAGGCTCTGCTCCCTTGGCTCTCCCTGAGGGGAAGCGAGGGTGCTTAGGGGAGACCCCATTATGTTACCTGCAAGGTGGGATACGCTGGCTTGTGTTCACATCACACTTTGGTACCAAAATGGTACAAGCAAAGAACATGAGGTATTTGTAACAGTTGGTTTGAACAAGTGCAGGGAAAAGAGAGGACTCCCAGCTGATGGATGCTTCCTTTTGAGTCCTGTGGCCAAGGTAATTTGGATAATTTGTATGGTTGTAGGGTAAATTCATGCAGAGTTCCAGCGTAATTGGTTCACATTGACCTAACAAGAAAACAAAACACACATACAGGTATATATCTATTTATCTGTGTCTACATACACATCTGTATCTATATATAGAGAGTAAATTTTATATGTAAAACAATTTCTTAAAAACTTACAAAATTAAAATCTATCTTTCCTTCTTTAAAAACAAATAACTACAATTGGAATGCAAACAGTATATAACTTCCATCAAAAGGGAAATAATTTGGTTGAAGAACTGCCAAACCAAGAATCGTTTCTGTATAGGCAGCTGCTAGCACAGTGCCTAGTATGCATGTCGTAGAAAGTCTTTTTACATTTTTCCCTTGGCTCAATCTGTCTGAAGGTGACTCTCTTTTAGTCACCTTCTTGCCCATTTTGTCTTCTGGTTTATTTACTACTTCTTTTTTTGCTTTGTTTTTAAGTAGACTTCATGACCAATGCAGAGCTCAACGTGGGCCTTGATTCACGACCCTGAGACTCAAAACCTGAGCTGGGATCTGTGAGATCGAGACCCGAGCAGAGGTCAAGAGTTGGATGCTTAGCCAACTGAGCCACCCAACACCCCAATTATTTATTAATTCTTAATGAATATATCCCCTCATCTTCACAGCCATTTAAAAAAAATCAATGAATTTGGTTAAATAAAGTTAGATTGTCTCTTTCTATATGTTTGATTGTTGATCAGTGGATTTAAACATAAGGCTACAAGGTTTCAGGACAAGAGGGGGCTGAGCTCTCATTAGCTACCCATGGCTAAGGAGACAAAATACGAAGCCTTCAGTTGGCATCCAAGGCTGTCTCACACTCCACCCACAGCCTAACTTTCCAGACTCACCACCAAAGTCTGTTTCATCAGTGGTATTTCCTCTGTGACAACAAATATGTTAAGAATTACATGCTTTGTGGGCCCCCTTAGCTCTTCTCTCATCTCCTTTCCTTGACGCACTTGTAATCGCCCCTTAAATGCAGTCACAGTCTAGCTTTACCAATTGCAAAGGTCAGTCAGCCTATCTTTGCCTTTGAATGGACAGACCCAGGTGGGACCTACAATGGGCAATCAACCTGGACCCAACTGTCCCAGGGGTTCAAAAACTCCCCCACTCTTTTTGATGAGGCCCTCCGGAGGGATTTAATTCCTTACCAGGAGAGTCATTCAGATGTTACTCTGTTACAATATGTAGATGACTTGCTCCTAGCCTCTGACTCCTTTGAGAGTTGTGCCGAGGCTGCTGAGGACCTGCTGAGGGAATCAGATGCCCTGGGATATAAAGTGTCTGCAAAAAAGGCGCAGATTTGTTTGAACTCTGTAACATACTTAGGTTATCGATTACATGAAGGTAAGCGATCGCTGGTGCCAGAAAGGATCCAGGCTATCCTAAATATTCCCAAACCCATAACTAAATGACAGATCAGAGAATTCCTAGGAGCTGCTGGGTACCGTCGCCTCTGGATACCTGGTTTTGCTGAGATGGCAAAACCCCTGCACACTGCCCCTGGCGGAGAAGGAGCTGAGATGGTCTGGCGAGAACAAGAAGACAGGGCTTTTGAGCAGATCAAGCGCACCCTCACCCAAACCCCAGCCCTGGCTTTACCTGGTATTACCAAGCCTTCCAACTATTTGTACATGAGGTCCAGGGAATTGTGAAAGGGGTCCTTACTCAAACTTTGGGCCCCTGGAAATGACCTGTAGCCTATTTGTCCAAGTGGCTGGACTCCGTTGCCACCAGGTGGTCCAGTTGCCTCAGAGCTGTCGCCGTCACTGCCATGTTGGTTAAAGAGGCTTCCAAACTAACGCTTGGGTGAGACCTTCAGATCATAGGACCTCACGCTATAGCATCCCTGCTGCGCTCCCCACCAGATTGATGGATCTCCAATGCATGAATCATCCAATATCAGGTATTGCTACTTGACCCTCCATGCATCACTTTCCTGAAGACAGAGGCCTTAAACCCAGCCACGCTGCTGCCTGATGACAACTCAGAAGCCCCTCTCCACGACTGCTTGGAAACTGTAAGTAATCTCACGGGGCTAAGGGAAGACCTAAGGGATCAACCCCTTCCGAAAGTGGACATTGAACTGTTCACCGACAGGAAAAGTTTTATCAAAAACGGAATCAGGTATGCAGGTGCAGCTGTAGTAACTCAGAACCAAGTTGTCTGGGCCCAGGCCCTTGAGCGGAACACTTCGGCCCAAAAGGCAGAGCTGATAGCCCTAGCCCGAGCCCTTAAATGGGCAAAAGGAAAAACAGTGAATATCTTTACTGATAGCAGATATGCATTCGCCACTGCCCATGTTCATGGAGCACTATATAAGGAAAGAGGACTGTTAACATCGGAAGGAAAAGAAATTAAAAATAAGAGAGAAATCCTGGCCCTATTGGAAACCTTACGGCTCCCTAGAAAGGTGGCCATCATACACTGCAAGAGCCACCAAAAGACAGACTCACTCCAGGCGAGGGGAAATGCCTTTGCTGACGCAACGGCCGAGGCCACAGCAGAAGGAGAAGTTCTCCCAATAGAAATTTTGCCCGTGCTGCCTCCGCGTTTCCTTCCCACGGAACCGACTTATACCAAAGAAGAGCTACACCTAACAACAACTCTGAGGGCTAGAGAAGGTGACCGACATTGGCATCACCTCGAGGATGGGCGCATCTTAATGCCAGAAGCAATAGGACGGACCTGGCTGCAACAGGTCCACAGTGCCACACACCTAGGAAAAACTAAACTGCCTGAACTAGCCCAAAGAGACTATTTCATTCCAAATCTTAATAAGATTACCAAAGATCTACTAGGCAGATGCAAGGCCTGTGCTCAAACTAATTCTTCTTCTAAGTTTAATTTTTCAGGACGGAGACTATATGGACTGATGCCTGGAGAAATATGGGAACTTGATTTCACCGAAATGAAAAATGGACAATACAGTTATCATTTTATCCTTGTACTGGTGGATACTTTTTTTTGGGTGGGTTGAAGCTTTCCCTACCAAAACATAATCGGCTCAGATAGTAGTTAAAAAACTTCTTAATGAAGTAATTCCCCGATTTGGCATCCCTATTGGTCTGGGGTCCGATAATGGCCCGGCTTTCTAGCCCAGACATCTAAAATATTAGCTAAGAGCTTACAAATAGATTGGAGGTTACATTGTGCTTACCACCTTGAAGTTCAGGACAGGTGGGAAGGATGAATAGAACTCTCAAAGAGACCTTGACTAAGTTAATTATGGAAACTGGCGAAAACTGGGTATACCTCCTTCCTTTTGCCCTCCTCAGAGCACACTGTGCACCCCATGTAAAAGGTATTACCCCCTTTGAAATCCTTTTTGGAAGACCGCCTCCCCTGCTTCCAAAATTGGGGATGAAAAATGGGCGGAAATCTCAAATCAGCATCTCCTTAAGTCTTTACAGGCTCTCCAAAGTACACTTCCGGTCATCCACGACTCGGTAAAGGAGAGTCGAGAGGAACCGCCTCCTACGGTGGAGCCAGCAGACCAAGGACTCGGACCTGGAGATTGGATCTGGGTGCAACATCACAGTACTCCGAACTTGGAGGCGCAACGGACCGGGCCCTATCCAATCATCTTGTCAACCCCATCTGCTGTAAAAGTTGCTGGCCGGAGCTGTGGGATCCATCGCTCTCAAATTAAAGCAGCACACCCCGATCACATTCCTCTACAATGGACTGTCCAACAGACCGAAAATCCTTTGAAGGTCAGACTGGTAAAAGAATCTACTGTGCAACTTTGTTCTTAACAATTTTCTTAATTGGAGGAACATTTTCTGACCACGCCCCTCTCCAATACCAATGGGTAGTTAGCAAAACCACTCCCCTACTCTAACTTTTGATCTCTGTGATATATTTCCGGAGCGAGCGGGTAACCCACTCAGGGGTGGCGCATATGGGGATCCTTACTACTACCTAAGAAAAAGCAATAAGAATTGTATGGCCCTCAAGGGGCACGACTATATGCCTGCCCCTCAGATGGGCCTCCCCACTGCCAAAAACAAGGCCAGCTTCACTGTGCCTCATGGGGTTGCAAAACTATAGCTGACTGGATAAATGGAAAGGATCAGTTTTTACTATCTATAGGAATAATGTCTGCTACCAGGAGCTAGTGCTTAGTCAATAGCATTATCAAAAATGGTTTAAATCCCCGATGGGATACTGGGAAAACATGAGGTCTAAGAATATATTCCCCTGGTTTTGACCTAGGTATTGAGTTTCCCATTCAAAGATTTGAATTACTAACAAACAGGAGTGGGGAATGTTGTAGGTTAACAAACCTGAGTAAATAATGGGAAACCGTTAACCGGCTGTTTTGGCTTCTGTAAATTGTTTTATGTAATTGGCTACCAAGGGATGTTGTAAATTGTAATTAGTTAACTAATTGATACTGTACCCTGACTTGTTAAAGTCCATATAAGCCCCGTGCTGCCTTGGTTCGGGGCCATTCTCTGTACTGTCTCCTTAAGATCAGGAGATCAGGTTTGGCCCGGTCATAAAATAAAACCTTACCTTGCTTCTGCTCGGCGTCCAGTGGTTTTTTTTTTTTTTTTTTCAGCAAACCTGTTTAAATTTGAGATGGCAGTGCCAAGGAAGATGAAAGGATGAAGTTGTGATCATGTATTATTCTCGAGATCTCTACTGAATGTGGTAAGGGCGATTGAATCTTGTTAAGGAATTCTTCATAGAGTGCTAAGCACTCTCAAAATATCTATTAACCTCAAGTTCTATGATTTACAGTATCAATAAGCTTTTTTATCTTAAGGATTACTCACTCACTCACTAGCTTGATTTACGGCAGCCACTAGAGGGCAGTCGTGTTACAAACGTGAGAATGTTTAAATCTGCAGGACTGTTTTAATGCAAGTTTGATGCCGTACTTATTAGCACATTGTCCTGAACACAGATGAGGTTTAATAAATATCTGTTGAAAAAAATGGATCCTAATGGAGTCTTAATGATATCCCACTTTTCGAAGCCTGAAAACATGTTTGTTAAATTCAACCTAAAGATGGGATTGCTACCTAAATGATATTACATCCTTGCCACGATGCAATACTCTGAAGCCATTGCAAATCATGTACTTTTTTAATATTTACTTTTGAGAGAGAGAGACAACGGGAGCAGGGGAGGGGCAGACACAGAATCTGAAACAGGCTCTAGGCTCTGAACTATCAGCACAGAGCCCGATGCAGGGCTCGAGCTCAAAAACCACGAGATCATGACTTGAGCAAAGTTAGATGCTTAACTGACTGAGCCACCCAGGCACCCATGGAAATCATGTATTAAGTGATGGTCACTTAGATGAGAAAAACATCACTTTTAACATCCACCGGCAGGGGCGCCTGGGTGGGTCAGTCGGTTGGGCTGCCGACTTCGGCTCAGGTCATGATCTCACGGTCTGTGAGTTCGAGCCCCTCGTCGGGCTCTGTGCTGACGGCTCAGAGCCTGGAACCTGCTTCCGATTCTGTGTCTCCCTCTCTCTCTGCCTTTGCCCTGTTCACGCTGTGCCTCTATGTCTCTCAAAAATAAATAAACATTAAAAAAAAAAAAACATCCACCAGCATATACAATATTCCAAGATTCTCTTTGCCTCAAACTCTATACTTATTTTTATCATTATTTTTAATAGCTTGATGAGTTTTATAAGGTGAACGTCCCCATACCTACCACCCGGATCAAGAAATTGAACTTTGCCACACATCCTAGATGACTCTCCATATACCCTGTCTTCTATCAGCCTTCTCCTTTCTCCACGGAGTAGCTACTGAGTTCACAGTCGTCACCTCCTTACTCTTCTTATAGTTTTATTACCTAAGTGTGCACTGCACCCAAAATACTAGAGTTAAACCTTGCCCGTTTTTAAAAACTTGTTTTGTCTTCCTCTCCATCCCTTATTTTGTTAAAATTTTTAAAAAGTATATTTTTTTATTTTGAGAGAAGAGAGCATGCGCACTGGTGAGCAGGGGTGGGACAGAGAAAGGAGAGAGAGGGAGGGAGAGAGAGAACCCCAAGCAGGCCCTATGCTCAGCACAGGATGAGATCACAACTGTGAGATCACGACCTGAACTGAAATCAAGAGTCAGATGCTTAATCGACTGAGCCACCTGGACACCCCCATCCTTTTATTTTTAATTAAAGTTTAACTATTGAAGAACCCAGAGATTTGAACTGTAGAGTGTGCCAGAGTTTGAATTTTTCTCACTACTCATTCCTGGTGAAGTTAAATATATTCCCCTGCCATTCCTATCTCCTGAACACTGGCAGCTGAATCCAGCGGGTTGATTAGGCTTCGTCCTTAGGTAAGACTATAGGTGCTACAGTGTTCTTTCATCAGAAGGCAAAGAATAACTGATTTCGCTCCTTTTGTGATGTCAGCAGCTATATATTCTCAATGCCTCGACCCATTAGTTCACTGATTAATGTTACCAAATGGTAACCAACTAGTGTCACTAAACGGTAATATTCTAACATAATCATTTATTTCTCACTCATTAGTTGAGAAGGCTTTTAGAAAGAGACTGTTCCTCTCATCTACCATTTGCTCCCAAGGACTAAGGTCCTTGACCCTTATGGCGTTTGGCTTCTTTACCACACTGCTATACTATTTGCTCCTTCCAACTGGAGATTGCAAGGAGGAGGTGGTAAATCGGGAGGTCGGTAGGAAATTATTCAAAGAACAAAGTCGTCCGTTGCTTCTTCAGTGTTGGAGGGAAAAAATGCATGTAAACATGTAGAAGTAGCAGCTGAGGGAACACTATGGGGAACTCGAGAGCCCCTGGGGTAGCACAGTCATACCTGGCTTCATGCAGCCATGGTGCTCATGGGCACAGAGAGCTGGGGGAGGACACATGCCCAGGAGCTGCTCTTTCCACAGGGTTCCCCAGGTGCTTGGATTGCATGCTGCCGGGAGGAAGTGTGGATTAGTCCCCCACACCCGAATGAGAGGAAATAACATTCCTGCTCCTACCCCCGAAGGCAAAGATGTGTCTGTATTTTGCCTTCCAGCAGGGCACAAAGATGTTAAAGGTTCTGGATTCTGAGTGGATGTGGGAATACGGTGATACTTCAAGCCTCTCAGTAAACAATGGCATCAGAGATGTGGTCTGTAGGCTTTTTTTTTTTAACTGTAAGTATTTCTGGGAGTCTGAGATAAGTCATGGACTTCTCCACTGAAAACTTTGAAAACTATGAAGACTTTTTTATATTCGGTTTCAGGCATGTCCCATACCCTTGCAGCCTAGCCATGAACAAACCACCTAGCTAGTAATTCTCACCCTTGGCTGTCTACTGGAGTCACCTGGAAATTTAAAAAGATACTGATGCCTGGGTCCCAGTGAGTATATATTCAGAGACCATTAGTAAGTTATATAATATTTTACGGGATGGCAAGGACAAGTGTCTTTAAGAACTAGAATCCCAGCAACTCCAGTAACGGGCCGACTCCATCAGACAGAATATCCACATTCTTCAAACTTATATTTCCATTAGTGCCTCAGAATCAGGTAACGATAGTCTCTCTAGTGGTAAAGATCTTCAAATAATTAATCACATTTTCAAGTGCATGACGTTATCTGAGAGAAGATGCGCCCTGACCAACTTTACAGACCGACCATCACGAAGCTCTTTGAAAAATGAGGAAAAAACACCTTTACTCTCAATTGGAAGTTAGGGATATACACTCTTTAGAATAACAGACAAGGAGTGAGGGACCAATGACCAGCCCAGCGCCTGGAACTCAGAAGAGGGGATAATCAAATGTCTGCTGATATATATGCGAAGAACCTGGCAAGAACATTTGTGCTGCATGAGGAAGCTGATGAGACAGTGAAGTGCTAGGGAGATTGTTTGAGTATAAGGAATATGAAGAGAGGGCACCTGGGTGGCTCAGCGAGTTAAATGTTTGACTCTTGATTTTACCTCAGGTCATGATCTCACAGTTCATAGGATCAAGCCCCATATCAGGTTCCACACTGACAGCACAGAGCCTGCTTGGGACTCTCTCTCTCTCTGCCCCTCCACCACTTGCTCTCTCTTCATTTCTCTGTCTCTCAATCTCTCAAAATAAATAAACATTTAAAAAAGAACATAAAGATAAAACTAATATAGTATACATGAGCGGAAAGATGGCACTATGTTCTCCCAAACTGAAAAGTTACCTCCAGGAGGGCAGAAATTGTGTCTCCCTTCTTCATCATTAAAGTGCCAGGTGCCCATCCCAGAGCCTGGAACACTGTCCGTACGCTGTGAATACCACTAGGCTATGAGCCAGAGTTATCTAGTGTCCTTCTTTCCACTTCCCTTTTTGACAGGTGTAACATATTTAAAACTTTTATATTTTGACCTATTTCGAAAATGGAGAAAATAAGACAACATACCTCAATTCCTCCGCACCCAAATTTACACAAGCTAGCACTGCCCTTTCAACTTTGAATCTAACACTAAGTGCCATTCCGTGTCAACAATCCCCAAAACTAATAATAAACACATATATTTGAGATGACACTGTCACTGTTTAAAATTAGTCATGCCAAGTTTAAGGTGTAGTAAAGAAACAATTCTGAAAAAGTTCAGAGCAGAATGGGAGATAAAGCGAAGTGAAACAATGGACCCAGAACATACATATTCATATACATATACACAAACATATACATACACACATACAGAATCAGATACACATACAGACACAGACACATACACGCATATATACACACATTTTATGTCAGTTTCGAGTGAGTAAGATGGCAATATGTCTTAATGATTAGATTAATATCTATCTCAACTGTTCTCTCATATGGGAATGGAAAAGGCCTGGTGATTGTGCTTTCCCCCAAACAGTTATTAAGTGCTCATGAAAATAAATGAAAACTCCTCAGTCTGGGTTTTTCACTGGCTGCCTCCTTCACACCCCGGTGCTTCCAGGAGCAGGCCCCTGTGAGCTCTACAGCGATGCCGAAAGGTCACTGGCTAAAACTAGAACCTGAACCCTTCGGCTTTGGCCTTCCACCTGGGCGATCACCTTTATACTTTCTTGCCAACGAAAAGCTGACGGACCCGCTTCTAAACCTCAAGCCTCAAGCTGAAGACGAAGCCACAAATGAATTATAAAGTGAAAGAAGCGAGCAGAGTATGAAAGCGGAGCCCACAAATAAGAATTCATTTCTAGAAATCAGAGTCTCCCGGGGTTTTCTGATTCATTTTCAATCTCCCACGGAGTCCATACAGCCCTCTGCGATCCCTGCCCACTCTCTCCCCCGGGGATTCCCTCTCCTGAAAGCTACTTTAGAGTAAGCCTCCTGTTTACACCACTTGTCACCGAAACAAATCTACACAACAGCTACAAGTCGTCACAGGCCAGCAACGTTCCCGGAAAGGTGAGAATACATTTTATGACGACAACAGGCCCGCCACGGTTTTATGTGTCTGTTTAGATGAACTTCGTATTCCCTTCTTTGGATAAAGTTTCCAATTTTGAAGCCGTGCTTTCCAGCGGAAGAAAGATAGCATCTGCCCGTAGATGGAGCCAAGAAAGTAATACATAGGAGACGATGCTGAATTGAAAATGATGGTAATGATATTAAGCAAGGTGGATTTATAGGCTGTTCACAATGACACATTTGTTTCTGATTTAAGTTAACTAAGACCATTTTGTTTCTTTTCTGCTACCACATGCAACCTTTAAAAAAGAAATACGTATATATGTGTACACACACACATACATGCGTATGCACACACACACACACACACACACACACACACACACACACTTGGAAGGATTCCAGACTTCAACATTTTAATGTCAATTCAAAAGAAAAAAGCCAAATGCACATCCTGACATGGTGATTGCATCTGTCAGCTGCTGTACTCACTGCAGTTATTTAGACTGTTGTTCGGGTCACAAAGGGAGCTACCGCCACATGAATCAAGGCAGGAATTGTAGAGGCATCTTTGGTCGCCTTCTTGACATGGCGTCTGACCTACACAGGGGGGAAGGCACATTTGCTTTCATCATCTGTAAATTCCTGACACTGGGATCGAAAGTCTCAAGGACCTCTGGTGGAGTGGAGGAATGACACAACTTTAATTCCCTTCCGATTGCTCCAAAACTATGGAACACATGTTAAAATATGTAACTTTCTGGGTTAATTCTCCTGGCAACTAAATACAACACTGTTATTCCAAAAAGGATTCTGGAGGAATGAAGACATAAGGGGCAACCTAGCCTACAAAACAGGTGGTTGTTGCTTTTAATGGGAGAGGGGGAGGTGTTTTATGTTCACACGGGTGAATACACTTGGTTACAGAATAAAATCTAAGTGGTTGGAGAGAAAGGCCAACAAAACGATCTTGGAATTTTGAGTATCAAATGATATTATTTTAAGGACTCATTTGCACCCAACTCTATTCTTCCCTGTAAGGAAGATGCTTTCCCTAAAACAAACAGGGCATCAAATCAACACCAATGCAGTAAGGATACTTTATCATGGTGCAAATCTTAGGCAGCTGCTGACCATATTTTCTGTATGTCCTTGGAAAGTATCACTGGCCTAGCTATGATGACCTGAGAATTGGGTTTCTCGTTTCCGAATGAAGGAAAGCAGTAACATCAGCCTAATGGCTTTTCCTTAAGGTCTGTAGAAAGGAAACTGCTTTCCCCATTGATTTCCTGGTCATTTGCAGCTTAAATGGATAAGGTAATAAATTACTGCCCATTCTCTTACTAGCTCTCACTCATTTATAGTCAATTACTTTCAGACTGGTCATCTGGAATGTAGAAAATCTTGCAAGGCATTTTTAAGTATAAATAACAACACATGTATACATAAAATCACTCCTATCTGTATTCTCAGACACTGTTTATTATACAGACTTTTTCTTTCCCATTAATGTACAAGAATATATATCATAGCCTTGAAGAAAAGAGATGCCACTCCTTTTTTAAAAAATATCATCAGGGTCAAACCATTTTTGCAAGGTAAGCCGGGCCAATATCCATGCATTTAGTCTCTTAAAGAATTTCAATAAGACAACCTGCGCTCATTATTTCAGCTGGTATTGAGCATCCACTATGTGACCAGCTTATGTGGCAGGCGAGGCATGAGGCATTAAAACATAAAAGAAGTGAAATGGCTTACATTCCAACTAGGAATATGGCCATGAACAGAACCTTACAAAGCCGTGTGATCACTGTGCCACTGAAGGTATGTGTAAGGCAGTAGAAGCAAACTAGGACGACAAGGGGAAAGTTTCTCAAATGAATTTTTAAGGCAGGTGGGTTAAGTTAGCAAAAGAAGGTAGAATGGGTTGGGGCGCCTGGGTGGCTCAGTCAGTTAAGCGTCCAACTTTGGCTCAGGTCATGATCTCATGGCTTACGATTTCGAGCCCCACGTCAGGCTCTGTGCTGACAGCTCAGAGCCTGGAGCCTGCTTCAGATTCTGTGTCTCCCTCTCTCTCTGCGCCCCTCCCCCACGCATGCCCCCCCCCTCAGAAATGAATAAAAATTAAAAAAAATAAAAAATAAATTAAAAAAAAAGGTAGAATGGGTTTCCCAAGAATGGGTTTCCCAAGCAGACAGCAGAATACACAAAGGCTGGCGTGGGGAGGGCACAGGTTGGCATCACTGGAGCTTCAGGGAGACTAGACGGCAGGGCTGAGAGCAGACCCCGAGGGCTAGAGGCCTGAATCTTGAATAGGGCCCAAGTCCTGGGTGGCTTCTACTTCCCTCCCCAGTCTTCCTAGCAGTGCCAGCCTGTGATCCTGGTGTGACAATATTCTGAAGTAGCACCTGCCCCTTCGCTCCTGGCTCTAATCATAGTGGCCTACTCCTGGCACCATACATATGTGCCTTGTTCCTTTCTTCCCTGAGACCTTTAGGACGAGCAGATCCCTGTGTCCACAGTGCTTTCTCCCGTCCTACTTTCCTTCAGTAAGTCAACTCCACTCATTCCTCAGATCTTAGCTCCAACATCTCTTCCTCAGGGAAACTTCCCTGAGGCCCTGTCCCGGGGCCTGCATCCCATATACGGCACGTAGCTCCCTGGGTACTCCATGGGTAGACACTGACTTGCACAATTATTTGTATCATGCCAGTCTTCCCTAGGAGCCTACAGGCTCCATGACCTGTTTTGCCTGCCGCTAGATTCCCAGTGGTTGACCACACGTTAGCAGCGTGATATACGTTTATTAAGTCAGATTCATTAGATTAAGTCATATAAAGATGATAAAAATTTTCCTTTTGATCCATTGTATCACATGACTTTCTTACACGTCACATATGTTAGGAAATAGTTTATAAATCTTGCCATTGCATAGCGAAGAATCCAGAATTGTCTCAAACGCAGATGAATTATGTAGAAAGAAAGAACAATTTGATCCAAAGGGAGGCACTTGGCTGATACGCACATAATAACTCATAGCTGGAAAAGAATCTGCTTCTGAATGCAAATATTGGTAAAATGAAGTCCTCCTTATCTGATTTTTTAGGTACTATGTCTGTGATTAAAAGTACCTCCTCTTAGGTCTGGAATGCTTTTTTTTTAAAGCTATTCTAATGATCACTATTCATCATGACAAAATTAATTTAGCTGCAGGTGACTAACCTCAGTCACCAATTTGTGACATACACAGCCCAAGGCATGTTTTAACACAACGGCCGTGTAATGATAATAGCTCACGTTTAGTGGGTGTTCACAGTGTGCCAGCCCTCTGAGGTGGGTGTTACTCTGAGTGTACAGGCATGGAGCCCAAGACACAACAGAGTTCAGTTACCAGCTGAAAGTCAACTAGAGCCACCTTTTTTTTTTTTTTTTAAAGTAGGCTTCATACCCAGAATGGAGCCCAATGCAGGGCTTGAACTCACGACCCTGAAAACAAGACCTGAATCCCCCTGAGCTGAGATCAAGAGTCGGATGCTCAACCGACTGAGCCACTCTGGCACCCCATCCGGCAGTCACATTCTTAATGACGAGGCCACGCTGCTGAGTGGCAAGGTCACTTATAACGAAATGTAGTGATTTTAATGAAATGTAGTGATATTTAAGTCAAGGGCTATTCTTTTCTGACATAAAAAGACACAGTTTAAAAACCAACTTATTTGATTTTCTTTTCCTTTTCAAGTTTCACAGAGGACATCAGCAACCCTTTTCAAGTGTAGGGGAGTATGTTACTTGGTAACATGAGACAGGAAACTGCTTCTCTGTGATGGATCACTGAATTCTACTCCTGAAAATGATATTGCACTATATGTTAATTAACTAGAATTTAAATAAAAACTCGAAATAAAAAATAAATAAAATGACACTGCAGGGCAAAAAAAAAAAAAAAACAAGAAGAAGAAGAGAAACTGTCTCTCTGAACATGGTTATTTTACAAGGCTATTGCATTTTTTTGTCTGTTTGTTTTTATTTATTTATTTTTGAAAGGGGGAGGGAAAAAGAGAAAATCTCAAGCAGGCTCCGAAATGTCAGCACAGAGGTCGACGCAGGGCTCAGTCCTATGAACCGTGAGATCACGATCTGAGCTGAAATCAAGAGTCAGATGCTTAAGAGACTGAGGCACCCAGGCGCCCCAGGAGGCTGTCACATTTAATTTCAGAAGCCAATTCCCCCTAATTGGAACCTAATGTGATTTAGAAGAAGACTATGGACTCAACTTTTCCTTGATCACGTGTTGACTTTCCCCATAAGACAGTTCACTGAATCCCCCATGCTGTTTAAGTGTTCAACCTCCGCTGTCTACCCTTAGGGATGACTGTTTAGTGTAAGACGCTGTGGAATCACATTGACCACAAGGAAGGATTTTCTGGCGGGCCAGTGCTGTGAGCCCCGCTGCGCCAGGCAATCTGGAATTGTTTACGTGGGAATCCTATGGACGCATTACGTAACTCCCAGCTCTTTGCTTCGTTCCCAGGGAAAGGTCCGAGGGTGAGGAGCCCACACGGCTGCTGCCCACACTCACCCTCGCTGCAGTTCTCCTCGTCAGAGCCGTCCCTGCAGTCTTCGTCTCCGTCACACTGGAAGGTGCTGGGGATGCACTGTCCGCTCCTGCACTCCACCAGACCCTGGCTGTGACAAGCTGCAGAGGCCAGAATAGTATTCACCGCACTGAGTTGTACTTCTGTCTGTGCATCGCAGAAATGATTCCCGCTAATCCGGAGTCACCAAGATATGAAGCGCTCTGACTATCTGCACGTTCCGCATGAACGAATGAATGTGTCATTAATTTGTTTCATTCCACGTGTTTTTGGAATGGAAAGGTTTCTTTCAAGGCTCTCTCTTGCCATTTTAAACAGCAGTTAGTAAAAACTAACGTTTTCTTGATAAGGGCAGGGTGAGAACTTGTGTTAATGATGATACTAGCTTTACTGCGATTACAAAAGCTGTAACGTATTAAAGGCTTAGCATACGGCAATAACTGCTAGCAGTGTTATGTATCTTATCCCAAATCCTCATAACAGACTTGCAAAGCAGATATTATCTACCTTGTTTAGAATAAGGAAACTTAAGTCCAGAGAGGTCAGTGTCTGTCTCAAAGTCACAAGGCTCTGGAAAGCTCAGGCCGGAATGTGAAGGCAAGCTTCTCTGACTCAAAGCCCAAACACTTCATTTTATTTCAACCTGACCTAATGGGCCAATGAAATGACACATGTGAACGAACTCGCATAGTACCCTGCACACAATAAACACCTTATTTTAAAACTGCTTTGGACATCTGGCATTTGAAAGGGATGGCCTAGTGGTCGCTAACCTTCCAGTTCCTAAAGGTTTTCTAAATTCTATCCCTGTTGTCTTTTAGGGCATCAGAAACTCGTTCATGTAGCCTCCACCTTCACCGAGTTACTGTCTAGTATTAAAGCTCGGTATGCTTGAACAAAGGCTCGACACCAGAATCACTATACTTGAGCACCGTGTCCTCGCTTTCCCAAGATCCGTCGAGATACCGTCCACTCTGTTTGACCATGTCCACCAACAAGGACTCAGTTCTGATTCAATTCAGGGAGAGGGAAAGCTGGGCATTGCATTTGTTAATTAATTTAGATGACTTTTCTTATGTCCAAATAAAAACCATGCAATCCACATTTCTATTTTCCCCTTAAATTATAGGCAAATTAATATTCAATCTCCTATGTATCAATTTATCTACTTTTATTAGACAGCAAAGGATGGAAGAAAACCTTTAATTGGTTTGAACATGCAGAAAATACATCATATTAACTCCTTCAGGTCAATACTCTTCTTGTTTAACACCTCGCTTCTACTATTCGAGACTGTCTGCTCACCCAGAAACACGACAGCCCATAAAGTTAGAATTATTATCGCGTGCTCACTGTAACTCTAGGAACACTGAAGGTTTTCTTCTCTCTGGCAATCCTCTCTGTGTTCTCCCATAAATGGTGCCTGAGAACATGTTTCGAGGTTCCTTCGGGGAAGCTTAATTATTCATACATAGCTTGCAGAAAAAAAGTCCCCTAATATTTGGGAAGAACATCTTCTTTGACAAAGTTACAGATACAGAAAGGAGATGCATGGCCAGTGAGGCAGAAAACAGACACCTGCCTGGCCACGGCAGCCAAATTAAGCTTGGCGTTCTGGGGAGAGACATGTGGAAGCCAGATACATGACACTGTTATTGTCATCACACTGCTCAGTTATTATCTTTATCGATTAGAACCAAAGTACAGCGATCTTCCCTTTGAGTGCTGGATACTACATTTGTCTCAACAGGCAGAAATGAAAAAATAAGCCAATGGAAATCCTCAGGGCACTTACAGCAATTGACCTCGTCAGACTTATCCACACAGTCATGGTCACCGTCACACACCCACTCTATCGCAATGCAGCGTCCATCTCCACAGCGATGCTCCTTTGTGGGATTACAATCTGGAGGAAGCGAAAACCCACGGGGATGTAGAGAGCCAGCATGACAAAGACTGAACGACTCATGATCCCAGCTGAAAGAGAGTCTGTGCTGATTGTTCCAATACCCTCAATACTTTATGGCGGATCTGGCACAATTAAAATGTCACCTCCTACGCAAGCACATGACCCACTGGTCACCATCACTATGGGCTAAGAGGTCTGTTTTTCAGATAAATAACAACTGGGCAGCTTTCTCAGGACCCATAGGTTGTTCCTGTTCTATATTTTGTTGAGTTGTTAGTCTTTCCTTAAGAAAAAATTTTATTTTGACATTGGCTAAAAGCAACAGAACCGTGATGTGGGTTTCACAATGCAGATAGCTGATTTGATGTATTTGTGACAACCCTACCAGGTCTCTAAGAATTGTAACGTACCTCCCACTGGTAAATTGGGAAGGCAAATATCTCCTGTCATCTTTCCTGATGTCAAGCTCAGGCTTTCTATTAAACTATTTTAATATACAACTCATATTGGAAAAAAACCGCTGGGTAAGAAATGCAGAGTATTTATATATTTTTTTCGTGATCCTTTTTAGCCTAGTTTTAACCTCTTCCCTAAACTATACATTCCTGGAGAAAAAAGAAAGAATTAAGTAAAGTTTCTTGTCACAGAGAGCAGACACTATGGGATTCCTTGAAAAACCATAATATAAATAAGCCTTTAAAAGATGTGTGTGGATTCGTGGGTAACAGATTCAATAATGAGGAACAATTATGAGTATCCATTGAGAGTACCACTGTCACTGACAGACTCATGAACCGCCCGTGGATCTGAAAGTTCATACTGCAGCAATAAAGAATGTACAGTATATGGAAGATGGAGTGCAGAGAAAAGAAGAAAGATACAATAGATGGGATATATGCACAGAAACCAGAAGAACCACGTGTTCAGCTTGCTAATGATGGGCAGCTGGGGCAAAGACTGGTGTAAGGGAAGTTATAATTATTACCATTACATAGGGGATAAAGTCAGCCTAAGAGCACAAACTTCATGATACCCTACTATCTTCAGAGGAATTATGTGGAGTGGTAAGACCATTCTTTTTCACACAGTAACTGTATTCCCTGGTCCTCTCCACTGACCTGTCCAACTACCAAGCTACGCTCAAGCCCTCCATCCCATTCCCCACCTTCCCCCCTGCCTCTTTTCTCCAGTTATCTCACTGTAAAAGGAGGGTTTGGAGTAGATAATCTATAAGACCTCTTCCAGCTATAAATTCCATGATGGATACAGTTAAAACCACCTCACATTCTTTGTTCCAAGATTACTCAATCTCAGAAGGTAATCCATATCTTATTGGCTTGTGGGATGATTTGTACATATACGTATTGCCAATATTTTTATGGATACAGTGAGGGTAGCTAGACAGCTGCTTCTAGAAACTACCTAGTCTCCCAGTATGGGGCCACTTCTGACATTTGCCACTCCAAGGCATTCCTCTGATCCTTCCCCAATACCCGCTTCGATATTCCCTAATGCCAAATATTACTTCACATCATGTTCCCAGGTACCTTCTCATCATAGTCTGCCTTTCGGTTCACATTACAAAGTCCTCATGGCACTCAATAATACACTGCCCAGAAATTCTAAAGGTAATCACAAAGTCAAAAAGGTAACTAAACAAGAGGACTTTTCCTGGTTTTAATTCATGAAATGGCATTCACAATTGAATACAGCTCTTTAAATAGGAGGTTCATTAGTTCATTTATTAAGATATAATGAAGATATAACATTGTGCATATTTATGCTGAGACAAGTCAAAGAGAAAGACAAATACTGTGTAATAGCACTTAGGTATGGAATCTTAAAAAAAAAAAAAGCTGAATTTGTAAAAACGAAGGGTAGGATGGTGGTTGCTAGGGTCTGGAGTGGGGGATTGGGAAGATGTTGTTTATAGGTATGAATGTGTAATTAGTAGGTAGGATCCTTTTTTTAAAAAAATATAAGATCAGATTTTGTGCATAAAATAAATGTGCTTGTCGTAACCCTAGTGTCACGACTGTCCTTGCAGGGCTTGGCAATCACATAAAGAGGGTCTTTGGATACATACAATAAGGGGATCCAACACACAACAAAATATCTGTCCACGAAGTTTTGCTCAAAAGGCTCAACATCTAAACATGAGCCACTGGCTTTAACCAGGAAAGAAACAGAACACTTTCAAGGAGAAATAATTATTAACATATTAACAATTGTTACCCATCTTTCCACTCTACTTCTTAAGCATTTCCTTATTATGACTTTAATGTTACATTGACACATAAGACATGACTGAGACGAGTAACTGAAAAACCTCTGTCTAAAAATTAAGAAACCCACCATTTTGCAATTTAACCTGCTAATCACATTAACAAACAAGGAGCTATGAATTCTGGATTATGCATTTCTGTAATTTTTTAAATGGAAACCTGCATGGAAACGATACTACTTACCACAGTTCTGCTCATCACTCAGGTCCCCACAGTCATCATATCCATCACACACAAGGCTATAATTAAGGCACTTGCCCGTGCGACAGTGAAACAAATCCTCGCTGCAATCTGCACATAAGAGAAGCCACTGACGTCATCAGAGTAGAACAGGATGCTGTAGTAGTACTTCATTTAACAAAAGCACATTATGGGAGGGAAATCACAATGGGAACCAGGTCTACATCTACTGTTTCACTAGTGAGGAGACTGTGACCCAGAGAGAGCCAAGGTCTTGTTCGAGATCACATAACAAGTTCCTGCAGAGCCAGGACAAGGACCTTCTGGCTCCCAAGCCAATGCTTTGAACACTTTCTGAAAGTCTTTATCTGAAATCCACTTTATGTTACCTGAAAGCTCCTTTATAGTCAAATATGAGCACAGACACTCACAACGTACCAAAGTTCTTAATGAAATTCATGTTCATACAGAATGACTTTTATTACAGGGTGAGTAGTTATTTCCTTAAAAATTTCCTTTAAAATGAAAGTCTAGGGGCACCTGGGTGGCTCAGTTGGTTGAGTGTCCGACTCTAGATTTCAGCTCAGGTCATGATTTCACGGTTTGTGGGACCAAGTTCCATGTCGGGCTCAGTGTCGACAGCACAGAGCCTACTTGGGATTCTCTCTCTCTCTCTCTCTCTCTCTCTGCCCCTCCCCCACTTGCACTCTCCCTCTCTCTCTCTCTCTCTCTGCCTCTCCCCCACTTGCACTCTCCCTCTCTCTCTCTCTCTCTCTCTCTCTCTCTCTGCCTCTCCCCCACTTGCACTCTCCCTCTCTCTCTCTCTCTCTGCCTCTCCCCCACTTGCACTCTCCCTCTCTCTCTCTCTCTCTCTCTCTCTCTCTCTCTCTGCCTCTCCCCCACTTGCACTCTCCCTCTCTCTCTCTCTCTCTCTCTCTCTGCCTCTCCCCCACTTGCACTCTCCCTCCCTCTCTCTCTCTCTCTCTCTCTGCCTCTCCCCCACTTGCACTCTCCCTCTCTCTCTCTCTCTCTCTCTCTGCCTCTCCCCCACTTGCACTCTCCCTCTCTCTCTCTCTCTCTCTCTCTCTGCCTCTCCCCCACTTGCACTCTCCCTCTCTCTCTCTCTCTCTCTCTCTCTCTCTGCCTCTCCCCCACTTGTACTCTCCCTCTCAAAATAAATAAATAAACTTTAAAAAATAAAATAAAAAAAAAGCCTAGTTTTGTCAATGATAAGCATGAACATAATGGAGAGAAAAAGTTATTTAGATTACAAGGTTGTTATTTTCACACAAATATTATCACTTACGTCAACTAAATGTTTCATAACATGACCCTCAAATAATCAGTACTGGACTAGATTATGGTGACAAGATAAGACCAAGTGATATATAACCTCAGGAGCTTAAAATTTAATGCTGAAATAAGCAACATGCAAGGACTTGAACTTGCTCCTGGTACTAGATCTTGTACTGGGTAAACCAATACTTGGGCACCCTGGCTCTGCCATCTGCTACTAGTTATGAGAACTTGAATAACTGGAGTAGTTAAAATCTATAAGTCTGTGAACTGATTTATGAAATTAGGAAAAGATCAATTACTTATTAGGGTTTTGGGGAAGAGATTAATAAATATGTGTAATGTATATTAATATGTGTAAGATGCCAACACAATTCAATGGAAAACTATACTCTTCAACAAACTGCTGTTGGGCCGATCGCAAAACTGAAGTTTAGCTTTTACCTCAAAGTGTACACAAAAATTATCTCAAAGTGGATCACAGACTTCAATGTAAAAGCTAAAATTATGAAGTTTCTAGGGAAAAAAAAGGAAAAAAAATCTTTTTGACCTTGGAAGAATTCTTAGATATAAGGAATTCTTAGATATAACAACAAAAGCACAAGCCATTAGAAAAATAATAATAATAAATAGACTTCAGTAAAGGTGAAAATGCTTATGCTTAAAAAGATGCTACTAAGAAAACGAAAAGACAAATCACATACTGGCATAAATAGTTGCAAGTCATGTATCAGATAAAGGGCTTACATCCAGAATATATATAGAACTTCTAGACTCAATAATAAGACAACCCAATTTCAAATATGTGAAAGAATTGAATAGAATATCTTCACAAAAGACATACAAAGGAGACATAAAAAAGTACTCAATGCGATTAGTCATTAGGGCAATGCAAATTAAAACCACAATAAGCTACTATTACATATCCCCTAAGATGGTAATAATAATAATAACAACAGTAAACAGAAAATACCAAGTATTGGCAAGGTTTTTGAGAAACAGAAGCTCTCATATATAGTTAGTGGGGATGTAAAATAATAATGCTACATTAGAAAGCAGTATGGCAGCTTTT
The DNA here is from genome assembly GCA_030068075.1 of Paguma larvata. Taxonomy (NCBI): domain Eukaryota; kingdom Metazoa; phylum Chordata; class Mammalia; order Carnivora; family Viverridae; genus Paguma; species Paguma larvata. Next base: position 157,097,807 of record CM057823.1, on the reverse strand, counting down.
TGTAAACTATAACCTTATCATATGACTCATGATTTCATCCTTAGGAATCTACCCAAGAGAAATGAAACATACATCGACAGAAGACTTGTATGTAAATGTCTGTGGTGGCATTATTAATAATAACTAAAGACTAGAATAATCAAAATACAGTATACTCAAATGATGAAATACTACCCAGCAATTAAAAATATCGTACTATTGATACATCTGACAGCACAGATAAATCTCAAAAACATTACGCTAAATAAAAGAATTCAGATACAAAGACTACATATTGTATGACCCATTTATGAAATTCCCGGAAAAAAAAAACTTACAGAGACAGAGATCAGAGCAATGGTTTCCAGTGGCTGAAGGGGTGGGAATGGGGACCGACTACAAACAGGTGGGAGGGAAATCTGAGGGGAGATGAAGAAGTTCTAGAAGTGGGTTGCGGTGGTGGCCATACAACTCCACAAATTTACTAAAAATCAACAGGATAACATATGGTATGGAAATTGTACCTCAATAAAGTTATAAAAATGTTTTAAATCAATACGTGTAAAGAAGCCTGCATTTAATAGAATGAGATTTCTTAAAAGTATTTTCTCTCATTTAAAGTGAATTAAGTTCAAAATACAGATTCTTTTTGTTGTTGTTGTTCTTTAATGTTTATTTTTGAGAAAGAGAGAGAGAGTAGGGGAGGGGCAGAGAGAGAGGGAGACACAGAATCTGAAGCAAGCTCCAGGCTCTGAGCTGTCAGCATAAAACCTGGAGTGGGGCTCAAACTCACAAACCACAAGATCATGACCTGAGCTGAAGTTGGATGCTTAACCGACTCAGCCACCCAGATGCCCCCAAAATAAGATTCTCAAGGCAGGAGCAGGATCATGGAAGACAGGATTTCAGTAGGGTGGTTGGGATGAAACCTTCAGCATGTTTCAAGTAGAAGGAATGACACAAGAACGAAAGAGACACATTTGAGGACAAGCCTACTTGGCTGATGAAGACCAAGAATCCAAATGTCTCCTAAATTCTAGCTCATTGTTTCTCCTTCAGCAGAAGTCTGCATCTCACATGACTGGTGGTGGATACCTCTTCACTGTAAACATCCCAGACTCTATAATAATTCCTTATCAAAATTGTTGGGCACTGATCAGTTAAACTGTTAGCCACATACATCGAAATATTATACTTGTTACTCAGATGAATTATAAATTTCTATTTCACTATGCATTCTTCTAAGAAGCCACATAAATACTTGTAGAATCACATCATTTTAAAAATGTAATGTGCCTTAGGGACCATCTATTCAGTGCCTACGTTAAGAGGGTGTATGTGGACAACACATACACATGTGTCCGCATATAGGCTCACACTTCTACACACACAGAACTCTGTAAGTGCTTTTTATTTTTTCATTTCCCCCAGGCTGAATAATTGTATTAACAAGGATGACCATCATAAGGGAAAATAAAGAACAAAAATGAGGTCCCAGTTTTCACCGCGACAGTACTATTTCCCCCCCGTTCAGCAGAGGGCGCTAAATCCCCACCCTGCACCCCACGCTGCGTGAAACCACAGCCCATGCGCTAACTGGGTCAAGAAACGTTTGGTTTTCCTTTCCACCCTGCAAAGTTAGGAAATTTGTGCATCAAAATATATACATTACCTTGGGAAGTTTGAAAAGGTCTTTCTTATCAGTGTTTTTTTTTTAATCTAAATTACTCTTGTAGGAAGTTTTGAATCAGTAAGCTAGAATCAGCAATAACCAAGGGGCCTCAACTTGACCATCAGTGCAAAAGTATTTGCGTTCCCCAGAGAAGGGAGCGGGGTGGATGAGGTGACATATTTTAAACTATATAAGTTAATTTTCTTTTTTTTTTTAGCAATACGTTTCACTTTTTTTTTTTTTTTGATGGTAAGACTGGGGAATCAAATACTTCTTTTAGAATCTGACTAACCTTGGAACGCACCAAAAATTTCCAATGATTCATGTGTCCCTTCTGTGAGGCCCATTCTAAAAACATTGGTAATGCATATTAAAACACCTTGTTGTAGATATTTTTTAAATTAATGCTGTCATTTACTAAGTTATTCCAGAAAAATAAATATTTATTTCATAAATGGAGATGACTCAAGCATATTTTTAAATTCCTCATTATTCACACAGGTGCAGATTCAACTTTCCACTGTTACGACTTACTTGGTTAGAAGCCATTTTCAGAGGTTAGATACAAAATTAGCTGCATTTGGAAAACAACTTGCTACCTCCCCGAGGTCCGTGTGATTGGTAAACACACGAAACCTTAACCAGAGGCACTGCACAGCCAGAAATACATAGCAAATAGCAAAGATCACAGTGCCTCCTTTTATTGGAATAAATGTTTATTTGGACTGAAAAGAGATGTTGTCAGCACAATTTAGGGCCAACAAATCAAAATTTTCAAAAGCTTCTTGCTATGATTTTCTTGCTCAATACAAGCATAATTTTACATAACCTAAGGTAGATGTTTTTCTAGATACAGATTTTTTTTTCTTAATGAGTACCTGATAGAAAATATTACTTCTGAAGTTCTTGCATGTTGAGATTTATTCCAGTTTGGCATCTTATGCTATTCACTTTTGTCCCTCAAAATTATCATTAAATTAAAGAAGAAAACTAAGGAACAGAAAAGCTTTTATCAAGAGCTTCATTCATTTTTCTCAGCCTCTCTGAGTCTGTAAGCCTAATTATGTTGCCTCAATTCAAGATTCAAGAATGGATGCTCCATTTCCACCTACAGGCGCCCTCGTTTTGAGATGACCAGAGAGGTTAAATGCTTTGCCCGCAGTTGCCCAGCTCATTACGGTTACCTGGGCTTCCTGACTCCTGGGTTTTTTGACTACTGACTTCTAGCTCTAAAGGAGGACTTCTCAACAGTACTATTGACACATTGGAGTGGGTAATTCTTTGTTGTTGGGACCATCCTGTACATTGTAGGATGCTCACCGGCATCTCTGGCCTCTACCCACTAAATGCCAGTAGCACCGCCTCCAAACTTCATACTCGTGACAATCAAATATGTCTCCAAACAGTGCCAAATGTCTCTTGGGGAGCAAGACTGCCCTCACTTGAGAACCACTGAACTAGACTTTCCAAACATCACTTGTGTCCAAGGCCTGGTTTCAATCCCGTCTTTCCATCAGCTCTCTCCACACTAATCTTACTCCTGGTGCTGCCCTGGTCTATAGTTATAGAACCTAAGAACCCTGCCTTTTTGTTTACACCAGTCTTCTTTCCCTTTGTGACATCTCTTCTACTGTATTGCTCTAAAGTACTGTATTCAATGATCTCCGTGTTCATACGTTATTTCTTGATTAGACTCAAAGACTCCTGAAGAAAGAAACCATGTCTTAACAGTCTTTATATTTCCTGGGTGTCTAGAACATGCTTCGCACATAGCAGGAATTCAAGAATATTCAATACTCTTACTAACTTGTATAATCAGATTGCTACTAAACAGAAGTGAGTATTCCAGACATCTGAAGCTTCCTCCTTCAGTGTACAGTGTAATATTTTCCTTTTTATTATTTTGATGGAAATAGTTCTAGTATTTTCTTACATCCCTGCCTTTTAGTAAAAAGAACGTGGTAAATGTGGTCATTTTTGGTGATTCAGAAACATTGTCTGGAATACCAGCTTTTATTTTGTGCCTCTTTTCTAAAATAGTTTCATGTGTGCTGGTTTCAAAATTGTGGTGGATGTTTTAGTGTTTCTGTTGCCTCTTTGGTGTAACCCCCCGACCTTTATCAGCTGCCTTCATGACTTCAGTGACCATCCTCAGAGGGGAGAGGTGTTGGGCAGAGGTGGAGGGGAGGGGAGCAAAAATGTGGTGAATAAAACACAAATAACCACGATAACAACCATAAAGCCTATCACTCTTTAAGAGTTATTGTGTGCCAGACAGACAATGGGCTATGAGCTTTATAGCCAAGGATTCGTTATTCTGCACAATAGTTCTAAAGAGAGTTACTGTTATTGTTTCCATTTCATTAATGAGGGCACTGAAGCCCAGAGAGATTGAGGGACTTTCCCAAGTTCACAGAAGCAGGAAATGGCAAAGAAGAGATAGGAACCCAGAACTCAAGAACTTCCATGAGTAATCACTACACATTGTGATAATTAGTATAGTTAATTATACTTAGAATAAGTAGTTAACACAATTAGTATAAAGTATAGCTTATAGAATAATTATACTAAATTATAAGTCAAATTTTGAGCAAATGATTTCCAAAAGTATTTGACAGTGGTGTATGTGGCATAAAGTGTATGGACTTTGTAGGGGTAATTTCCTTGTGACAAGTGTTTTTCTTGAAGCTTTCTTATTTGTTTGCTAAGCACTAGTTATATACCAGACGCTGTTCTAGAGCTGGTTATGCAATCAAGAGATTATAGAATGTGAGCAACAGAAGAGACACCAGACACCCTCTAGTCCAGTGGTTTCATATCTGGCTGTATATGAGAGTTACCCTGGAAGTTTTGCAAAGGTGCTGCCGGGCTCCGCCTCCAGTCTAACCAAATTAGGATCCCTGCAGGTGGGGCTTCCTGCAGGTGCTAAAGTTCAGCCAGCCTCAATGACAAAGAAAACCAGGAACAGAGTTCCCGCCTCAAGTCACAGAGTTATAAATTTCTAAAAGAAAACTTTCCTTAATTTTTGAAAAAAACTTTTCACTACCCCACTAAAATTATTCCAGGTGGTTGGAAATCCATTCATTCTACAAATACTTAGGAAGAGACTGAAGAACATGACAAAATTAGTTAGTGGAGAAAGTCCGTAAGCAGTCCCAGATACCTGGCATGCCGGTGTAACAGACAATCATCGCCCAAACTATAACAGAGCATCCAAAATAAACATTTTCCTGTCATATAAATGATCAGAATATCATCACTCACCAAGTCTGAACTGATATGGACAAAGACAAGTCAAAGGCAGCACAGTTTGGGGAAAACAACAATTAGATTTGGACCCATTCAAGGCTAGATTCAGACACATAGATCAATGGAACAGGACAGACAGCCCAGAAATAAACCCACATTTATATGGTCAATTAATCTACAATGAAAGAGGCAAGAATTTATAGTGGGGAAAGACAGTCTCTTCAATAAATGGTATTAAGAAAACTGGACAGCCACATACAAAAGAATGAAACAAGACCACTTTCTTACACCATACACAAAAATGAACTCAAAATGGATGAAAGGCCTAAATGTGAGACCTGAAACCACAAAACTCCTAAAAGAAAATACAGGCAGTGATGTCTTGGACATCAGCCTTAGCAACATATTTATGGATAGGTCTCCTCGGGCAAAAGAAATAAAAGCAAACATAAACTATTGGGACTGCACAAAATAAAAAGCTTTCGCACAGTGAAGGAAACCATCAACAAAAAGGCAACCTATGGAATGGGAGAAGATATTTGCAAATGATATCTCCAATAAAGAGTTAATATCTAAAATACATAAAGAAGTGATACAACTCAATACCAAAACCCCCCAAATAATCTGAATAAAAAGTGAGTAAAGGACCTGAAGAGACATTTTTCCAAGGAAGACATACGGATGGCCAACAGACACATGATATGATGCTCCACATCACTCATCACCAGGGAAATGTCAATCAAAACCACAATGAGATATCACCTCACACCTGTCAGAATAGCTAATTCCTGAAAGACAAGAAATAACAAGTGTTAGCGAGGACGTGGAGAAAAAGGAACCCTTGTACCCTGTTGATGGGAATGTAAATTGGTTCAACTACTGTGGAAAACAGTATGGAGGCTCCTCAAAAAAATTAAAAATACAAACAGCATATGATCCAGTAATTCTACTACTGGGTAGTTACTCCCCCAAAAATGAAAACACTAATTCAAAAGATATATGCACCCGTATGCTTCCGCAGTATTATTTACAATAGCCAATAAGTGGAAGCGACCTAAGTGTCCATTGATAAATGAGTGGATAAAGAAGATGTGGGGTGTGTGTGTTTCTGTCTGTGTGTGTGTGTATAATGGAATATCTGGGGCCATAAAAAAGAATGAGTTCGTGGCATTTGTGACAACATGGGTGGAACTTGAGGGATTGTGCTAAGTGAAATAAGTCAGAGAAGGACAAATATCATTATAATATCATGCATATACGGAATCCAGAAAACAAAGAAAAACAGAAACAGACTCATAAGTACAAAGGAAAAACTGGTGGTTGCCAGAGGGGAGGGAGTTGGGGGACGGGTGAAATAAGTGAAGGGGATTAAGAGATACAAACTTCCAATTATAAAATAAGTAAGTCATGGGGATGAAAAGTACAGCATAGGAAATACAGTCAATAATATTGTAAGGTGACAGATGGTGACTACACTTGTGATGAGACTTGAGTAATGTACAGAATGTTGAATCACTATGTTGTACACCTAAAACAAACATAACATTGTGTGTCAACTATACTTCAGTAAAAACAAACAGCAAATAATAGAGGCCCAGGTTTAAATCTAACACTTTGAACCACTGGCAAATTCGTTCATCACTCTCAACCTCGGCTCTGCATTTGCACAAAAGGGGATAATACCTACTCTGCTAAAAATTCAATCACGTCATGTAAATAAATGCTACCTGCATAGTTGATCAGCAGAGAGGAGTCCTCTCCGTCCTATACCTGCCAGCGGCCTGGGAACCGGCATATCCTTCTGGTCCTCATTAGGAATGCCCGGCAAAACTGTCTTCTCCCCTCAGGAGTATGTAGGCTGCATTCACGCTCTGATTGGCATCCATGCCCTATTTCAGACTTACACTCTTCCTTCACCACAGGGTGGTGACAGCGGGAGGGTGGCGCCCTCAACGAATGCACTGAAATGCCACCAGCACGGAATGCTAAAACTCAGACCAAACTCAGAACTGTCCTTGTAAGTTCGGAAACAACTGCATGCAAAGCTTTCAATGTCTAACTAAGCATTTTCTTAGACAAATATTCCCAAGGGATCTATTTTATTTCCTCGACTGACCAAACCACATGGGTTTTTAAGTATGCTCGTGAGGAAGGCCCGTCTCTACCTTCATGACACTTCAGTTCCTAGGACATTGCTATGTACCTTATAGAATAGTAATACCTTCCTTGTTCAGTCACTGACTGGGAAAATTTACTCCTTCAAAATCGATGTCGACCTATGCAGCAGATGGCTCTTACTGGTTTAAGTGCAACGCTCCCTGCAATGGAGGAACAGAATGATGAGCCAGTGATGGCCCACCACTGGGGGTAGAGGCACACGCAGAATTTTGATAATGCCCACATGGGCCATATTGGGAGAGAAGGAAATGATTCCACCACAATTCCCATAAACTGGAAATAATTCTACCTAATCATTTTAAATTCTCTACTGTGGGTGCTCTATAAAATATTTCCTCCTAATTTTACAGCGATACTCCCTAATATAGGTATACAGCCTATGAAAATGTTTTTCATGTAAAATCATGTGCCATGGGTTTTTTCCTGAACAGATAATTCCAAACTATAAAAACAAATGTTGTAGTGAAAACATTTCCAAAATATGGGTGGCATATCTGAAGTTCCATAGGATGCTAAATATTACCCAAAATAAATTAAAGAATGCATGAATAATAAATAAAGATGGGGGTATATATATGAACAAATAATACTGAGGAAATACCAAGTTAAAACAAAATTAATGTCCTTTTTTATTTTTCTTAATGTTTATTTATTATTTTGAGAGAAAGAGAGAGACAGAGTATGATCACAGGTGTCAGCATAGAGACCAACACGGGGCTCGAACTCATGAGCCGTGAGATCATGACCTGAGCCGAAGCCCGACGCCCAACTGACTGAGCCACCCAGGTGCCCCAGTAAGTCTTTTTTTTAACTGCATTTCTCAGAACTCGTGATGTGTATGGGTTGCAACTCTAAAAAGCAGATTTGACAGAATGTCTCAAATTTATGTTTTTCTCAAGCAGTTTTCAAGACTGAGGAACTATGGAACGTGAGTTTGGGAACATTGACCTGAAATATTACCATAATATACTGCCTTCAAAACGTATGATAAATAAGCATCCTAACCCTTCAGAGGAAGAAGAGTGGCAAAGAGACCACAAGAGCCCCTTAATTAAGGTCAACAGCGATGAGCTCTCTCCAGCCTCGGTAACTCCCACAGGGAGTAAAACAGCTTTTCCCCTGATAACTTTTGCTGGTCATATCACCATTAAAAAGCAATTAGAACACAACTACATATGGTTCTGCTTTGGGTGCAAATCCTGCAATGTATGATTGAGACTAATTTTTCCTTTTTATCTGTTGCATAAGTGCAAAACAACTTGAAATAATATATATATACATTATGGACCAGAATGTTTACGTCCTCCCAAAATGTGTATGTTAAGGCCGTAACCCCCAAATAACTGTATTTGGAGACAGGACCTGTAAGAAGGTGACAAAGTTTAGATGAGGCTATAAAGGTGGGGCCCTAATCTAATAGTCAGTACCCTTGTAAGAGGGGGAGGAGGCACCAGAGCCCAGTCTCCCGCTTTCTCCCCCTCCCTCTCTGCCACCAAAGAGGTCACGTGAGCACACTGGACGAAGGAAGCTGCCGCCTATAAGCCAAGAGGAGAACTCTAACCAGAAACTGAACCTTGTTGGCCTTGATCTTAGCCTCTCCAGCCTCCAGAGCAGTGAGAGAATAAATTTCTATCTAGTCCATGCAGCGTGCGGTATTTTGTATAGCAGCCCAGACAGACAACTACAATAGTAGACAAGCCACCCACTGATTCAGCCAAAATGACCAATCGAATCAATAGCAAATAAACTGGCGATGTTCACGGCCGAATCTATCAATGCATGGACTCAAACCAGCTAACACCATGGTCTCTCTCCGGGTTTCGAGAGAGCCTGAACGAACAAGAGGCTTTGCATCTGCTGGACCAGGAATGTGAAGCATCACAAGGGCGAAACACTTCCCTATTAAAAATGGCCTTTTCCAAACAGCTGACCTTTATCCTCGTGAAACTTTAAAAACAAAACCAAAATCCTCCCCCAAGCAAAATAAACAAAAAGCCTTCTTCCAATTTTGGGCGCTCGATGCAAACAGAGTCCCAGTCCCCGAGCCGCTCCACGGCGGCCTCCAGCTCTTGACCCGCTAAGGGCGTCAGGCCTCGCTCGCTTTAGAGAGGCAGCCTGGCAGCGGTCTACGCAAGGGCCGGGGTCGTCAGGCTCTGACAGGGGAATGGCTGTGGTCTCCAGGCGCCCGGCCAGCACCCTGGCTGCACCCCGGCCTCCCGCACGACCCCCGCCGGCCCGCGCCTACTGCAGTGCGCCTCGTCGCTCCAGTCGTTACAGTCGTTGTGGCCATTGCAAAGCAGCTTCCGGGGCACGCAGATCCCGCTGGCGCACAGAAAGCTCTCGCCCCCTCCACACAGCGCTGAAATACAAGGGCAGGAAGACGGGCGTCAGAAGGTTTGTTCCCTTACAAGTGGGGGGAAAAAGAACCGAGGGAAAACCTTCCCTTGCTCTTCAACGGGTTTGTTTCCACATTCCCTCGCCGAGTTTCCTGCTGCCTTCTAGAACAGTCATGGCGAAATAAGCTGGGAGTAATACAAAGGGTGTTTGCCTGAGAAACGCAGAAGAAAACTCATCCCTAGGCTGGCGGGGTGAGGATTCTCTGTGTTCAGAGCACAAGAGGGGAGACTTATCAATTGCACAACTTATGTGGGGAAAATACCAAATGTGAGTATTTTTCTTAATAACTGCAAATTATTTAAAAATGAAGTGCTGTTAGTTGAACAAACATAAAAAATTAAATAAAAAAAACCCCACCCCTCCTTCCAAATTGCTACAAGGGGCTCCTGGGTGGCTCAGCTAGTTAAGTGTCTGACTTCGGCTCAGGTCATGATCTCAGGGTTGGTGAGTTGAAGCCTGGAATCCAGCTCTGTGCTGACAGCTCAGAGCCTGGAGCCTGCTTTGGATTCTGTGTGTCTCTCTCTGCCCCTCCCCTGCTCATGCTGTCTCTCTCTCTCTCTCTCTCTCTCTCTCTCTCTCTCTCTCTCTCTCTCACACACACACACACACACACACACACTCTTTGTCTCAAAAATAAATAAACACTTAAAAAAACTAAAATGCTACACAATGTTGCCCAGTAAAGTAACTGTAAAAAGAATCAATTGTTGTGTGCTTGAACCAGGCCTAGAGACACCCTGCCCTGTAGTGAAATATATTTACTTGCCTTAAAAGAATGCCAGTTAACTATATCAGAGTCTATTTTGGCATAAGGAATGTGAGACATTACCTAATAATTTTTTCATTCTTTTCTTTGGCATAGTTACATTTTTATATATTTTTTTTTGCTCTTAGTATTCTGGTACTCTTTTTTTTAATCAAAATTCAATAAATATTCAATTGTTTCAGAATTACAGTAGACAAGTGTAAGATAAAAAGCTAGAGAGATTTTTTTTAAGGAAAATCATTAACAAAAAGACAAACCAGTTCACTTTCAAAATAAAATGGGTATTAAAATATACTTAAATATTTGGTAGCATGCATCAAATACCTTTCAAGTGTGCATGAGCTTTAACCAAGCGTCTTATTTCTTGGGCTTCATACAAAGGAAATCATTATAAATAAGTGCAAGTTTTTATTTTTAAGGCTATTCATACCATCATGATTTATAACAAGGAAATGATAGAATAAGAACTATGCAAGAGTAGGGGGCTGGTTACATAAATTTTGTTACAACGCTTCATAATAAGAAATACTATTACAGCCATTGAAAAGTATACTGTAGAAAATACTTGATGTCTTGGGACAAAGTTCAAGGAAATATAAGTGGAAAAACACCATGGTACGGGAAAAAAGCAAAATACAATTTGGCCTAGATAGAAGTATGTCAGTGGTTACTGTGACTATCCCCAGTATTAGGATTAAAAGTAATTTTTATTTTCTTCATTTTATTTTGCTCTGTATTTTACAAATGTTCTTATGCTGATGGGGTCTGTTTTTATTCAAGTATAATTGACACATAACGTTATATTAGTTTCAGGGGTACAGCATGATAATTCAATATTTGTATATGCTGCCAAATGATCACTCAGTCATTCTACTTACCATCCATCACCAGTGGAAGTTAAGGTTTTTTTCTTGTGATGAGAACTTTTAAGATTTACTCTCTTGGCAACTTGCAAATATGCACTGCAGTGTTATTGACTACTGTATATTACATCCCCAGGACTTACTTTGTAACTAAGTTTGTACCTCTTGATCCCCATTTGCTTCCATTTCATTCACACCCAACCACTCTCCCCTCTGGAAACCATCATTCTGTTCTCTGTACCTATGTTTTGTTTTGTCTTCTTTCTCCCTTTATTTTGTCTTCTTTGTCCCTTTGTTTTGTTTTTTAGATTCCACATGTAAGTGAGATCATATGGTATTTCTCTTTCTCTGTCCGACTTATTTCACTTGGCATAGTACCTTCAAGGTCCACCCATCTTGTTACAAATGGCAAAATCTCATTCTTTTTTTTGGCTAAGTAGTATTCCTTTGTGTATGTGTATGTGTGTATATACACACATATACATGCCACATTTTCTTTATCCTTTCATTTATCAATAGAAACTTGGGTTGTTAACATATCTTGGCTTTTGTAAATAATGCTACAATGAACATAGGGGTGCATATATCTTTTCAATTTAGTGTTTTCCTTTTCTTCAGATAAATATCCAGAAGTGGAATTACTACATCATGTGGTAGTTCTATTTTTAATTTTTTGAGGAACCTCCATATTATTTTCCATAGTGGCTGCACCCATGTACATTTGCACCAAAAGTGTATGAGGGTTCTCTTTTCTCCATATCCTTGTTAACATTTGCTATTTCTTGTCTTTTTGATAATAACCATTCGAACAGCTGTGAAGCGATATTTCATACTGCTTTTGATTTGCATTTCCTTGATGATGAGCGATGTTGAGCATCTTTTCCTGTGCCTGTTGGCCAACTGTATGTCTTCTTTGGAAAAATGTCTATTCAGATCCTCTGCCCATTTTTAAAATCAGATTGTGTTTTGTTGTTGTTTTGCTATAGAGTTGTAGGAGTTCTTTATATATTATGGATATTGATCCTTTATCAGATAAATCATTTGCAAATATCTTCTCCCATTCATAGCTTGCCCTTTCATTTTACTGATGGTTTCTTTTGCTGTGCTGAGGTTTTTAGTTTCAAGTAGTTCCACTTGCTTATTTTTGCTTTTGTTGCCTTTGCTTTTGGAATTTGATCCAAAAATTCATCATTAAGACTGATGTCAAGGAGCTTGCCACCTATGTTTTCTTCTGTAAATATTATGGCTTCAGGTCTTACATTCAAGTCTTTAATCCATTTTGAGTTTTTGTGTATGGTGTAAGATAGTGGTTCGGTTTCAGTCTTTAGCATATGGCTGTCCAATTTTCCCAACACCATTTGTTAAAGAGTGTGTCCTTTCACCGTTTTATATTCTTGCCTCTTTTGTTGTAAATTAATTGACCATATTAATTTGGGATCTCTATTCTGTTCCATTGATCCACGTGTCTGTTTTTATGTCTATACCATACTGTTCTGATTACTATAGCTTTTTTTTTTTTGTAAATTTTTTTTAACGTTTATTTATTTTTGAGAGACATAGAGACAGAGTATGAGCAGGGGAAGAGCAGAGAGAGAGGGAGACACAGAATCTGAAGCAGGCTCCAGGCTCTGAGCTATCAGCACAGAGCCCAATGCGGGGCTCAAACTCACAGACTGTGAGATCATGACCTGAGCCGAAGTCGGCCGCTTAACCAACTGAGCCACCCAGGCGCCCCCCTGATTACTATAGCTTTGTAATACAGTTTGAAATCAGGGACCATAACACCTCCAGTTTCATTCTTTTTTCTCAAGATTGCTTTTGCTATTCAGAATCTTTTGTGGTTGATACAAATTTTAGGATTGTTCTATTTCTTTGAAAAATGACATGGATTTTTGCATCTATGTTCATCAGAGATATTGGCTTATTGTTTTCTCTTTGTTTCTTTTCTTCCTTTCTCTCTTGTTGGTGTCCTTGTCTGGTTTTGGTATCAGGGTAATGCTGGCCTTGTAAAATGAGTTTGGAAGTGTCCTTTCCTCTTCAATTTTTTGGAAGAGTCTGAAAAGGATATATATTAAATCTTCAAATGTTTGGTAGAATTCACCAGTGAAGTGAAGCCATCAGATCCTGGACTTCTGTTTGTTGTTGGTAGGTTTTTGATTACTGATTCATCTCCTACCGGTAATTGGTCTATTCAGATTTTTAATTTCTTCATTATTCAATCTTGGAAGATTATATGTTTCCAGGAATTTATCCATTTCTTCTAGGTTATCCAATTTTCTGGCATAGAATTGTTCATAGTTTCTCAAGTTTTATACTTCTGTGGTATCAGTTGTAACTTCTCCTCTTCCATTTCTTATTTTATTTATTTGAGCCCTCTTTTTTCTTGGTGAATGTAAAGATTTTTAAATGTTTACCTTTTCAAAGATCAAACTCTTAGTTACAAGCTCAAATTACTTAGTTACTATTATCTTTTTAGTCTCTATTTCACTTATTTCTGCTTTGATCTTTGTTATTTCCTTACTTCTACTAACTTTGAGCTTTGTTTCTTTGTCTTTTTCTAGTTCTTTAGGTATAAGGTTAGATTGTTATTTGGGATTTTTCTTGGTGCTTGTGGCAAGCCCCCATTGCTATAAACTTTCCTCTTAGAAACTGCTTTTATTACATCTCAAAGATTTGTATTTCCATTTTTATTGTCTCAAGGTATTTTTTGATTTCTCTTTTGATCTCGTCATTCACTCATGTGTTTATGTACATATTTATGTGTAGTTATTTGATCTCCACATATTTGTGACTTTCTCAGTTTTCTTCTTTGATTTCTAATTTCATACTGTTGTGGTCAGAAAAGATGCTTGATATGATTTCAATCTACTTTAATTTATGAAGATTTGTTTTGTGGCCTCACATATAATCCATCTTGGAGAATATTCAATATGCATTTGAGAAGAATATATATTTTGTTGCTTTTGGATAGAATGTTCTGTAAATATCTATTAAGTCCATCTAGTCTCATGTATCATTTAAGACCAATGTTTCTTTAATGATTTTTTGTCTAGATAACTTATCTATTGATGTTAATGAGGTATTAAAGGCCTCTACTATTTTGTATTCCTGTCAACTTTTCCCTTCAGGTCTGTTAATATTTGCTTTATAGATTTAAGTAGTCCTGTGTTGCATGAATAATATTTATAAAAATTATTATCCTTTCATTGGATTGACCCTTTTATCATTATGGAATGCCCTTCTTTGTCTTTTATTACATTTTTTGTATTAAAGGCTATTTTGTTTCATATAAACATAGCTCCCGCAGCTTTCTTTCAGGATCTATTTGCATGAAACATCTTTTTCCATCCCTTCACCTGCAGTCTTTGAGTGCCATTACATCTGAAGTGAGTCTCTTGTAGGTACAAAAAAAATGCATTTTATTATTATTATTAAAATATATTCAGCCACTCCATCTTTTTTTATTGGAGAATTTGGTCAATTTACATTTATTATTTTTTTAATCTTCAGTGATACTTTATTTTTTTAAAAACTACAAATGATATATTTGGGGTTATTTTTAGTTATTTAGAAATGTTAGCATACCAGTAAAGAAACTTTAAAAGTTAGAGTAATAATGTCATTCTTAAAAAAAAAAAAAAAAACAACTATTTGGCAATAAGTCTGTCCAATCATAAAGAAATTATGTGATCAATTTACCCATTCTGGAACTCTATCCTAAGGAATCCACAACTTTCAACTTGATTAACTTTTAAAGGTAAAATCATGCTGTACCTTAAGTGTGCCATCAATTTAAAATGGTTTGAGAATGACTAGTCCCAGGCTATTTCTTAAGTAAGCATCATCTCTGACCATACCTTCCTGCTTTCTGCTTTCTTCCCTGACAATAATGAATTGGTTACTTGGGCTTTTTCAATGCACTGTGCTGTTTCTCTATACTTAGCGTGTTTGTTCAAGCTGTACTTCTTAACTGAATTCTGCCCCATTCCCCCAGAAAACCTTCTTGTAGGCCCTCTGCATATGTTTTGGCACAATTACAATAATTCGTAAGTATTATCCAAATTTCTGTCCTATTCTCCCCACATCTCTATGGGCTCAGCATATAAAACAAAAACAAGAACTGAAGCAAATACCATTGAGATAGTCTCTCAAAGCTGTCTGCTGTCTCGTTCTCTCTAATTCGACATTGTTGACCATCCCTCGTCAAAGCTTTCTACTTGGCTTCTGACACTTTGCTGATCTTCTCCCACCTCCTTTCTTGGCTCCTCCTCCAATTCTCTAACTGGGTGCATTTCTTAAGGCTCAGTCCAACTGGTGATTTCTATAGTAAATTAATATTACAGGTGAATCACCAAGAATAATTTGTAAGTTAGGATCCCAAATCCTCCAGGAGATAAGATTGGTAGGAAAGGGATCCTACAAAAGAAATGTAAAATTCTTTACTTTCTCACATTAGACAGTATTTTTAAAAGAGTTGCTTTTGTAATTATCAAAGTAACGTGCTCAGTCGAAACTGAAAATACGTTTAAGAGCACTCAAAAGAAAAACCTTCCATCATACCACCCAGAGAAAATCCCAGTTAATATGGATTACTTTTCCTTCAGGATTTCTTACAGACCACCTATATCAGTTTTATCGTCCATGTTGATTAAGAAGTAGTTAAAAACACAGACTCTGGAACCAGACTGCCTGAGGTTGCGTCCGAACTCCATCACTTCTTCACTACGTGGCCCTGGGCAAACTCTTTGACCTCTGTTTCAGTTCCTTCCTCTGTAAAATATGGATAATAATAGCTATATTCTTGTGTATAAAGAATTGAAAGTGTTTGTAACATACCCAGGAGAGTGCCTGGCACAAAATTAATATTATATAATTACTGGCATTATTTTGCAAGCTAACCATTTTTATATATTACTAATAATATTACAGGTGAATTCCCTAAAAAGCAATAAAATGATAGTTATGAATATGATCACATATGTTAAGAAAAAAAAACAGAAAATGTCTGATTTTGAAATTTAGGTGAGAGATTAGTAATTTAGGAACAGGAACATACAGACAGACCTTATCACCCTCTAGAGACTACTACCTAGAAATCAGTGCTCCAATCCAAAGTTTTTAAAAGTATGCTTTTACTTTTACTTTATTTTAATATTTATTTTTGAGAAAGAGAGAGCACTAGTGGGAGAGGGGCAGAGAGAGAGGGAGAGAGAATCCCAAGCAGGCTCTGTGCTGTCAGCGCAGAGCCCCACTGAGGGCTCGATCCCACAAATCATGAGATCATGACCTGAGCCAAAATCAAGAGTCAGACGTTCAACCAACTGAGCCACCCAGGTGCCCCTAAAAGTATGTTTTTAAAATGATCAAGGGGAGAGAGATCTCGAATGACACATTCCACCTATAATTAAGCTAAGAAGATGATGACTTGAGCTGCTTACCAAGAATGTTAACAGATTTTAGTTCATCTTTCCTGGAGTTTATAATGAATATATACTTTACATTGCACAATATTCTTAGTTTGTCTTTTATGATGAATATTTGTTCTTTAATGGTAGTTATGTCATGGTTTTCACCGTATGAGCTACAGAACATTTGGTGAAGCAGATTTAGAAGCCAGAAATAATGTACATGCTAAGACATTCTTCCAGAAGGATAACAACTCCATTAATTTTTGTTATGCATTCAAGTTGGGAACCAATCAGTTTGTCGATTGTGTCATCCTCTTGTTCCTGTATGCTGTGAAGAGGGTCTCTGTCTGTTTCTGACAGGATAATATTAATCTTTTTCTCCCAAGTGAGCACCCAGCATGTCTCAAAAATCAGAAAGAAAGCCTCACTCAGTGTTGCTGTGTTGACCCAGGATGACATTCCTTGGGGCACATCATCCAGAGCATCATGATGGGACGTCTCGCCTGTGAGGGAAAGATCGGCTGCTGCCCCCTGCAGCACAGTGCTCCTAGAACCAGTCCATGGGGTCATGTCCACAGGGTCATGTCCACGGAGTCATGTCCACAGGATCATGGCTTTGACTGGAGACACTAACATCCTTCTTACCCCAAGAGCAAGGTGACCATGACATACTTTAAAGTGACTTGATTTGCACAATCATGGCTTCCAAGGAAATAGACATGTCCACTGTGCACAACCGTCCCATTCGAGCTTGTGGGAGCCGCGGCTTCCCCAGTGACAGAATTTCAGTCTTCTGATAAAATGTCTGCTCTAGGAAACAACAGCCACCACCTGCATCAAATCCCCCCGGCTACAATTCAGTCTAAACCGTGTTTGTTCTTCATCATCAGTCCTAGTAGGAGTGACAGAAATATGTGCAATTCCTTTCACTGCAGAAATGACTTTGGCCAGGTCGTGGGTGCAGCTACACTGAATTCTATTCTCTCCATTCCCCTCATTGGGTAGTTGGGAGCTTTGGAAGGCTGTACCGGCCTGGAGGTGCTACCTCCAAGCCCTTAGCCAACTGGCTGTTGATTTCCTGAGGCGCAGCATCCTGGGCTGTGTGAGGAGACTAAATACGGACTGTTTCCCAGAGCCAGGAGCACCAGACACTCCTTCTAGGTTTTCCAGGTTATACGCTTCAAGGGTTGGAAAAAAGGCGGATGGTGAGAGAGAATGAGACCTGCCTTCTTTTGCAGCGCCTCCTCCATCACTTCCTCAGTCAAGTCGTTGGTAAGGAAGAGTGTGTTTACAGTGTGTGGTAGGATTGGTTCCACCATGATCCAACATTGTCCCAACTTTCAGCAAGGGATGCAAAATTATTCAAGGAGGACAGGAGAGCCTTCAAATCCATGAAGGAATGGGGATTTGCAGATCAGGGAATGGACAAGCTGGACTGTTGTGAAATTAGGTGTACATGAGATGATAACATACAGAAATCAGGAAACACTGAGTACCTCTGATTTCAGTCTTACTTCAGACCTTTTCCAGGACAATGAAGAGACCGGGCATGGGCCAGATGCTCCGGAGTCAGGACCCATGCCCTACTTATGCCCTATGCTCTTGTGGGACAAACCAGTTTTCTGCCCCGTCTCCTCGTCTGCCTCCTTTCTCTCCTGCCACCTGCTCCATTTACATTCAAGGTAATTATTACATATGTACTTACTGCCATTCTGTTCATTGCCTCCTGGCTGTTGTGCAGTTCTTCTTTGTTACTTTTTCTCCTCCTCTCTCCCTTATGGTTTGATGACTTTTTTTTTTTAGATATGAATTTTCTTTTGTAAATAAGGTCTGTTATTTGTTTAAAAAATTTTTTTTATTCAATGTACTTAAACAAATACAAACAAAAAACAACATTCACCCATTTCTCCAACCTCCCCCTAGACTCTGCCTCTTGCAAACACCAGTCTGTTCTCTGTGTCCATGAGCTTCGGTGTTTTGTTTGTTTTTAAGATTCCACCTATAAGAGACATCATGTGGTATTTGTCTTTCTCTGACTTTTCCCTTAGTATAATGCCTTTGAGGTCCATACATGGTGTCACAAGTGGTAAGATTTCCTTATTTTTAATGGTTCAGTAATATTATATATATAATAAATATATATTATAAGTATATATATAATATGCGCATGCGTGCACACACACACACACACACACATATGCCATTCATCCATTGATGGACACCTAGGTTGTTTCCATATCTTGGCTATTGTAAACAATGCTGCAACAAACATGGAAGTGCATATATGATTTCGAATTAGTGTTTCCCTTTTATTCAGATAAATCCCCAGAAGTGGAATTATTAGACCACATGATAGTTCTACTTTTAATCTTTTGAGGAAACTCCATACTGTTTCCATAGTGGTCGCGGCACCAGTTCCACTTCTACCCTCAGTGCACAAGGTTTTCTTTTTACCACACCCTTACCAACACTCATTGTCTTGTCTTTTTTATTTCTTTTTGATAATAGCCATTCTAGCAGAGGTGGGGTGATATCTCATTGTGCTTTTGATTTACATTTCCTTGATAAATAGTGATGTTGAGCATTGTTTCAGTTACCCGTTGGCCATCTGCATGTCTTTGGAAAAATGTCTATTTAGATCTTCTCTCCATTTTTAATTAATTAACTATTTAATTATTATTTTAATTCAAGTATAGTTAACATGCAGTTAATTATTTTATATTTACTAACTTATTTATAGTAATTAATTATATTGCTTTCAGGTATAATTTAGTGATTCAACAATTCTATATATTACTCAGCGCTCATCATGATAGTGTACTCTTATCTCCTTCATCTATTTCACCCATCCCTCCCCACCTCTCCTCTGGCAATCACCAATTTATTCCCCAAATTTACGAGTCTGGTTTTTTGTTGGTCTCTTTTTTTCTTTGTTCATTTGTTTTGTTCCTTAATTTCCACATATAAATGAAATCATATGGTATCTGCCTTTCTCTGTCTGACTTATTTCGCTTAGCATAATACTCTGTAGACCCATTCATGTCGTTGCAAATGGCAAGATTTCATTTTCTATTATGGCTGAGTAATATTCAATCATGTATGCATATACCACATCTTTTGTATCCATTCATCTGTGGATGGACGCTTCGGTTGCTTCCATATCTTGGTTATCGTAAAAAATGCTGCAATAAACATAAGGGTGCATATATCTAGCCTGGCAAGAACTGTCTCCCCAGTAGTTACAGTCCTGTGGTGCCTAGGAATGCCCCCACCACCACCGGAGCCAGGTGATTAGGAGCATCCCCTAACTGGACTGTGTGCACCTGCTGGCTTTAGCAAGGCAGTGGGAAAGTGCTGGGTGGGGGCATGCCCACTTCCTTTCACGGGACTGAGAAAGAGCTTAGGGCTGGGGCATACCACTGGCTTTCATGATGTCTGACTTTTTAATCAGAAAAAAAAAAAAAGCTAAGTTTTTCATTAGTTCTCAATTCGGAGTAACAGTAGATAAATAACAACCCTTGAAAACTTCTGTCTCTCTTTGTCTCTGTCCCTCCACAAAAGATAGTGTGATCATTTGTGTGGTCAAGTTGCCTGCTTGCTGTCACCCCACCACCACCCCAGAATGGTATATTCCTTGAGGAGAGAACCTTTGTTGACTAACTAAAGGGAACTAGGAAATGCAGAATATTTTAATTCAGAATTAAAAACACAGAAAAGTATGGACTGAATGCTCCAGGCAGTGAAGCCCATGTCAGTCACCAACCCTAAGAGAGTGGCCGGCACTCAGAAGGTTCTTAGTTAACACATGATGGGGAAAAGTCACCTCAATCTCAATGAAGCACAATATACTACCAAAAAGCAAAGAAGATAAATGCAATTACTTAATTATTTTCCAATGCTATCAAGGCAATCAGAATTTTGATATGCTGAATGTCAAGTACCAATTGATTTAGTTAAGTTTCTTATGATGTTACTTCATGTGTAATCATCAAAAGATCAACAATGAATGTCTGGTTTTCCATTACGTGCCACCATTTCAGTATCCATACCAATTACATCTGTGGACTTCAAATGCTAAAATATGAAACATGTTTCTATTTTGAATAGTCTTAGAGGACTCAGCACGGGACTGCATTCCTATACCTACAAGTACAGACTTCTAAAAGGTACACAGGAAACCAGATATAAAATGAGAATCCAAAACACTAAGATTTTCTGGCCAGTCTATACAATATCCTCTCTCTAGGGTTAAGAGAACATTTTCAAGGCATAAGTGTTTATCCTATTGTTGCGATTGTTTCTGTGTTATATTAGAGACTGCAGAAATTCCATCTGTCTGCATTTCAGCAGCTGCAATGCTTCAGAAGAATTACTGCATTCCCCACCTTAGGGCTCCGATTCCTCCAGAAACATAGCTGAAAGTTCACCAGTAACTGGCTCCTAGCATCTAGGTTTCATCTTTAAGACGCTATATATTTTACTCCAGTAAAGCCGTTTCTTGTGTATGGTTATATCAAATCTGGATCAAATTTAAAACATAGCATTGCTTGCATTGTTTTGATTATTGATAACGCCCTGTCTTGGCTGATTCAGCAGAAACTGACTTCTTTTGTGTGGTTCCTCAGTGGGAGGTGTGGCTGCCCTTGGTCTTACACTGTAAATCATTTGTTTATTCTTATTCTTTCTTTAGAAGTTCATAGTTTCATTATTCACTATTATTTTTATAAACTCGGAATAGCTTTTGTATATTTTCTGTTTGACTTCTCCTTAACTTGTAGTAGGCATTTCCACTTTTGGTGTGTAAAACTGTTCCACTAGCAAAGTACTTCAAACACATCTTATTTGGAATTTCCAAGCAGCTGCATCAAGTAGAAAGGCAGACATTCTATCCAGCTTCCTTCAGGGAAACGGTGATTTACAAATACAGGATTTGGAGTGCCATGTGGTTAAGACAACAATCGCCCGCAGTCAGATAGCCAGGTAGACATAGAATTATGAGGTCTGAGCTTCAGGCTCGATCCTCCACACCATACACCCATGCCCTGTTTCTTGTCCAGGGCAGTTGTGTGGTCACCTGATTTGGGGTCAGTTCAAAGACACCAGGTTCAAGTAAAAGTTTGTCATAACAAATCTCTGTAGAAAGTTTTCAACCATAAATTTCATTTTCTTATACCAATCATCTTCATTCAAATAACCTTTTGACTTCGCCTTTAAGGTGACAAAGAAAGATTCCCTGAGGAGAAGTCATGCTATACAATCTTGACACCGTTTCCACTAACGTCATCTAGAATTCTAAGAGGTACATGTTGGACTTCAAATCAATGGCAAATTGATCAACAGAAGATCCATTTGTTAATCAAACAAATAGTTACTGTATGTTTACTATGTGCGAGGCATTATTCTAGCATCTAGGGATACAGCAGTGAAGAAAACAAAAATAATCCCCTACCTTTCTGTCCCATATATTCTACTGATAGTCATCTGATAAAGATACTTTTAACAAGTAAAGATATGTCACCACCAAAGTTGATTTCCATTTACACATGTGGCCACTGATTAATATTAACACAATAATAGCAGCATACAAAGATATATTGCCTAAGACACGAGTTTACATGTCCAGATGATGGGGGGATAATTATGAGCCACCTGACTTCAGAATTCTCTGGATTCTGAAGAGTATGTGCCCATGAGGATGATCAGCTCTTTTCGGTATTTGGGTCTCTGATAACAGACTGCCAAAATAGCATCCAAATCCTGAAATGACCTTTAGATTTTCTACAAGTGCTTCCAGGTCTCTCGGTTCTCTCTGCCAGTGTATTATGGGCAGCATTTATACTGGCACATGCTTTCAACACTTTGTGAATTTTGGAGTCCCTTTCAGAAATTACCTACCAATCACTGACTGTATAACATCCTCATTCGCCTACTCTTTGAGCCTTTGTATAAAGTCTGAAGCTCAGGTTCAACCCTATGTCTGAAGAGAAAGCTGACCTGGCAGAGATCGTTATCACCCGAGCCTGTACTGAGAGCCCGTTAGTCCTTCATTCTGCATGCTGCCTGAAATCAAGTTATTGTCAACCACTATCGCTCTTACCTGTTACAAGAGTATTTGACTAGTCGAAAAAGAACATGTCTAATCTTTTAGTAGCTGATACAAGAATTCCTCTCGGGGAGAGCACTGTATCTTTGGGTTGATAAAAGGATTGAGGTGAAAGATAAGAGAAGAGAAAGGAAAAACAAAATCCAATGATCACCCAGCTTTCCAAGCCATACTCACTAGCACACCCTTCTTTTTGTTGACCATTAATATCGGCAGGTATGCGTGGGTATCAGAGAGTTCTGTGTATGAAAGGGTAAAGGATCCCCATGGGAAAAGAGAGGAGCCAGTGCTCCTAGGCACTGTCTTGGAGGAGAGATAAATAAAAACATTGGTGGAGTCTCCCTAAAGAGCACAGTACAGAGAAGACCCTTTATAAGACAGAAATTTCTACTGGAATATTTTGAGTTGTTTTCTGAGGAATGGGAGGCATAATCTCTTCCTCTATCTGCCATGTGGAATTAACAAAGCTTATGCTGCTCTCTAATGTTTTAACTCACTTATTTAGCCAATTTGGCATCTTTCTAAGAGCTTGGGACATACCATTGAATATGGAACAGATCCCTTGCTTTGTGGAGATCAAATTCTAGGGAGACAAATGCCCATAAACATAATAAAGTGACTTCTTACAATAAAGAACGAGATAATAAATTCTATTCTAAAAAGAGTCCATAGATTATGTGGGGATGGGATAGTTCATGTCTCAATGTTCCTTAGGGTGCCAGGGTCACACCTTATTGAAAGTTGACATATAAGTAACAACTTGAAAGTAGTGAAGGAGTTAACCAACTTTCAGGGGAAGATTTCAGCAGAAAGAGGTCCCAGTGCAAAGCCTCCAGGCAGGAGCATGTCTGTCAGGGGTGTAGGGCATGGGAAACAGCAGAGAAACCTTTGTGGAGCAAGTAGAGCAAGTGGTAGAGAATGTAGCAAGACATGAAGCAGAGCTGAGGGAAGGCGTCAACCACCTAGGACTTTGCGAAGACTTTCTAACTTAGATAAAAGTAAAGTCATTACAAGGTTTCAGCAAAAAGTAGTATTATCTGACCTATATTTACAAAGATCTCTGCCTGTGGTGTTGAAAATACTCTAAAGGGGCAAAGA
Source organism: Paguma larvata (assembly GCA_030068075.1). Classification (NCBI taxonomy): domain Eukaryota; kingdom Metazoa; phylum Chordata; class Mammalia; order Carnivora; family Viverridae; genus Paguma; species Paguma larvata. Next base: position 157,074,094 of record CM057823.1, on the reverse strand, counting down.
AAGCAGTGGGAACTAGTGTTAGGAGCCTCCTGGAGTTGTCTAGAAAGAGTGATGGAGGCTTGGGGGGTGGGGCGCAGGGGCAGCAGTGAGGGTACTGAGACATGACTGGATGCTGGATGTGTTTCAGAGTAAAGCCAGGAGGGTTTCCCGGCCCACTCAATGAGAGTTGTGAGAGAAAGACAAGAACCAGTGAGGACTTCAAGTGTCCACCCAGCCAGAAGACGGGAATTGCGATCTCCTGAGGTGGAGAAGCCTACTGGAGGAGCAAGACTGTGCGGGAAAAAGATCAGGAGTTGCACTTTGGACATGTTGCATCTGACATGTACAGCAGACACCCAAGTAGAGATATTAAGGAGACAACTGGATATAGAAGTTCAAAGTCTGGGAAAGAGGATAGGACTATAAATATAAAGATATGAGTTGTCAGCATATCAATTTGACACCAGTGTGCCCGGATGAGATTTTGGCAATGTGAGGTCAGTGGGGACTCTGATAAGAGCAGTTTCAAAGGAGTTAGAAGGACAAAAGTCCAACTGCACCATGTTTAAGAGAGCATAAAAGGAGCGGAAGTAGCCCAGAAAGGCAGGACAACTTTGTTGCTGCGGAAGAGAATAAATGGGTGGCAGATATGAAGGGAAGTGGGGTGGGTTTTTTTTTTAAGCATTTTTAAGTGATTTTGTAGGAGTATATTCTTTGCGGGGAGCAGAGTGGTACTCAGTTCTGCCTACACGTTGGCATGGATTAAATAAACAATTATCACTCTTGAAAATACAGGAGGCTGGGGATGAAGAATCAACATCAGGAATATATTTACAACCCAAACATGAAACGAGTCTTATTCTCTCTGTCTCTCTAATCCTATCGCTAAAACAAGACTCCTTGAGGAAAAGTGTTGGGAGCCGTTTAGGGCTCACAGGTTGAGAAGTAACCTTAAAGTTGCATCTTGGGGATGGGTTGCACCTCCCCCATTGTAGTTGGAAGTATAGTCCTCAAAACAACACCCTGATTTCTCCTGTTTACAGATAACTAACATTAAGGCCTTAAAGGAAACACCCTGTTCTCTCCCCCTACCCTAAATTTATATGTTAATTATCCTGAAACCAACATACAGATTGAGGAAGTTGCTGCCTTGCTGGTAAAAACGGATTATTGTTAAAGAGATCAAACTATAGAATGTCACTCATTGCTGTAATGTAACTCACTACCTTTTAATAAAGACACTGAGACCGGCAGGGCAGAGATGACAGAATTGCCAGGGCTGCCTGCTTGGTCATCAGACTCCATCTCTCTCGTGGCTCTCTCACTTCATTTCGCCTGACCGTCCGTCCTTCGTGGACCCCTAGATTCGCCGAAACAAGGACCCCGGCAGAAAAGTATCTATCTTCCAAGGTGAGAAATGCTCTCGTTCTCTCCTCTTTACCTTCTTCCACATCTACTAGGCATCTATCAAACATGGTGCCCCATGCTAATCACTCCTAATAGCACTGATGCTCAAAACCATCAGAACTACAGACTGCTTTAAAAAAAGACTGTTTATGATTCTCATAATTTATATTAGCAGTAGATGGTTGTTTATCATCTCCCTCTCTCTCCCTTCTACAATGTAAGCTCCTTGAGAGAAAGCACTGTATCGGTTTCTCTCACTCCTGAGTCTAGGATGGGATGAAATGATTGTTAAATAAGCAAAGACAGAACATAAGGTGCCTAGCAGAACTCAATGATCATTCCTTTGCGGGGAGATGGTCAAAGCGGTACGTATCTTATAATTTTCTTCTAGTTGGTAGGGAAATCAGGTGCTAATGAAATGTTATCCCTCTGTGTTAGTGTGGGATACTCACTCAAACCTCCTGGCAAGCCTGCCTTCCAGGTAGCATTTGCTTGTGTGGTAGGACAATGAGCATAAAGGACACTTGTACCTAGAATAATCTTCCCCACTGGCCCATGGAGATGCGTCTACCATTCCCCCCCAAACCTATGCCCACATTACTCATTCCTTAGGTGAAAATGGTGGTTTTCGGATGAACTCTAGTAAGAGATGAAGGGGAAAGGCTTGGGGGTCACATCATGGGTTGGAGGGGTGTCTCCAGTCCCCTGCTCCACTTTAGCCAGGAAATCCACCCTCGTCACTTTACATATTTCATCCATGGAAAATTTCTTTGAAAAACGGGTTTTTGCTGCCAAAACAAGTTTGATAACCCTTCGTTCTTAAGATTTTAAGTGTTTGGTTAAAATCTGAGAGAGATTACACTTTAATTACACTTTTTTTTGTTATGGATACTTAGTTCTGAATTTAATTATAGGCTGTTGTGCTTCTCATATCTAGACTTGAAAGAATGAGCTAATGGATGAGTAGCTTTCGAGGTGGGAGTAGGAGAGTTCAGGGAAGTTGTATAACATGAGGAGTAAAAATGAGAAGTGAGAGCTGGGAGTCCAATGTGCTCAGAACGGTCCCTGCCCGAAGGTGCAGTGAGCGTGGGTCTAACTCTGTCACACGACACTACGAGGAATGCCACATCACTTCATTTTTCTAAATCAAATTAATTCATCCTTCCCCACCCAAAAAGGTGATAACAAATCTTATCAGACATGTTTTTCAGAGATTTCAGCCTTCCTAAGGTGCTGCAAGGATCCAAGGGGCTTAGGTGGTACCTGAAAGAACTGAGGAAGGGGCGCTAGCTTTCAGTTCCTCAGAGGATTGCTGAGGGACCCGGGGTTGGGGTTCTAAGCCCTTAGGGTTTATACTAGACAGACTGCTCCACTATGTCTGATCCGTCCCAGGGCACAGGGTCATGGCCCCCAGTGTCAAGCTTTCCTGGCTGCCCCACACAGCCATTGCCATCTGAGATCCTGCCTCTTTCCCTAAGCAAGTAAGCAAGGTCCCTGCTCCATGAGGCACATGGCAAGGCTCAGCCCCCTTCCGAGCCTTGAATAATGTCTCCTACATCCCTTGCTCCACTTCTACACCTCCAAACATTCCCCACACCATGCCACCCCACTCTGGGTGATGCCACACGATCTCTGCTCAATCCTTCCCTCCTCAGTGCTGGTCTCTCTCTCTTTTGAAAATGCAGAGATGGTAACACAGATCCTGTTTGTTTTCTTCGTAGACCTCTCTATTATACAGATACTTTATTCATTACCAAGGGAACAAAGGACTCTGTTAGTACCTTTTAACATACAGATCTTTGTTCCAAAGCCGAGTATGGTTAAGTGGTCAGTAAGTGCCACTGAATCAGTGCACGTAGGGACTACTTAACTCAGATAGTCTGAAAGAGAAGCACCATGATGACTTTCTCTTTTATGATCTGTGGTGCTCATACACTTGCCGCAGAGACCAGGTCAAACCAGTTCCCTCACACAGTACAACCCTTTAGTTCCAAGTCCCACAGTGACCGGTATATAACATGTTTCAATTAGTGAGACATTGTCAAATAAATGGCCAAAGAGAATCCAAAGCAACTCCCAATTAAATGTCCCCAAGATTAAGTTACTTCTTGACTCATATTTTTCTCTCTCTGAATAAAGCTATGCTTTGATTCAATGGAAACTTTGCCATCTGGCCTTCAGCTTAAAATCTTGAAAATAAGAACTAAGTATATGTATCGCCTGTCTGAGAGCATGATGGAGGATCTATAGATTTTTCTATAGAAAAATCAGTCATTGTGAAATTATCTAAAAATCATTAGCAGGAAACAAAAATAGTTCTGTAACTGGTGTAACTGATAGGAGAGAGAACACAGAGTTTGGAGAGCAGTTCTCTGTCATCATTCAATGTCTCAAGTAAAACCACGGTATAAAGTAGAGGTAGACAAAATCCTGCTCGGAAGGTTTTAAATCTAATTAGACAGAGGAGAAAGTAAGAAAGAGTAGAAGAAAAAGGAAGACATTAGTTTTACGATCAGGGACTGACAGAAATAGACTGCCAAACAGGAGTCGAAACAAAACTTTAAAAAAAAAAAGTATTCATTCAACACTGCAGAAAGAAGGAAGGGAGGAAGGGAGGGAGGAAAGAAGGGAAAACTTCCAAACAGGGATTGTCCAATGAAAAGGACATACTAGTCTACTACCCCAAGCTTTAGTGTCTAAAAGTCCCAAACAGAACTCTAGAACAATTTCATCAAAATCCACTGGAAAACACGATGCCTACGGCGACTGTGTTCTTCATCATTTCCCGCGCGCAAGCGCAGTAACATAACTTCAACTTTGTAAAGAACATGGACAATTTAGAGACTACATGCATAAGCGAGTCTACCCTCTCGACAAGATAGGCAGAGATTTCTACATTCAGAGATAATTACTCGAATATTTAGGTTTTATGGGGAGGTGCTACTCTATGAATTTGCTTCAAGAAATAAACACTTTCTTTTCTAAACAGGGATGATCATTTCATGGTGCTTTCGAATATTTTTGAGATTTCCTCCAAACAGAAGTCTGTCTCATATGACATTTTGCAATTATTGTGAATTTCATGATTTTGAATCATGAAATGAAAATAATGGAACAATGTATACATTACCTTTGACAAATTTCAAACAAATGTAGGAGGTTTTTTTAGAAAAGAATTAGATGTCTGCATATAAATCTAAGAGAAGCAAAAGAGATACATATTATTTGGAAAGAAACAGTCTCTTGCATGCACAGGGTAGTATCTGAAAAAGTATACATAATAGCGTTTTTCCAGACCTTTCTTAAATGTGAAAGTCAGTCACAACACCTATGGAAAGACTTAAGAGGAAGATAAACGAAAAATAATAGTCAGTGTGAAGAGCTATTCCGTGTTCTTTTTCTTACTTGTTAAGCTATACAAACTGGACTGATTTCATCTTATAAGTTAATAGTTTATGGATTTAATTTTCAACTCAAACCAAATTTATTTTTAATCCTAGTTTCTTTTACTTTAGCTCATTTTGTATCTTTTATATAATGGCAATCTAAAAGCAGGACTATACAGTATGACACAGTATTATGATACAGTATATGATACAGTATTATGTGACCTGAGACCCAGAAATAGAATAGACATATATATTTAGAATTTACTCGAAGAAGAACTTAGAGAAAACATCTTTCAAGAACAGATAACAGATCCTATTGTCTAAAAATTCACTTCAAATCCCATGAAGATTGCTTTGTATCGCTTTTGCACCTACTCCTTATTAATTATTATAATTTACAGTATTCCAAAGCACTGCCATCTTTAAAAATTCACTAATCTTCAGATTACTGTAGGATTTCACTTATCTTCCACATCAGATAGCAGGACCGGGTGCTGAGAGTCTGAAGTCCTAAATTAGAGCTCTTCCCCACCCCTTCTCTCATCTCCTTCCTCATAACAGATGGCAACAAACCCCACTCACTTGCCCTCACACAGTAGCCCATGGAGACAGCACACATTCCATTGCTTGGGTCAAGGTGGGTGTGGGAAAGCTCCCGCCCTTCAAGCTCAAACCACCCCATAATAATCAGGAAACTTCAGTTCTAAATGGTATCAGGATTAGAAGAAAATAAGTTAATGGTGAGGAAATTAGTTCATCAACACTCGCTCTAATATCCATACTGAGAGTGACCGGATCTACAGACCAGAAAAGTAACTATTCGCAATAATGAACCTGAGATAGGAAAATAAAGGCCATCTTGGAGAAAAAGTATGAACTTGGATTTAAATGAAATGATTCATGCTAGTTTGGGCAACTTATTTAACCTTTCTGAGCTTCGGTTACTTTATCTGAATCCCACCTGCTTTGGTATGGCCTTTGAGTATATTGACCAGTAATGGGTAGATAAGCATCTGGCCCTGAATTGGGCAATGACCAGTAGGCTCTGCTTATTAAGGCTGGGAAACGTGTGATTCGCTTCTGAAGGATGGTCGTCACTCAAGTGCTGAAAAATGCCTTGTGCTTCAAGGGTCAACCTAACTAGAGGGTCCCCTTGCCCAACTTTAGGAATATAGCACTGCCTCCTTAGAGCTGGAAGGTGCGGGCACCGGATTCTTTGTAACAATCAAGATAACTGGAAAAGAGCCTGCTTCTGAAGAGATCAACGCACACAGGAACCAATGTAACAGCATCTAGGGATCGAATTCCTAAATTTTCTTTGGCTCAGAGACAGAAAAGGAAGTCAATTGCTCCAGGAAAGTTGACTTTTACTGGTAAAGCATTTGCGTTCTGCTAAATGATTTACATACTGGTGGAACACAGAGGTCCCTGAATTCTCTCTCCCATGCTTCCTTTTCTCCCACTGCATGCCTTTCACAGCACAGCCACATAAAATTTCTCCTCGTAGCCCTAGTTACCAGGATTGTGTATAACAAAGCCACACAGACTAAAACTAACATAGAAAAAAAATCAACCTTGCCTAAAACTAAATATAAGCACAATTTAATTAACTTGCATTCCAGAGTCGTAGCTGCCAGCATGCTGAGACTAGCAGGTTGGGTACACAACGAGGGCTCAGAGGGATAGGGGGAGAAAGAAAACTCCGATAAAAATTTTTGCAAATATTTCGCAAGATTCACATGTTTCTCTGTACAGGTAAACAGGAATAATGTCTCTGTGAACAAGATACAGCGATCCCATCAGAATGAGCCAAGACAAGTGAAGAGGTGACAGGTTGAATTGAGGCTGAAGTTTCAGGAAAGCCATACAGGGACTAGAAACGGATGGCAAATAATTTGTCATTAAGATCGCCCCTGAGCCAAATAGGGAAAGGTCTATTTTATCCCTGGGCAGATGATGGAAAGTCAAAACTTATGTGTCTATCGCTATAAATTCTCGATACTGCAGTCTGAGCAGTGATGTAGTTTCATCTGGAAATATTCAACTGATCGATCTAATGTGCTTAAATTAATCCTGGGAAACCTTATGGCATGGGGATCCGCTAATGGTCGATGGGTTAGGGGACCGAGCTGAGCAAGGGGGTGAATATCCCTGGGAAAAGGTCCATTTTCTCCCAGTTGCCAAAAGGGTAGGGAACGTGCAGTTTCCAAGCAGTCATAGTCAGCACACAGGCTCTGGGCAGCGCCACAGGGAATTCTGCCTGAGACTCCCACTATGCAAGAGGTTGTAAAGACGCACCGGGGATTGTAGCTGGGAGACGGCTCTTTTCTAATGGGCACCTCGGCTTGTGTCTGTAACCACTGGCACATGTGACATCATGAAATCCCACTTCTGCCAATTCTTTCCTCAGAGAAAAGGAAAGTCCCTCAGAATTGATGCCTACTTACATCTTCTGCACACTTTTCTATTGGTTTTCTTCCTTGTTGATTTATTGGAGCCCCTTTTGTTGCAATTTTCTTCGTCTTTAAATTTTTTTAATGTTTATTTATTTTGAGAGAGAGAGTGCGCAAGCAGGGGAGGGGCAGAAAAAGAGAGAGAGAGAGAGAAAGAATCCTAAGCAGGCTCCAGAGCCTGATGTGGGGCTCAAACTCACAACTGTAAGATCATGACCTGAGCCAAAATCAAGAGGCAGACACTTAACCAACTGAGCCACCCAGATGCCCTATTTGCCTTTTAAATTCATAGTCTCTTTAGCTACACAAAAGTTTCACAGGTGAAGCCAAAAATCAGTCTTTATAAAATGTATATATTATATGTCATAGAATAGAAACTCTAGGAGGGCAGTAATTTTTGTCTGTTTCCTGCTATGCCAGGGGTCATGGAAGAGTGACGGGCACATGGGTAGGCTAAATGAACTTGGCATTCAACTCAGAGCCTTTCTGAAGCAGATGGAAAACATCCCAGCCAAACTAAGAGACATTTTTTGGCGGAAATATGCCAAAAATAGGCCACAGAGACGAAAAATCCAGGTTAGGTTTCCTAATAGTCAAAACTGATTTTGACATGGCCATGGGGGGAAGGCTACAGACTGACTGACTAACTTTTGTTCAAATAAAAATGTTCCCATATTGTTGAAATGGTCCCAATACAAAATATGTAACCTGCTCTGTATTTAACAGAACAGAATAAAAGAACTCTTGAGATGCCTTTCCAAATTTAAGTGTCAGCCAAATGCCTAGGGGAATAGATTTGGTGACTGCTTTCAAGCCAGTACCTTTCTTAACACCAACCACCAGAGGGAGACCACACCACAACCCAAACTACACAGCCTACCTATACTTGCCGGAAGTCCCCCTGATTGAGACCGTATTTGGAAACGATTGTCTTTTATGGGTTCTCGGTATTTTTGTTAAACATCAAATCACATTTTAATTTTGCGTTTTCACTAGAGACACCGAAAATGTGAATCCTCGCAGATCGTGCATATGGGACACTAATATGGACTTTGTACATTTGTTTTAGAATTGACATTTTCCATTCTCATAACAACCAGTAATTTTAGAAATCCGGTTTTGACTCAGACGGTCTTCTTTCAAATGGCTTTGTATGCATTTTTAGAATTGTAATCTCTCCATAATATGATTTTTATGGAATTGAAAAGGATTATTTTAGCAGGTGATCTCATTACAAGGTAATCTCATTGCAAATGCCTGTTAGAACTTCTCACTGTGGCACCCAGATCGAAATGAAACTTCGTAGCTGTAGAAAAGTTCCTCTGAAATGTTAATATCATAAACTCCAACCCCTCTGCTCTGAGAACTCTGAAGAACTCAAACTGCCAATTTTACTCAGCAAATACTGTCCTAAGAAACTTTTGTGACAGCCATTCCAGAGCTGTTTGCAAGGAGACAGAACACGAGGCCAAATGGTTTATAAAAGTTGGCTTGATTTGACGGGCTCCTGGGAGGTCTCTCTCCCTAAAATATTTCCCAGCTGAAATTCCTCAGTTTGGATTTTACTCATTTAACTGAAGCCAAAAGTCCTCAATTAAAAGGCAGTTCCTGGGGACTCCGCATTTATTCAACCACCAAGAATTCTACGAAGCTATCTGCAGAAAGCACGGTGTAGGACATGGCAGAAAGCACAAGGCCTTACAGAGACCATAAAAGAGAAAGGCAGTGTCAGTGATGGATGCCTCTGGAGATCGTACTTTACTGCGTTTACCTTGTTCCTGAAGAGACATTGGAAACTTAGTATGAAATACAGGAAAGGGCGGAATCTAAAGATTGTGACTCCAGCGAGGATATACTTGGGTAAAAGCCCTAGAGGACCAAGAGTCAAATGGGATCAGCAGGAGCCAAAGAAAGGGAGGTGGGGAGTAGCCGTGAATTACATGGGAATAAGTGAGGAGGAAAGTCCTTTCCTTACAGAAAGCTCTGTCCAGGATCAGACCCCCATGACTTTGTTGAAACCAGCACTTATCAAGAATTTCCTATTTACCAGGCAAGGTCTTAAAGGATTTACCTTCATTTTTCCTTAGAACACAGCCATGATGGTGACAACCTCATGTATCAGAGGATGAACCAAGGCTCGGAAAAGTTAGGAAATTTCCCCCACGACACAGCTAATGAGTAGCAGAGCTCCTTACTAAAACCCATGCAGTCTGACTCAGGCGCCCTTACCTTTAATATAAAGACGCAAGGGTGCTGTGTTAGTTTCCTATTACAGTCATCAACAATTATCACAAACTGGGTGGCTTAAACAATGGAAATGTATTCTCTCACAGGTCAAAGTCTGACATGGGTCTCGTTGGGCTAAGATCGAGGTGCCAGCAGGCTGTCTTTGTTTTAGGAGGTTCTTAGGGGAGAATGATTCCTTCCTTTTCCATCTTCCGGTGGCTGCCCCCATTCCTTGGCTTGTGGCCCCTTCTTCCATGTGGAAAGCCAGCCACGTGGCATCTCTTTGCTCTTTGTGTGCTTCACATCCCTTTGTCCGACTCTTGTCTTCTGCCTTTCTCTTCCACTCTGAAGGACTCCTGTGATTACAGTGCGGCCACCCACATAATCCGGAAGAATCTCCCTACTTTAAGGTCAGGTGGGTAGAACCCTTATTTCCATTCTTCAACTTTAATTCCCCATTGGCACGTAACCTAATATCTTCCATGGGTTCCAGGGATCAGGATATGGACCTCTTCGGGGAGCCATTATTCAGCCTCCCACAGATGCCTGGACATCTTACTCCTTATTTGTGAGCCTCGTACATATGAACAGCCACCGGCAAATGACCGGCTCTGACAGATGTGCCTCCTGTCCCACCTGCTGACTGCCCTCCTCCTCTTCCTCCTTCCTGTTCCCTGTGTCAGAGATGCCGTGGTCTGGAATCTCTAGTCCCAATGCTTGACTCCAGCCTGACTCGGTCAGTTCTAGTGCAGGAGGAGCCCAGGACGGCAGGCATCTTGGCTGCACAAAATCACTAGGGGGATAACTGCTGTTTGATTCTATTCCTGTAATAAGAGTGTTCAAAAGACTCTGGGATGATACTCTACAATGTAAATGAATCTTCCATCAGGCTTTGGTGCAATCAAGAGCTATCTGTGCTTTTGTAGCCATCAGCTACATGTGTTTCTGACTTTCTGAGTAGCCAAGAGCCAAGCAAAGAAACAGAAAAGGCCTGAGGAAGAGCTTGGCCTTGACTCTTCTCACAGTCTCATTCATCATCAGTAACAAAAATCCTTTAAAAACTGCAAAAGAGCATTATGTAGCAGGCGTAGAAAAGGCAGCAAAGGAAGCCTAGTAGATAGACTAGTGCCCCAACCAGTACAAGCTACATAATCTGCAGGGTTCAGTGGAAAATGAAGACTAGAGCCCCTTGCAGGAAAAAACAAAGTGCTTGAAGGATACTAAAATATAAACGTTTTTCTTTAAAAATATTTTATTACTTATGAAATATAATACCAATAATAGTGATATATGAGGAACAACATAAACTTACAAATAGCACCAAACATATTTTTGTGTCATAATTTAATATGATACAATAAATAACAATACACTATTAATATGATTTTTCTGGCTCACTTTTCTGCAAATTCACGTATTAATTTATACGCTTAGCAACATTATTTTCAATCTATATAATTGGAAATAGCTTCAGTAAGTAGCTCAACTAAAAAATGGGGGGAGACAGGGTGACGGGCACTGAGGAGGGCACTTGCTGGGACGAGCACTGGGTGTTGTATGGAAACCAATTTGACAGTAAATTGATAAAAATAAATAAAATAAAATAAAATAAAATGCAAGATTGCAAATGATTTTTGTTAATTTTTAATTTTGACAAGAATCTTCGGTGCAAATTTTACTCTTGCTGTTTAGAGTATTTATAGGCTGTGACGACATTACGACAGATTTCTGACAAACTATTTTGAAATACAAATTTTAGTATATCTAGCTGATGATTCTCCAGGAGCAATTTTAATAAAAAGATTTAACTATTCATATGAATCAGTTTCATATAAGTCTGAATTTTATTTGAAACGTAAATTTATACAATGTATTTTAATGATTCTTCTGATATTTCCTATAAATTGTGAAGATCATATAAGAAATCAAAAGTGGCTTTAAAATGTATATACAGTTCAAAATGCCTGTTTATACATTCTATAGCTGTATTGCCAATTTTATGAAATTTCTCATTTTCTGTTATCTTCCTTGTTAATAAATGGTTCATCCAAAGTTCATATGAAAATAGGGTTCTTTCCCAATGACGATGGTCACGTGTGATTTCTATTTCTAAGCCTGTGGATATTCACTTTGCAATGTTTCAGCATTCAAAACCAAGGATTTTTAAATCTTCGAAGAATTCTTATACCTCTCTGATCAATGCTTTATTGCAGTGTTCAGGTATGCTTTTATTGTGTAATAATTTACTTACAAAGTCGGCTGCCTAAGCACCGGCAGCTTCCATCTCAAGGTTCAGGCTGGAGAGTTAATATTTGTACAGATGTCCCAGGGATGGGCTCTGGGGACAGCGGCCAGGCTGGCCTCCCACAGGTTCTCAGGTGGAGCCCCTCTTCCAGCCCAGGGCTTAGGCTACCACGACACCCTCAAAACCTGCTTCGTTGTGTTTCTGCTGTTGTGGCTGCATCACGGCCACCAACGTGGGCCCAGGTCCTGATCCGGCCACCTCCAGATGAACCTCAGGCACATGCACGTGCTTTGAGGCACCAGGCCAACCGCTCCGCACCCACACTGTTCACCCGTCACACCCGTTGGCATATGCCCATGCGTGTGTACACTACCTAGCATGTCTCTGCCACTCACACACCTGCTCCATTGTCCCATCCAACCTCATCACAAAGCACAAGTATAAATATAAAGTTGTTAACAATTTCAGGACGGTGACAACACAACATGAAACCAAGCCTAGAGCCCTTCTGAGCTCAGGGCTCTGTGCCATTCACTGCAGAGATCGCCAGCCATGAAACCAGCCCTGCCTTCAGCCTTCCTAAAGACAAAGAAAGGCAGGGAGAGTGAAATAGGAATCAAAATCTGCTACAAGTTCTTCCCAGAAGTTACAATGGCAAGGGGCTCAGCATTCCATTGCACCCCAAAACCTACCCCACGTCACTCGCTGTACCCAACCTCCACCAACATCTTCTGCCACATGCACCAAATTCAATCCTGCCAGAGTCCCTGTCTAGACATGGGTACCACCACCGGGATATGGCAAAGACTGCTGGTTGTTCATCCTAAAGCACCCCCACCTCTGTTGTAGCAACGGAGTCTGAGGTGCCCCTGTGGCTGACCAGCTAAACACTGAATATCTTAGCTCATTTGTGGCTCAGTGTGGTCATGTTACTAAGTTCTCAGCAATATATTATAAGCAGATGATTCTTCGACCTCGCGGGCTTCCACGTGACCGGCTGCCATGTACTTCTCCTCTTTGCCTTCCCACAAGCTGGAGCACGGATACATGCTTATCGCTCAGATAAGGACCATGATCTAGGAACTGGAGAAGCAAAAAAAAAAAAAAATGGATGGAACTCAAAGAGTTCATAGAGGAAGTTTTGGCTTACAAACCAGAAAATTGACTTCATAGAGGAATAACTTCACAGAGAAGTTTGAGGCTTACGAACTGGAAAATTTATCTCGGAGCTACTGCTTAACAAAGAAACGAAGTGGTATTTTCTTTAAGCCACTGTATTTCAAGATCTCTTTTGTTACAGCAGGTTAGTTTTTCTATAACTGATATGAGTGGTTTGAATCTGGGGGGTTTTCATTCCCACTGTCCTTAAGGAAGATCTGAGAATAAAGCCAAGTCTCTTGTAATAAATATAGGATCCAAGGAAGAAGGTGGGTCCATCACATCCCAATGAGGACTCAGGATGTACCTTCCCACACAGACATTCATTTACACATGTTGGCTATGAGTCTAATAGACTTTAATCCAGCTCAGGCTAGAGATGTACCTACGACTCTCTCATACTTCTATGAGAAAGTCTCTTTCATGTTTGAAATAACTCATCTGCAAGTATATCTTTGAAATATAGCCCATTTGTTGGCTGAAGACCACCAGTAATTCTGTATCAGCCTTATAATGAAGATTAATGGACATAATACACACAAACCATTATACACAATATCTGACATCAAATGAGCTTCTAAGATATCTAATTGATTATTACTGACAGTATTAAATCAATATCATAATATAGGCAGCAAGGAAAGGAGGAAGTTACTTTAAGGAAGTATACTGCCTCAGGCTTTTGGTATGAGTGGGTAACCACCCTCCCTCCTCTGACCCCCACACTCAGAGGTATGAGGGATAAATGGATTAAATGTTTCTAGATCTCTCAACTTCCACAAGTAATTCTAGCACATTTTCCCAAAAATAAATTGCATAAAATATTACCTCAAAAAATGTTTGAGGCTTTCAAACATTCCCCAAAGTAGATAATTAGAAGTGATGGGTTAGAGAATCAACATGGGCAGAAATGCCTACACATCAGGAAGAAGACACCAAGAACTGAATACAAGAGAGAAACAAAAGAGCCACCATCCACTCCCCCTCGCACCTCGGCAAGAGCCTGGCAGTAGATGAAATAAGTTGACCTTCTGCAAATTAACTTTACAATCAGTAATACTCAATGGATCAGAGCAAGACGGTGTTTAGAAACCAAAGTTTCTACATTGGAAAAAAGGAAAAGAATAAAAGGGAAACAATAAGACCTTCTTTAGAGCCATGGGGCATAAAAAGAGAGAGGGGGGATCATGTAAGGCTGAATGAGGTGTGGAGAAAATCTGATAATACACGAAACTGAAAAGCCAGACTTTTAATTACTTGCTTCTCTCTAGAGCACCATTTTCAGAGTGTGAACACTGACTAAGGCAATAACAAAGAGCAGAAAAGTGAGATAAAATGGGTGCAAATCTGGGAAAAGATTTCTCAAATAATCGGGACTCGGCAGTGTTTTGTTTGCTGAGCACTCTGGAGGAAGGAAATATTCCACATAGTGAGAAATTCAAATAACTGAAGTATTATCTATTTGAGATTCCTAATATCCTTCAGAATTTTATTAAAGTTTCATGAAATAGAGCAACTCTCTCTCCACCTTCTTAAATTGAGTGTGCTAATTTTAAACATTTCCCTGTTGCTCCAGGGTCTTTGGATGAACAGCAAAAATTTCTCAGTGCAGGGCAGTTTCCTGCGGAGAATTTGTCCCTAGACTAAGCTGCCAAGGACTGCTGCCTGCTTCAGGCTCTCGCCATTTAGGATGCATCCTTCCTATGTTATCCATAGTCTCCACCATCACCATCTCTACTAAAGATACCTGCACCCGTGTTTCTACCCATCTCTGCTTCCAATTTGTTTGCTACTAATCACAGAGATTTGGGAAACCAAACCAAAACAAAACAAAACAACAACAACAACAACAACAAAAACAAAGCAAGTTTTTATATTTGTTCAAAAGTAAAAATGAATAGGGGTGCCTGGGTGGCTCCGTTGGTTAAGTGTCCAACTTTGGCTCAGGTCATGGTCTCATGGTTCATGAGTTCAAGCCCCTCGTCGGACTCTGTGCTGACAGCTCAGAGCCTGGAGACTTCTTTGGATTCTCTGTCTCCCTCTAGCTCTGCCCCTCCCCCATTCATGCTGGCTCTCTCTCTCTCAAAAATAAACATTAAAAAAAAAAAATCTTTAAAAAAGTGAAAGTGAACAGGGTATAAAAGAGGACCTTGGGAAATATTTTTAATGGTTAAAGAGAACATATATTCGGTTAATCTTTGTTTTTTCACTTTTTAATTATTGATTGTGTTCTGAATAATTTAAGTGGCAATGCCTGGAAAAATGAGATGCTACCATAAATGCAAATGACAATAAAAATAGAGGAGGCATAGGAAAAGCAGCCATGTTCCTACAGTGGAAAGGGCATGGAGCTTTACCGTGAGAACTGAGTTTAAGTCCCGGCTCTGCCTCTTACAGCTGTGTGAACATTCACATCCACTATGGACGGGTGTTTTGAAGATTAAAAGGGATACAGTGAAATGCCTGCCTCCATACTTGGCACATACAGAGCTTATATGGGAAAGCTATATTCTAATTTTTAAATCATCGAATATATGTGGAAATTTGAATGTGTGTCTAACATACTCAAGAGGAATTGTAACTAACCCAAAATTTAATCTGTAAGAAAAAAAAAATCAACCTCAAAGTACTTTAAGTAAAATATCGTTGATTAGATTTCTGGGGCTCTAAAGCTGAGAGACTGGCAATCACACAGTTCTGCCTGCCCGTTCTATGAATGAGGAAACATAGGCCGGAGAACCAACATCACATGGCTAATTAGAATATAGAGGCAGGACCGGAATCCAAGTTTTCTCATGTCTGTTCCAACGCTCTTAAGCACATATGAATTAATCCAGAACAGAGGGTGGCCAACTTCTCCTATAAAGGGCCAGATAGTAAATTTTTTACTCTTTGCAGTGATATAGCCTCTGTTGTAAACTATATTCAGCTGTGCCATTGTACGGCAAAAGCAGTCATCGGTAATGCATAAATGAATGGGCATGGCCGTGTTTCAGTAAAAGTTTATTTACAAAACAGGCTGCAGGCTCTATTTGACTGCATGGGCTGTAGTTGCTGGCCCTGATCTTGAACAACACAACAGACTCTAGCTAAATGAAAATGATCAGTAAAACTTCAAATCAACGAACCTATTGTCAATACAGTAAAAAACTGAGTGACAGTAACAGAATTCAGGAGAGTGATTGTATATATTTTAAATGTTTCTAGTGTGACATTTTTAAATGATGTTTGGTAAGGATTAATCCTAGCCTCGAGACCATTATATTTTTTGGTAATATTGAGATAATGCAAGAAATAACTCTAAGAAAACAGAAGATTCTTAGAGAATTGGAATTCTAAATTATCTTGGCCACATAAGAATGGTGAAGAGAACTAAAATATTAGTATACATTAAATGATACAACTTACTCAATTAGAATAACTAAAATGCAAAACACTAAGGGTTTTGGGTAAGCAAAGTACTCTAACCTAAAGAAATAAGTAAGTATTGCCATCAAAATCTACTAGTTACCACAGACTGAAAACACATCACCCCCTGACCAAGGGATCATCCTTCGTATCAGAATCCATGAGTCTGATCATGGAACCAGGAATAATCTCCGGCAACAAAAACACACCAAAAGTGCATCTGGCCTGTGTCGGGAGCCCTTGACGATACTGTTGCAATGATTATAATCTTCATAATATTCTCCAGACACACAAAGAGAGATTTCATGGAAGAAAGTGTCCAAATGCCTTTTCTTCTCCATGAAGGATTAATGCAGATAGAAGAAGGAGGAGGAGGAGGAGGAGGAGGAGGAGGAGGAGGAGGAGGAGGAGGAGGAGGAGAAGGAAAGGGGAAGAGAGGAGAAGAAGGAGGGGGAGGGGAGGAGAAGAAGGAGGGGGAGGGGAGGAGAAGAAGGAGGAGAAAGGGGGAGAAGAGGAGGGGGAGGGGAAGGGGGAGGAGAAGAAGAAAAAGCCTATGCTGCAATCCGAGGCAGGGACAAATTTCCTCTTCCTAACAAATATGACAGATTGGGATGGGTTTGCCAAGGAACGCTGTTCAAACTTCCTCTAGGGAGCCTTGAGAGAAGTCGAAACTTTGCATCTGTTTGGCATGAGGTACCCTCCCTGAAGAGAAAGGAAAGAAGTAGAAGACTTTTCAACATCTGAATTTTAAGAGCTATACAAATTGTCATTTGACATACTCAATTAAACTAAATGTAGTACTCTATTTTCCCTAATGTTTATGTTGCTCCCTAGTAGTAAATTGGTTGTTTAAAAAGCACATCTACCCTTGGAGGCACTAAAAAGTAACCCAATGATATATGATGAGAATGAGGTTCATTACTTTGTGCCAACTTGCTCCCAACATCTGTTCAGTTTATACAATGACTCATTCAGAGTACTCAGGGCTTAGGGCAAACAACCATCATCTTCCAATATTTGATTTACCCTTGGGCTTTCACACACCTCAACTGTGGTCTCACTGCATGGCTTTGGAGTAGAAAGGCATAAAATGAAGCTATATCAAGGAATAAGAGATCGGGTTATAACCGATTATAACGATGAAAGTTTTACGCACGCAACTTCTGCAACTCAAAGGGCTAGGAGTCAACATGATGATGTTATAGCCAAAAAGCATTTAGACACCTTTGCTCCCTGTCGGTAACACAGTTAGTGCTGTTACTTGAGTACATAGTTCACTGTCGTTTCCTATACCTTTTTCTTTAGATAGCAAAGAAAAATGTTAATAGATGAAGGATCGCAGTTCAACACAATGTTAAATCATACAGGTTTCATACAGGTTTATATATATATATATATAAAACATACATAAAATACTTTTTCTACTTACATGTGTTCACTTGCAATGCAATTATAATTGATAGCCAAATACATCTATATCGAAACACTTCAGTTTTTCGATACAGATGATCGGCATTTTATTTTTGCGCATCAACTTAAAAATTCAGACAGCTTCAACTATCACATGCAAATGTTGTCGCTTAACAAATATTACTAAAAAGTAAATGAAAATCAAATCCTTTTCACACTTGTTAAAAAATATATGTGAACTGAAAGAATAATGTGTTGGAAAAAATACAGGAAGAATATAATCATTATGGTACATTAAGGTACAGAGATGCCCGCTCGCTGTAACCGGCGTTGTAAACAAAATTCCTACAGAAACAATAGTCTGAAAGTCAGAACTAACGCGTCTTTTTAAAAATTAAACTGTCAAGACCAAAAAGATGCCTGCCCCCTGGAACAAGAGAAGTCACGTTTAATTTGCTTCACGGAAAAGTCAAGTTTTATCTAGAAACTCGGACATCTCAGAACCGTAGATTTTCCTCATTTATTTTCCACTGTAATGTCCTTCGGAGTTTTTCACAACAATGGATCTAACAGACGACTCGGGCATGCAAAACCGGTACCTATTCAATGTTACCAGTTGGTAAAAAATGTTTTTTCTCACTCACAGCTTTGCCGAGGTCACCCCTCCCGGCCACCAGCCTCACTATTGTTCTTCTTATCACATGCAGATTCCTCGTTCTTAGCTTCAAAGGCCCCCTCCGATTTTCGCAGCCCTCATTTCCTCTCTGACCAGTCTGTATTCTTCCAGCCAAGAAATCCTTCGTTCAGCTCTTCATTCACTGCCCCCAAGCCTTCCGTACTCTCAACCGTCCATACTCTCCACACTCCCTCACACCCCTTTCAACAACCTGCCTCACCCCCAAAATATAATTAAGCCTAAACTTGCAGGTTCAATGACCTAGGCTTTTGTTTGCTTGTTTTTCTTTTTAAAATCTAATGACATTGGCCCTGTACGAAAGAGATTCTTAAATGGGACCAGGACACCAGTAACAAATTTCTTGAGTGTTTTAGTTATTCACGTTCAGTCTGTTAGAGGCATGACACAGAATAAAACATTAAGCATCTGCATCACATTTAATATAGGGAAAAAAGAGATACTCTGTTACATGATTGCTGGCTATGGGAATTTCACTTGATACAGCTTCAGGGGCCCTGCCAGGCCTGGAAGAAATTGGGAAGGTGAGCCAGTAGATAAGACAGGACCAAAGGCACAGGTAGCCTCATATCGCATCATGAAAGTGATAAACTGAGAAGGAGGAACAGAGACAGGATACTGAAGGGGAAACTAGGAAGCCCAGGAGCACAGTATCCCAAGAAGGACTAGGAATAGACCACAGTCCAGCCTGCCAGGCAGAACTGCCTTTGGGCATCTGATGGTGCTGAACGCCAACAGGGACACGCATTAGTGACCTGAATCACTATCTCATTAGACTTAGCTTCTGAAAGTCCGTTCCCTTCTCTACAATAAACATGACTATTAGTTTGCTTATTTTGCTGCTTATTATACTCACCCTAATGAGATTCCCTAGTTGCAATGCAAACGGTCGGGTTAATTTAGTACCGCTTAAATTAGTGTTATTTTTTTCATTGCTGGAAGCCCCTTCATTCATTCTCTCATTCAAAAATGTACTGAGTATCGAGGTTATTCTGTCAGGAAATATCCTAAAATAAAAAGCCTCCATTTCCTCACTTGTGAAATAAGGATGATACTACATACCCAGTACATTGTAAAGAAAATTAAATGACACAGAATGTATAAAAGCACTTACCACAGTAATTGGCACCCAGCACGCATGCAGTAAAAGTAACTTATTATTACCGTTGTTGCTATTATTGTTATTATTGCTCTAAGGACCTTGTTTTTAGCTGTTGCCTAATTTGAGCTAAAAACCAATAAAAACTCACTTTTAAACAAAATTATGTTTATTTATATGCATTTTCTATCTTCCCATAAAATACGATGAATCACATTTTTTTTCCAAACTATTTTCCTGAGTCCCAGTGCATCCATTCCAATCTCCCCCGAGTCCAGCAGGGCACCAGACTGTTTCATAATCGACTGAGAGACACACATGAGGAAGGAAGGAGAAGTAGAAGATTTAGTACTCCTTAGTCGGTGTAACAGTCAAGAGAGGAGTCATCGAGCCATTTCACACAGCTCCGGTGGGTCTCAGGGGATGGATACCAAAACTGCTTTTGCGAGCTGCCCTTCACGCGTCCCGAAGTTTCACGCTCATCCCTCTTTGTCTCCTTTGCACTTTACCTTCATCCTTTGTGATCTCATCCGCTTTGCTTTCAGCCCAGTATCTACACAAACAACTCCCAAGCTCTCGCTCCGCCTGCTCAAACCTGTTCGCTGAGCTTCAGGTACCTACACCCCCAACTGATACAATCTGGAAAGTCACAGTCCAAATGACTCTTCCTCCTAAACTATTCTTTTCCCTGTGGTTTCTACTTTGGCAAGTAGTACAAACATCATCCTTTATCTCCTCCCAACCAAATACCTTCTGTCTTTTCCTCTCCTGCGAGAATCACCAAATTCCCCAACGTGCAAGTCCTTCAGAACGAGGACTTAGTTCTGTGTGCTCCTCAGTCCCCAGGGGCCGAAACAATCCCAGCGAGAACAGGCACTCCATACACATGCTGTGTGCACAAATGGGCCCGAGTTGGCTTTCCATACCTGCTGAACGAAGGGGTGAATGCATTTCTTTAAGCTGGGTTCTCAAAAAACAAGAACATAAAAACAATCCCCTTTTACTTAAATCTTTCCAGTAATTTGTTCTTTTAAACATGGCTGTGAAATCACATGAAACAGTTTTTGTTTTCTATCAGATTGAAATACTATTTGTTTTGTTACAATGTTCAAATGTTAATCCTCTGGCTGTTGAGTTTCCCAGATAAGCGAGATGTTTTCTAGTCTTCAGATTTTATCCTCTAAAAACCTGTAAAAATCCTCTCTTCGAAAGCTATACTTAGCAGGGAGTCTTCTGAAAACCAAACTGAGAAAATTGGAAACAGCTTAACAACCCCAAAGAATAACATTTCATAAAATCCTATAGAGAAAAAAGTCAGATCCTGTGGGGGCACGGGCTGTGTGTATTGGGCAATTGCAAGAAGTATTAACCCTTTTGAGCCTTCTATGTGCTACTTAGTGGACAGAAGTAACTTATCAAATGCTCCCCAAGATTTTTGAGTGAAGATCTTTTCATATTTCATCCAAAACTTCCACTTCAATTGATTTTAGTAGGACATATTTCATCTAAAACGTTCATTTGAATTGATGTTAGTAGGACAAAGTTCTAAACGACACATGTTGCTTTATCGCTAGAAGTATGCGGCCATGCATTTTACTTTCCATCAAGTGTCCGGTCAGATCAGTTTGCACTGCCCACTTCGTAAAAATAACAACAATGTGCTACAAATAGCAGAAATGACTAAATGGTCAGTGTGTTCATGTCTGCGTCTGCATTCGACTTGCAAAATAAGGAGGTTTCATGAGATAAAAATATGTCGAGACCCTTATTTTTGTCACGACTATCCTACAGCAGGCAGAGCTGAACATTACATGTTTCCTTCCATTAGAAGGCCGCCGGCAGACAGACTTATTCTCAGCGCAGAGCCTTAGCCTAAATTAAGCCACATGTTTCTGACATCTTGTCTGAAGAGACTGAAAGCAAAACTCCAAACTTCTTACCCAGTGGATATCAATAGTTCTGAACTAACTAGCCACTTTTTTGTCCCATGTTGAGATGTATCTGAACTACCAACCCTGAAAAGAAAAAACAGGAGCATTCTCATGAAGAAGAAAAGAGAGAGAAGCCGACTGGGGTGTGTGTAGGTGACCACTGCTTATTTAATCGCAAAATAGAAGGTTATTGAACAGTACTTGCTATATATACATATATAACCATGTGTTATATACATATACATAGAAATTTTCTTAGGCAACATGTACTTTTTGTATGGAATAAATCCCTCCCTTCTTTTGTGAGCCTAATGCCATAGATTTCATCTTTAATCCATTCTAATTAAGTGCTTCCAATGAACGGCTTTTAAATAAGTAGTCCTTGTACACAGAAATCACCATCTCGAGCTAATTTTGAATGTTATTAAGTTAAATATGCACAGAAATCTTTTCTCCTTTTAAAATACGTATGCTACGGATTTGCAACTAAATCCGTGAGCTCTACCGGGCCCAGGTTCAAATGGGTTCAAATCACAGCCTGCCCCGTCCTGCCTTGATAACCTTGAGCAAATGATATAACCTCTCTAAGCATCTGTTCTCTCACCCAGAGAATGGGAAGTGTCTCCATCAGTTTTGGCTGTAGCGACAATACCATAGACTGGGTGGTAACACAAAACATTCATTTCTCATGGCTCTGGAGGCTGGAAGTTCAAAGTCAGGGTGCCAGCGTGGCTGAGTTCTTGGTGAGGGCCCTCTTGCTGGTTATATCCTCCCATGGCCTCCCTTGGTATATGCCACAGACAGCCAGCTCTAGTCTCTTTTCTCTTAAGACTCCAATCCCATCATGGGGTTCCACCCTCACCATCTCATAGAAACCTAATTACCTCCCAAAGGCTCTAAGTCCTAATACCATTCCATTGGGAGTTCCAGCATATGAATTCTGGGGGGCGGAGGAGGGGGGAATGCAATATGTAGCCCCAAATAGGAAAAATTACCATGATGCTCACAGCGCATCTCTGAGCAGTAAATAAGGTAATATCTCTAAACACTTAGCATGCCATTTAGTATATAATAAATGCTTAGCAAGTGTTATATTATTATTGTTATTATTATTATAGTATTATTGAAACTTTCATTTGGATTGAAAAGTTCAGCTACTGTTTCTTTTGGGTTATTTTTCCTCTTCGATTCTGAAATTGCCTTACCCACGTCCACCAGAGAAGAAGCTTAAATTAAGTCATTGATCGCCCCTTCTACAAATCTCTGACCAGAGTACCACTTCACAGACTAGCCCACCAGCCTCTAACGTGTAGCTATGCCATCCTCACAATTACTTTCACTTTTCTGTTGTTAGGATTTATCCCATGTATTAATGTAATCACCTGTATATGTGCCTATGAGTTTCTGACACTTGTGATTCATTTTTACACTATGTGTGCCCATTTTCAACTTTAGATGATCACTAAAGAAGTAGAACCAGGCTGATAGCCACATCTGCAGGATTCTACAATAGCCATCTTCTAAGTATAGACTATGTTTCCCTTAGCATAAGCGAAGATTTTCCCAGGGTACACATAGGCAGAGATAGTTTTAAAGGAATCAGTGCCCACATGCTTCAATTCCCTCTTTTTTATAACTGCCCTACTTAACTGCCCTACCTGTCTAAGGCCGGGGTCATCAGTTTTCCCTTCCCCATCTCATGACGTCCCTTTTTCCTATTGACAAAATAAGGACACGTCTCTTATCTGTTCCAAACCTGCTCCAGTACCTCATCGTGGGGCGCAAAACATCTGAAGTTCCAAACGTGTACACATCTCAAAAAACTTCAGTTTAGCTATCTTGCATCCTCGCTCCCCAAATGTTAGATAATATATTGTTCTTAGGGAAACTCCTTAAAGGGCAAAGTCAAAAGAACACAGATAAAAAACACAGGAGAGGGCACTCATTTCACTAGCAGCAACAAACTTTGGTCCAGGCACTGGGTTTTGTCTGACTGACTGTCCTCCTAAGTATATATGTTAAAATCAAAAGTAAAAATGAGACTATAAGCTACCAGTTCCAGTTAAGATGGCCTAAGAATATTCCATCTTATTGCCTACTTTGATTATAACTAAAAATCATGAACAAAATGCATAAAGCAAC
Source organism: Paguma larvata (assembly GCA_030068075.1). NCBI lineage: Eukaryota > Metazoa > Chordata > Mammalia > Carnivora > Viverridae > Paguma > Paguma larvata. The sequence continues at coordinate 157,050,553 of CM057823.1, read as the reverse complement.
TATCTATGGGATCTGAAAAGTAAAGAAGAGTGGGCAGCTTGGGAAGGGAAATCAAGACTTCAAAAAGAGTAATACATGTATCAAATCATTACATTATACACCTGAAACTAATATAATGTTATATCACTTATACCTTATTTAAAAAAAAAAAAAAAGACTAATTAGAAGTGAGTTTTCTGGTGTTTTCCTTTTTCCACCCATACTTCCCAACAAAAAGTCTGGGCAGCAAAATCATGGAACTTGGCTACAGGCATGGCCAGTAGAAACTCTTTCCCTGATCAGAGGAATGGAAAGGAGGGATCCTGCAAAACAGAGTGGAGTCAATCTTCCAATTTGTTTTCTCTCTTGACCCTCCTCTAGAGGGAGGTCTTAGTCCTGAAGCTAGACTCACACAACAATGCGAGCAGCTGTGACCTGGGCTTCCTGTTTGCCCTGGAGGAGGAGATGACAGTGAAAGATGCTGAAACGACAGCTTTTGAGACAAAAGACTAGGAAGAAGAGTCCCTGGAAGTCAGAGAGTTTGGAGAGGTCACAGAGAGAAGAGATTGAGAAGAAAATCCCATAGAATTGTGTTTTAAGTCCTGGGCTTAGCCCCCAGAGATACATGCATGAAAATGACTTGAAATAGAATACTGAAGTCTTTGAGAACCGAACTACAATGCAGTCCATGGCCCAATGGTCATTGGGGGGCACATAAGTGTGGACGATCGAAGTAATACCACAAAATCTTTGAAAAGTAGGCTGACATTGGAACTAAAGCCCACAGAATGTATAATGGGACTTCTCACCTGAACCCGACTGGCTCAGTTGACTATGAAGAGAAACAAATATACAAACAAAAATTAACATTCTCCAGAGATTTCTAACAGGACCCAGAATCTCACAATATATTCAAAACACCTAGGATGTAATCCAAAATTAGTTGACATACAAAAAAGCAGGACATTCTCAGCAACTCCCAGGTGAAAAGATAATCAGTAGACTGCCATTCCTGAGAAGACTAGATATTGGAATTATTTGACAAGGCCTTTACAGTAGCTGTTACACCCATGCTCCACGAGTCATGAATTTGAAATGAATGGAAGGACAGAAGTTTTCAGCAGAGAAATAGCAGTTATAAGAAAGAATCAAGTGGAAATTTTAGAATTGAAAACTATAATAATGTTTTTCAAAAGCCACTAAATGGCAGAATGAAGATGACAATGGAAAGAATCAATGAGGTTGAATATAGATTAATAGAAATTAATAGAGAGAAAAACGATTGAAAAGAATGAACATTAGATACTATTAGAGACTATGAAATGTCTATTAGATACTATAAAAACATTTATAGATACTATAAAAACGTCTAATGCTGATGTCATTAAAATCTAAGAAAGAAAGAGAATGAGACTTATCCAAAAATTTTTGAACAATTAATGATTCAACTTCTGAAATCCAATGAAAGCTATAAATTTAGACTTGAGCTCCGGAAAACCCAAACAGGACTAACTCAAAGAAAATCATATATACACATAAAATACTCAAACAAATAGGGTTTATTCTGAGAATGCAAGACTAGTTCAATATTTAAAAAGTAATAAATATAAATTCCACATTAAAAAACTAAAGGAAAACCACACAATCATGCCAACATATGTGGAAAAATATTTGATAGAATTCAACATCTTTCATAACAACTTCTCAGGAAACCAGGAAGAGGAATTTTAGTTTAAGGAATCACCTGATTAGGTCAGTCCTGCCAAAAATACTCTACCTTTCTTAAAGTCAACGGTGGCATATAACACAGCTAATCACAGGAGTGACCATCTCATCGTACTCAGATTTCACACCCACATTCAAAAAATAGGAGATTATACACCAGAAGACTGGAATCTTGGGGGCCATCTCAAAATTCTGTTTACCATAATAAGCAATGAACAATATGAAACCAATATTCTAAAAACAGTACCTTTTAAAGTAGCTCTAAAAATGTCTAACAAAATATGTGCAAGATCTATAAATTAAAATTAGAAAATGCTGATAATAGAACCAAGGCAAGCCTAAAAAATGGAGAGATAAACTGAGTTCATTGTCTGAAAGATTCATTATGTTAAAGATATCAAATTGGTATCTCCCTAAATTGATCTAGAGCTTTCACATAATTCCAATCAAAATCTTCGAAGGAGTTTTTGACAAGATGATTCTAAAACTTATACAGAAAGGCAAAGTACTGGAACAGAAAAATAAATTTTGAGCGAGAATAGAGTTGAAAAACTCATACTATCAGATGTTAAGACAACATAAGGCTATAATAATCAAGACAGAGTGTTTTTGGTTCAGGGATAGGTACGAAGATCAAAGGAACAGAATACAGAGTCCAGAAACAGACCTACGTGAATATGGTCAATTAATTTTTAACAAAGTTGCAAAAGCAATTCAATCTTTTCAGCAAAAGGTCCTAGAAAATTGGACATCCATGTGCCAAAAGAAAAAAATACTACTTGACCTATAGTTTATTCATGATGCAAAAATTGACTCACTATAAATCATAATAAAATGAAAACTATAAAAGTCTTGGGAGACATTATAGGAGAAAATCTTTGTGTGTGTGAATGAGGCAAAGAGTTCTTATAGGACACAAAAGCATGTTCCATACAAGACAAAATTAATAAATTAGACTTCATCAAAATTAAAAACATTGGCTCTATGAAAGACAATGTGAAGAAAATAATAAGACAAGTTACAGACTGGAAGAAAATATTTCCAAATCCCATATTTCACAAAGGACTTGCACCAGAATACATAAAGGAATCTCAAATAAGAAATCACACAACGTAAGGAAAAAAATGGGCAAAAGATATGAACAGACACTTCACCAAAATAGATCTACTGATGGCAAGCATGTTAAAAGATGCTCATCATTAGTCATTAGGCAAATGCAAATTAAAACCCCAATAAGATACCTCTACACATCTACTGCAATGACCAACACAAAAGCAACGACAAAATTCAACCTGGTGATACCAAATACTGATGAACTTGTGGAGCAACTGGAACTCATCTGTATTATTGAAGAAAAAGCCAAATAACATAGCGATTTGGAAGTTTCTGATAAAACAACACATACATTTACCAATCTAGGTATTTATCCTAGAGAAAATTACTTACAAATACTATAATCAAATGTTTAGCAATAATTTTCATAACTACCAAAGACTGGAAACAAAAAAAATGTCTTTCAACAAATGAATGGATAAGTAGATTGGGGTATATCCATAAAATGAAATACTATTAAAAAGTAAAAAGAAAAAAAATTGATACACGTAATGACATGGATGAATCTTAAAGGTATTATGCTAATGAAAGAAGTCAGTCTCAAAAGATAGTGAAACATAGCATTCTACTTTATGGTAGAGCGAGAAAAGCATGATTGAAGGTTTGGAGAGCAGATCATTCGTTTCCAGAGGTTTGGGGTGGGAATGTAGATTTGACTACAAAGAACAATATGAGGATATTTTGGGGTGATAGAACTGTTTTATCCTGATTGCATTGGTGGTTATACAAACCTATGCATGTGTTAAAACTCATAGAACCATATACACAAGGAGAAAAAAGTGAATTATATTATATAACTTAACAAGTACAAGAAATAAAGAACAGAAAGATTCTTATTATGGGAACACATACCAACACACTGATATAAGCTGAAAAATAAAGTCGCCTCTTTCTGTCAGAAAGTAACTCTAATTTGGCCAATTATTTTAACATTGAAAAGTGGGTTCACCAATTAGGTGAATTCTCTATAAGTTGAAGGAATCATATCAACAGCTCTAATGTTTTAAAACATATATTTAAAGCATACGATAATATGATAAGCTATTTATTTATATATTTATTTATTTAAATTCAAGTTAGTTGACATACAGTGTACTATTGGTTTCAGTAGTAGAACCCAGTGATTCATCACTTACATGTAACACCCAGTGCTCGTCCCAGACGGTGCCCTCCTTAATCCCTATCACCCATTTAGTCCATTCCTCCACTATCTCCCCTCATATCAAAAATATTGTGTTATTGGAATGCCTGGGTGGCTCAGTTGGTTAAATGTCTGACTTTGGCTCAGGTCATGATCTCATGGTTTCTCAGTTGAAGCCCTGTATCAGGGTCTGCACTGACAATGCGAAGCCTGCCTGGGATTCTCTCTCCCCACCTCTCTCTCCACCCTTCTGCTCCCCCAAAATAAACAAGCTTTAAAAAATATATTGTGTTAGCAAAAATTAATTGAAATTAACAATACATCTGTTTTCCAAATTCTTTCTGAGTAGACAGAATTAAATAAAGTACCTCTAAGTGAAAGAGTCATACATACACGTTTGATAAATCCTGATAAACATCTATGAAATTAAGATCATAAAGACTCTACTGACGGAATAACAAATTCACATGCAAGTACAGCGCTTTCTAACTCTGTGCTTTCAAAAATGGAAGGAGAATCTAATAAAGTCATCTAATCATCAGAAATAATTTTTAATGATAGGTTATTGTAATGTGAATTTTGACATTAAACTGGGAAGTTATTCGAATAAGTGAATGTCATTATTATAATAAAATCCTTCTATTCCTTGTACTTAATTATGTGAATAAGTTCCAAAGCACGACCGTCTAGAAGAAAAAATTACAGGAACGGAATATATCACAAACTCTGTTACACTGCACACAAACCAGTTTTTAAAAGAAACGAACCATTCCTCTAACATATCAAGACACAAATCTCCAGGGGCGCCTGGGTGGCTCAGTCAGTTGAGTGTCAGACTCTTGATTTTGGTCATGGTCATGAGTTCAAGCCCTGAATCAGGCTCCGCACTGAGCGTAGAGCTTGCTGAAGATTTTCTTTCTCCCTCTCTATCTGCCCCTCCCCTGCTCAAAATAAATAAATAAACACTTAAAAAAAAGAGAGAGATGAACCCCCATCAAATGTCACAGTTAGTAATTACAAGAACTTGTAGTAGATTTAAATCATAATTATTATGATAAATTAATCCAAAAAGAAATTGTTGACACTCAGAATCTCATGACTGAGGGAAAAGATTTCAAAGTAATACAGGGTTTGGTTCTAGAGATGTATAGTAGCGCGATAGAAAATAATTCTCAGTGTTGGAGGAGATTATGCTAGAATGAAACACAGGGTGGAGAAGGAAAATAGAAACAAGAGTTCAGGGAGAAAGAGAAACGAGGTAATGTCTACTGACTATGAGAAGAAGAGCTGGTAATTTTTGAGTGGTTGGTGAAAGTCCCCTCACTATGGTGTTCAAATTCCTTTGGACACATTTTAAAAAGTAATATAATGGTTTCATTTTAAAATGTCAATTATTATAATATCCTTTAAATTACACTTTCTGCTAATTACACTCATGATTTAAAATTTTTAGACACAACTTCAAATTGTGCAAGGGGTGTATTGTTTTTCAAAACCAATTTAGGGCTCCACAAGCAAAAATATTTAGAAGACCACAGCTCTAAAACACTATGTTACACTGCCTTCTCAATTAGAACTTAGCTCATGGGGCACCGGGTGGGCTCAGTCAGTTAAATGTCCGACTTCGGCTCAGGTCAGATCTTGGGCTTTGTGAGTTCGAACTCCGCATAGGGCTCTGTGCTGACAGCTCAGAGGCTAGAGTTTACTTCAGATTCTGTATCTTCTTCTCTCCGCCATTCCCCAGCTCCCACTCTGTCTCTGTCTCTCTCTCAGAAATAAATAAACATTAAAAAAAAAAAAAGAATTTAGCTCATTTTGTTTCAGTGGGTGCAGGGCTTCAGACAAAATAAACATACAGATTGAACAGATGAAAGGGACACTGCAATTACTTCCCAACTGCTGAGCTCAATGGAGTTGAGGTTATGAAGATCGCAGTGCTATCTGGCATAATGAAATCACAATTTCAAAAGAGATTCACAGATTTTGATGTGCTAATCCAGAATCACACATTAGTTTCAGCGGGCGGCCTAGAGTTCAGACACTTGGATGCCTGAGTTACTAGGCAATCACTGCATCAGTCTAGTTCAATTTCAAGGAGAACTGATTGAGCTTAAGAAACTATATCCACCAAAAAGACATAAACAGTATTCCTTCTTGGGAATTTTTGAAGACAAATACAAAACTTAGAACTAAGCTAATATTTCGATTATGTGAAAGGGAAAAAAGAATTTCTTTCAGCTACCTGGTTCCATTATGATTAAAGTGACCACCCTTGGGGAGATAAAGCTGAATTTAGAATTAAAATAAAGGATGTTTTGAGTGGTTCAGGGTGTGACTGAAGGACATTCTTATTGCAGAGATCAAAGTGATTACTGACAAGAAATGCTTAGAGGTATGTACTTATATATGTTGTAAACATCAGACTTTTTCTTTGTAGCTAAACATTTCCGTATTTAATCATAATCTGTAAATCCACAGATGTGGATTTCTACGATACTAGGGTTAGGGGTTAGGGTTAGGGTTAGGGTTAGGGTTAGGGTTAGGGTTAGGGTTAGGGTTAGGGGTTAGGGTTAGGGTTAGGGTTAGGGTTAGGGTTAGGGTTAGGGTTAGGGTTAGGGTTAGGGTTAGGCATGTGGAGGCCCTTGGTCTTCAGCCGCTGAACAAAATAATCCAGAGATCAATCTGTGCTCTTTGGCTTCTGAGTCCTCAACCGCTAAGCCATGCGACTAACTTGTAAAGAGAGTAGGAAGAACGAAATGCAGGTGAGGACAGGAACCTCCTTATTTCTGTTTGAGGGACCGCGGCGCCACCTCAAGCAAAGCAGTATTTGGCAGAGAATAGAAACCTAATCTCAAATGATCTATAAACAAAATTACTGAGCCCAAAGAGAACAGGTAGTATTTAGACTCAAAGAGAAACCTATTTTGTTTGGCACCGCTTCGTTTTGCTGGGTATGTGGCATAGCCAAATCAAAACAAGACTGTGGTTCTCGGAGAAAAACAGTGGAACTCCACCAGATGAACATTTCTCATGGTTCAACAGATTGAAAGAAGTCATTAGGGACTTTGAGCAATTAAAAAAATCAAAACCTTCAAGTTTCAAGTCATAGCAAAATGAAATTCAAGTTGATCATGAAATTTATTAAGAATTTTTCCATGTCCTTTGCCTCTCTCACTACCCAAGTAACAAGGATCATGGTATAGCTCCTCTTCCTCACCTTGTCTTGGGCCACTCACCCCAACGGCCCTACAGACAGGGGTTTAAAAGAACTGAGAGGAGATAGCGGAGGGAACAGCATGGCAGGCGGACAGAAAAGAATAGCTAGAACCTAGGAAGCAAAAGGGAAAGTATTAGGAGAGGAACCAGGTGGTAAGAGAGCCAGAGAACGTAGGGCCGGGTGTCGATGTTGCTCCGGGAAGCACTATATTGAATTCTGTGTGACTGGTGTTGTCCAATGCAATGCTGACGGGTGGCCCTGAAGGTTGTAGGATGGTGGCTCTTACATTGAGTGAGATGGGAAACCTTTAAAAAACTTGGAGAACACCTAAGTAACAAAAAAGAACATTTTGTTTCTGTGTGGAAAATAGCAAACAGGAGCAAAGGAAGGAAGCAAAGAAGCTAATAAGGAGTTGGAAGGATAACCCAGGAACAAGTTGAAGTGGCTCAGGCCAAGTGGTTAGGTGACAGAGGTGGTGAGCACTGGTTGGGTTATGTATATATTTTTACAACAGGGCCAATGGAATTTGCTGATAGATCAGATACGGTATGAGAGAGAAGAGCAGGGTCAAGGATGACATAAAAGTTTTGGCTGGAGCAACTGGAAGAATAAAATTGTTATTTATTAAGAAGGGGGAAAGCTAGGAGAAGAGCAGGTGTGGGGCAACATCAGATCAGTTTTGTACGTGTTACGTTTGACATGCCTTTCAGACACTCAAGTGGAAATAAATAGAAGGCAGTGTGTGTGTGTGTGTGTGTGTGTGTGTGTGTGACAGAGAGAGAGAGAGAGAGAGAGAGAATGAGAGAGTCATAGATATGCATGCAGTTCCAAAGTTCAGAGAAGATTCAGGCTCAAGACTCACATTGGTAGTTTGTTTATGAAGTCGCAGCCCGAATCAGATCACTAAAACAGGAAAGATCCAACGACTAAGTTGTAGGGGACTCCAATGTTTAGACGTGATAGAAATGAGGAGACACATGAGAGGAGGCTGAAAATAAGGGGCTTCTCCCTGGAAGTCAAGGGAAGAGAGACTACCAGGGAGGAGGGAGTAATTAAACGTGTCAAGTGCCGCAGGAGGTCAAGTCAGAGGAGAACTGAGAACTTTCTATGGAATTTTAGCAACATGGATGAAAATCCCTGTAGACCTGAAAAAGTAGCCTTGTTTGAGAGGAGGAAGCGAGAACATCGGAATATGGGTCTGAAGCTTGGGGAAGTAGAATAAAATGTGGGGTGAAATATAGATTTAAAAGTCATCAGCACTTACATGACCACAAGAAAGAGAATTCCTAGAGAAACCATATAGCATGCTAAAGAAAGAAGGCTGAGAGTAGAATCCTTTAAATGCCAAAATGTCAGGAGTCTGTAGAGGAAAAGGAAAGAGTTTGGAGAGTGGCCCGTGTGGTGGGAAGCAGATCAAACGGAGCATTGGTCTAAAAACCGAAGCAAAGAGAGTGCTACAAATGAAGTCAATGGGACGAAAGCCTTCCCAGGCTTTTTGTAGGGCACAGCGAAATTTTATATTTCCTCCCCCACTATCCCTGGTCTCTGCTCTTACAGGACATAATACTTTTAGTTGGTACTATCAGTTTCAAAGGCTAAAGCAAGTAAGGGCACACCCCAGCCACCTCACTCCTCTAGTGGGGTAATTCTGAGCCATATGTTGTACACTATTTCCCAGATTTTCCCAAGAAATTAAGCTCTCCAATTGCCCACTATGGTAGCTGGTTTAATAATTCACCTTTGTTGGCCATCATCTCTTCCCTAAATCACCTCTCCCCTCCCCCACTGTCCCATGCCTCTCTCAAATATACCGTTTGTGTTCAAACTCTTGTCTCAGGCTCTGCTTCTGCTTAGATTCTATTTCTCCACTGGTCTATAAGCTCTTTAAAAGTATGCAGGTAATCTTTCCTTTTCCTGGTAAACTGCCTGATATACAGAATATGCTTCTCAATATCTGTTTAACTGAAGCATTCACATTTGCATAGTGTGTTATGGTTTGCAGAATTCTTTCAGATACATTCTCTCCTTTAGCCCATAAAAGAGTTATACCACCCAAGTGTATAATAATTATCATTCCTATTAAAAAGGGGCACCTGGGCGGCTCAGTCGGTTGAGCATCCACCTCTTGGTTTCAGCTCAGGTCATGATCTCACTGTTTGTGAGTTCGAGCCCCATGCTGGGCTCTGTGCTGACAGCACAGAGCCTGCTTGGGATTCTCTCTCTCTCCTTCTCTCTCTCTCTCTCTGCTCTTCCCATGCTCTTTCTCTCTCTCAAAATAACTTAATAAACTTAAAAATAAAAGGTGAAGAAAGAGGGGATAAGAGAGTTTAAGAAACTTTCTCAAGCCCACACAATTAGTAAGTAGAATCATCAGGGCTTGAACACAAGTCTTCAGATCTCAGTTTGGTGCTCTTAAAAGAAGCATCTACATATGGAAAAAAGAAAATGTTTCCATAGTTTAAATTTAAATCATTTAAAATTATAAATGTAGGGAAATTTGAAGTTCTAAGAAAACCCCATTTTATTTGACTATTCATTGTAATGAAAAGTGCATGGTTAGCTTTTAGTAACGTCATGATGCTATCTGTAATCAAATATCACTGGCAAAACACTGACACTAAGTACCTCAGAGAAATAGTACTGCAGTATTTCTCCCAGATGAGGCCACAACTCAACAGGAGAAATTCCGAGTGTAGGTTTTACAAGATCCCAAAACTACCATCTTGCTGCTACTGGGTTGAAATGGTTTGCTCTCAGCAACCAGAGGTAGAAAGGCAAATAAGATATGAGGAAAAGGAAAAGGAGAAGGAAAAGAATAAATAGCTAAAGTTCTTTCATGGCGGGGGAGATTTCTCAAGACCTACAGAAATACCATTTAAAAACGACTTTTCGTTTGTGATCACAGAGAAGGTAGAGTAAAGGATTCGTCAGAAGGCTCAGAGTGATTGATGGGCCTTGACCTTTAGCCTGAGTTCTCACAACTCAACTATGGAAACACACACAAGCGTTTATTTTGAACCCTCTGAAGAACAGTCCCCACAGCGTTGTCATTTGGCACATGATTTACTTTACAGGATCTAGCAACACTAAAAGACAGCAAGGACGAGACAACTGTGTATCCTTCTATATGACAACAAAATATCTTCAGAGTGATGACTGATCTGAAGGATGCTAAGATAAGAATGCAACTCACAGAGCTAATGTCACGATCTCACAGTTCATGAGTTTGAGTCCTGCATTGGGCTCTGTGCTGATAGTGCAGAGCCTGCTTGGGATTCTCTCTCCCTCTCTCTCTGACCCTCCCCCACTCATGCTCACTCTCTCTCTCAAAAATAAATAAATAAAAACTTTAAAAAATGAAAAACTTGAGATGCATATATGCTACATATATTCCACTGTTGGAATCTACAGATATCTATTAAATCAAGTTGGCTTATATTGTTTTATCAATTCTTTGTCCTTATAGATCTTCTACCTAGTTTTTCTATCCACTATCGAAAGGGGAGTATTAACTCATCTAATTTCCCCTTTAATTCTATAAGTTTTTGCTTCATGTATTTCTGGGCTCTGACATTAGGTTATGGCTTCTTGATGGATTGACTCTTTTATCATTTTTAAATGTCCTTCTTTGCTTCTAGTAATCATCTTATTGCAAAGCTATAATAATCAATATAGTGGATACTCACGTAAGAATAGACATATCAATCAATGGAATAGAACTGAGATTTCAGACATAAGCCCGTACATCTATGGCCAATTGTCAAGGATACCAAGTCCATTTAATGGCGAAAGAATTGTCTCTTCAACAGTTGGTCCTGAGATAACTGGATGAGGTTAGATCCCCCACCTCATACCATATGTGAAAATTATTTCAAAATGAATTGATGACCTACATATGAGAGTTCAAATCTTAAAACTCTTAGAAGAAAACAGGAGTAAATATTAGCAACCTTGGGTTAGACTACAATTTTTTAGATATGACATGAAAAGCAGAAGTATCAGAAGATAGGTAAACTGAACTTCTTCAAAGTTAAAAGAAAAAAAAAAACTTATGTGCTTCAAAGGACACAATTAAGAAAAGTCACTTGAGGGTCACCTGGGTGGTTCAGTCAGTTAAGCATCCAACTCTTGACTTTAACTCAGTTCATGATCTCATGGTTGTGAAATAAAGCATGGAGTCTTCTTGGGATTCTCTCTCTCCCTGTCTCTCTGCCCCTTTCATGCTTGTGTTCTCCCACTCTCTTTCTCAAAATAAATAAACATTAAAAAAAAAAGAAAAGTCACTTGGAAAGTCACTTGGGGAAAAAAAAAGAAAAAGGAAAATCATTTGAAAAGACACTCCACAGAACATAAGAAAATATTTGCAAATGATATATCTGAAAATGGGCTTGTATCCAGAATGGATGAAGAATTCTTACAACTCAAAAATTTAAAGACAAACTACCTAATTTTAAAATGAGCCTCATATTTGAAAATATATTTCTAAAAAGACATACAAATGGCTAATAAGCTTATGAAATGTTGAATTATCTACACAATTAGTCATTAGCAAAATGTAAAACAAAACTACAATGAGACACCTCTTCCTACCCACCAGGATGGTTACAATTAAAAAAGATAACAAGTGTTGTTGAGGATGTGGAGAAACTGGAACTCTTCTACCTGGCTGGCGAGACTGGCATTTCCTCAAAATGTTAAACAGAGTTATTACTAGTCACAGCAATTCTACTCCAAGATATATACCCAAAGGAATTGAAAACACATGTTCACATAAAACTTGCACATGAAAATTCATTGTAGCATCATTCATAATACAAAAAGTAGAAACAATCCAAATGTTCCTCAACTAATATATGGATTTAAAAAAATAGTATATTCATATAAAGTAATAGTAATTGATAATAAAAATGCATGAAGTACTGATACATACTGCAACATGGATAAACCTTGAAAACTATTTTAAAGGAAGGCAGCAAAGCACTAAAGGTCCCATATTGTATGATTCCATTTATGTGAAATGGTCAAAATAGGCAAATTCATAGAATCAGAAAGTAGATTAGTAGTTTCCAGGGACCAGAAGAGGAGAAAATGGCATTACTGGTAATGGGTATGGGGTTTCTTTTAAGGGTGATGAAAATATTTTGGAATTAGATGACGGTGATAGTTTCGCAACTCTCTAAGTATACGAAATCAGTCAATTATACATTTTAGAGACTGAATATTACAGTATATGCAATATATATCACTAAAGATTATGTTTTTAGCATAATATGTAGAAAATCATATCAACTCATAAGTGTAGAAAATGCATTTGATAAAATTCAAGATCTATTCATGATTTAAAATAATAAAAAAAACCAACAACTTTAGCAAACCAGAAGTAGAAAGGACTTCCCTAATCTGATGCAGATATCCATAAGGTCTTTTTGCAAATATTATAATTAAAGGTGAAAAATTGAAATCTTTCTCTATGACAGAGAAAAAACAGAAAGCATAATGATTAGAAAGGAGAAAATAAACTTGCCATTTGTAGATGACATAATGTGTACTTAGAAAATCCGAATGAGAGTTACAAAAACCAATATGTGATTTATTCGTACACAAATAGAAAAATAAAATTTTAAGTTTCCATTTACAATGACAGCAAAAATATCAGATACCCATGAATAAACCTAAGGGAAGATGTGCAAGATCTTTCTGCTTGAAATTACCAAACATTTTTGAGAAGAATTAAAGACTAAGTCATCAAAATACTTAATTAAAGATTACCATAGTGTATCATTTTGATGGGTTGGAGGACTCAAGGTTGTAAAGCAATTCTCCCCTATACAATCCCAATTCAAAACAAAACAAAACAAAAGGCATTTGTGGCAACTGCAAGGTGATTTGAAATTTTACATAAAATGGAAGGGCCAAGAATAGGCAAACGATTTTTAAGAAGAAAAAGCCTGAGGGACTTACGCTATTGAATTTAAAGACTTATTATAAAACTATAGTAATCCAGACAGAGTGGTATTGGCTTAATTCTATGTCAAATAGAGGGTCTAGATATATACGTACATAAAATCAATCACTTGGCTGATAACAAAGGTGACATTACAGTGCAGAAGGGAAAGATAGGACTCCAAATAAATAAAGGGCAGTGGGGTCAATTAAACTGGAAAAAAAGTTAATCCATAGCTCTCACCATATACAAAAATTAGTTCTAGAATATGGTAACTGTAAATGTTAATGCTGAAACAATAAACCTCCAAGAAGAAAACATGGAGTTGGGGTGGGGGGAGCAAACAAAGCTTCTGTGTTTTGGTGTAGGCAAAGATGTCTTAAGTAAGACATCAAAAACAAATCACAAAATAAAGGACTGATAATATGGACCCATTAAAATTAAGACCTTCTATTCCATAATAGACACTAATAAGAAAAGCAAGCCCACCGAGTGGGAGATCTTCACAATACGTATTCCCAAGATTGACACATCCAGAATGCACAAAGAACTGCAAATCAAGAACAAAAAGACAGACTGCCCAATCAAAGAATGGACAAAATACTTGGACAGACACTTCGCAAAAAGGGATATTCACGTAACTAAAAGCTTTGGAAAAAATCCATCCAACTCATCAGGAAAATGCAACTTAAAACCACAAAAGATCACAGCAGCATCAACAGAATTGCTAAAATGAAAAAAAGACTGACAGCAACAAGTGCTGGGGAAGATTTGGAACAACTGCAACTTTCAAACATAGCTGGTAGGAGGATGAATTGGTACAACCACTTTAAAAAACTCTTTGCTGAACAAATATATGAGCACGTTCAATCAAAGACATGTACAAGAATAGTTATGGCACCGTATTCATAATAGCTAGAAACAACTCAAACGTCCATCAACAATGGAATAGAAAAACATATCGGGATATAATCATATATTAGAATGCAACAATGAGAATGAAAGAACCACAGGTGAAAACATAACCAATCTCTCAAACATAATATTGAGCAAAGAAAGCTAGATACGAAAGGAGTCCGTCCTGCCCGATTCCAATGCCATGAAGCTCAGAAGTAAACGAGCCTAGCTAAGATGACAGAGGTCACCTTAGATTGCTTCTCTTAGAAGAGAGGTTTCTTTTGGGTTTCTTTCAGATGACTGCAAGGGGGCCTGAGAGATTTTTTGGGGAATCTGGACTTTTTGTTATTTGCTTCTTCCACTTAACTAATATTTTCAAGGTTAATCCGTGTTGTAGCATGTATCAGTACTTCATGCATTTTTACCGTCAATTAATATTCCACTGTATGAATGTACTATTTTTCTAAATCCATGCATTAGTTGAAGAACTTTTTGGTGACCATAAATAATGCCACTTATAAACATTTATGTATAAGTCTGGTGTGATCTATTTCTTGATTTGAGTGCTGCTTAGAAGGATCTGGTCACTTTCACAAAATTTATTGAAGTATACACTATTTGTATACGTGTTTGTAACGAATGGTATTTTTTAATAAAAAAAATTTTTAATGAAATGAAACACAGACACCTACATTGCTTTCCTGTCTCCTGTTCTGGTGAGAAGCAGATCCTGCTGACGTTGCTGCTTTCGGTGTGGTTTCTAAACTGGGAGCACGTGAGGAAATCGGGCCAGGAGGCATTCACCATGCCCAGGACTGATTCACAGCCCTCTTTTGCAGCCTCACAGAAGGACCTACAGGGCAGGAGTCCATGACTAGAAGAAAAGAAAAGATGAAAATTAATGTTGTTATAGACCACTGCCTGAAATAACAATGAAATGGAGGAAACGCTGGCCCCCAGTGCCGCGACGTCATCTCGATTTATATTTACTACAGTCGACAATTTAAATTTCCACAGTAAGTCCTAAAACAAGGATTTCAGCCACCCTATTATCATGATTCTAGGGGCAATAAGCTAGTTCCATAACAGATCAGTTCACGATGTCTTGTAGAAGTATTTTATCCCAAATGATTCTTTTCCCCTAAATCTCCTGTGGTACAATAAAGCTGTCAAAAAAAAAAAAAAGAGCTCTAATTAATATCAAATGGAGTAAATTAACATAGAAATGAAGGTCCCCAAATTGGAAAAGCAGAAGTAGGTCACAAAATAGGTTAATCCTGTTTCTTTATCTTCCCTTTGAGAAATTAAAAGTATCTCTGAGAGGCAGACAGAAGGCTGCTCCTTAACCTCCACTGCCTCCCCAGAAAAAAAGCAGAGACAAGTGGAAACTCAGTTATTTGTCTATCGTAAGAAACCATTTATCTTCGGTTTTGAAGGTTATTTATCTTCTCAGATTTCTCTTTTATCTTCAGCAAAACAGAAAAATGCAAACAACTGTCTGCTAATGAAAAGAGTAATGATGCCCCCAGAGCCTGTCTCTGCTCATCCACCAGGCGAGCGAACACTTCTGGGTTAGACGCTACACTGCGAAGGCCAGGGACTTAGCCTCTTACAGACCCAGCTGGCGTTTCCTACTTTGCAGCAATAAAATGCATCTATCTCTCACTCTGGCTGGTGATCTGGCCAAGCCATTTCAAATGGTTTTAAGGAAACTGGGAAAGAAAATATATATGTTAGTCAAGACAGAGCACACACTTCACGAATGTTTGGTGACTAGGATTTCGCAGGATCATACAATACTGGATCTGTAACAAACCTTAAACAATACCTGCTTCAAACCCTTCATTTGAGACAGACCTAGGAGGATTCTGGGATACACTTGAGAGCACAGTCTTCTTAACGGCAGAAGCGGGAAGAGAATCCGGGTGTTTGAACTTTCAGTTCATGCTCTATCTCCTCTTCCATATTGTCTATTCTCACATAAGGATGTAATAACTCATCCTTTAAAGATCCCTGATCAAAAAAGAATATTAAGAATATTTCCCATCGATACTTCTATGGACTGCAGAAACATGACGGGGTGTGCCAGCCACTGATAGAGTTATGATAGAGTCTGATAGAGTCTATAAAAGAATCTTGGGAGAGAGATATTTTTATATATGAAAATATGTGGGCACCTGGATGGCTCAGTCAGTTGAGAGTCCAACTCTTGATTTTTGACTCAGGTCACGATCTCACGGTTGGTTCATGAGTTCAAGCCCCGCGTCGGATTCTGTGCTGACAGCACCAAGCCGGCTTGGGATTCTCCCTCTTTCTCTGCCCCTCCCCTGCTCAAACTCTCTCTGTCTCCCCCAAAATAAATAAATAAACTTTAAAAAGAATAATAAAAATATGGAAAAGGGGTCCTCGACCATTACACTCAGATACAAATGCTTTTGACCTTATTCTCAGGAATTTGTCTTAACACTGAGTATCTTTTAGAATCCTGATCTCCCCATACTTACCTACCTGCATTAAAATGCAACCAAATTTGTTAATGAAGATGTGGAAAGAGAGGTTTTGCATTTGAAAGATTAGGTTTGGGACATAAAATTATGAATCCGTCCAGGCAAGTTTTTTGGTGTGAAGAGGACACGTGACTGCCATCGTGAAATACATTAGATGCTTATAGGACTTAAGAATTACTTAAGTAACGTGTTAAAATCTTATTCCAGAGAAGTTAGAGACTGTATCTTCTCAAATAAAACCAAAGGATATGCTTGAGGAAATCTGGAAAACATAGAATTCTTTTTTTTTTTTTTTATAGATTTTTTTTTTAATTTTTTTTAACGTTTATTTATTTTTGAGAGACATAGAGACAGAGCATGAGCAGGGGAAGGGCAGGGAGAGAGAGGGAGACACAGAATCTGAAACAGGCTTTAGGCTCTGAGACATCAGCACAGAGCCCAATGCGGGGCTCGAACTCACAGACCGTGAGATCATGACCTGAGCCGAAGTCGGCCGCTTAACCGACTGAGCCACCCAGGCGCCCCAAAACATAGAATTCTTAAGCAATTCCTTTGCAACACTCTGCTAGGCTGTGTTTTAAGTGCTTCATGTGCGTCGACTCGTTCATTTCTCATTATAGCCCTAAGTGAAAGGTACTATTACTACCACCCCAAATATACAAATAAAAAAATTGAAGCACAGGAAAAATAAGAGACTTTCCTAAGATCACTGAGGTAGTGAGTGTCAGAGCCAAGATTCAGACCCAGGCAGACTGATCCCAGGACACACTCAGCTAAACTCTACTGATGTGAGTCCATACTTCCAGAATGCATGTTCTAAAGGCACGACTCGAGGTTAGTTCAAAACTTGACACAGGCTTACCTCGGAGATATTGCAGGTTTGGTTCCAGACCACCACAATAAAGTGAATCCACAAGAAAGCAAATCAAATGCATTTTTTGGTTTCCCACTGCATTTATAAAAGTTACATTAACACTCTACTACAGTTATTAAGCGTGCAATAGCATCATGTCTAAAAAACCTGGTGTACATACCTTAATTTAAAAAATACTTTATTGCTAAAAACTGCCAATCATCATCTGAGTTTTAGTGAGTTATTATGTTTTTGGCTGGGGTGCAGGGTCTTGCTGCTGGTGGTTGCTGAAGGCTGGGGTGGCCGTAGCAATTTCTTCATTGTTAAAAACAATGAAGTTTGCCTTATCCATGGACTCTTCCTTCCATGAACAATTTCTCTGTTGCACGTGGTGGTGTGGGATAGCATCTTACCCCCAGTAGAACTTTCGAAATTGGCATCAATCCTCTCCAGCCTTGCTGCTGCTTTATAAACTAAGTTTATGTAACATTCTAAACTCTGGCTGTCATTTCAACAGTCTTCACAGCGTCTTCCCCAGGAGTCGATTCCATCTCAAGAAACCACTTTCTTTGCCCATCCACGAGAAGCAGCCCCTCCTCTGTTCATGTTTTGTCCTGAGAGTGCAGCGATTCTGTCACATCGTCGGGCCCCTCTTATTCTAGTTCTCTCGTTATTTCCACCACATCTGCAGTGACTTCCTCCACAGAAGTATCAAACCCCTCACAGTCAGAGAATTGAAGAGAGTTAGGCTTTGGCTTAAGGGAATGTTGTGGCTGGTTTGATCTTCTATCCAGAACACTCAAACTTTCTCCCTATCAGCAACCAGGCTGTTTAGCTTTCTTATCATTCATGTGTGCACTGGAGTAGCACTTTTCAATTCCTGAGCACTTTTCCTTTGCATTCAAATTTGGGTGTTTGGCACAGGAGGCCTAGCTTTCAGCCTGTCTTGGCTTTTGACACACCTTCCTCACTGAGCTTAATCATTTCTAGCTTTTGATTTAAAGTGAGACACATGTGACTCTTCCTTTCACTTGAACACTTACAGGCCATTGTAGGGTTATTAATGGGCCTGATTTTAATACTACTGTGTCTCATGGAATGGGAAGGACTGAGGAGAGGGACAGAGACAGAGGAATGGCCAGCTGGTGGAGCAGTCAGAACACATACAGCATGTACTAAGTTCGCCCTCCGATGTGGGCGTGGTTCCTGGCGCTCCAAAACAAACACAACAGTACATCAAAGATCACTGATCACAGATCATTATAACAAATATAGTAACAATAAAAAGATTTGAAATGCTTCAAGAATTACCAAAATGTGACACAGAGACATGAAGTGAGCAAACGCTGTTGGAAAAGTGACGCTGACAGACTTGCTCAACACGGAGTTGCCACAAATCTCCAATTTGCAAAAAATGCAACATCTGTGAAGCACAATATGGGAAGTGCAATTAAACAAGGTATGCTTGTATACGCTTCCTGAGTGGACCAACCATATACACAGGGTCGGGCTCTCCCTTCGTGCCACAAACGCAGTGAATCGGTATTTGCTTCAGGGGCTAAGGAACACGAAGGAAGGGTAAAGTCATTTCTCTTTCGTTTCCACGTGTGAGACAGCCCACAGAAATGGTACAAGCAAGCCAGGCTTGTCTTCGGCATTCTTTTTTGCCTTCTAGTTCCTGACCTTCCCAGTTTCTGACACGATCCTGGCCACCATCGCTCCAGCACCCTACTTAGATAACCGCCTCCACCAGACCGTTACTCACTCAAACATTTCCTTTCCTCCCTTCCTACAATCAAAACTACATTCCTCAAATGATCAGATCCCAATTAGGCTGCCAAAGAAGAAAAGAGATGAAAATAACAGAGTAATTCATAGTAACAGATGGATACTTAACCTTCCCAAGGTTTTTGCAACTTAGAGGATTGTTTGCTGGAGCAAAGGAATCTCTAGTTGATGGCATGCCAGGTGCCATTTACCAGGGAAACATTGATCTGATATAGTTGGGGGGAGGGGTCCATGCAAAGCTGTCTAACACGCAGGGCCCAATTCTCCCCAAGAGGTTCACGGACCTTTCCTCACTTCTGAGCCCACATCTTGTTGGATGACTCAACATCTATTCTCAGAATCTTCTATAAGAGCAATAAAATTTCACGCAAGGGCCTAGCAGATTGTTTTCGTGTTCTAAAGCTGAGTCTTCTCTCAGAAACTGACTGTTACTGACTCTGACCGAGATCTTTTTCCGTAGGAAAGCATAAGTCTATCACTCCAAAACTTCCATACGCCCACTCCTCACTGTCTGATCGTAGGCCAACAATTCACTCACACGAAGACTCACAGTTTCCTCATTCGAAAAGTGAGGAGTTTGGAGGAGCTGGTTTTTCATGGTCCTTTTCCTACTAACACTCTGTAAATCAAAATTCATTCTTGAACACAATACTTCTCAGAGAACGGTGCTAATCCTACTAGCTTTGCTAACTTTCAAAAGGTAACAGACATTTTTTTTTCTTAAGATTTGTTCTGGGAATATATAGAGACATTAAAATACCATTAGGCCTTCCATCCTAAAAATAGGACTTAAGAAAAATGTCTAGAGTGTTTCCAAATAGCTCTCTTAAGAGGGGTAACCGACAGAGACCTGTTAGAGCCGGACATGTGAAATGGTGATAGGGTATTTATAACGAGCAGCCCTATCAAACAGTGAGCAAAATGAGGAGCCATTTGTTCTTGCTTCGCACGAAATCCAACTGCCTACGAGGGCTTGAAGTATTTGGCTTTTCATCACATGGAGCAGTGTGGTGAGACAGGCCACACTATTTTGGATTAGGAGTGTCTATATCCAAGCAGTAAGCAGACTGACATCTGAAAACAGTGCACTGCACAGGGGAGGAGTCAGATTTGGCTATCAGAATACTATTTTGGCACCGGTGACTATTTTAAATAGATGTATGAAGTGCCTTTGGTGTTGTGCTGAAGTCCCTAACACATTTCAATGAAAGTTCAAGCAGAAAAACTGTTGCATCATCTCTGTAACTATTTGTTGAAACACATACATAAATATAAACAAATAACATATAAACAAACACATAAATAATTCCACTATATAAGGATAGTGAAGCTTTTATGGTATTTTCACTACGAGGGATATTCTAAAACAATTTACCTAAAAAAATGGTAGATTTTACCTATATAATGTTTAGAGAATTTATCTACCAAAATTGTTTGCTTTATTTACGGGTTTCTTTTTCTTCACTGTGCCCTTTGACCAACATCTTATGTCTCCTGAAATCTATACATGTTATTTGCAAAAAAAGTTCTGATAAAGAGATAAATTTTTTTAAGTTCCTGAACAAGGTCACGAGGGAAGCTTATATAGCTATGGGTTTTAAATTTGACAAATCATTTTTCTAATTTTTTACTTTGGCCTACTTTTTGACTTACAGACAAGTTATAGGAATATTACAAAAGTTTCCGTATATCCTTCATCCAGGTTCCCCTAAGGCAACCATCTTATATAACTATGGTAGAATCATCTGAACCAGAAAGTTGATATTGGTACAGTGTCTTTAACTAAGAACTTTACTCAAATATTCCCAAGACCTCCAATCATGATCTCATACTGCATTTCATTGCCACTTTTTATTTTTGGCAAATAAACCAATCTTTCAATATATTAGAAGAGCTTAGGATTTAAAACTCTTTTACCATTTAAAACATAGAGTCTCTGTGGCAGGCAGACTCTAAGATGGTCCCCAGTGATCCCACCTCCTGTTATTCATGCCCTGTGTAAGCCCCTCCCTCCCCTTGAGTGTCGGTCACCCTAGAGACTCTCTTGCAACCAATACAAATAGGATGTCACTTCCATCATTAGGGTACATAAGCCTATGACTTTTCTGTTGCTAGCACACTCTTCCTTATTGGATTTGGTGAAGCAAGTTACCATATTGAGGGGCTCATATGACAAGAACTTAAGCATGACCTCTGGTCAACAGCCAGCTAGAAATAGGTCCTCAGTCCAACAACTCCTGAGGAGCTGAAATTCTTCCAACAATTGTATGATTCAGATAAGACCCCAGCCCTGGCCAATACCTTGATTGTACCCGTGTGATAGACCCTAATGCAGAGGATCCAGGTAAGTCGTTCCCAGATTACAGATCCCAGAAACTATGAGATAATAGACGCTAATGTTTTATTTATTTATTTATTTATTTATTTATTTATTTATTTATTTATTTATCTATTTATGCTATATTGTCTTTAATAAACTATAAAGATTTCTAATCACATCACCTAGAGACCATTTTACCCAATGCTCTCTTTGGCCACCAGTCTCTTGTCTCTCTCGTCAGCAATGGGAAGGCGGATGTGCTTTCCACAGGGAAGAGAAATCCATGGTTTATTGCCTTTGCCAATAACAAAAACATTGGAGAGTCGGGTGGCAAAGCTATGGCCATTGGCAAGTCAGGGTGTCTCTCTCTGTGGGTGATCACACCAACTCTTCCCAGGTTAGCACCCTCTGGTCACCATACACAGGTTCTCAGTGTCCAACTTGATGAAAGCAGTCATCTTTCCAGTCTCCAGTCTCTGAATGGTCATTCACCTTGATGGGGGGATCAGGATAGCAGATGATGTGAGCATCACAGGTCATCGGATGAGGGATTCCTTTTTGTCCCCACAAAACATCCTTGTCACTTTGCACAACCTACACTTGGCCTCCTCAGGTGTAATCCAATGAACAACGAAGAAACCCTTGGTGTCACAGATCAGACAGAAATTCTCCCCAGTTTTGTCAATGCTGATGACATCCATAAAACTAGATCGGTTCAGACCTTGCCATCAATCTTCATAAAACACTGCATACGGATCTTCTTTACTTCGTCTCCTGTTAGGGCATATGTAAGTCTGTTCCTTAGAAAAATGATGAGAGGGAGACATTCTCTCAGCTTATGGGGACCAGGAGATGGGCGAGGGGCAAACATACTGGTCAGTTATCCAGCATCCAATGTTTTGGCGCTGTTACACACTTTCTTTCTTTTCTTTCTTTAATTTCTTTTACCTTTATTTATTTTTGAGAGACAGAGCACAAGTGGGGGAGGGGCAGAGAGAATGAGACACAGAATCCGAAGCAGGCTCCAGGCTCTGAGCTGTCAGCACAGAGCCCGATGCGGAGCTCAAACTCACAAACCATGAGATCATGAACTGAGCCGAAATCGGATGCTCAACCGACTGAGCCACCCAGGTGCTCCTGCTACACACGTTCAGTGCTTCTTGGGACCATGAGCCACGGCTGTGCTAGGTATGAAAACAGTTCAGTGTGCATTGTTTTAAGCTGCTAAATCTGTGGTAATTTGATATGCAGTAGTATGTAAATAGTATACTTTGATATATCACTTGGTCAGAAACTGCTACTGAGTGAATGATAGATGTATCATTCATTGATGAGACTCAAACAGGCATTTTTCAAAAATGCCTGTATGAGTCTCATACTCATACAGTAAATTTTCCTAAATTTTCTTTGTTAAGGTGAGCTGTTTAGTGAACAATATTCACAAAGTCAGTCACAGGCAGCTCCCAGAGCTGCAGATCTTAGTCATGAAAAGAATGTTAACCCTGGAAAGGTCTTGCAAGATAATCGACTCGTGTTTCCTCCTTTGACATTGTGAGGACCATGAAAACCAAAAAACAAGAGATCTAGTAGTCAGATAGTATGACTCTAGCCCGGCGCCCCAAAATGCATCACCTAGCTGGCCTCTTCTCACAGATGTGAGCCACAGGTAAGTAACATAGGAGCAAATCCACAAATGACACAGGAGCATGACTTCATCCCCACTGCTGGAAAACACAAAAACAACAGATGGCTTGTTCTCTCTTTGATGGACCAACTGCATCAACTTCCTATGCCAGCACATTCTTTTGGCCTCAAGAGACCTCATAAGAGGTATGGCTTAGATGGGGTATGACAGAGGTAGGAAAGAGGTTTCCTTGGTTCCCAGCTTAGCTAGATATGGAGACGGAAAAGGGTACAAGAGAATGTTTGTATGTCATTGTCCCACATCAGAAAAAAAATAATGGGAAATGTCAGGGTACTTTTTGGTCACATTGGTCTGAAGCTCTTTAAAAACAAAGACTATGTCTTATTTTTCATTTGTAATAGCCATGGTTCCAGGGGGAAAGCAATGAATTAGGATCACTGCAGAGCATTTAGTGAAAGGGCCACTCAACAAAGGTGCTGGCAGGGTTTAGAAAAATCAACAAGGGGTGGTACAGTATGCTGGGACAGGTTACTGTTAGCATCCCAGTCTTCAGCAACAAGGGAAGGAGCAGTCATTGGAACTTAAAGAAAGCCATATGGAGAAGGCTGCCTGTACCAGCCACAGTCTCTCATGGTGGAATGTAAGCCACCCACGCAATCTGGCAAAGAAGGATGTACGGGATTACTGCACAGCCTGACTCTTCCCATACTCCGATGTCCTGTTGGTGGCTCCGCTGGCTGAACCCCACAGCAAAGTAGAAAGTAGCATTATTGAAAGCCCCCTGGGGACAAAAGTGAAGTGGAGGATGGTGGGAAGTGGACATCGAGAAGCAAATGAGAGGGGCACCAGGGCAGCTCAGTCTGTTAAGTGTCCAACTCTTGATTTTGCTCAGGTCATAATCTCATGGTTCATGAGATTGAGTCCTGCTTCAGGTTCTGTGCTGACAGCATGCAGACTGCTTGGGACTCTCTCTGCCTCTCTCTCTGCCCCTCCTGCACATGCGCCCTCTCAAAATAAATAAATAAACATTAAAAAGAAGAAGAAGAAGAAGAAGAAGAAGAAGAAGAAGAAGAAGAAGAAGAAGAAGAAGAAGGAGAAGAAGAAGAAGGAGGAGGAGGAGAAGGGGAGGAGGAGGAGGAGGAGGAGGAGGAGGAGGAGAAGGAAGAAAGAGGAAGAGGAGGAGGAAGGAAGAGGAAGAGGAAGAAGAAGAGGAAGAAGAAGAAGAAGAAGAAGAAGAAGAAGAAGAAGAAGAAGAAGGGGAGGAAGAGGAAGAAGAAGAGGAAGAAGTAGTAAATGAGAAATAGCCAGCATGCTGCTGTGTGCCCTGTATCTAGTGGGAGCTTGGCAAATACTTGTCAAGGGATAAAACACAATGTGGCATGTGATTAGATTGTTAAACTATTATTAGCTTGAAATCTGGGAGTATTTATACCACAGAAATCAGCCAGTACCACAAATGAGTGTTTTGTTTTGTTTTGTTTTGTTTCAGGGAGCCAGTTTACTAGCAAACCACTGGATGTAAGTATCAATCATGTCATCTCTTACAGAAGAAAAAATGCTCTTATCTCCTCTGAAAGGAAAAGTACTATCATGCACTTCTCGAACCAGATAAAGACATTACGTCAATATTAGCTCACTATCCCGCCTCAACACCACCACCACAGCTGGCACTTCTCCTTTAATATACATGGTTTTCTTGGTGGGAACACTGTCTACCCAAGTCTGCAAGCCCAAAAAGCCTTTGCCTCACCCTCAACCTCACCATTCTTAAGCAATTAATCACTACGTGCTGCTAATTCTACTTCTAAAATTCCCTAAAATACGTTTGTTCTCTCCCCATTTTATATCCTAGCAAAATTAAACTAGTTGGAGTTCCCCTGATATAGGCTAGATCTAGGCTGTTGCTCGACCCGCAACGCCTTCTTTTTCTACCTGATCCACATGGTGAACTTCTATTTATCTTGCAAAACCAATTCAGCTGTTACTTCCTCCCTGGGAGTAGCCTTCTCTAATAATGCAGGACGGAAAGAGGGCTTCCTCTGTCTCTCTGTGACCCCTACACTTTGTGAACCGATCACATTGTACAATTTGATTGTTTTCATGTCTGGCCCCCTCTTATGCGGAGTTCCTTGAAGGAAGACTGTATTTTATTCATTTCCACATCCCCAAAATCACACTATGCACCTGGCACACGGTAGGTGCCAAGAAATGCTTACTAAAGGCATAAATAAGTTGGAAACATCAACAGATGTCCAGCTCTCCCTCATCTCCTAGATTCTCACATCCCCACCGACCTCAGCGAAGTTCTCCTGACCAACACTCCACTTAAAATCACACATCTTGCCGCCAAACTCCCATTCTCCCAACGCTCTCCAATTCCTTGCTGGAATTTTTTCCATTGCACTTTTCACTATCTGATATACTACGATCTATTTATTTATTTATTTTAATTTTTTATTATCAATTTATTTGCTTATGGCTTATTTCCCTTTCACCATTATAAAAGTTCCTTGAGGTCAAGGATCTATTTTGTTTCTTGCTATATACCCAGTATGTACAGTCAGCAAATATGTGTTGAAAAAACAAATGAACCACATGCAGGGGATAATTCGGTGGTTTGCCTGGAATAAAGCTGTCAGTAGCAAAGTTGGGACCAAACCGTCACTACCTAACTCTCAACTACAGATTATACAAGAGCTCATGCCAGCCCTGCTCATATGATTTCCTCCCCCATTAGGTCACCAAATTTTACACGTGCTGTTCAATCTCGAAATAATTGTCATGGGGCGCCTGGGTGGCTCAGTCGGTTAAGCAGCCAACTTCAGCTCAGGTTGTGATCTCACGGTCTGTGGGTTCGAGCCCCGCGTCGGGCTCTGTGCTGACGGCTGGAGCCTGCTTCAGATTTTGTGTCTCTCTCTCTGTCTGCCCTTCCTCTGCTCACGCTCTGTCTCTATGTCTCTCAAAAATAAATAAACGTTAAAAAAAAAAAAAAGAAAGAAAGAATTCTCGTGTAAGAGAAAATGCTCTTAAAATGTTAATAAAATTGCTAAGGATGAAAACTCTACAGATTAAGCATCTTGTTTTTATGCCAGTAGTAGGGGGTCGCCCTTAAAATAGAAGAACAAGGAAATACCAACAGATAAACACAGCTTGAATTAAGATGAGTGTGAATAATGTAAAACCACATAACCACCCCTGAAAGGGAATATAAAATTCCACTCAACTTCTAACTGACAGGATCCTGATTCTCATTAATACTTGGCATAGTTACCAGGGCCCATGGGAGAGAGGATTAACAAATCACACAAGAAACTTGCAATTGTTAAATTATTTTCGCAGCTGTTTTGATTTTTGTACATCATGAAATGAGGCCTTGCATGTGGATCTTCAAATGAATTGAATCAAAACGATTAAATCTAAATTCCAGTCACATCCGCATAATACCAATGAATTATTGAGGAGAAAAGTAAACAAATGACTCTGCTGAGCTTCATAAAATATGTGTGCTTGAGACACCGTCACCGATGTGACAGGGCACGATCAGAAAGAGCTGAGCTGTCACGGCCGGATTCTCTAGCTTTATGTCTTTGTAAAATAAAAGTAATATGAGTTATTCGAGTAGCTCTGACCCACATTTGGAGACACTTTGGCTTATAAAATGGAATCTTTCTTATCATTTAATCTTTTATGTATAATGCTGAAAAGCAAACAACATCGACTGTGCTGTCTGAGGTTGAAAAGGAAACGGAGACAACTGACCCTCTTAACGTCCATGTAGTTGACACTGGTTTGGCTAAAAAGACTGTGCTTCTAAGTTAGTTGACACAACCTGGGAGGGAAGTGGCAAAAGACTTTCAGAATATTTACTTGGTAATAGCAACAGAGTTTATCTTTGTTTATTTGACTACGGACCTATATACATTTTTAATATTATAATTATGAAAAAATGTTAATCTGTAATGTTTCCACTCATTCCCAAATGTGAGGCAATAGAGTTCTTGGGACCTAGGTAAAATCTTGAATAAAATAAATTAGCAGTATGTAATTACTTTACATTTAGAAAAAATTAATAGAATAAGCTTATGCTGACTTTATATAATTTATGAATACTTCAAACATGTTTTTTAAGTTTATTTATTTTAAGAGACAGAGAGAGAGAGTGGGGAAGTGGCAGAGAGACGGAGAGAGAGAAAATCCTGAGTTGGTTCTGCACTGTCAGCACAGAGCCCCATATGGGGCTTGATCTCACAACTCTAGGACTATAACCTGAGCCCAAACCAAGAGTCAGATGCTCAACTAATTGAGCCACCCAGGCACCCCCCAAAAATGGTTTTAAAGCAAGTTATAGAATAACTTGTATAATAGAATATATATAATAACTTGTATAATAGACTAAAGAAGTTATAGAATAAGAATTTAAGAATATAGTAAGCTCTCTGAAATTACATTATAAGCAAAGAAATTTTACTTTCTTATTAAAACAGTGTCAGTAAAATTTAACTCAGAAATGGTATGGCAATATAATGACGTGTAGTAGTAGGAATTATGAGTATAAGTTGGATGATGAGGGAGAGGCTTTATAATTCAAGTATAGCAAATATTTTTTTAAATCATTCCAGTAATCAACATACTCCAACATAATAAAGGCCATATATAAAAAACCCACAGCCAACTACATATTCAATGATAAAAGAAAACAGAGTTTTTCCTATAAGATCAGGAACAAGACAAAGATGTTCACTCTCACTACTACAGTATTATTGAAAAATAATACTGGAAATCCTAGCCATAGCAATCAGAAAAGAAAAAGAGATAAGAGGCATCCATATTGGTAAGGTAGAAGTTAAACTGTTGCTATTTGTGGATGACATGGTACTATATACAGAAAATCCTAGAGTCCACCAAAAAACTATTAGAAGCAATGTCAGAAAAATTGCAGGATACAAAATTAGCTCCCAGAAATCACTAGCATTGCTATACGTTAATAACAAAATAGCAGAAAGAGAAATTAAGAAAACAATTCCATTTACAATTGCACCAAAAATAATAAAATACCTAGGAATACATTTAACCAAGGAGGTGAAAGACTTGTACTCTGAAAACTACAAAACATTGATAAAAGAACTGAAGATAACACAAGCAAATGGAACAATAACCTATGTTCATAAATTAGAAGAATTAAGAATATTGTTAAAATGTCCATACTACCCAAAGCAATCTATAGATTCAATACAGTCTCTACCAAAATACCAAGACATTTTTCACAGAGCTGGAACAAATGATACTAAAATTTACCTGGACCCACAGAAGACCTCAAATAGTCAAAGCAATCTTGAGAAGTAAGAACAAAGCAGGAGGTATCACAATCCCAGACCTCATGATATGCTACAAAGCTTCAGTCATAAAAACAGTATGGTAACAGCACAAAACATAGCCACATAGAGTCTAGAAATAAACCCACAATTTTATGGTCAATTAATTTACAACAAAAGAGGCAAGAATATATAATGGAAAAAGTCTCTTCAACAAATACTGTTGGGAATACGGGACAGCTACAGGGAAAAGAATGAAACTGGACCACTTTCTTACACCACACACAAAAATAAATTCAAAATGGATTAAAGACCTAAATGTGAGACCTGAAACCATAAAATTCCTGAAGAAAACAGTCAGTAATTTCTCTGATATCAGCCATAGAAACATTTTCCTTGAAATGTCTCCCGAGGCAAGGGAAATGAAAACAAATTAAACTATTGGGATGACACCAAAATAAAAAGCTTTTGCACAGAGGCAGAAACCATCAACAAAACAGAAAGGAAACTTACTGAATGGGAGAAGATATTTGCAAACGATGCATCAGATAAGGGGTTAGTATCCAAAATATATAAAGAACTTATACAACACAACACCAAAAAAAAAAAAAATCCAATTAAAAAATGGACAGAGGACATGAATGGATATTTTTTCAAAGAAGATATACAGATGTCCAACAGACACATGAAATGATGCTCAATATCACTAATCAGGTTTAGCAGGTGAGAAGAATGAGGAAAAATATGCAAATCTTGCACCTCTAAAGGAGGTGATGAAGCTTAAACCCTCCCAGAAAATCACATAATAAGTCATCTTATTATTTATGGAGAAGTTACTGTGCACCAGATTAGGGGAAACCACGTATGGGCACTTTGCATAAATCATCCCGTTTAACACACACAAATGCAGCCTATAAAGGGGATATTATCACTCTCATCACAGAAATGAGTAAACCATGGGTTTGCAAGTCTAACTAATATATCCAAGGCCTTTTAAGTGGCAATTGGCAGAGCTGTATACAGTTTGAGTCAGGTTTCATCTACCCCCAAACTTTAAGTGCCTTCTCTGTAGTTTCCAGATTAAATTTTCTAATTTCCAGTGAACCTACTTATTTGGGAAAAAGCATAACAGTTCTTCTGAAGAAGCTCACTCAAGGAAGTTCATTTGGTCCTTATGACAACCCTACAGGGATTGAGTACGCTACAGAAAACTGCCCTGTAGCTCCTAGGTTTGAGATAGGATCTCAAATCTTTAATGTCAAGTAATCCAGCTGGATAAAGAATGTTTTATTTCATTTCCACAGGTATTAAGAATTTCTGCAAAGGACCTCGTAACGAATCAATATTCCGGAGGGAGCAAAGGAATCAATAGCAAGCATGTCAAGTTGTTAATGTCAAGGACTCATTCTATGAGCAGAGTTTCTCTACAAAGTAAGTATTAGAAGATGTGAGTGGGGTGACCATCACCCCGCATCAGCAGGTCTCCTGGGTGTCGTCTTTTTTTTTCCTTCTTTTTTCTTTTTGATGTTTTTATTTTATTTTTGAGAGAGAGAGAGAGAGAAAGAGAGCGTGAGTGGGGCAGGGGCAGAGAGCGAGGGAGACGTAGAATCTGAAGCAGGCTCCAGGCTCTGAGCTGTCAGCACAGAGCCCCATGCGGGGCTCAAACTCACGAATGGTGAGACTGTGACCTGAGCCGAAGTCGGTCACTTAACCCACTGAGCCACCCAGGCGTCCCTCCTGGGTGTCTTCTAGGAACAAAGCTGGACCTTCTAAGGCAAACTGACCCCCTTTTAGCTCTGATAATGTTATAGGCCTATTATTTAAACAAGGTTGGAAAGAGTGATAGTTACACATAGAAAGCATACAGCAGCAATACCTGGTTTCTCTTTCAAACAGAGACTTTAATTGTATCTCGTGTATCAAAAAGCCATCCAGAAACAACGGTTACTCTCCCAGCCCAGAAACTGTGAATTTCTCTCTAGCTACTTGCTGACGTTTATAAGCTCATCTTTGTAACTCATATATTTTTATGGCTTATCAGCTAAATCTCAACAGTTTGAGATATATGTCACTGATTCCATAGAAATTATACACCACTTTAATTAGTCTGTGTTATAGCATGTGGCACACACATTTATTCATAGGAATCCTAGTCTAAATAGAAATTACTAAAGTCCATTGTTTTATGCGTAGCTAATGAGCATCTGAGGGGCAGGTTAAAAACTATCCCATTTACACACCCCACTGGATCTTTTTAAACAAGATTTTAAATATTACTAAATAGCTATTTTGTCTATGATGGAATATAAGCAATTTTCCATTATTCGAACAGTAGAAAAAATTAGTATGATGGATGATCCAAAACAGTGAAAAATAAGAAAAATGTTTGGATTAAATTCTATAATACGTTTTATCTTTATTAACTTATTTTGCTTATTAAATCTAGCTAGCAGGGTCTATGCGCACACTAAATGACAGCAGGAAGCACTGGTCTGAAAGTGTAATTATAAAATTTAATATAATAATAATGTAATAATAAAAAATAGGATAAGTCCCCAAAGTATACTTGAAAAGTGACTAGAAATTATTATCCGTTATAACAGAAAATGGAAAACACTTATATTAAAGCATTTCTCAGGATGAACCAGGTCAGAAGAAAAACAAATTTTACCGAAAAGTGTCCTGAAGGCTATGAGTAGCTTCACTAAAATTTTATAGCTGATTTAAGTGAGAGTGGAGGTTGAGTTACAATAAGGATGAGTTATAAAAGGGAATTCAGAGTCTCCAGGAAGCTGAATGCACTATCTCTCATTGTTTTATCTATGCACAAGGTCAAGCTGACACGTGTGGCTCCATGCCCTGCTTCCTCAGCAGCTGCAGTGTGTTGAATGGATGGCCCCAAAATGATGTGTCCATGACCTAACTTCTGGAACCCGTGAACGTTACCTGATTTAAAAAAAAAGGTCTTCATGGGTGTAATTAGAACCTTGAGATGATGAGACCATCTCAGGCTACCTAAACCAATTGACAAGTGTCCTCACAAGAGAAGAGAGACACACAGAGAAGGCTGTGTGAAGACAGAGGCAGAGAGTGGACTGACGTGGCCACGGGTCAAGGAAAGCCTGAAACTACCAGAAGCGGACAAAGGGAGAAAATGTCCCCCTGCGGGGGAGGGGCAGGGAGAGAGGGAGACACAGAATCCGAAGCAGGCTCCAGGCTCTGAGCTGTCAGCACAGAGCCCGACCCAGGGCTCGAACTCACAAACTGAAGGAGATCATGACCTGAGTTGAAGTCAGATGCTTAGCTGCATAAGCCACCCAGGCATCACTTAATGTGTGTGTGTGTGTATATATATATATATATATATATATATATATTTAAATGTTTTTATTTATTATTGAGAGAGAAAGACAGAGACAGAGCACAAGAAGGGAAGGGGCAGAGAGAGAGCGAGATGCAGAATCCAAAGCAGGCTTCAGACTCTGAGCTGTCAGTACAGAGCCTGACACGGGGCTTGAACTTATGAGCTGTGAGATCATGAGCCAAAGTCAGAAGCTGAACCAACTGAGCCACCCGGGTGCCCCAGTGAGGTGTTTTCCTGAAAGCAGTATCTGGTCATAGCTCTTTACTTACTTCTACAATAACCTACTGTTTCTATTCTACCCAGATTTTATTCTGTGGCAATGCAGGCATTTTCCAGTTAAAACAATAAATGCCTTTGTCCTGTTCTAAACACATTTTACACACTAATTAAATTAGTACAAATAAGGGCACCTGGGTGGCTCAGTTGGTTAAGCGTTTAACTTCAGCTCAGGTCATGACCCTGTGGTCTATGAGTTCGAGCCCTGCATCGGGCTCTGTGCTGACAGCTCAGAGCCTGGAGCCTGCTTCGGATTCTGTGTCACCCTCTCTCTCTGCCCCTCCCCCTCTCACACTCTGTCTCCCTCTCTCTCTCTCTCTCAAAAATAAACATTAAAAAAAATACTACAAATAACATGGAATCTATTTACACTTGAAAATGCATCTCATTCTAACATTACTATTCTAAAGTACCTTAACATTTTAATTCAGAAAATAACTGATGTTTTATGTGATTATGTATTTAATACATGCTTTGAACATTTTTTAAATGTATACTTAGTAAATTTAAAATATTCCATTACATACTTTTCATTGATTTACTCTTATTGAAAATGATTATTTCAGTATAATAATTAATATCGAAATTACACTATTTCAGTAGGGAGAAGGTGGTCACAGGTACAAATTTCCAGTTATAAACTAAATAATTTATGGAGATGTAATATACAGCATAGTGGCTATTGTTAATATACTCTGTGGTACTTTTAAAAGTTTCTAAGAGAGTTGATTTTAAAACTTCTCATTCTAGGGGTGCCTGGGTGGCTCAGTCAGTTAAGCGTCCAACTTCAGCTCAGATCATGATCTTGCAGTCTGTGAGTTCGAGCCCTGCGTCAGGCTCTGAGCTGTCCATCAGGCTCTGTGCGGACAGCTTAGAGCCTGGAGCCTTCTTCAGATTCTGTGTCTCCCTCTCTCTCTGCCCCTCCCCACTCATGTTTTGTCTCTCTTTCTCTGAAAAATGAATAAACCTTAAAAAAATTTTAAAAAAACAACTTCTCATTCTGAGAAAAAGAAAACTTGTAACTGTGTGGTGATGAATATTAACTAGATTTATTGAAGTGATCATTTGGCAATATATACAAATATTGAACCATTATGTGGTATGCCTGAAACCAATAGGTTTATATCAATTTTCTATCTCAAAAAAAAAAAAAAAAAAAGAAATGAGCTTACAAGACACATACACAAGCACACTCACTCACAAATGCTTCCCCACACCCAAAATAAGAAAATTCTTTCTAACCTTATTTGGTAGTGTGCTGGACAGTCTCTGTTTATCCTTCTGCATCTACCCTTCACCCTCCTCACCCTGCTGTGGGTTCCAGTGTTAACCATAATAACCACCCAGCGTCCCACCTCTACCTGATGTAGAGGATGAGATTTGAGACCTAGGACCCGATGATATTTAGACAAGATTTGGGATCTCATCCCATAATCCCAAGATTTGGGATCTCATCAATAATACACCCTTGCCCAATGGCTGCGGGTGAGTTCAGCTGGTGGGAGGCCCTGGCAGAGGAGAGGAAAGGAGAGTGAGGTCGGGGTATTTATTTCTTCTTCTCTGTCCTGCAGGGCTGAAGGGCTGGCGTGGCTGTGCTCCTCTGTCTAGGGCCACAGCCCTCGGCTGGTTAGAAGACCTCTTACCCATAGCCATAATAATTCTCTCCAGGGGCTGTCTGCCCTTCTCCCCTTCCAAGTCTTGGGTGGTGGAACTATCTCCCCCTATCATGAGACCCTGGCGCTTCTCATCATTTATTTGTTCTCTTAACCTGTCCACGCCACCATAAATCTTCTCTTCAAGAAACTCTTTTCAGTCACCCCGTTGAGTGTGCTGTCTTCTGCCAGACCCTCACTGAAAGAGCTCTTCGGTATCCCAGCTGATTGCTTCCACCCAACATCCTGAATAATTTCTTCCCAGAAATAAAACTACTCTAGGTTTTCAAAAATAACTCTCGTTTAAAAGAATTACAACTGGCTAGGCCTGGCAAGAGATATTTTCCCCTTTAACGAAAATATATGGTGGTAGCTTGGGATGATCTCATTCCCCCTCAGACACTTCTGCTACAACTGACTCTTATCACCAAATGATTTTGGTTCCAAAATACCTGTCATCGCCATCACCGACGCACTCAGGGAAGGCGAGGTTACAGCCAAAGAGCATGATATGTTGATAGCAACTGAGGCGATGGAGGTACATGAAGAACTTGAGGAACTTCTCCATTTCCATGTTTTTGACGAAAGAGAAGAGAGGTGTTTGCGTGGTGCGGTAGGGCAGCATCTGACACTGGCTGTGGGTGATGCTCATACAGGCACCTGGGAAGTCAAGATCATTATATTTAGGAGCAGACACATCCGAATCATATGTTTACAATCTCATGTGATATGACAGGCTGACATGTTCATAAGATAAAATACGTTCTGCAAGCGGGAATGATTGTAGATATACAACCAGACACCCACATACATACAAATAAGTGTGTGTGTGCACACGTGCGTGCATATGATAATGAAATCAAGCTACTAATATTCACAAAGGGATAGCATCTGTGTCTTGCACAAATGTGTAGAAAAATACACTTTCACACCTAGCTGATGGACACATAAATTGGCAAACACTCTTTCGGATCACAGCTAGGCAGGACACTATGTATTAAAAAAAAAAAGTTTTAAATGCATATCCTTTGACACTATAATATTTCTACAACGTTTATCCTAAGAAAACAATCATGGTTGTGAACATGGATTTATCTACATGGATCTTCACCTCTGCATAGTTTATACTTTTTATTTTTTATTTTTTAAACATTTTTAAAGTTTATTTATTTATTTTGAGAGAGAGACAGAGAGAGAGAGAGAGCACAAGCAGTATAGAGGCAGAGAGAGGAAAGAGAGGGTCACGAACCGCGAGATCATGACCTGAGCCAAAGGCAAGATGCTTACTTGACTAAGCCGCACAGGCGACCCTATAATTTTTAATTTAATTTAATTTAATTTTTTTAACTTTTTATTTTATTTTTGAGAGACATAGAGACCAAGCGTGAGCAAGGGGAGGGCAGAGAGAGAGGGAGACACAGAATCCGAAGCAGGTTCCAGGCTCCGAGCAGTCAGCACAGAGCCCGATGCGGGGCTCGAACTCACAGACCGCAAGATCATGACCTGAGCTGAAGTCGGCCGCCTAACCAACTGAGCCACCCAGGCGCCCCTATAATTTTTAAAAGATAGCAATCACCTAAACACTCACCAATGGGAATTGGTTTAAAATACTATGAAACAAACAACAGAATACTTAATTATATGAAAGATGGTTTTGAGGACTATTTAGTTACGTAGAATTTTTATGTTAAATAAAAATAGCAAGTTACAAAACAATTTGTATACCATGATCCTGTTTTTAAAAATACATGATCCTATAAAGGTTTCCAATCCTGTCCATGCTAACAGTTCAGGGTCAGCTCAGAGCCTCCGATTTCATTTTCTTCCAGAACCGGCTCTTCTCCCAGGCACCACCACCTCCGTAGCCCCTCTGTTTCCTTCATTCCCTAAATTCGCATGGTTGGTGTCATATAAATAAAAATATTAACATGAGTCCAGGTGATGGGGTTTTAGGAGACTATTCTATTTTGCTCTTTGAATTCTGTATTCTCTTATTGGTTTATATAAGGATTTATTACTTTTAATTTAAGAAGGGGATAATTAAAATTTTGGTTATTATTTAAGCAAGCTACTACTTCAACATGGAGCCTTCAGGTGTGGGAAACACAGTGGAAGTATTAATTCTAATCATGCTGAGGAGGGATAAAGGCAAGAAGGGAAATGAGCTTCACAAGAAAGGAAACATCTCTTCTGATAACTATAATTCCCAGCCAAAGAAATAAGGGGGAAAACCTCTTCAAACCTAAGGCCAATTTCATTTTAATAAAAATAGTGTTAAAAAATAAGAATGCACCTCTGACAAAATGGTCGAACTAATCCTTTGATCTGTAATACAGAATAAATACAGCCTATCACAGAAGGATTCCAGACCTCCTCTTCTACTTTCTTCCTTCAGATAAGTCACCTCAGAGACTTCACTTCTTATCATCTCACTGCCTTTCCTAGTCTCCTAAGTATACTTCCTAATGTCACATCTCTTTCAAACCTCTTTGAAAACTGCCCAAATCATGTAAGAAGTCTTTCCCCCAAACGACCAGATTGTAGCCATTAGCTCAGAGTCTCGTTCTTCATGAAAAGACACACTGCACCATTGTTTTTATTATCGAACCCAAAATGCACTGGGCTCAATGGGGCAGGATCAAAACACCATTTCCCTTTTCAAAGTCCATCAATGACATGTGGAATTTCTCTGCATGCTAGAACTTAGGATAGACACGGCCAAAATGTAAGGGCGTGACAGGTTTTTCAGACCTCCTCAAACTCAAAATACAGAATGGGAAAGAAAGGAGTTAGAGAAGAAAAAAATCCAATTTAAAATATTCAGAACACAGACACATAAACACATGAATTTGGCCTCAGGTGAGTGCTAAGGTCGGGGGTTCTGGGCAAGCTGCATGAATAGGACACTCGTGGCATTTGGTGAAGGAGGTTAAATCACATTTCAGTGTGGGAGATGAGCACAGACAGGACAATCACACGGAGAGTAAGCTTCAAAATGACACGACTGTCTGTATTGTACTACAGGCAGAGGCGCTTATTTAAAACAGCTGAGAGTAAGAGTTTTACTCTATCAAAAATATGAAATAACCTGTGGAAAATTCAGTCTCAGGAAGACACTTATTGAAAACCAGCCTGTGCCACGCACCAAACCAGGCACTCAGAGGCCCTCATCCACAATTACCTCATTTTCACAACCCGGTAAAGTGGTATCACATCTATATTATACATGAGGAAACTCAATTTCAGAAAGGCTAAGACATCCCATCCAGTTATGCAGAGCCATTCTGTGGAAATTCTAGATCTTTAAATGTACGTCTTCTGAATAACTTCCATTTGGAACCACCCTCGGCTAACACAAAAGAGGTTATTATGTTAAACACGCATCTCTTAAAGAATACAATTCCTGATGGCCCATAAAAGGAAAATACTAAAAATCAGGTAATGGCATGTCATAGTTCTGAATTTGTATTCATAGATAATACACCCAGGCGTACTGACCACATGCTATTTTATATTACATTACTTTCTGTAGGGCTCACAGCTTTGGGGTTTAAACCCTTTGATGATAAGCTATATTTGAAGTGATCAGAAGGCTAACTCATCCCCACCTAGCCAAAGAATATTGAGAATCAATATTGAGAATATTGAGAAATGAATTTTAAGAAATCACTTGAAAAGTACAAAATAGTAAGGTAACTCATATTTGGTGCGCTATCTTGTGTGATGGCAATGTGAGCTGCACACATACACACACACACACACACACACACACACACACAAAAGGTATTTCCTTCTCAGAGGACAGCAAAAGTTCCCATAAGCTACCATCCAAAGTGCTCCTGTATCCCTCAATAATATCATCTTGTTTTATTTTCATTATACTATTAGGACTACCTCATACGATCTTGTCTGTCTACCTATCTGTTTACTCCCAGCATTCTTCCACAATGATAGAAAACACTGGAATGCCAAATAAGAGACAGTAGTTATTCACTGCATGAATGAGGAGATTAAATGGAACAAATTGTTCCCAGTAAAAGATTTCTTATTGAAAAAAAATAGTAGATGTGAACAAGCCAATATATCTGGGACCGAAAGGCACCAATGTTGATGGCTAATGTTGCAACTATTGTTTTTAGTGATCTGTTCCCTATAACTTACCATGGCCTAGGGAGTCATCCCATCCTGTTTCTTTCACTAGATTAATTCTTATCTTGGACTCCCCTCTGGACTACAGTGCAGCAGTTGAAAGTGAGAGTGGGAGGGCGGCCCTCCCTTTCCTGTAAAAGGTATACCTTTCATTACCCTTAAGCATGCTCAATTGCTTGTAGCATGAGACCTCACCATAGCAGAGAAGACATAGCAGAAATCATCATACTGCTGAAGTTCAACTATCATTTCAACAGTGTTGGTACCTCCAGCAAGAAAAATACACAATTCAGAGAGGATAGGGTGAGATAAGTTTACGGTAAAAGCCTACATAAATTATTAGTATCTGTTCAAGTTGTCTCTTAAAATTAAATGTATTAAATAAAAATATACTAAATTTTCTTTCCACTTATTGTTTTATATTAAGTAAAACAATTTAAAGATAAGAAAATAGATAAAAGATCCTTGAGTACCTTCTAGGCTGGATGTATGGTGCTAGGTACGTTATACACAGAACTGTATTTAACTTTCTTACAATGCTATGAGAAAGCTTTTTTATTCCTATTTTATAGATGATGAGATAGATTCAGTGAGGGTAAGAAAGTACTCAAAATTACACAGATGTTAACTTGTAGAGTTGAAACCAGGTCTTTCTGATCCCTTAACCTATTCTTTTTCTCCATACGATTCTGCCAAAGATACTATCCCATTTTAAACGTGGTAAATTTACTTCATTCATTGTAGAATATTTTGATGAACCTCCTTGGATTTGGCAACAGAGCTGTCTCTCTAAGATTGGCAAAAATTAAAATTTCTCAAAGGAAACAGTGAATCTGCTTTTAAAAACAGTTCACCTGTCCTTACTGAGAGTCCATGCGGATTGGGAATGCTTAGTATCTATTCCTGGCTGTACTTCAAAGTCAACACAGGTCAGGACTACATCGGCAGAATAGAATAATGAAGGCCATTCTCTATTCTAGATAACTTATAGGGAAAGTTACATCTTGTCAGAATAATTTCTGGCACAAACCAATCTGAAAGGGCTTCGTGTACTTAGGAAGATCCGTAAAAGGGTTACAGTATGATAAGAAGGAACACAGAGTTAAAGACAGGTCCTCTCTGTGAAGATCCTGGCCTCTTAACTAACTCTGTAAACATCTTTGAATCCAAATATGGTAACTATTTTATTTCTCATAAGAGAAAATCGATGAGACAAAGTAAAACGCATGAGTCAATTGTGGCATTTGTAAAAAAGTCTTTATAGACATAGTCAAGGGCATAGGTAACTCAATGTCTTGCCAATTTATGCACAGGCAAACAATGTAAATGCCTGGCTAGTACAACACTGTATAAATTATCAGAATTAAGAAAGAGCTAGCGAGTCTTGCCAGGAGAAGCAAGAGGACTGGGATTTAACATTTTCTATATAATTATATATATTCCAGACTTAACAGTTTTAATACAACCTCAAGTCTCTTCGTAAAGTCTTTGCCAAGCTTTAAGCTTTCATATTCCACATATACCTGTAATTAACCAGGTCATTCTCTCCTATCATTCATATGCATATGTTCATAGCACATGATTCTAAGATGCTTGAATGATCGCTAAAGGCACGCACCTGTTATCACTCATTCATTCAACAAATAACTACTGTGGCAACACTCGAACAGAGTGAGGGGTAAATATTTTATTATAAATTAATTATTCAGATTTCACAGAACAAAGTAAGATGTAACATTTCAGCTGTTACATCTTCATCTGTCAGTCATTTTTCATTAATTTTTAGGAACTACATCTCGTCCATATAATTGTCTATCCTAGAATTATGAATGATTGGATAATAATAATTCAAATTTTTATATACTTTCAAGTTGGTAAAACACCTTTCCCATACATAGCATGGTGGTTCCATGGCCTGATTCAAATCCTGCTTTTATTATTCTGTATTTATGTGGTCTCTTGCAAGTTACTAAACTTTTCTGTTTATGTTTCTTCATCTGCAAATTACTATATTTTGGGTTATTATAAGGATTAATGATGCGTACCTAATGCCTGTCATTAACACATATGGTAAGCTATAAACCTTTTTCTATTATGATCAACTCATTTGTGACTCACAAAGACTCTGTAGACTAGAAAGGAGAAATACTTGTATCCATGGCGTATAGGTAGAAAAATCGAGGCTGAAACATTAAGCTGCCATCTGCTGTTTTCTTCTAAATTCCATGATTATATTCCATTATATATACATACATATATATAATAAAAAATTCAAAGTTCCATTAATTAGTTTGCTTGCTTGCAAAAGAAACCAATGTTGGGTGTTATATTTAAAAAACAATAGTTATTCATTGAGAAAATATCTATTAAGTCTCTATTAAACATAGGCATTAGTCTTGAATTTAAAAATAAGAACTTGAAATGAGACCACACTAAATTTTATTTATTTAGTCAAAATGTACTTTAACACAAACGAAAAGTATTTAATTTTTAATGCCACTAAGGGCAAAAAGAAGTTCTAGAATGACGAGAGTATTAAGAAACTACTTAGTGATACATCATGTTCATGGAGGGCAGGGCTTATTGTAGAATCAGTGCCTCGCTTGCGGTTAGTTTTAAACTTCACCGTTCACAAAGGCGATGAGATCTCAGCAGACTTTCCAACATGTGCAGCTTTATTGGGAGTCCCGTTTCACAGCCAACGTTGAAATACCGGAAGCATAAACGGGAGGTCAAATCTGCATTATACCAGCTAAGTACTGTGGTTCTTAATGTATGTGTACAACACCCGTTCAGATAGCCATCTCTCACTCAGAATTCTCTAACTTAAAAATCAGTAACAAGTCGGTCTCAAGCTGAGCTGATATTTACCTTTTTACTCTCTGAATTTACAAAGGAAGATTTTACAGGGAAGAAGATTGTAAAGGGAATCTTGAAAGGGAATATTTAAAATTTTAGTTTTAGGGATGCATATGATATCCTCTTTATTTTTAACAAATATACTTTTTATCTTATTATAATAAGGCAAGGTAAGATTAGAAAGTAAAACATAAGCAACCACTCAACAACAACGACAAGGAGGAAGGATGGAATAGTGCTTGTTGGTTGTCCCTCATCTCTAACTGGAATAGCAGCCATGAAGTTTAGGAGGTCTCTCTCTATCCCTAGCTCCAGGCCGGGGTCCTGACTGGCCAATGGCAGTTAGCTCATGACATTGCTTGGCACTGTCCTTAATTCAAGGGCAAATAAGAGACTGAAGTTGGTCCAATCACAGTAAAATCTGGGAACAGGATGGGCTACCTAATTTAGGGCACCCAGGGTAAATTGCAAATATAGGGCCCCTCATTCAAAAATTATTTTATATTATTTATAATTTTATATCTATTTACATTATAATTAATAATTTCAACAAAGTGACAGCAGAGTATTAAACAATGGGTGGAGTCCTGTGCTCAGTGCTCTGCACAACCACACAGGTCAGCATGCTTATGAAGCCAGCCAATGATTAGAAAAGGAGTCCTCCCTCCAGAAACTTCTATGACTCTCCACATAGGGATATATGAGCAGCAGTCCCAGGATTTCTCTATGACATTAGGTAAGAACTACAGGTGATCAGTTTAAAAGCTGTAGGGGCCTCCAATTTAGTCAGACGTCGTCTGTCTTTTTCTAAGATTTTAAGGCGTCAGAGGCGGAGATATCCAAACACACAGCATCCCTGGCTTTGTCCACCCATTCAAACATCGCATAAAAGTAGTGTCTCTTGAGACTCTCAAAGACTAAGAACAAACGGAGGGGTGAGGGGGTGTGGGAGTGGGGAGAGTGGGTGACGGGCACACAGGAGGGCACTTGTTGAGACGAGCACTGGGTGTTATATGGAAACGAATTTGACAATAAATTATTTTAAAAAAAATAATTAAAAAATTAAAAAAAAAAAAGTAGTATCTCTTCTTGGGAAACTGGATGTATGTGCAAACTACATTTCAACTCCAGCTTGAGAAAGTCACACATCT
Source organism: Paguma larvata (assembly GCA_030068075.1). Classification (NCBI taxonomy): domain Eukaryota; kingdom Metazoa; phylum Chordata; class Mammalia; order Carnivora; family Viverridae; genus Paguma; species Paguma larvata. Next base: position 157,008,661 of record CM057823.1, on the reverse strand, counting down.
CTCCTGGGAAGCTACCTACACAGGACTGGTGAGGAGCCCAGGCCCCGCCATTGTAAGTGGCCACTTTACTCTCAAGTTTAGCCAGGAGAGAAAACATGGTCTAAATTCTGGTGTTCCAATGTTCCAAACATTGTGCTGAAATGTTTGCAGCTTTATACCTGCTTCTATATTATAGCGCACATAGCAAAAGCCACCGATCATGAGTCAGTCATTTTGAGTCCTTGATTCATAGGAATTTCTCAAGAAAATATCAATGGTTCTACTGTATACTGTATCTCTACTACGGATATATGAGATGAATTTGGCCAAACTGTAACTGAAGACATTCGTAGAACACTAAGAAAAGTGTTTCTTCTTTATCAGGAAGATAGTAACAGGAAATTTGGGAGTACTTTTCTCCTACTCGTTACCAGGAATAGTAGATAATGTCAATTCACTTGTCAGATGACACAAAACAGGACTCTGTAAAACATGGCCTTGGAAAAAACGTAAATTCTGAAACTTCTCTACTCTCTGTCTTTTCGTGTTAGGGTGGAGATGGAAGTAACTGGAGTAGAGGGCTCTGGGATAATAAAGCCAAAAAAGAGAAACATAGGAAGCTTAAACATGTATATGAATGAATGAAGTTGAACTAGCAAAGAAGTGGAGTCAAATTAGGGACACTGGCCCAGATCCAAGTGGGGCAGACATAATGCAAACAGAATGGCGCAGTGGAAGCCATGGAATACCCAACACAAAAACTCCAAGGGGAAATGTCAATTTAATTTTGTTTCTGTGTAGGGACATTGTCATTTTTCCTATAAATGGAAAATGTTGGAATATGAATTTTAATAACGATCAATTAAGTATTTAATATTAGGTTTAACGTATTACTGTATGAAGCCTTTGCTTTCTCTAGGCAATTTCTTAAAACTATGAAACTATGAAATACTAGGAGTATTTTAATTAAAACCTAGTTAATGTCAAAATTCCTCTGTGTAATTGTAGGAATAAGTTTAAACTCTACTACAAAAGGCACTAGAAAAAATGCTTTAAGAAAGATCCTGACAAAATTGATACAACATTGATAAGCTGGGAGACAGGATATTGAGATTCATTGTATTATTATCTCTACTTTTGTGTGTAATTAAAAATTTCTGTGTAAATTGATTTTTTTAAAGAATGAATTCTGAAATATTAGAAAGTAATCTAAAAGCCCATCCATGATAAACATTGAGAAATATTTTGTAAAATAAAACAAACTTCTCTTATGTGAACAGCTGAATGCTCCATAAAGAAATGGAAATCTCAAGATTTCAGAAATGCAGTAGCAACCTGAAAACAAGAGCCATGAGTACATGAGATGACATCACATGAATGAATATCACAGGAGTGGACATCCATGAGCCAACATTGCAATGGCCTTGTCTTGAAGGAAGCTACCGTTTTCAAGAAATAAGACCTTGCAGGGGCTTAGTTGGTTAAGCATCTGACTCTCGGTTTTGGCTCACGTCAAGATCTCACAGTTTCGTAAGTTTCAGTCCCACGCTGGCTTTGCACTGATGTGCAGAGCCGGTGTGGGATTCTCTTTCTCCCTTTCTCTGCTCCCTGCTCACTCTGTCTCTGTCTCTCTCAAAATAAACAAACTTAAAAAAAAAAAAGAAAGAAATGAAGCCTTATATCCATACGAAGCACAAAGAGGAACCAAAACCCCACAAAAAATAAGGACTCAACTAGCTCAGGCATAATATGGGGATGCTTATCTGACTCTGCCTAGATTCTGGTTGGGAACAAAATGTTTATTTGGGCACCTTTTACCACAGTTGTAGCTTTCCCAAGGGCTTGAAATTACAACTATCTATGTGATGCAAGAATCACAAACATGAAATATTAACATAAAAATTGGCTCCAGGACAGTATTACCTTGGGGTGCCTGGTCAAACCAAACACAAAATTGTCCTAGAGGGACATGACCTGAACCCAAGGAAGTTTATAACCTAAAGTCATAAAATAAACAGGAACGCAATCCATTAAGAGAAATAATAATAAATCATTAGTCATAACCAGCAGCAGTACTTAAAGTTTGAGAAGTTCAGACAATTGAACAATCTATGGAGACTACTAAACAAGTGTGAATGAAACAACTACAGACAAAATGTAGTCTTTTGAATGACAAACTATAAATTAAAAAAATTGGACAATCTGAAAAGAAACCAAATAGAGCCTCTAGAAATGAAAAATACATATCAACACTAAAATTTAAAACTCAGTGAATAGAGTAAAATAGAATATTAGATACTGCTGAAGAGAGAACTAAAGAACTAGAAGACAAATCTGAGAAAATATATCAGAATTTAGCACAAAGATTAATAGAGGATGGATGAGAATGTCCAACCTAAGTGTAATTAGAGTTCCAGAAAGACAGAGAGAAACATCAGGATGGAGATTATATTCATAGCATTAATTGCTGAGAACTCTCCCAAACTGAAGAAATATCTGAACCCTCAAATTCAAGAAGTGCATCTTCTACACAAGATATATAAAAAGAAATCCAGGGGCATCTGGGTGGCTCAGTTGAGTGAGCATCTGACTCTTGATTTCAGCTCAGGTCATGATCCCAGAGTCATGGGGTTAAGCCCTGCATCAAGCTCCATGCTAAGTGTGGAGTCTGCTTCAGATTCATTCTCTCTCTCTCTCTCTCTCTCTCTCTCTCTCTCTCTCTCTCCCTCTCTATCTCTCTCTCCCTCTCCCCCCTCCCCTGTTCATACTTTCTCTCTCTAAAATAGATAGATAGATAGATAGATAGGTAGATAGATAGATAGATAGATAGATAGATATGTACCCACATTCTATCCATTGTAATAAAACTGGCTTATTAAAAAAAAAAAACTTAAAGCATCCGAAGACAAAATTCCAGTTGCCTACAGGGAAACAAAATTTAAACTGGCACTGAAGTTTTTGATAGCATTGAAGAATCCACATAAATCTGAAATAAAATTCTTAAATCGATAAGAGGAAAAAAGTGTCGACGTAGCTAAACAATCATGCCATTTTAACAGGGAAATAAAGACATTTTAAGATAAACCAAAACTGAAATAGTTTCCACTTGGCAAACTTCCAAGGAGTATTTTCAATTAAGAAGAGAATTTAACGCAGAAGCAAGAAGCAGGATGCAAGAAGCGATGGTGATTATTAAATTATGTATACTTGAAATCCTTCATCATATTGAAAAGGAGTGCAAGAGCCTTCTTTGTTTAAAGTCTTCTTTAAATTGCCTAAAAATTCGGGAGGTTGAGTAGCAATGGCTATGGTATTTATTTATTACTATAAAAACCAGAAACCTGGGGCTTATTGCTTTGCTTGCTCACAAACATAAAGAAAAATCAGAGTATCACCCATATTTTGAAGTTTGAAAAAAAAAATGAAAATCTGCAGAATCCTTGGATGCAGAAAGGAACTAAGAAAGAAAATGATGTAGTTTCAGTTAAATCAAATTACTGAATTATTTTGATTTCAGAATGTTATGCTATATGTTTGTTGCCTATATTTCCATATCCTATGTAAATCTGAATTCAGTTCCTACTTTAGAAGATGTGCAAAACAGCCGATGTAACTAGCAATGAAATGAGACAAACATAAGTAGTAATTTATTTTAAAGTATTATTGTATTTGTTAATAGATAAATATAGTTAATAGACAAATATTAATAGTGCCTACTTAAACAGAGCTATCAGGTAATAAGGTATATAGTATAATACTGGGTACACAATAAATTTGACATTATTTCGCTAGTCTTTTTTTCCTTCAAAAGATATATTGCATATTACTTAAGGTGAATATACATAATATTATAATGCATCGCAATGCTCAGTATCTATACAAAGTGTATTATTTAGCCTACTTAGTCACTCACTAACACATCTTGAACATTTTCACACATCAGTATGTTTTCTTCCACAACATTGTTTTTAATGGTTCCACATTTATTCAAACCATGAACCAAAAGGAAAGAATTGGAGAGAAGGACAAAAGACTGATTAGAAACCCATAGAAAAATATAACTCAGAAGCAAACAAACAAACTCAAAATCTTTATAAACACTATGTAGTATAAGAAAACAGTAAGAAAATGAATTTAATAAAACAACAGCTTAAATAAGCCAATTAAAAAAATAGGCAGAAGACACGAAGAGACACTTCTCCCCAAAAAAGACATACAGATAACCAAAAGACACATGAAAAGAGGCTCACCATCACTTACCATCAGGGAAATGCTAATCAAAACTACAATGAGATGTCACCTCACACCTGCAGAATGGCTAAAATTAACAGTACAAGAAACAACAGGTGTTGGCGAGGATGTGGAGAAAAAGGAGCCCTTGTGCACTGTTGTTGGGAAGACATACTGGGGCAGCCACTGTGGAAGACAGTACGGAGCCTCCTCAAAAAGTTAAACATAGAACTACCCTACAATCCAGCAATAACGCTACTGGGAGTTTCCCAAAGAACACAAAAACACTAATTCAAAAGCATACATACACCTTCATGTTCTTATAACAGCATTATTTATAGTAGCCAAGATATAGAACCAGCCCAAGTGTCCATCAACTTATGAATGGATAAGGAAAATGGGACACACACACACACACACACACACACACACACACTCAAATATTACTCACCCATAAAAAAGAATGAAATCTCGCCATTTGCAAGGACATGGATGGAGCTACAGAGTATAAGGCTCTGTATAGCTACAGAGTATAAGTCAGTGACAGAAAGACAAATACCATATGATTTCACTTATATGTGGAATTTAAGAAACAAAACAAATGAGCAAAGGGAAAAAACAGATAGAGAAACAAGCCAAAAAATAAAAAAATAAAAAATTAATAAATAAAAGACTCTTTATAAGAACAAACTGACGGTTACCAGAAGGGTGTGCTGGGTTAATAAGGTGATGGGGATTAAGGAGGGCACTTGTCATGATGAGCACAGAGTGATGTGTGGAATTATTGCATTACTATGTTGTATGCTGGAAACTAATACAACACTATATGTAAACTAATGAATTAAAATAAAAACTTAAAAATACATACATACATATATACATACATACATACATAAAATATGTTTACCAAAAAAAAAACCAGCTCAAAGACAAAAGAAAAAATTATAATAAAAGAAAATTAAGAAAACGGAGACTATAACACTAAAAATAGTAACAACACTAAAAATGTTTACATATAATAACTCAAATCGAAGAGTCTTAGGATAATCTCTATAAGCACATTTAAGAAGATGCACATATAAGGACAATAGTAAGTCAACAACAACAAAAAAATGTCCTTTTGAATCTAAGAACCCAGAAGTGGAAAAGTCCTGAAAATGTTATAAGGAAAACTTTTCCCGGGGCGCTTGGATGGCTCAGTCGGTTAAGCATCTGACTTCAGCTCAGGTCATGATCTCACAGGTTTGTGAGTTTGGGCCCCGCGTTGGGCTCTGTGCTAACAGCTCAGAGCCCGGAGCCTGCTTTGGATTCTGTGTCTCCCTCTCTCTCTGCCCTTCCCCCACTCACACTCTCTCTCTTTCTTTCAAACATGAATAATCATTATAATTTTTTAATTAAAAAAAACAAATGGTGAACTTTTCAAGATTCTGATGGTTTACTCTTATTTATCCAGAACTCCCATACTCATGCAAGAAATTACATTGTTTAAATAATATAGAAAATTCTAATATTGAAAGAGAAAGATATATATGTTCATCTTGTGAACTACATGTTCATTCCCTGTGAGCAATGGTCTTAGTAAAAATTTAAAAGAACAATAAAAGGAAAAGTTAAAGAGTGATTTTATTGAAAATATTAAAATTAAATTAAGTAAAAATAATGATGCAAAAAATGCCACCATAAACAAAGTTACAATATTACTGCCAACAGAACAAAAAAGTCAAAATTTAGAACAAAAGGTTTCAAAGAAGCATTAAGAAATTTGAAACAAGGAACAGGTTATTTTTTTAAAAGCAATAGTTATAGTAAAAAGACAAAGAAATGATGGTGAATTATCTAATTAACTCCTCCTCTCCCACTCTGTCTCTCTCAAAAGTAAATAAACATTTAAAAATTTAGAAGAAAAGAAAATTTTTTCCTGAAATGAAGGAATAAATGAATCTGCATAATGAAAAAGGCAACCATATTTCATTACGACACCAGAATGATGGACATCGGGATATAAACAGTTTAAGTTAATAAGCTTAATAGAAGAATTCTTCAAGAACTTTGTCAGGAACTAAGCACCAAATGTGTTCATCGTCCCTGAGTTGTCGCTTCTCTCAGACTTTATGTTAAACAGAGACAACTATTGTGTATTTTTAAAGAAGGAAAAAATACTGTGTTTACACAGGTATTTTCAATTCAAAATTAAGATTAGAGTATTTTACTTAATTTGTATCTGTACCTTTTCTCTTATGTTGAAAATGTTGTTTCCTGACAACATGAATATACTTACTTGCTTTTTCCTGTAATGTGTAAACAATGGTTTCATTTTTTTTTAACGTTTTTATTTATTTTTGAGAGACATAGAGACAGAGAATGAGCAGGGGAAGGGCAGAGAGAGAGGGAGACACAGAATCCGAAGCAGGCTCCAGGCTCTGAGCTGTCAGCACAGAGCCCGACGCGGGCTCGAACTCACAGACCGTGAGATCATGACCTGAGCTGAAGTCGGCCGCTCAACCAACTGAGCCACCCAGGCGCCCCTAAACAATGGTTTCAAAATAACAACCCCGATATAACAATAAGACTGCCTAATGGAAACTTGAAATGGATTAAAGATTTAAATATAACACTTAAAACCATAAAATTCCTAAAAGAAAATGGGGGGGGCAGTTTCCTGACATTGATCTTGGCAATGATTGTTTTGATAAGATACCAAAAGTACAGGCAACAAAGCTAAGTTAAAAGTGGAACTACATCAAACTAAAAAAGTTGAAAATGCAACCTATGAAATGGAAAAACCTTTGTAAATCATACATCCAATAAGTGGTTAATATTCAAAATATATACGGAACTCACACAACTCGGTAGCAAAAAAACAAATAATTCCAATTTTAAAATGGGCAAAGGACCTGGATAGTTTCTAAAAAAAAAAAAGACATACAAACAGCCAACAAATATATGAAAAGATGCTCAACAACTCTAATCATCAAGAAATGCAAATCAAAACCACAGTGAAATATCACTTCACTGTGTTAGGGTAGCTATTATCAAAAAGACAAGAGATAATAAGTGTTGATGAGGATGTAGAGAAAGGAGAACCCTTGAACAGTGTTGATGGGAATGTAAATTGGTGCAGCCACTGTGAAAAACAGTGTGGAGATTCCATAAAAAAATAAAAATAGAACTAGCATATAACTCAGAAATTCCACTTCTGGGAAAGCACGATTTCTTTTTTATCTGAAAAAAAAAACAAAAACACCAATTCACAAAGATATATGCACCCATGTTCATTGCAGCATGACTTGCAAGAGCCAAGACAGGGAACAACATAAATGCCCACTGATGGATGAACAGATAAAGAAAACGAAATGGAATATTATTTGGTCATTAAAAAAAATCCCGTCAAGTGCGACAACATGGATAAACTCAGAGAAAGACAAATACTCTATGGTATCATTTATATGTAGAATCTTAAAAAAAAATGGACTTCACTGAAACAGACAATAGACTAGTGATTGCTAGGGGCTGAGGGGAAACAGATGTAGGTCAAGTTACAAGATGAATAACTGAGGATCTAATGTACAATAGGGTGACTATAGTAATGATACTGTATGATAGACTTGAAATTTGCCGAGAGTAGACGCGTTCTCAGCACACACACGCACACACACACACAGAGTTAACTACATGAAGTGATGGATGTGTTAATTACCTTGATCTTGGCAACCATGTCAAAACGGATATGTATATCAAATTATCACATTTTACACTTAAAACATATGCAATTATATTGGTCAATTTTGCCTCAATAAAGTTGGGAGGAAAACAATACTAGTTGTTGAAGTTTAAACTTTCTTTGCAATTCTTTAGGTGCTTAGAGTACATCCACTAACGATGAACAATCAAAATATTCTAAGTGGAGAATATTAGTGGAGATAATTCACTTATTTTAGATGGTCAAGTCACTAGCTTAATATACGGCTAGATAGTTTGTTGCCTTGTTTTCAATTTTTAATGAATTTTTTCCTCTGGTAGTTTTTCCTCCATTCATTAAGTATTAATTCACCTGACTCTAAATCAAAGCTACATGAACGGTACGTATGAACATAGCTTTTTTGCATCTCAGTCACTTCCTTCCTGTCTCTCTTCACCAACAAAAAACATTTTTATTAGTTTCTGGTGCATCTTCCTTTTGTTTATTTTTTAATGTAAATAAATAATTTCCCCTTTCAATTTATCACACAAAAGGTGATATTTTATACATTGCTTTGCACCTTGACTTATTGATTCACTATTTAGTCTAGAAATCATTATATATATATTTATATATGTACATATATATGTGTGTATATGTATATGTGTATATATATATATATATATATATCAGTGTGTAGCAATCTACCTCATTAGGTATCCCAGATGTATCTTACACTATTATTGGCTAAATCATGTTTTTTTAAACAGTTCCATCCTAATGGACATTTAGAGTATTTCCATTCTTTTGTAATAGCAAATAATGTCAAAGCCTCCAGGTTTTTGAGAGATATTCCTTATTGGATTCAAGAAATTTTCTTTCCTTTGTAGTGTCAGATTTTAACGAATGCTTTTGCTTCAGCAATTGAGATGATCAGTAAAAGAAATCTACTGTATTAAGTAAATGAGGAGACAGATATGAATACAGTGTCTAATATTAAGCCATCCTTGCATTTCCACAATAAAGCCTATTTTGTTAAGATGCAATATATTTTTAGGTGTTAATAGATTTGGTTGCTGATATTTTATTTAATGGCTTTGCATTTTATAAGTGAGATTTGTATTAGTCTACCCAGGCTGCCATAACAGAATACTACAGACTGTGTGGCTTAAAGAACAGAAATTTATTTTCTCACAGTTGTGGAGCTCGAAGTCTAAGATCAAAGTGATAGCAAGGTGTGTTTCTAGTAAAAGCTCTCCCCTTCGGTTACAGAGGATGTCTTCTGGCTGTGTACTCACATGACCTCTTTTTTGTGCGAGCATCAGAGAGGGAGAGCAAGTTTTCCCCTGTCTCTTCTTACTTACTAGGGCACTTACTCCCATCGTGATGGTCCCACCTCATGACCTGCTCTAGCCCTAATTACCTCCCAAAGTCTCCATCTCCAAATGCCATCGCACTGGGTGTCAGAGCGTTAACATGTGAATTTTAGAGGGATACAAACATTCAGTCCAGAACACTCCACCCTTGCCCCCCAAAATTCATGTCCTTCTTGATGCAAAATATAGTTTCTATCCCCAAAGCCCCAAAAGTCTTAAGGCAATCCAGCATCAACTCGAAAGTCTAAAGTCCAAAGTCTTCTCTAAATACTATCTAAATCAGATATGGGTGGAATCAAGGGACAATTCGTCCTGAGGCAAAATTCCTTTCCAGGTGTGAAACTGAAAAGGAACAAATTATGGGCTTCCAAAATGCAATGGTGGGACAGGCATAGGATAGACATCTCCATTCCCAAAGGGAGAAACAGGAAATACGGAAGGCTGGCAGGTGTTCACCTGAACATTTGATGGAACTTGATGTGTGCCCACGCCTTACTTGCACCTTCACTGCATCTCATGATTGGCTATAACATGGCCACTTGGCCAATCCCCAAACTCTAAAACTAGCAGAAACTTTTGATTTAAGGTCTCCATTTCTTTCTCATGGCAACCCTCTCATATTATTTATTTTTCAACTTCTCTGTTGAGTTTAAAGGATACATAATATTGTAACATACTGTGGCTTAATAGCCATCGAGTTAACATAAATCAGTTTCTTAATGTATATCCATTATCCAGTACACATTTCTAAACATACAACGAAAGCAGAAACAAATTCTCTGAGCTGATTACTTAATAAACAATGAAATTTTGGAAAGCAATTTTAATGAGGGAATTGTATAATTCTAGACCTCCCACTTCCTGAGGTGAGCAAATTCTCAGTAGTACCTATAAAAGCAAGGTTGGCCTTCCCATAAAATTGAAAGTTTTGTTCAATTTATCTCAGATAATTATATTATAAATAAGTTTTTAAATTTAATAATGAAAGAGTATAATCTTGCTAAAAAAGAAAATTCCAGGTCAAACTTTTAAATTAAACTTTGCTTCTATACTTATAAATAAAACTTTATTGTTTGGAAAAATGTTGTATTTATTACAGCATAAAAATGGTACGAATTAGAAATCCTGTCTTTGAAGAAATAAGAAGAATTGCAAAAGAGCATGTTTTCCTCTGTCATTGAACCTTTACATTACAGAATTTCTCAGGTTGTAAATAATATGTTCATATCTCAAAGCAGTTACAAGACAGCAGCTACGACTTGGAGACAGGATTTCTATCTGACCCCCCGTTATAGTCTGCACAGCCAAACCCAGAGCATGGCACCCAATAAACAGTTGCTGATGAATAAATGATGCTTCCTGGAATAGCCTAAACTCTCAGAAATTGAGATGTCCCTTAAAGCCTGGAAGAGTACGTAAACATCAGAATGAGCTCACGTCGATTAACACGATGATAAACAATTATTGTGAGTTTTATCAATTCAAACGCCACATGCAAATATTAGGTTAATAATACAGAGAAACAAAATATAAACCTAAAATAGGTTAACAATAAAAGCCAAGGAGTGGTTTGTATCAAATGTAAATTGATACAAAGCTTTTGGCCTACAAAACTCATTATCATATTCATTTCAACCACGAGTGAGTGAAAAGGCATATTCTCCAAAGACATAAGTAACAGCAAACAGATTCCCACTGATGGTTTTTTTTTTTTTTTTGCTTTCAACACAGAATTGTACAAAGACCAAAAACCTAAGACAGTCAGCAAATTGAATGATTCAGGCAAAAAAAAAAAATGCACACAACGCCAATTTTCTTTCAGAACCAGAGAGTAGAGTAACTTACAGTTGTTTTTTTTTAAGTTGTATCTGAGAATTTGGTTTTTAAAAGATCATTTTTAACCTTGAATTGTATTGGGGCTGTGACTGCAATACAGTATCATCTTGCTATTTATTTTTTTTTTTTCTTTATACAGATCAAGGATATTCGGCTGTTCTTTCTGCAGAGGAAACTGATAATAAATCTGGAGAGGAAATTTTGAGCCACAGGCCTTTGACATGTCTATTTAACTCTGATTCTTGCTGCTTTAGTAATGTGTTACAGGCACATGCTTTTGGAGGAATGTTGCAGGATTCATTTTGGAAAGAAGGTCAGGAAGTCTTACCCAGAGATCTTTGAGAAGGGAAGACTGGGGCTGGAGTCAAAGGAGAGTGAACCAGTCACCAATCCATTACCCCTTTCAAAAGCCTACCTCTGCGAGTGATTCAGTTCGCTCTGTCTGGGAGAACCCAATACCTCCCAGTTGTCTAAAGATGAAATGAGGAGAAAAGAAAGAAGAGTGGGGGAAAAACGAGAGCCCGGTGCTACATTTAAATTTCCTTTCCCTCTCTCCCAAGAAGTGTGTAGGTTTTGCTAGAATGCTACCTTGCTAACTGGGAGAGCATGCAGCAATTATTTAAATGCTTCACTGGCTCTTGCTTGGAGGCTGATGCTAGCCAGAAGCCCATGTCTGAATCTCATAACTATTTTTTAAGCCTGAAGAATATGATTAATATATAAGGGACGGCAACCCACTGGCCATGGACATTGGCGTCTAACACTGGGGGCTAGCAGAGCACATAAGCAATGGGGGTCCAGGGTCATGACTACAGCAAATTTTGTAGTATCAAATTCCCAATGAAGTAGCCTAAACAGGCCTTAAACTCTCCCAGGTACCAAAAAATACTCTTGTCATCTGGAGTATGTGTCCTTAATCATAATTCAAAGACCCCCGAAGTGCCCATATGTAGAATTTTTACAGTCTATGAAGAATCTGATTTGGAGAAAAATAGCATTTCTATTTCCTTTAACCTCCAACTGAAATTTAGCATACTTAAGTTACCAATGTAGGCAACAAATGTAGAAAAACAAATTAAAAATTATATGTGGTATTTTCATATCAACATGGAATTATTATAGACATTTCAAAGTATTACTTATGCTTATCCCTTTCACAAAATTATAGTTATTGGCCTACAGCTAGATACCGTTATTTAATATGTTAGTAGACAAATGAATTACTATATCATGAATTTGTATTTCTAATATTTTGATAGCTGAATTTTAATAAAAATGTCTTCCTTTGTGATTCTGTGTTATTTATTTTAAGCGCCAAAACAATACTCTGAGAAGGTACCCAGAGGCGAAGCTCTTCCCTAGAGCATCACTGTTTTTTCTGGGAATGTGACACCAACAGCTAGAATTCCATTGCCCTAAAGCAGTATTTTGCAAGCTGAAAATAGTATAGGCATTTTTACAGGAAGAAAGTTATGCAGGTATACATATAATTTGATATAAGCCACTTTATGCCTATAGATCTGACACATACAAAATTAATACGTATAAGTTAAATTGAAACGACACTACAAAACTAATGAAATTTAAGTTAATTATATTAACAAATAATATTAACATTATTCTATGAAATCTGTGGTGCTGAGGCACAAGTTCTTCTGTCTTTAGGAAACTTATACTACCATGTATTCCAGCTGAGCAAGTAGGTCACCATTTTTCTCGATCCAATTTGCCCTGAAAGTGCCCTTTGCACAAGAAGCCAGGACTTACTGGAGTTCTGCAATTGAGAAGAATATCTATCAAGTCTGCCTCTGTTCCTTTCTTGATCCCTGGCAAATGTCTAAGCAATGCAGCTTAGCAGCAACATAAATCATAAATAGAAACTCAAATACGGGCATCAAAATTCCATATAAAGTACTCGTTCTAAGACTGTTCTCCAGGTTATCGAGATCAGGCTTACCTTAGCTATTTTATACTGTCACTGAAGTGAAAGCATATATTTAAAAAATTGTTATAGAGAATTCTTGGCTCCTCAGAACACATCTGAGGTCTCTCAGACCCCGGATGGAGAAGAACTATCCAACAACAACAGAGGAATGCTAAGGATACAATTCTCAGATGCATTTAATCCATTCTCCCATCCACATTTACACATCTAAGAACAGATAAGCACAGATTCCCACTCCAAACAGCACAATAATCCATAGTTGGCAATCTACAGAGCTGTGTACCTTACTCTGAGGACAGCAGAACTGCCTTGGAAAATATAATAAAGACACATAGGATTCTATCATTAATAGTATTAGAAAATGACAGGAAAAAAGGAGGGACTTTACATGATTTCGGATGTCTAACTAGACTCCCTCTCCCCAAGTGCCCCCTTGAATGAATAGTAATCAGGGCAAAACTTCAAAACATGCCCTCTGATCCTCTTAGCTTCATATTCTTGCAGAACTTACTTTCGAGGTAATAGAAATACTATGTTACAAACAGAAAACTAGGAGGAAAGACTAACTTAGGGTTTCTGGTTGGCATATAAGCTTTCTACACTCCACAAATTTTGAGCATGTGGTTAGCACACTTTGGGTACAAAATTCTCAGTGTTAATCAATCTCTGCTTTTTAGACAGCTTCACTGTTATGATTCAAGTCATTTTATCTTCAGAAGACTCTATGTAGTTCATTGAAGAAAAAGAAAAGTAAATATAAGGTGAATGCCCATTGTTAGGAGAATGGTTGACTAAATTATGGCATAACAACAATACGGAATGCTATTCAGTCACTGTAATAATGAATTAAAGCTAAATTGTTGTCTTGGAGACATTTACTCAAAGTATTCTTGAATGAGGAAAACACTTTATGTAATAAATGTGTTCCCATATTTTGAAAAACAATGATACGAAAACCTGTACGTATGTTATTCGATATACAGCTATATGCGTATATGTTTGTGTATGGTTATATGAGCATGGGGAAAACTATAAAATCATATGTAGTAAGTAGTTAACTTGAGTTAACTATGGGCAGATTTGGGGTAATATAATGCAAAAGGAGGGAGAGGGAATGAAGAGATTTACGCAAGAAGAAATAAGAAAAGAAAAACACTTCCATTTAAGCATAATATGTATAATACAAACATAGTCATGCGTTATAAAAAGAAGAAAATAAGCTTCCAATATTGGAGGAAATGAAAAAGAAGCACTAGAGGAGATAAGGAAGGTAAAAATGATTGAGGGGTAGGAGCAATTCCAGAACAGCACAGTAAGATCCTCCAGAAATATGTTCCTACGTAAAAGCAGTGAAAACACTGGAAAAAAAATTAATCAAAATCAAAATTTTCAAAACTTTGGAATTTAAGCAAAGGCTTGCATCAATTAGAGGAACAATTTATTCCAGAAAAATGACTGAATCACAGTAAGAACTATGAGCTCTGTAGCATTTTACCTTTTCCTATTTCCATCACCATCTCCTCAGCTCTGGGGTAACCTTGAAAACCAATGGCTTTCCATTTCTTGCAAAAACCTGCAACTGAGGAGGCAATGGAGAGGAAAGAATGGGTTTGAAGCTGTCCAAAAAGCCATCCCCAGAAAACTGTCATCATTCAACCTGTCCAGAAGATCCCTGGAAAGAATCCATTCTCAGAGCTTGTCCTTACTTGACCTGACTCAGAACTTTTTGCTGTTGTTGTTTCTGACTCAGAACTTTCTATATGCAAACAGCCTTATCCCCAGGGCACTTGTCAAAAACAATGTGTGGGGATTGCTTAACATCACAGCTACCTAAGACAAAGATGCCTGTTGGAAATAAGAGGCTGACCCAAAACACTTAAAGGGAAAAACTGGAGATAAGATAGCCAAAGGGGCCTTTGAAAGGCTCTGATATATTCTCTGGGACCTAGAAGGCCAGGACTGCGCACATATCCAATAAAGATATGACGAGCCAGTCACAAAGCCACATATTTATTATATAATGCTCTTTATATGAAATATTCAGAATAGGCAAATCCATAGAGGAAAAGACTATAAGGAGTTTTGGACACAGGATGGGGAATGGAGAAGGATACAAGAGTTTTTTTTTTTTTTTTTTAATGTTCATCCATTTTTGAGAGAGAGAGTACTTGCACACAGGCACGGGAGGGGCAGAGAGAGACAATCTGAAGCAGGCTCCAAGCTCTGAGCTGTCATCAAGAGCCTGAGGCAGGGCTCAAACTCACGAGACCGTGAGATCATGACCTGAGCCGAAGTCAGATGCCCAACCAAGCGAGCTGCCCTGGTGCCCCCAACATTTCTTTTTGTGTTGATAAAAATGTTCTAAAATTAGATAGTTGTGGTGGTTGTACAACTCTGTGAATACATTCTTAAAATCTTGTATTTTACATATTAGAAGGTGAATTTTATAGTAGGTGGATCATATCCCAAAAAGTGTTCCTTTTTATTAAAGTCAATGGGAGGTATGATGCGTTTTCATCTGATACAGAGATTAGGGATCTGGTTCTCAAACAAGGTGATGAAAAAAATGGAACACTTCAAGCTTTTAGCACATTACCCCAGTCTTTTGTCACTTGAATTCCTGATCGGAGTTTCCAGGTTATTCCATTGTCCACCATATTATTTTTAACCCAAATGCTCTTGGTTGGTCCAAGAGGTTTCTTTTTTTTTTCTCCTTTCCTTAAAATTCAGTTTATGCTTAAATATTTAAAACATATATAAAGAGAAAAGGCGAAAATACCAAAGGCAACCTGGAAAAATCCTTTGCTAAAATATAACGGCCAAGCTAACTATGAACCTTTCCCCTTTCAGTACCACAGCTGGGTTTCAAAATGCAGCTAATGAAAGTCCAGGAGTAACAGATGTCACATAAAACCTATCTTACCTTCCCCAAGCTCTGCCACATAGTGTAATACAGGGAGTATTCTCATTAAGACTTTATAAAGTACGGTATTCGGTGCTTTGGCCTGATATTAAGGACCCCCAGGGGGAAATGTCTTAAGGAGAGGCTATTTCCTGGTACCTTTTGCCAGGCGTTCTCTCCTTGGTTTCCTACCCAGGATATTTGGATAGAACAGAATGTCTGGCCACTGTATTTTGGGGCTGAAGTGGACTAAAATCGCTTTTACATAAGCCAGAAATTTAAAATGACATTTTAATTAGAGAATAATTTTTTAAAAGGGACAAAAGCAAATTCCCTCCTAGGTGTTAGTACAAGGCGCTAAATGATGCTGTAAGTAAAATTGGTTAAATGAATACCAAGTGTAGGAGTGTGATTAGACATTATTAATTAAAAGCGATAAATCGGATATTAAGATTTAGAAATGACTGCAGTTTGTTTACTTATCCATTCAATAAATAGTTTATTGTCTGCTGGCTATACAGCAGCAAAACAAAACAGACTACTCTCCTGGAGCTTAAAATTTGCTCTGCTCCTGCAAAGAAAGCAATAAAATTAAATGAAGAAGCATGAAAAACTTGAAAGAGCACTGGTCTACAAGTCCCAGGATCTGAATCCCAATTTCATGCCTATCACTTACTAGACAAGCAATTTGGGATACGTCAACTAAGCCTCAGTTCCGTAACTTGAAATAGTATGTACTGCCTGTCTTGCATACCTCATCGGTTAATTACATATAAGGAGAAAAGTATTTAAATATGCTCTAAAAACTACCAAAACTATATAATCACAGGCTAGCAATATTACTGAAATGGATGAAAAACTATCAGATCCCTTGCACTGAATATTTTTAGTTAATACAGAGAGTCTATTGAAGGTCTATGTGGTTAGCAGTAGAGCTCAGTGCTAATTGCCAAGTACATGAACAACACAGAATGACATATATTCAGAGGTGCTGGCCTTTCTCCATTTAACCATTCTAATTTCACCTGGATTTCCTTTACGTGTCAAATCATGTTCCTAGTCTCATGCAATGTTCCAGTCATAGGAAGAGAAAACGAGTCAGACTTCCACCAAGCTTCCAAACTGAGTAACGAATACCATATGTTTCTTTACTCTTCGCAGTATGTGTTTGCCACCTTTACTTGAATCGTAACAAATGACAAAACTTTCAAAAGAGAAAAATCCACTTAGCAAAAGAAAATAACAATCGCTGTAATTGCAAACACATTAATGGGCCGGAGTCTTTGCTTTAAATTACCTCTGCACTTCTGATGAAAAACACTGTCCTTAACAAAAATGAAGTGCTTAAAACATGACTATAACATTAAAAACTTCAAAATCAAACTCATAAGGAAAGTAAACTTTGCTTGACATAATTTGGGTTTGCAGTTATTGCCGTCACGTAATAAACACAAATCGATATTAATCACCGGTGAACACCAAGCCTAAGAAACGGTTAATACGTAGGTGCTGTGTGAAACAGCGGGATCCAAACAGTCTGTCTCTTTGGGTCTAGAGCAGTAAAATAACTCTGCTTTTCTTCAGATGCTGGCAAATACATATCATGATTGCTAAAAGTTGGCTTAATCCTTCCCTTCCTGGCTCAGAATGAAAATCAATACTCTGCCCTAGACCTAGGAAACGACTTCCCTTTGTGGGTTTTCATGAAAGAGGGAGGAACAAACAAGAAAATGACCCTGGATGGATGGGCTTTGGGTAATTTTCAATCACCTTGTGATTTAGGAAGTAGAAAATAAGAATTAAGACAACTGCAGAGAAAGTTCTTACAGTGACTATGCTCCGACTATGTTTTGCCAGTGCTGACTGGATCAGAGCTGAGGCTCTCGGGCACTTTCCCCCCAACTCCACTCCTACCAGCATTCTGGAAACTTAGTGACCTTACTAAAAATTTGAGGGATATTGAGGAATAAAGTCACAGTCCAGAGCATACTGTCTGCCACCGTCTAACTGGTCCCATCTCTACTTTCTGTCCTCTCTCTCTTCCAGCGCTTGTTCTGGAATAGCTGACGTTTGTCCTCGAGCAGAGTTTCACACACACCATTTTCCTTCAGGTGTGACTGTCATTTACCAACATGTAAAAGAAATTGCACAACCAATAAAGAAGGAGAAGAGAGAAGTACGGAAAAAAGAACACATGAGCACCTCAAAAGCAAGTGGGGGGGTTACTTCCCATTAAATCATTAACATTCAATCATACAGCTGAGATCCTTCCCACAAGGCACCAATAACAAAATAAGTAACTTCGCTTACTTATTCATTTAATATCTCAAAACAAGTACCTTAAAAACTTCAAAACAGAAGCACAAACTTTCAGAGATGAACCACCATAAAGTCAATACCATTGTATCGGGGCAAGTGGTATGCCTCAGAAATGTTGAATGACATTGATACATTTTCATTTCCTACTCATAGCCCTACCTGGATGGCTGAGCTGATGGCATTTCATGTTTAGGAATGGAACTCTCCGTTAGGTTTGCTGGATAAGTGAGTGCAACGTGGCCTCTGTGACCAGTTCGTGGTTGTGAATTAAAAGCACTGGTTGCCACACTTCGAATCCACCTGTGGCTTCCACAGACATGAAAGGGCATGTGTATTCTGCACCTTCAGACTTACTTGTGTTCCTGTGATTTTGGTTCCCTGGGAGAGAAGCATCCGTGGTCCAGGCTGGAATGTGTTGGTTGGGATGTGTAGCAGATGTCACAGTGCTCTTGTTACAAATTGTACTTGCAAGAATAATGTCAGATACTTGGACTTCACCGTCAGTGACCACAGGTTCACTTCCATTTGATTTAAAATAGGTTTTTTTTAATGTTCCTGAAAGAAAAAAAAAGATATTTAGATACATAACTAGAAGGGTTTATTTTTAAAAACATATTGAGAAAACTTAGAACTACTTTCCCAAGTCTCATTCTATCCAGGCAAACCCAAAGAGGAAGATGATGGCTCGCAAAACTACCCACTTCGTTGGAACAACCAAGAGAGTTTCTCTTCTACCACAAATAATCTAATCCTGTGAAGAAACCAAGGCTTTCTCAAAAGCTTCAAGCATAGAACCTGGGTCTCCCATCTAGGGTTCCCAGTGCCCAGACTTCAGGGCAATTCCCACCTCACCTGAGACTCACAACAAAAAAATGAAATGTGATGAGTCTCAGTGTTTCCTTCTGGCTTTCTCAGTTTCTCAAGTTCATCCACCATTTTATGCTGCTTAGTACCCAGGACACGTGCTCTTCTCATCTCTATATCTGCCACCATAGGACAATAGTGCCCGCTGAGGTTCAGCCTTATATTTCTCCACATTTTCCGCTAAGTTTCAGTGACCTGTGCATAACAGATAAATAAAAACGACAGGGCTCATATTTACTAAGGCTAGATCAGAAAACCTCCAAACATTAAACTCTAATTATAGAAAAACTAAGAGAAGGAATTAATTATCTTCATCTTTGACCAGAAACTATGAATATGATTATAAGATGTAGCCACTAAAACTAAGATTATCAACTCGTCCTTTCTCAAGGTATTCATTCATTGACAAAATAGTCAAACCAAGATTACTGGAAATCACCTCGCTTTGGCTTTAGGCAGACACTCCTGAAAACTTTGAAAGAGATCATGTATTTTTAACTTAGTAAAAATAGACAACAGATTGTTTCCAGAATATAGCACTGCAATTGAGTATGTCACTAAAATCAACAAATGTGATATTGATTCATTATAGAAATACCCAAGGGAGATTTTTTTCCTAAAGGAATTTATAGTGCATGCTCTAATTGGCTCTCACTTTTCCAAACAGTCCATGGACCATTAAAAATAAAAGAAATATAAATAAAATGTTTAATATCAGTCTATGGAAAAAATTTCTCTACATGTGCTTGACACTTGGAAAACATTAACTACAAATCAAAATAGAAAAGCAGCTGTTTTCTAGCTAACTAAGGTCAACAGTTTCATTTGCCAAAGGATTCTAAATAAAACGTTGGAGCATAAAAACTCAGTCGTGATCACGTGGTGCAGGTAACATACTCTCCAAACTGTCTGTATGATTATGAGTAAATATGAAATGCGGTAAGTAAAGTTAAAGTCTTTATGTAATTGTTTTTTTATTTTCAATGATTTATTTTTTTAAATTTTATTTTCAAAATGATTTAGATCAAAATAAATGTACGTAATAGACTTGATGACTATATAATACAGATTTGATTCATACAAAAAATATGAATCAACTAGATGTAATTTTATTTTCATCCACTTATTAGTTGCTCTCATCATTACTTACTTGGCATAAATAGACTTTCACATTAACATATTAATTCCATTAATGTGGCCATGATGAACTTTTAAAGTCCATAAAAGTTGACTTAGTATGCTAACCCTCTGAGTCAGCATCCAGCTCTGTCAACATACATTTAGCAAATGCCAACTCCTCACAGTTATATCTCTGAGTAATTCACTTAAAACGAGGTGCTTTCCATATGAAATATTTCAACAGTTGTTCTTAACATTTTGTTTATAATGATCCTTTATCTTTTTCATCAAATCACAGTGTTTCGTGAAAGTGTTAATAACATCTGCTTAGGGAGGCAATCCATAAAAACAGAGAACAAGCTGAGGGTTGATGGGGGAAGTGTGGGAGAGGGGAAAATGAGTGACGGGCATTGAGAAGGGCACTTGTTGGGATGAGCATTGGGTGTTGTATGCAAGCTGTGAACCACAGGAATCTACCCCAAAAACCAAAAACACACTTTACACACTGTATGTTAGCCAATTTGACAATAAATTTTTAAAAATTACCTAAATGAATCACACACAAAAAAGTCTTCTGAAACACTAACTTTCTTAGGAAACACTGACTTAGATAATAGCTTCCTAAAAAAATTCAGCTTCTTTGCTCTTAAATTCTACATATCAAAGCCAGTTGGCAGAATAGATAGAAAGACACAGGTAATATATGATATATGGTAGTTGCTGTAGTCAATGTCCCTAAAGTCTATTTTTAAGAGACAGACAGACCGACCAACCGACAGAGAAGGAGAGAGAACAAATCTAAGGGCCTGTCTTTAAAAGCCTGAACTCACTAGACAATTTCTTTTCAAGCATCTCTGGAAATCGACCAACTCTCAACTCACAGTTGGTCATTTTTTGAAAAGTACAAAATTAGAACTCGGTAAGACTAAATACCCTCAAGCCACACCGTGATGAGCTATAAAAAGGCTGAGAGTGATTAGCCCAAAATGGAGGGCTCATTCTTCCAATTTTGCCCCCTCATTTTCTACAGTCTTATTATTACAGTGCTGTGGGTAAAAGTACAGGTTCTATAGCCTGACCACGTGGATTTAAATCCCATCTCCGATGCTTACCAGCCCTGAAACGTTGGGCAAACTCTCAACTGCCATAAAATAAGGAAAGTAAAAGTCCCTCCCCTCATGGGACTGGCCATTAAGATCATATTGGTCAATATATATATAAACATTTGGAACAGTTCCTGGAACATAGTAAGCTCTCAATAACTGTTAGTTGTTACTACACAATGATAAAAATGGAAGTAGAACTGCCTTCCTTAGGGCTACACAGGTACTTTTAAATCAATATCAATTCCATTTACTCTAACCGCATCCCACAGAACAAAATTTTCAAAAGTGAATCACTTAACCTACTTTTGGAGTAAAAGAAGCGTGGCTCTTTCACACCCAGTTAATAATACAAGGCCACGCCGGTCAATGTTGTTGGGCTCAAAAGTATTTCAGCTCTGGAACACAGCTCTGTTTAACAACGTTTAAGGAAAAGTCTGTAACTCCAATAATAATAGCCGACCTTCACGACCTGGTCGCTTTGGTAGGCATAATTAATGTTCCCCTAGAGACCTCCACCACCCAAGTCCCAGAACCTGTATGCTACCTTACATACCTTAAATAGCAAAAGAGATGTTGCCAAGGTGAGTTAGTTAAGAAATTTGAGATGGGGAAATTACTCTGGATTGTTCACAGGAGCCCAAGACAGTCACAGGGCTTTTATAAGCAGAAGAGGGAGGTGAGAGGTTGTGTGTATCAGAGCCTTGCAGTGTGAGAAGGACTTACTGGACCATTACTCATTTTGAAGATGGAAAGAGGCCACAAGTCTAGGAACATACGAAACCCCCAGGAGCTGGGAAAGACAGGAAACAGACTATCCCCTAGAGCCTCCAGAAGGAATACAGTACTTCCAACACCTTAATTTTAGCCCAGTGAGACCTATATCGGCTTCTGCCCTCTATAACTCCAAGGTAATGTATTCGCGTTGTACCAAGTAACCAATTTGTTATAGCAGCAAAAGGAAACGAACACAGGCACTTTGCTAAGGATCTTCACTATAGTCATCTACTGACTTAGGCTTCCAACAATCTTGTGACAGAGATGCTATAATTAACTCTTCTTTTTAGAGTTTCAGAGAGGAGGAAACTGAAGCTTTCAAGAGTTATTTCATGTACCCAAGAATGGAGTCAGGACATGATACACAGACACATACATATACACCCACACACACTTCTCACTTTGGACAAAGTCTACAGATATTTTAAAAAATCAAGCATTATACGCATGTAAAAAAATTATCTTCCTATGATGTCAGTTTAAAAGTAATTCCTCATCTTTACATCTCTAGCCATGCAGTAATACATTCACTTGGCATTTTCTATGTGCCAGGAACGTTGTATTTACTCTCTGCTGAAAACACGACATTTCGTAAAAGCTTATCATCAAGATGGTTACAAATTAGTTGAGGGAAACAGGCAAGTAGTCTAAAAATACAAACCATGATACAAGTGCTTTGAGAATGGCGAGCATAAGACAATCTGATGACAAAAAGCAGACAGGTAGATGTCATTCCATTGGAGAAAGTCAGGAAAGGATTCCCAGGGGGAAATGGTCCTTCATGTAAATATTACAAGATAATTAAGGATCCTCTAGGTTTGAGCAAAGCATTTGGGGGGAAACAGGAGGTGTGGTGATAGGGAATGGAGAACTTTCTAGTTGGAGCAAAGGGGGAAAGATAAGCAAACCCGAGTGGCAAGTAACTAAACATGGCTAGCATTCGGGGGGCCTGGCAAAAGGAAAGGCTAGAGAGAGACGAGAAGCCAGACTGTGAAGAGGAGCTCCTGTTACAGGCCTGGAGTTGTTCCAGTGATGAAGAACTTTTGAAGGATCTTAAATAGGGTGGCACATTAAAATGATCACTCCGGTGGCAGCGTGGTGATGGAAAGGGGTCAAGTCCAAGTGAGAAAAGAAGAAGACCTGATCCAAGGCAAAAGCAGTGAGGACTAAGGTAACCTTTGGAAGAGGCAAAATTGTGGGTACATCAGGGAAAGAGTCAGAGGTCACTTCAAGGTTTCTGGTTAGAATTGCTGGGTATATAAAGGGACACCCCCCCCCCCACTGAGACAAGGGGGATAGTCACTAACGCCGTTCATCAAATATTTTCTAGTCTCTCACATTCACTAAGACACAGGCTTGGGTTACGTTCTCTGGCCACGTTCTCTGTCTCTGGACATTTCTGATGTTGTGCTCAAAGGGCACAAGTTTCCAGTTATAAGGTGAAAAAGCTCTGGGGATCTAATGTACAGCATGGTGATTATAGTTAATAACACTGGATCATACACCTTCAGAAAAAAAAAATCTCCAGTGCTCTTTTTCTTTCTCTTTGGCACAATAACACACAGGTGCAAGATGAAGGCTGGCTCATCAATTTAGTCCCTGAATGAGCATAGCCCCCACGTTGTTCGCAAAGGACATGTAGCATTAGTGAGAAAGTGACCTGTGCTCTTATTAAACCACTATTATTTTAGGATTATTTTTGTTACTCCGTATTGCATAGCCTATCCTGACTGATACAGAGAATGAAAAATAGTATTTGTAGGCGCTGACTTTTGTTATTGTTACTGTTACAATTCATAGAGGATACAATCTAGAGCAGTCTAAACATTTCCTCCAGAATGCCTCGTCAGACACCCACATATCTGATCTTCGTGGTCCCAGCGCACACACTGTTTGTATCATACATATACTCAAGAGCAATTGTCTGTTTTCTTGCCGCCTTCTTGAAGCTAAAAAGGTGTATTATGCATGTCTGCATCTCAAGTGCCCAGCAGAATGCTTGGCACCAGTGTAGGCCTTAATGAATATCTGAATATACATTGCCAAGAGAGGCATGGGTGTAAGGTGAGAAGAGAGAGAACCCAGGACAGAAACCCCAACATTTAACGGCTAGGTAGATGAAGATACACTCGAGGAGACAGAGAAAGAACAGTCAGAAACGGAAGAAAAACCAGAAGTGATAATATGCAGGCAAAACAGAAGAGCATGGGTTCTTCATTTTAAAGTCTTGAAGCACAGGTCGGTTTCAAAGGCTGGGCACTGGATAAAAAGTCCCTGGTGCCTCAGTAAGAACATTTAGTAGTGTGACAAGACGAGAAAGAGGGGAAGAGCAGATTGCAGTGGGCTGAGGACAGGGTCAAGCACAGAAATCACCTGGGGATCTTGCTGGAATGGGAAGGCGGGAGGTCGGAGTGGAATCTGTATTTCACACGAACTCTCAAGTGACGTTGATGGTGCCGGCCCATGCACCACACTTGGAGTATAAGGCTTTAGACTCCCATTTCAAAAAGCTTTAGATATTACATATAACCTCAGGACCGAGCAGTAAAAGAAAACTTTTCTCAAGCTTGGAAGCTCTATGTCCATGAATCTGTACCAGAAGGTCAGGGTTATTAAAGGAACTTGGGGGCTCAACTTAAGTAAGACAGAGTCAGGTCATAAAAGATCATAAAGGATCTTAAATTTTTTTGGTGGAAGGAAATAAGGATCTGGGAGGTTTTTCCATGTTAAAGCGATAGTCAAGTACAACATTATAAATTAGGAAGTTAAAATTCTTATAATTCCAAATTCTCGCAAAAGCTACAAGCTGCAAAGAAATTCGCTAAGAGAAAAACTGTATTTAAGCTCAATGGTCTGTAGCTCATCTAGATTTCGTAGAGGAATGTTTCTCTTGAGTTCAAGAAAAATGGCCTGTTACCATATTTGCTATAATCTTCACTACTACAATTTTTCTATCTTTTCTTCATTGTGCGACAAACAAAAACAAAAACAAAAAACCATATAGTCCTTTCACGGTGTTAAGACAATTAGGAAAGCTACCTTATATCACTCACAATAAGCTATGGCTAAAACAAACAAAATGTATTTTCCATGTGGATGAATGGAAGAGCCTTTGAGACCAAGACTTCAAAAGCCTGGGAAAGAAGATAGGGAGCCTCCTAATGAGATTTTTTGGACCATAACTTTGATGAAATTAAATTAAGATGAACAATGGTTTGCAAAACTCAGTGCAAACCAAAACCAAAGCTCCACACTTGTAGGACTGTTGCAATACACCCCTTCACTTTTTCTCCCTGCCACATACTCTGTCCGCTTCAACCTTCTTTCCCCACACCCACCAAAGGCGCTTTTTAAAAGCCTCTCCCAGATCGAACACGTCACTCCCTTACTCCAACACCCTTATTGTCCCCATTGTGGAGTTCATGATTAAAGTGCCACTCCCTCAGAAAAGTCTGCCCTCAACTCAAACTAGCTTTGGGCCCCTGTCCTAAGCTCTCCTAGCAATTGTCTCTTCCCACATCAGTTACCTCTGTTAGCGTTAATTAATTGTGTGATCATTTTTTAATGCCTTCCTCCCTCATTGAGCGATGGAGTCCAGGAGGGTAAGTTTATTCAATGCCACAGCAGACTGCCTTGAACCCAATAAATGTTTGTTAAAGGACTGAATAGTATCAAATAGAGCTTCAATTCTATGTCTTTCAAATGTTTCCCAACAGAGCAAAATAAATATGGCATATATATGTTAAGATATTATTTACGTATTTACATATAATTTCAAGCAGATATCAATTCAATCTCTAATAAAGTACTTTAGGGCACAAGCTGACTCTTCTAGAGATGTAATAGCAATACAACCTGCCCCCAGTTTAGGTCTGAAGTTAGCACTCGGGTCTAAGCATAAAAGTCACGTGAAACTTACCATCACACTGCAAATCCAACGGTCGGTCAATTTTATTCCTTCCTAGCAACTATACTGGCAATTGAAATATACTGTGGCAATGGCTGTGTTATAGGGTTATGGAGTTATGGATTCTGGGATTACTATGACAATGGATCATTGCACAAAGATTCTAGGCCTTATGGATACAGTTTAAAAAAGATAAGCACATTTTTGGTCAATTTTTGAGTATAGTAAAAACTAATTCTTTCCTTTAATAATTAATCTTGTCATTAATAAAAACACTTTCACAAATTTTACTTCATTTGACTTTCGTAACAATGCTCCAAAATGAATAAGAATTATATTCCTCCTCTGACAGAGAAGTTAAAGCTTCTGACCAAAACTCACACATCGAGTAAATGGAAGAGGAAGATGTTAAACCTCAGCCTCCCCATAACATTATAAATGACTTTTCTGTTAATGGCCCTTCATTATTAGATTATAACTAAAGAAATAAAAACCTAGGGAGAATATTGTAACTTTCCTACTCTTTAATTTTCCTTTCAATGTCTTTCAAAAACCTAAATCTTTAAAAAAAAATTTTGAGTATAATTGACATAGTGTCACATTAGTTTCAGCTATGCAATATAGTTATGCTAGGCTCACCGCAAATGTAGCTCCCATCTGTCACCATAACACACTACTCCAATATCACTGACTGTATTCCTTATGCTGTGCCTTTTATTCCTGTGATTCATTCACCCCTAACTGGAAGCCCGTACCTCCCAATCCCATTCACCCATTTTGCCCATCTTCCACCCACTTCCTCTTGCAACCATCAGTCTGTTCTCTGTATTTATAGTCTCATTCCACTTTTAGTTTGTTTGTTTATTCACTTGTTTTTGTGTTTTCAGATTCCACTTACGAGTAAAATCATATGGTATTTCTCTTTCTCAGTCTGATTTATCTCACTTAGCATAATAGACTCTAGGTCTATCCATGTTGTTGCAAATGACAAATTCTCATCCTTTTTTATGGCTGTATAATATCCCATTGTGTACATATATCCCGCACCATCTTATCCAGTTGTCTACTGTGGGACAGTTGGGTTGCTTCCATATCTGGACTATTGTAAATAATGCTGCAATAAACATAGAGGTGCATATATCTTTTCGAATTTGTGTTTTCATTTCCTTTGAATAAATACCTAATAGTGAAACTGCGGGATCATATGGTAATTCTTTTTTTTTTTTTAATTTCTTGAGGAACATCCACACTGCTTTTCACAGGGGCTGCACAAGTCTGCATTCCCACCAACAGTGTATGAGGGTTCCTTTTTCTCCACATCCTCACCAACACTTACTGTTTCTTGTGTTTTTCATTTTAGCCATTCTGACAGCTGTAACGTGATGTATCATTGTGTTGAAATTGCATTTCCTTGATGATTGGTGACGTCGAGCATCTTTTCATGGGTCTGTATGTCTTCTTTGGAAAAAATGTCATTCAGGTCCTCTGCCCATTTTTTAATTGAATTTTTGTGGGGTTTCGGTGTTAAGTTGTATAAGTTCTTTATGTATTTTGGATATTAATCCCCAACCAGGTATATCATTTGTGTATATCCTCTCCCATTCAAGGCGCTGTCTATTTGTTTTGTTCATGGTTTCCTTCATTGTGCAGAAGCTTTTCATTTTGGTGTAGTCCCAATAGTTTAAATTTGTTTGTTTCGCTTGCTTCAGGAGACATACAAGGAAAACATTTCTACAGTTGATCTCAAAGAAATCACTACCTATGTTTTCTTCTAGGAATTTTATGGTTTCAGTGCCGCATTTAGATCTTTAATCCACTTTGAGTTTATTTTCGTGTATGCTGTAAGTGGTACACTTTGATGCTTTTGCACGCAGCTGTTCAGTTTTCCCAGGACCATTTGTTGAAGAGACTTTTTTCCCATTATATATTCTTGCCTTCTTTGTCATAGACAAATTGACTATATAAGTATGGGTTTATTTCTGAACTCCATTCTGTTTCATTGATCTATGTGTCTATTTTTGTGCTATCACTATACTGTTTTTATTACTATAGCTTTGCTGTATATCTTGAAATCTGGGATTGTGGTACCTCCAGCTTTGTTCTTATTTCCAACTTGACTTTGGCTATTTGGGGTCTTGTGGGTCCTAATACAGATTTTAGTATTCTTTCTTCTAGTTCTATGTGAAATGCTCTTGGTATTCTCATAGTATTTGATTGAATCTGTAGATTGTTTTAGATAATATGGACATTTTAACAATATTAATTCTTCTCATTCATGAGTGTGGAGTACCTTTCCATTTGTTTGTGTCATCTTCAATTCTTTCATCAACGTTTTACAGTTTTCAGAGTAAAGGTCTTCCACTGCCTTGGTCAAGTTTATTTCTAGTTTTTTAAATTATTTTTGGTGCAATTCTAAATGGATTTGTTCTCTTAATTTCTCCTATTGATGCTCTTCATTAGTGTATAGAAATACTATTGATTTCTGGGGGTGAATTTTGTAACCTGCAAATTTACCATTTATTTATTTATTTATTCTAATAGTTTTCTGGTGGAGGATTTAAGATTTTCTATGTATAGTATTATTCCATCAGCACATAGTGACAGCTTAACTTCTTCCTTATCACTACGGATTCCTTTTATTTCTTTCCTTTTCTGATTGTCGTGGATAGGACTTCCAGTACAATGTTGAATAAAGGTAGTGAGAGTTCCTAACCTTACAGGAAAGGCTCTCGGTTTTTCGCCATTGAGTATGATGTTAGCTGTGAGTTTTTCACATGTGTCATTTATTATGTTGAGGTATATTCCTTCTAAATCCACTTTGTTGAGAGTGTTTATCATGAACAGATGTTGAATTTTGTCAAATGGTTTTCTGCCTCTTTTAAGATGATCACATGATTTTTATTCTTCATTTTGCTGATGTGGTTTATCATATTGACTGATTTGCAAATATTGAGCCATCCTTGCATCCTCAGAATAAACCCCACTTGATTCTGGTGAATAATCCTTTTAATGCATTATTGAATAGTTTGCTATTCTGTTAAGAATTTTTGCATTTGTGTTCACCAGGGATACTGGCTTATCGTTTTGTGTGTGTGTGTGTGGTGTCTTTGTCTGGTTGTGGTATCAGAGTAATGCTAGCCTCATAGAATGTCTTTGTAAGCTCTCCTTCCTCTTCTGTTGTTTGGAATAGTTTGAGGAGAATACATATCAACTCTTCTTTATTTATTATTATTATTTTTTAATGTTTATTTATTATTTGAGAGAGAGAGAGAGAGAGGGAGAAAAAGTGTGAGCAGGGAAGGGACAGAGAGAGAAGGAGACACAGAATCTGAAACAGGCTCCAGTCTCTGACCTGTCAGCACAGAGCTCAGTGCAGGGCTCAAACTCACGGACTGTGAGATCATTACCTGAACCGAAGTCAAAAGCTTAATCGGCTGAGCCACCCAAGGGTCCCAGCTCTTTTTTAAATGTCTGGTAAAATCCACCTTGAAATCCATCCGATCCTGGACTTTCACTTTTTAAAAACCTAAGTCTTTATTTTAGAGTCCAAATCTTTGGAACCATATGGACAGCTCAGATCATCCAATAATTTTAGAAATACTAACCTGGGGCACCTGGGTGGCTTAGTCAGTTAAGCATCTGACTCTTGATTGCAGCTCATGATCTCATAGTTTCATAAGTTTGAGCCCTGCTTTGAGCTCTGTGCTCTGACCACACACAGCCCAATTGGGATTCTCCCTCTGTCCATCTCTCTGCTCCTGTCCCACTCACACTCTCTCTGTCTCTCTCAAAATACATAACTAAACTTTAAAAAAAAAAAGAAAGAAAGAAAAAAAGAAATACTAAACTAAACTAAACCTCTGGAGCTCCAGCTTCAGGTCTGGGGGTTGAAGAAAGAAATAATTTGCTACTGGTCTCCTCTATATCCTGGTCCTGAAATAATTATTTAGAAAGTCCAACTCCCTTATCTTCCAGAATCTTTTTACCAACTTGACTTTTTGCATGAGAGAAGCCCAAAGGGACAAAACACACTACTTCACAAAGTGCATCTTTATTAGCATTAGGCTTTTATCATCGTTTCCTAACGAATAATCCTCTCGCTATTACTGTTGTCTTTTGAAGCTACAGCTCCTGTTATTTACACAAAATTGGCATCCCAGCATCCCACAGCAACCTTTATGGACCCATAAATAAATACAAAACTTTGAAAGAGCATGTAGTTATAAACTCAAACCAAACTGAACATTTTTAAAAGTAAGCATAATAATTTAATGTTTTTTTTAAAACTAAAAATATAAAATTGTTTTATTGCTTATTATAAAACCAAACATCCCAGTTATAAAATAGGAAATGTTTATTTGAGCAGATACTACTTAACATATCCATATCAAATCATCTGGGGCAGAATCTATGAAAAGAATGCTTTTGAAGAAAATGTCCAGGAAAACTCTTACTTTCTAAAGGTTACCTAAATATAAGCCAAAATGGCTATAAATGGTACATTTCCTAAACCTATATATAGTGATAAAAAAAATTATACTCTTCGGTATTACCCAAGAGAAATGAAAACACAGGTTCACAAGGGGCATCTAGGTGGCTAAGTTGGTTAAGCATCTGACTTCCGCTCGGGTCATGATCTCACAGTTTGTGAGTTTGAGTCCGCATCAGGTTCTGGGCTGACAGCTCAGAGCCTGGAGCCTGCTTCAGATTCCGTGTCTCCCTCTCTCTCTGCCCCTCTCCCACTGTCATTCTGTCTCTGTGTCTCTCTCAAAAATGAATAAACATAAAAAAAAATTAAAAAAATAAAGAAAACACAGATTCACATAAAAACTTGCACATGAATATTCAGAGCAACATTATTCATAATAACCAAAAGACGGAAACAACTAAAATGTCAGTCAATTGGTAAATGGATTTAAAATATCTGGTAAATCAATACAATAGAACATTATTTGGCCATAAGGAAGAATGGGGTACTGATACATAATACAACATGGATGAACCTGGAAAATAATATGCCAAGTAAAAAACACCAGTTACAAAAACTACATGCGGTCATATGAAATGTCCAGAATAGGGACATCTGTAGAGACAGAACATAGATTAGTGACTGCTTAGACCTGGAGCAGTGGGGAGGATGGAAATATAGGGGGCTCACAGTAAAAAGGATAGAGTTTCTTCTTAAAATTATAAAAATGTTTCACAATTGATTGTAGTGATGGTTTCACTTATCTGTGAATATACTAAAAAATTGTTCAATTATATACTTTAAATAGGTACGTGAATTATATTTCAAGTAAAAAAATTAGAATCTAATAAATAAAGAAACACACAAATTTAACCCAATTAAAGCACTGCTTTAATAGCATCTCTCCCTGTGCAGAGGCCTCCAAGCACTGAGGTACTTAAAAACGAGTTTAAAATTTACATTAGCATTCCACCCTGAGAACGAAAGGAAATATTCTTCAGTGCATGTGAGCTGCTGAACATATCTTACAAGAATTAGGCTTTTAAAAATGACAGTGGTCTGAGTGAGGGAGCTCCTACCAGACAGGCCCTCACAGAGATATCAATTATAAATCTGGACAAAACACGCACAAAAAGTACCTGAAGGCACAGGAAAGGAAACAAAAGCAGGCCAGCTCTGGAGGGGAGTTGGGTCTTGGAAGAAAAGAGGGGCAGAGATGAGTTTCAGAGATTCGTCCTGCCTCTGGCCCAAGAGCAGGCCACGGTTGGCACCATGGGGGGAGGGGGGCAGGGCGACTAAAACTCCAGTAGAAAACCTGAAGTCTTCCTGGGCTGAGACACTCCTGAGTCCTCTCCTCAACTTGTCACCTTCTGACTTCTGCAGTGTCTCTCCTCTCTTGGCTATGAAACTCAGCATTTCCGGTTCTTTTCCTTCTCTGACCATTCTTCTTATATCTCTTGTTTCCTCCTTTTTCTTTATCTTCCCCTTAAATACTCCAGGGCTTTTGCCCTCAGCTTTGTATCTGTACGCTTTCTGTTTATGGTTCATCTATTTCTATTGCTTCATCTGCCAGTGAGACCCACACCTTCATAACTGGTCATGACTCCCTTCTTGGCTTCCCTTCTAGATCCTTCTAGCTTCAAACCAGTAACAGTGGTATGGGAGTTAGGTTCTTTTTTTTTTTTTTAAATGTTTATTTATTTATTTGGGGTGGAGGAACAGAGAGAAGGAGAGGAAGAATTTCAACCAGGCTCTAAGCATAGTACAGAGCGCGACTTGGGGCTCAATCTCATGACCACGGGATCATGAGCTGAGCTGAAATTAAGAATCGGTGCTCAACCAACTGAGACACTCAGCACCTCAAGTTCTAAAGTGAGCAAAAAGCCAAAAATCATGGGTAGTCACAATTTCCCTTGAAATTTCCTTAAGAAAGCAACATGTTCTTCTAGACCTACATTCATTTCTTGGTCTTGCCTACACTGTTGAATTTGCTCAAGATAAATGCACTTAAACTATAATGCCAATGTCCTTTTCTAGTACAGGTGTCCCCCTCTCTCTAGCCCTTCCTGCCCCTCTCGAAAATAAACATTTTTAAAAAAGATTCTCTCTCTCTGTCTCTCTCTCTCTCCCTCTGCCCCTCTCTCCTGCCCACCCCTCTCTAAAATAAAAAAAAAAAAGAGGGGCACCTAGGTGGCACAGTTGGTTAAGCATCTGACTCTTGAGCTCAGCTCAGGTCATGATCTCAAGGTTTCTGACTTTGGGCCCGCACTGGGCTCTGCACCGACCACATGGAGCCTGCTTCGGATTCTGTCTCTCTTTCTCTCTACCCCTCTCTTGCTTGTGTGCGCTCTTTCCCTCTCACAAAAATAAATAATAAACTTTAAAAAAATGTTTCAAAAGAAAAAAAAAAAGAAAATATTTGTAATCCTTGAAAGTCTTCCTCAAAACCTTGGTTTCATGGAATAGTGTGTGAAAAGCAATTACCTAGGTGCTTAAGCCCAATTCCCTTAGGACGACATGCAAAGGCCTGTGCCATTTTGGATTTTATCTATCAATCTAACTGCATTTACTCCCACTGCCAAAATTCTACCCAATCTCCTAAGTCTACCTCCATGTGTCACGGGGTTATACTTTTTGCACTTGCTATTTTCTCTGCAAGACCCATGTACTTGAACAATGGCCTTCTTACCTGAATTTCTATTAACTATCCAAAGGTTAAAATTTTAATGCCTCATGAAGCCTTCTTCGACTTCCCCAACGTGCCTAGTATAAACCTCCAACATCAACATGTGTTATCTTGTGTAAGAATCATCTCTTCCTCTTACTCATGAATTCCTAAGAAAGAAGGAATAAGTTAACCACCCTTAAGTTCCCAGGGACTTTTAAAGTGCCTGGTACCTGGTAATCACACCTGGAGTGCTTTTAATTAATTACTTCATTAACTTATATTAATAATAATAACTAACAGAGAGATTACAGTGGCGGAAACTTCAGATTTGTATTAGATGGCCAACAGATAACCCTTTCATCATGTGGATGCTTCGGGTTAAATAAGTACTAAGTAGAAATTACTGTTATGCTCAGTTTCATTTTGACTTCGGTTTTCTTTAATTGTGGCATCACTCACCAACGAAGGACAGCAGGATCACGAGCAGGACGATGAGGGCACAGATACACGGAATCAAGACCAGCAACAGGAAGCGGAGAATATTCGCAGTTGCCAGCTTCTGAGAGCAGCTATCACCCATGTTATTGTCAACAGCTCCCAAGACCTAGAGTAAAAGAGGGTTATGAAACATAGTTTTAATACTACAAAGCAACACAATACATGGTATGAAATTATAGAGTACAGCTGTCCATTCAGAGAAGCGGCATTCCTGAGAGATTCTGGTGCATGTACTTTACGGCATGAAAATGAACTTAGTCACTAAATCGCACTATAAATGAACAAATAACTGTACAACCACATTCAGGAGAGAGAAAATCAGTCTGTTTCTGAAATGTTTTTCTGGAGTACGCGAACTTTTAACGATCTTCCATCTTGAATTTTTTAACATATTTGCCAATTTGGGATTATTTCAAAGGCCTATGAATTACCATCGCAAGGACTCATCTTGGCTCAGAGCTATAAGCAAAGACTACCTAGTACAGTGATAAAATATTGGTGAGTAGGTGTAGACAGGACATTATCCAGATTTCGTTGCCTTTTGTCCCATCAGTGTTAAGCCCCAATCTTCATGAATCTGCATAAAATTAATTTTCAGCCATTTATAATTCAGCAAGGTTAAATATTACTGACCATGTATTTAGTGAAAAACTGAACAATGAAACAGAGAACCTGGCCTGCTGACCAGTTAAACCCTGGCAACCCCTTAGGATACCTTCCACTGTCCAGGCTGCGCCTGTAGCCTATCTATTTGTAAAAACATTACGAGATGCAATAGTGAGGGTTCCGATAAAGTTCTCATCTTCAAATACTTTAAATTTTGCTAATTTAAATTAAAATTAAAGACCTTAAGTTCAGTCTCTTGCCAGAAATGATGCCTGGAAACTCATTTCTTGCAAATGGCCAGTTTAGGGCACTGACTTTTTCAACACGAGTCAGAGATGAAATTAAAAATGATTTCAGTCCCTCACTATGAGCAGCTCTTCCAATCCCATGTGAAGGTGTTTCTCACGGTTTCCTCTTAGACCTTTGACTCTCCTAGCCTTTTCTCCTGTGACAGTTTCAGAGCTTGAACTGTAACCTCTGCATAAGTAACTCCTGAATCTTTCTTGAGTCCTGAACTTCCTTCCAAGTTATATCATATATGTCCAGTGCCTGGTGCTTAGTGGTATCTCTTCTCAACAAGTCCAAAACCAAATTAATCTCTTTCTCTATCTCCACTTTCAAGCTAGTTCTTGATTTCCATATTTGTGCTAACAGACATCCCACTACTCCAATAACCCCAAGACTCCTCACTTCTCCATCATCCCCCCCATGCCATGCATTATCAGGTTTTGTTGGTTCTTCCCCTATAACAAATGCCTAATTTTGAGAAATGAATGACCTTTGAGATAGACCCTTATCATAATCAAGAAGTCGTTCTAACAGATGGTCCTGTACTTGACCATTTACAGCATATAACAAGTACTTGATGATTTCCCATGGATAAAAAGGCAACTTTGATGCGTTCTGGATTGCAAGGCACTTTATTCCTCCTGATCAGAATCAGTTCTTATTCACTAACATATATTACAAGCAGTGTTCACTACATACACTGCGATGTAATGATACCCTCTGTAATTTTAAGCATTCCCCCTAAGACATATTATTTGAAAGAACATATGACGTTAGCTTGAGAATGGCTTGATCTGCTAGGTTAATGTCTCTACTGACCCATTCCCTCTGCACCTGATTTAATCCACCAGCCAATCAGAGTTAATTTACAATTTGATCTGCAAGAAGGCATGGCACTGTGTTAGAGGAGGCCATAAAAAGGATGTGGCCACCCACCGACCCATGAGCTGGACCCGGGCAATCAGAGACTCTCACTCCCTCCCCTGTCCTTGAAATGTACCACTGTTCCCACAGCCAGAGCCATTTTCAAGAATGCCAGCCTTGAGAGAGCAATGTGTTGTTGAGACCATCTGGACAATACACATGACTAAACCTAGCTAAGGCCTCTGTATAAACTTTTATGATTCTGGCAGGCAGGCATGGAAATTCACTCATCTTGTCCGCCTAAGACAAGCCGCATGGTAAGTTACCTTGCTCCTTAAACCTACCATCTACCAATCTGCAGTGGTCTGGCTCTTTCTTCAGTATCTTCTTGCACCCTGTGTGTAAAAGCCAGCTTTGAACTTTACCCAGGAAGCTCCTAAGTTTGCAAACCAACACACTGACACAATTATAAGATCTTATAAGATCTGTAAGAGCACAATAATTACAGCACTAGCTCTGGGCGGGTGGAAATAGGCAGGTGTGGGACTACAGCCCAACAGAGACAGTAGGAGAGTCTACTAACTTATTTCATTGACTCGACAATTAGTTATTGAAAACCTGCGATTATAATAAGCTTGGGGACAGATGTAACAGTGATTTCGGACTAACTGTCCCTCAAAAGCTCACAGTCTTGTAGGAGAGATACGTCCATAAATGATATATCTGTATGTCCAGGTAGCAAATGTTAAGCACCATGGCACTTATGACTGAAGTGCCATAGGAGTTCGAAAGACAGGAATACAATTTCTTGCTGGAGAATCAGGTAAAGCATTATAGAGAACCACCACTTGAAGCAGACATAATTCTGAGAAAAGTACCCCTAAAAAGCCCTGCTATAGTTTTAAAGAGTGGTAAGATACAACTAGAGAGGTAAGGAGATATGAACTTTCTTTGGCTTCTACGACAGTAGAACCAACCAGTGTGTTGATTTCTTTGTTAAGATGGTCACAGGAGGTTATAGGGATGTCTTCTTAGGTGGCAAATTCGCGACGGCCTCAGCACTGTCTGGAATCCTGTAGCCAAGCACATCCCATGGAGTATTCATCCATGAAGAGTCAGCAAAGAAAGTGCTAGAGGCTCTTTCTGATATCTCCTGGATCTATCACCAAATATACTTGGCCTCCAGAAACCGCATTAATGTTTCATGCAAATAAGTTCTCCAGTGCCTAAGGAATTGTTTGCTCTTATCAAGGGGAGAAGAGAAAGAAATACTTAGAAGAAAGCCAGCACTCTTGTCAATTTCATAACTATCCTCTTGTACTCGTGACCACTGAGGACTCTAGCTACAAGTGCTGCATTATTCACAGGCCCTTGGAGTTTCTCTGGGCATAACATAACTCTTAGACTCTACTGTTGAGTGAATAACGCCAGATGACATAACCTGCTGGAGGAACTCCTAAGCTTTGCTTCTGTGGAGTCTACAACCCTCTCTCCAGAGGGCACCCTCTTCCAGAACCTACCCTCCACAGGCTTGAAACTGTAAGCCAAGCAAAGTACAGCATTCCCTGGGGCAGGAAGGCAAGCCCAGAATATGGTTTCTGACTGACCTGCACGTATTTCAAATGTGTCCTTCTTGTGTTTTGCTAATCCTGCTGGTAAAAACTCATTTCTTATATTTTAAGAGCTATTTATTTTAAAAGCCGCCATGTTGGTTTATGTCACATGTACGGATACAATCTATCTATTTCCTTGAGTCAATTTGGTGCCATTTGGGAAACTTTCTCATCCCTCTCCTTCCACATTTTTAACTCTATCATGCTCACCCCTGAACTTGCTGATTCAACCATTTTCACGACAGTCGTCCTCTGACTCTGGAGACCTGCTGTCCGTGGATGCCTCTATCTTCTCTCAGTCTGTCAGCTCTCTCCTTTTTTCATTTCCCTACATATCTTCTTTAAAATCTTTGTACCATTAATGCAACCAATACTCTTGCTAATGCCCTGAACCTGCTAGCCTCTCTCTCTCTCCCCCTCTCTATCTCTTTCTTTCTCCTTCCCTCGCTCCTTCCCCACCCCTCTCTCACTGCCATCAGCTTTTGATTATGTTTAGGTTTCTCCTGTTATATTTTTAACCATTCTCAAACATATACTGCAGCAGCCACTATCCTACTTCTCTCTTTCTTTTACATCCAAAACTCCCTAAGACTTGTTAATATTTATTTTCCAAATTTCTTCACTTACTGTTTACCCTTGTGGCCACTACAGTTTGGGACCTGCTTCTGTCACCACACCAACAGACTTTTTGCTATAATCACCAACGATGTCCATATTGCCATATCCAAATTACATTTTTCAGTCATCATTGTTCTGACATCTCAGTATCATTTGAGCGATCGAATTCTCAGTTAGCCACTCCCATCCGCCTCAAGCGCTTTCTTCCTTTGACTTCTCTTTCTCCTCCCTCTCTGGTCATTCGTTCTCTTTCTGCAAGCTCTTTTCTCACATTCACACTCTCCAGTCAATGTCACCCACACTAATGGCACCAATTGCCAACCCTCCACATGGGACTTACATCTTTAAATTGGGAGCATAGATCTTTCCCCTGAGCTCCAGACTTTTGTATCCAACTGATCATTTGACATCTCCTCCATGGATGTTGCAAAAATACCTCAAACCTAACATGTCTGAAACCAAATAAATAATCTTTATCTCCGTATCTGGTATTTTTCCAGAGTTCCCTATCTCAGGAAAAATTAACTGAGCACCGGCTGTGTGTCAGGTGCTATTTGGGCACTTGGGATACATCATTATGCAGGCGAAAAACTCCCTCCTCATAGATCTCATATTCTGCTAAAACTACCATCATGTCTCACCTGGAATGGTTTACCTATATCCATTACTGCTCTCCCTACTTTGTTCTCCACATTCTAGCCGCAGTGAGGAAGAGGATGTATATCACTGGATATGAGAAAAGGCAACACAAAAAATGATTCCCAGACTTAACTAATTCAGAAAATTCAGAGCCTAGAACCAGATATAAGCATGAGAAGCATGTACCCAGTATATTGGTAGAGATGTGGAGAGGGCTTTGGACTTTCGCAGGAGGGTATGGGATTTCAAGTCCATTTTATTAAGATTTCAAAGGTCAAGCAAGGGCACCTGGGTGGCCTAGTCGGTTAAGCATCTGACTCTTGATTTTGGCTCAGGTCATGATCTCATGGTTCTTGAGTTTGAGG
This sequence comes from Paguma larvata, assembly GCA_030068075.1. Classification (NCBI taxonomy): domain Eukaryota; kingdom Metazoa; phylum Chordata; class Mammalia; order Carnivora; family Viverridae; genus Paguma; species Paguma larvata. The sequence continues at coordinate 156,969,998 of CM057823.1, read as the reverse complement.
CCGAGTCAGGCTCTGCGTTGACATCACAGAACCTTCTTGGGATTTTCTCTCTCCATCTCTTTCTGCCCCTCCCCTGCTCACAAAAGCTCTCTCGCTCATATTCTCTATCTCTCTCTCGAAATAAATAAATAAACTTCAAAAAAAGATTTCAAAGGTCAAAGAGACCATAGTTAATATTTCAGGTACATTAGCCTTTATCTTCTTCTGCCTTCCTGCAGCATGTGACTTTATTAACACATAGTGCAATCTTGGGAATACTTCCATGGCTGCAAATGGCAGGAACTGCTTTAGAACACGGAGAAAAGCTGCTTCTGTAATCATAGCATAAATAGTATTAACTCAGTTGTGACTCGCTCTTTATATGCAAATAGTTCCCTTGTCTCATAAGTGCACCAGCATCTATGGCAGCACCTGAACACAATCAGGAGTGGACCAATACCCGCCGAATAAATAAATGAATTAAATCACTTCAACAAAAATTGCTCTGTGCATCATTATGCAAATTACTACTGCTCTTATAAAATTATATACATCTCACAAAGTCTATTCCAAAATCATGGAGTAGAAAATGTATTTGGTAAAAAAAAAGTACAAGTATTTCCCGTTTAGGAAAAATATACTAGAATTAATAAAATTGGCTTTTACTAGGAGTATTAGTACAATTCCATACTCACATTTCCTATTATGAGCTTTGAAGTCAGTTAGAAACTTCTGTGATTCAAGGAGTAAATTTTAGTGGGTTTTTTATAGGCAAAATTTTTTAAATACTATCTTCGTAAAGAAGAGACTTCTTAAAAAAAGTGGCTTTGTAACACTATTAACCCCCTAAATCACAGATTCCCAGACATTTTGGTTCAGGGCACCATCAGTGTCCAGGTAATTTTTTTTTCAGTGGCCTAAACTGAAAGAAATGCCTAACAATTCCATTTTTTAAGTCTCTTGGTCCAACTATTTTATAAGTTTTTGTATCCTAAAAAATTAATAGCCATTCAAAAAAATACAACACATAAATTGACATAAGCAAAATTCCCATGTTATTCTTTTTTTTTAAATTTTTTAACATTTATTTATTTTTGAGAGACATAGAGTGAGCAGGGGAAGGGCAGAGAGAGAGGGAGACACAGAAACTGAAGCAGGCTCCAGGCTCTGATGAGCCATCAGCACAGAGCCCGACGCGGGGCTCGAACTCACATACCGTGAGATCATGACCTGAGCTGAAGTCGGTCGCTTAACCAACTGAGCCACCCAGGTGCCCCCCATGTTATTCTTAAGAAATGACAAATACTTACTGATGCACAACACCTCAAACCTTGGAATTAGATTGGAAATCATCACCATTCATTATGCGTTCTACATGGGGTTTTCCCATGGCACAACTTTTTACACAGTAACCATCAAGAACCCTGCTTTATGAAGACAGGACGCTATCAAAAGGAATATAGCACAATGTTGAAACTGTGAACTACCTTCAAGCTAGCGTTTCATCTGATAACCAACAAATGTTGAGCATCACTGGATTCCCCTCAAAAACTGAAAATAACTAGCAGAGCCTCTGTGAGTCATTGCAGTGTTTGGGGGACCTCAGTCCACAGTTTGGAAATCATGGTTCTAGACTATTTCTCCCACATCTTCCTGCCTAAGTCTGAATCCTCAGAGAAGTAATTCATATTTAACTTCATCCAGAAAGCCTTCCTTGATAACCCTGCTACAAATAATCTCCCTCTGCCTCATCGGAATTTCTGGTAGGTGGCAGAGACTAATTGACTGCTAGCATCTATTCTTTCCTTTGATCTTAGAAACAGAATCCTAAATTTTGGTTGGGTCAATATTTAATGGCCACTAAGAATAGAGACAACATTTCCTGGCCTCTCTTGCAGCTATGTAAGGCCATGTGGCTGAGTTCTTGCTCATGAGATGAAACCGGAAGTGGTAAATGTGACTGACAGGAAGTGTCCTCAAAGAGAGGGATATTGTCTTTCCTCTTTCCTGCTGGTGGGAATATGAATGCAATAGCTGGAGCTCAAGCAACCAGTTTAGACTCTGAGGTAAAAACTAGATGCAGATGGTGGCTGAGTAGCAAGAAAGAGGGAAACTGAATCCCTGCTAGATTTGAAGCTACTCTATCAGCCCTGAACTGCTCATTTTCCGGACTACATGAGAAAAGAATAAATTCTCAATAAATCACTATTAGTCTGAATATTCTATCACTTGCAGTTGAAGCAATTTTAACTGACCCATGTATTTATCACTTTCTACTTTGGATCATAGTCATGTATGTACAAACTAAAATTATCAATCTACAATCTCAGTACTAGGTAGAAGTACTAGTACATAGTACTAGTACTAGTACACAGTACTAGTACAAAGTACATAGTAGGATCAATTAAATATATGTTTTCTCAACTGAATAAATGACTCACAATTAAAGCTAAAAAAATTTCCCAAGAAATGTTTGGGGTTTTTAATTTACTTTCTGTGTATGGGAGGGAGATAAAAACCATAAAGGGCTTTTTGTGATAATGAATATTACTGTCAAATTTGTTTGCCTTTGACCAGAATAACAGAAACTCAGTGTTGCCACAGTAGATTATCTTCCTGCTATTCAGGAGCTCGGTACCTTTTATAGGTCTTCAACAAGGATAAATTCAGGAGAAAAAATTTTCAACATAGTAAATTGTAGCTCATCAATTTTCAATTAAAAATTTCTGAGGCACCTGGGTAGCTCAGTCAGTTGAGCATCTGACTTCAGCTCAGGTCATGGTCTCAAGGTTAATGAGTTCAGGCCCCACATCAGCTCACTGCTGTCAGCCTGTCCGTGCACAGCCTGCTTCAGATCCTCTGTCCTCCTCTCTCCACCCTCTCCCACTCATGCTCTCCCAAAAATAAATAAATATATATATTTTTAAATTTCTAAATGCAGTGTAGTAGCCAAAATGTTTCCATCAGGAGTTAATAGGGAGCAAGCAACAAAAAGTAAGGTTGGTTAAAATGCAGGCAATTATTGGACTCGGTCATCTCACAGTCCTGTTAGAAGTCCATATCTCTACCAACTTCAGCAATCTCCTACCTAGTTTCCACATATCCTCACTTCTCCTCTTCCAATCTCCATATGGTAGCCCTGCTTCAAACCCTCCAGAAACTTTAGAGACAAAGCCAAACTTCCTTTTTATTTGTAATGTTTATTTATTTATTTATTTTTGAGAGAGAGACAGAGTGTGAACAGGGGAGGGGCAGAGAGAGAGGGGACAGAGGTTCTGAAGCAGGCTCTGCACTGACAGCAGAGAGCCCGATATGGGGCTCGAACCCACGAGCCATGAGATCATGACCTGGGCTGAAGTTGGGACGCTCCATTGACTGAACCACCTAGGTACCCCCAAGAGAAACTTCTTTAACATGGTAGAGAAGACAGTGTCTGTCAGACTTCAATGTACGTGTAAAACATGTGGGGAGAGTCTGAGCCAGTAGGTCTGGGGTGGAGCCTGAGACTGTGCATTCCTTCCTAGCTCCCAGGTCATGGTGATGTCAGGGGTCTGAGGACCACGCTTTCCAGGAGCAGGATCTGGAGACCCTTCTAGGTCTGCCCTGCCTATGGTAGGCTCATCGGACACCTCTCATGGCCTCTCTCTCTCTACCCTTCTGCCACCTGGCTCTTCTAGATCCTCAGAAGCACTCTCTGCCTAGAATAGCCTCCCTCCATCTCCCAACCAGCCAGTGTCACTCAAGACCCACCCTTCCTACATTGATTCATGACCATGATTAGTTCTCATCTTTCTGCTCTTTATCCCGGTTGCAATTTACATATATGTGTGTGATTATTAGATTCTGTTGGTTATTCCTGCCACACTGTAGGCTCCATAAAGTCAGGGACCATGTTGGCTTTTGCTCACCATTGTAGTCCTATACTCAAAAAGGGCCTTGACTATAGTACACACTTCATAAAAGTATTAAAATAACGAATCAAGAAATTCATCTAAATCTGCCCTTCCACTCTCAGAAGAGTCCTAGAAACACAAGGAGTAAAATGTTGTTCCACGTTAGACTAATTACCACAGTCATAATAATAACAGAAATAATAACAATATGCAAAAAAAAAAGAAACAAAACAATTGGGCATTTCCTGTGGGCCAGGCACTCCTCTTGTACTTTGCATATAAAAATGCTATTAAATCCTCAAAAAACTCTATTAGGTGGTTGCTATTACCATACTCATTTATAATGAGTGTGAGGCTCTTTGTGAATAACTTATAAAAATAATTCAAAGTAATTGACAAACAAGACAGAATCCAAAGCAATATACAGTTATTCAATTCCTTTCTCTAAAGCTCAGTAGAAAGACCAGAGAAGTCATGATTTTTTTTAATTTGGTCTAATTCTATGGCTTTCAGAACTTTTTAGAACACACTATCCACCCTCCAGCTCTGTTCCTGTGAAGTAGACTAAGCTTTACCCTGAGTCAAGCAGAGCTGAATCCAGATGTCCGAAACCCTATGAAGGGCCACATCTCATGGCCCTCATTGTCAGAGATTCAAAACCACCCATTCCTGAGTACAGCTGGTCCTTTGGAGATAGGACATAGACCTCTTTTTGAGTCTCCATGCTTCTGCCCCTCCTCCCAGGTCAGACATGGCATACTGGAGGTTACCACTTCACTACAGCCAGACATTAAGATATACATTTTAAAAATGGCCTGTCTGATAGCCAAATCATGGAAAGAAACCAAGTGTCCATCAACTGACAAATGGATAAAGATGTGGTATATATACACAATGGAATACTACGTGGCAATGAGAAAGAATGAAATCTGGCCATTTGCAGTAACGTGGATGGAACTGGAGGGTATTATGCTGAGTGAAATAAGTCAGGCAGAGAAAGACAGATACCATATGTTTCCACGCATAGGTGGATTTTGAGAGACTTAGCAGAAGACCATGAGGGAGGGGAAGAGGGGAGAAAAAGCCACAGAGAGGGAGGGAGACAAAATATAGAGACTCTTAAATACTAAGAACAAACTGAGGGTTGATGGGGGGTATGGGAGGGGGGAGAGTGGGTGATGGGCATTGAGGAGGGCACTTGTTGGGATGAGCACTGGGCGTCGTATGGAAACCAATTTGACAATATATTATTTAATAAATAAATAAATAAATAAATAAATAATAAATAATAAATTTACATTAAAAAATGGCCTGTCTGTGGTATTTTTCCATTTCTTTCTAGAGCTCATATTTCAAAATTACCTTTATTACCTTGATGTAATCATCTGGTAAAAACTTAATTACCTGGAATCTTTAAATGCAGAAGTTGTCTATTCTCTGTCTTTCAGAGAGATGGAAAAATCATAAGATGATAAGTAAACTATCAAGAATTCAATTTATAAAATATGCCAGAGAATGACTTGAAATTCTGGAAAATATGGAATCTTCTACAGTTTCTATAGTGTAGACTATCTTACCCTGAGAGTGCAAGTCTTGACGTCATTGATCAGTTTTCAACGATATGGATATTACTCTGGCTAGCACACCATAAGTAACATCATTTCAACAGTAAAAAATCAGAATAGAAAGGAGGTTCAAGTTCATATGTAATACATGAAAAACCTGATTAAACACAACACCAAAAACCCTATTCCCCGACCATTCCAGGGTTTTGCCAAACATATGCAATCCTTGGCCTACAATGGCTCAAAAAGTGGTATTATTCACCCCAAAACGCTGTCTATAAAGAGACTAGTATCAGCTTGCTTCTTCTTATGGTACAACATCAGATGAAGAGATATGTTGGTTGTTTTTATTTCAAATAGGATTTGCTTAAGTTACAACCAAAGATCAGCCAAACTTGAGGTAGCATATAAACTGTTCCATATTAATAGAGTATTTTGAAATGTGGAGGTTAATTCTACCTTTATAACATGATACTATACTATGGATTTTCTTAAATATCAAAATGATTATATATTTTTTAATGTTTATTATTTACTTTTGAGGAGAGAGAGAGACAGAGCATGAGCAGGGGAGGGGCAGAGAGAGACACAGAATGTGAACAAGGCTCTAGGCTCTGAGCTGTCAGCCCAGAGCTGAACATGGGGCTCGAACCCACAAACCGTGAGATCATGACCCAAGTCATAGTCAAATGCTTAACCAACTGAGCCACCCAGATGCCCCAAAATGATTATATCCTTAAATACAATTATGAAATTATGTAGACTTAGTTAAGATGGGACGGTTGGCCGATAGTCCATTAATTTTCGCCATGTACAAATATTACTACCTACTACCCAAAAGTTATCCTAACTCATAGATCTAGTGACATGAGCAAGTCAAATATCAAAACATTCTTAAACCAAAGTGACGGTGCACATTTTTGTGGATGGGATTTTATGCAAAACTATGGCAGAATTCAATAACCCTCTGTCCTACCCAAAAATGACTTGCTTACAATGTTAAAAAACAATTCAAAAGAAAAATTTCATCCCAAACCCAAACTATGCATTGGCTCGAGACGAACTTAGCACCTTAGTTTGCCAGGCAGAAAGCTGAGAAACCGGCAGGGTATTCTGAACCCTGCGGCTTCGGTGGTGCAGGGAGCAACCTGCACGAATGACAGGGTCGCTCTGCCTCGAGTGGCCTGAATAGGACACAGAAGCTCCCCCAAACTCTGCGGGGGTATTATGCTGTCACGTGTTAATGTAATTACAGTCCTGAAAAAAATGCAGACGCCAAGACTCCACTTGCTGTTAGACATTTGGCCTGGAACATTGTCCTGTACAACCATTGCTCCAAGATGTGATCTGGAATGTGTTTTCAGTATTCAAGAAAGAGCTTCTCCAGTCCACTTCCACTGTCTGTCCACTGACAAAAAGCAAGCCAGCCGTTACCCCACAGTTGAGAAGAAAACGTGCCAGCAGTAGATGCTGTCCTCTCTGTTTTCAATAAGCTGCAGAAGTGTTCCCTATGTGAATTAAAAGTAGATTTATTGAAGAAGAGATCAGTGATTTAGATACACTCAAACCAGACATCTGTTAATTCTCCAAATATTAGCTCCCTCTCTACCACTAAGCAAAATGCCTCCAAAATCAACCATCAGTGAATTATGCCAAACCCAAATGTCTTTTGTTGTGATGTTTGTTTTTAATATTCTGAGAGGCGTGAAGAACGAGCATCTGGTTTTCAGTAAGTCTCTTCATCCCATTTTCTGGTATTTAATTGAAGCATACAGAGTTCAAAGAACTCATGAGCTCTCTCAAAATGAAATTACTCCATTCACACCAGAACACATGGTTCTCAAGCCAACCATGCTCACATTTTCTCCTTTGAAAATTAACTTAACGGCAGCACCAGATCGTACCCCTACCCCAAGTTCTGTATTCACACATCCCAGAAGGGATGCTCAGTATGGACACTAAATACCGACAAATATTCTTCCTGGTGAGGAGACTAATAATCCTAATCCAGTACCCAGGCGGCATTATCACTTCAATGTTTCTGTTTTGAGGGTAGCATTGTTTAGCCGAAGTCTGAAACATGAGAGGGAAGAATGGAATGTTTCGGAGACAACTTGTTCAATATTGTCTCCACCGCTGAAAGTCTAGGTGACCTTACAAAGCCATTGCTGTGTCCTAACCATATTTCCATATGTGTAAGTAAGGGTTGAAAAATAAATGTCTTGTGCCAACCAAAAATAGTCCAAAAATAAAATGAAATTGGTATAGCAAAAGAAAAGAAGAATAACAATGTCTCTTTCAAGTTCAAAAAGCTCGAAGAGCCTTGATTTCTCTCCAACGCATTGTGTGGAGTTTGTTCAATTCAGTCTCTGGAGGAAAGGTATAATAATCTTTATTCAAGTGAGGAGATGTTTTCAGGGGCAACAGGAAAATCTCTTTAGGTAAACCTCATTTTCTTCAGAGCAAGGTGGGAGGGCCATATCTCTGTTACACTTACGGAAGACGATCTCAGAACGAAACAGCAGGCAACTCCCCATCTAGACAAGACAGTTAAATGGGGCCTGGTGACCTTGTTGTGAGATGACTTTGCCCCCAATCTCAAACATGTCGATGTGACCATTTTATGACAGCCACAAATCGTAAAGTAATAAAAGATTCCTTTTAAAGTAGGTATAAGATCAGAAGTGTTTCTGCACATATTACAGAGTCTTAAAGCCTTTTGAGTACGTTTCTTTGGAAACAATGGAGGCTACAGGAGGTGGGGGGGAGGACAGTTGGGTTATCTGTCCCTCTGGAAATTAAATATTTGACATTTATTCATTAAAATGTTTTAAATTTCACATCCCGCTTATAAGTTACCATATTTCTAAGGATGCTACAGCAAAATCCAGAGAAGCCTAACATATTGCCAAATGAAGCCAAACCCATTTTTCATGGAGCACTAAGGAAGCTGTTGACTTTGTGCAAATCTGAGACCTAATCAACTCACTGATCCTGTAACGATGGAAATGTTGTGACTTTAAAAAATTCAAACAGATTGGCAAAGTGAGTACAGAACTAAAATATTGACTCCCTACAGCTGAAAATAATCAGGGAACGCATACAAGACAAAATGGATTTTATGCTCTACAACAATCCATTTCAGGCATTTCAGTGCAAAGTAAAACATAAACAGATGTCGAAAACAGTTAACCTACTGAACCTACCTGCTGAAAGGAATCTTGCAGTAAAAAAAAAAAAAAAAGGGCAAGTCAGGATTTTATGTGTTAGATGAAGTAGCAATTTCTTTCCGAATACCTGGAGCCAAAGGATGGATTTCAAACTTAACATTCATCTTTTGTTTTGTTGTATTTCATGAATATTCTGGTTGGAAAATTCAGAGAAGTCCTGTCTTGTGTTCCACTACAAAACACATCTACGCTACATGCTAAAATCTCATTAATTTGGTTTATTCCCCTCATGCTTATTTAGCGCCTGTTCTGTGTGCAACTGAGCTATCGGGATACAAAGGTGAGAAAGACACAGTCCCTGCCCTCCAGGAGGTGACAGCCTACCTCCGGGGGGTGCACAACTTCATGAGTGACTTCAATAGCCCATGATGTGGTAGTGACGCTATGCAGAAAGGACAGCAAGTCAACCATAAGGGCGGAGTGAACTAGGGCACAGTCGGTCCACACGGCTGTTTTTAAAAATATGCAAGTTTTTACTTCTGCCCAAAGATTAAACAACAGTATTTCTCCAGCCTTCATTTTCATGGGTCTAAGAGCATGTGTGTGTTGGCTGAGGGAAGAGGGAAGCCAAGGGAAATCAAGATAATTGATATTTTAAGCAGGGCAGTTTTTCACTGATGGGACTCTCACACATATTTCAGGACATTTGGCATCCCTGGCCACCACCTAATAAATGCCAGCAGTAATTCTCCTCACCCTGCCCAGGCATTGTGACCAACAACACATCCTCCATTAGTTCTAAATGTCCCCCAGGGTACTATGTTTTCTGGGCCGTTGAGCAGGCATCTATTGAACACATAGTGCCTGGTCAGCTCTATGCTCTGGATGCACGGCAACGTCCTAGGTTAGCAAATTTCTCCCACATTCTATAGGCATTAAGTAACACTGAGAGTTAACCCCTTCAAGCAAACAATGAGCGTTTATACATTTTTTGTCCACAGAGAGATAGTACACTTTGCGAGATCAAACATCTTATCTTTTCATTGTGACCATCACCTTCCCTGGCACGAAACACACACACACACACACACACACACACACACACACACACACACACACACAGACTCTTAATGCCAACATTAATTAATTAAAGAAGAGAGGCATAATTTTATTAGGTCCTTCAAAACCTAACATCTACTAGATTAAAGCAGGAATACTGAGTAAGAGTGAAGAGTAGTATTGGGGAGAAAATATACAAGGAGTGATTATTTCTTGGGTAGGTAGGGCATGAGGTTTTAAGCTCTGGTAGATCCAGACCAAGTATGGTCCATGTAGGATTTTAGACTCTGGACCATCTTTGGAGCCTCTGCCCCAGGATACATAGGTGTAGCTTGGCCCAGTGTTTCAAACGAGGCAGAGGTGGGACCAAGTCTTCTTACTCCTAGCGATGAGCAGAACCAAATGTGCTTTCTGGAAACCACAAAGCAATTGGGATTCTTTGGCTCTCCACGAGTAGCTGTGAGTTTCTAGCTTTGACTATTTGTGCCAGTCTTAGAACAGATATTGGAAGAAGGCTGTCCCAGGATCCATTTCTTATGATGCTGTTTTAAATTATAGTCAAAACCATGGAAAGAAACCAAAAAGTGGAGGTACCAACACCCCAGATGCGTGGGGTTTGTTCACAAGTTTTAGCCATCCTCCATCACAGCGTCCTAACTCACTCTGGATTTGTTACTTAAATAACCTCTAGCCCTGGCTTTAGATTTTAGAAACGAATTCATGGATTCTGTAGGGAAAGTTTGCAGACTGTGTTTCAAAACAAAGAGGAATAGATGGCTCTATCATCTTTTATTCCATCTTCCTGAGGTGAACTAGGAACACCACTCAATAAAATTTTTATACATGCAATCCTAAAAAGGCATTTTAAAACGGCTGTGCATTGAACATTCTGTCTTGACAAAATCGAGTCAGAGAGTCAAAGGAGATGTGGAATGGTTTAAAAAACACACTTCAATGTTATTTCCAAAACAACAAACGAATGAAGCTAGAGGAAGAAAGAGATTTCCTTAGGAGAAAGGCCAAGCCTTGAGCCAAAAGGCTGAAAAAGATAGGAAGAAGAAAAACATGACTTGAAGGTCTAGATAGAGAATGGCAAAGTTTCACCCAGGTCTACTCCTCTTAAGGAGGCTATTAGAAGAGGAAAGATAGTTTTGGTAGTTATTAGACAGAAATACATGGCTAGAACCCAAAGAAATCAAACAGAGAAGGAGGGGCAAGGCAAAATCTCAAAGAACAAATAAATTGATTGCCCTCAAAGAGGAAAGAATTGGAGAAATTACTGAAAGCTGGCTTCTTAAAGTTGCCAGTACACAGTCCATTGCAAGAACAATTCAGAAACCACGCTTTTGAGATTGTACAGCTACATCAAGTGGCTACTGAAAACAATATTCGTGAAACACACAATCTGTCAGAGGAGAAAGAGAGTAAATAGTTATATAAATATTCATTTAATTAGATTGCATTAAGTGTACTTAATACCGGGTACATAATATGTGGTAATGTGAAAAATGAACATACAAAACTAATTTCCACTTTTTCATGAAAACTTAACATGTTTAAACTACAACAGGGAATAGCCTAATATTGAAAATACTTCAGTGACAAGGACTTCTAATGAATATTTACTTATTAGCACTCAAAACTGAATTACTAGAATTATTTCATCCATAATTAAATAATTTAGCTTCCCAATTTCTTTCAAGTGATGGTTTCAAATGTTTTTAATATGTTAATCATATTTTTTTTAATTTTTTTAACATTTATTTAGTTTTGAGAGAGAGAGAAACAGAGCACAAGCGAGGAGGGGCAGAGAGAGAGGGAGACACAGAATCTGAAGCAGGCTCCAAGCTCTGAGCTGTCAACCCAGAGCCCAGCACGGGGCTTGAACCCACAAACTGAGATCATGACCTGAGCCGAAATTGGATGCCAACCAACTGAGCCACCCAGGCGCCCCTGTGTTAATCATGTTTACAACATAAACTGTGCTGTTTAATATTTATGATCTGAGTTCAAAGTATTAATAATTGTACATTTCCTAAAATTATAAGAGGCTGATGATTAAAAGAAGACTTTTCAGAATATCAGCCTCATCAGCCCATCCATCATATTTTTAAATATTGTTTTGATATCTTTACAGTTAGTATTCCCAAGGAATAGAACATTTTAAGAATCAGTTTATAGTTATACCAAAAATAAATAAAATACCTAGGAATAAATTTAGCCAAGGAAGTAAAAGACCTGTATTCTGAAAACAGTAAGACATTGATGAAATAAATTAAAGATGACACAAACAAAAGTGCTCATGAATTGGAAGAATTAATATTGCTAAAATGTCCATACTACCCAAAACAATTTACAGATTCAGTGCGATCCCTATCAAAATACCAAGTGCATTTTCACAGAGCTAGAATAATCCTAAAATTTGTATAGAACCACCAAAGACCTGGAATAGCCACAGCAATCTCAAGAAAGAAGAACAAAGCTGGAGGTATCCCAATCCCAGATTTCAAAATATACTACGAACCTATAGTAATCAAACCAGTATGGTACCAGCAGAAAAACAGACACATAGATCAATGGAACAAATCAGAGAGCCCAGAACTAAATCCACAGTTATATCATCAATTAATCTATGGTAAAAGAGACAAGAATATACAGTAAGAAAAAGTATTCTCAATAAATGGTATTGGGAAAAATCAGATAGTCACATGTAAAAGAATGAAAACTACATTCTTAAACCATATTCTTACACCATACACAAAAATGAACTCAAAATGGCTGAAAGACCTAAGTGTGAGACCTGAAACCATAAAACTCCTAAAAGAAAACATTGCCATAATCTCTTTGACATTAGCTTTAGCAACATTTTTAAAAATATGTCTCTTAAGGCAAGGGAAACAAAAGCAAAATTAAACTGTTGGGACTATACCAAAATAAAAAGTTTTTGCATAGCAAAGGAAACTATCAACAAACCAAAGAGGTAACCTACAGAAGGCAGAAGATATTTGGAAATGTTACATCCAATAAGGGACTAATATCCAAAATATATAAAGAAGTTATACCACTTATACAACCCCAAATAATATAATTAAAATATGGGCAGAGGACCTGAATACACATTTTTCCAAAGAAGACATACAGATGTCCAATAGACATGTGAAAAGTTGACAAACATCACTAATCATTAGCAAAATGCAAATCAAAACTGCAATAAGATATCATCTTATACCTGTGAGAATGGCTAGTATCAAAATGACAAGAAATAACAAGTGTTGGTGAGGATGTGGAGAAAAAGGAATCTTTGGGCACTCTTGGTGGGAACGTAAATTCACGCAGCCCCAGTAGAAAGCAGTATGGAGATTCCTCAAAAAATTAAAAATAGAAATACCATATTAACCAGTAATTCCACTTTTGGGTATTTTCCTAAAGAAAAAGAAAACACTAATTTGAAAAGATAAATGCACTTCTATGTTTACTGCATCATTATTTATAATAACCAAGATATGGAAGCAACTCAAGTGTCTGTCAATAGATGAGTGGATAAAAAAGATGTGTATACATACAGTAGAATACTCAGTCATAAAAAAGAATAAGATCTTGCCATTTGTGACAACATGGATGGATCTAGAGAGTTTTATGCTAAGAGAAATAAGTCAGACAGAGAAGAAAAATGCCATATGATTTGACTTATATGTGAGATGTAAGAAACAAAACAAATGAACAAACAGACTTAAATACAGAGAACAAACTGGTGGCTGCTATAGGAGAAGTGGATGGAGGATGGGCAAATAGATGAAAGAGAAATTTAAAAAAATTATAATATAGTAATTTGCAAAGAATAACATCTGTTAATTCTCCTGAGTTTTTTCCCAGTGCCAAAGGTGTCTACACTTTGTGACAAAACCAAACATATAAATCATAAATGTTTTAAAATGCGTAGTATGTATCTACTGGATGTATCTAATTTGCTTATGAAAAGGCAAACCCTTGAATCCAAATTAAGAGATTAAACTAATAAAAGCGGTATCTTTAAGTGTTTAATAATTGCATAAACTTGGTGCCTTGAATCTTATCCCTTACAAAAAAAAAAAAACAATGAAAAATATGATTGTGAACTAAGTGATTATAAATACTTTTTATTGACTGCTTTCCAGAAAGAAAAAAATAGTTGCCACGATTATAAATAGACTGAATGTAGAGACAAACATAAAGAGTTTTAAAATCTCTTGAAATTATTAAATAAAATTTACTTTTGTCTCCTTTTTTAAAAGTTTGAAACAACCACCTATTTGTAGAAAAGGTGGAAGGACAATACAAAGAACTGTTTTTCTGAACCATTTCATAGGCTGCTAACTAGATGCCCTAGCACTCTGGGACATGATAGTGGGTATTTCCTGCAAACAAGGACATTCTCCTACATAACCAGAGCACAACCATCAAAACCAGAACATCGTACTGATACACTGCCACCATCTAATTCTCAGAACTCACTCAAGTTTTGCCAATAGTCTCAATAATACCCCTGTACCAAAGTAGTCTACTTTAGAATCAGATATTACACTTAGTTTTTGTTTTGTTTTGTTTTGTTTTGTTTTGTTTTGTTTTGCTTTGCTTTGTTTTGTTTTGAGAGAGAGAGAGAGAACAGTCAGGGGAAGGACAGAAAGAGAGAGAGAGAGAATCCAACTGACTGAGCCGCCCCGTTGCCCAAGTTTTCATGTTTCTTTGGTCTCCTCAATCTTTCTTTGACTTCTATGATTTTGACGCTTTTGTGAATTACAGACCAGTTATTTTGTGGAATGTTTAGTCGTGGTTTAGGATGAAATTTAGGTATCTGTAGCATAAATATCACAAGTGGGGTGCCTGGGTGGCTCAGTCGGTTAAGCATCAGACTCTTGATTTCTACTCAGGTCGTGATCTCACAGTTCATAGGATGGAGCCTGTGTCGGGCTCTGCGCTGACAGCATGGAGCCTGTTGGGATTCTCTCTTTTCCTCTCTCTCTGCTCCTTCCCTGCTCCCTCTCCCTCTTTCTCTCTCTCAAAATAAATAAAAATAAACTTAAAAAAAGGGAATATCACAAAAGTGATACTATATTCTTCTCATTCCAAACCTATCGATGTATTCCTCTACTGGTACACTTACATCGATCACGTGGTATCTGCCAAGCCTCCCTGCTAGAACATTACTCCCCTCATCCCCATCTCATTTGTGCAATCAAGAAGCATTTTGTGGTGAGGCAATGAAATTATGAACCTATCCTATCCCTTCAACTTTTCAGTTTATTCTTTTGTTGACATGTACATGAACTCTTGGTTTCCTATTTTATTAAATGGTTTACAATCTGTTACCACCATTACTTATTTTCATGCTAAATTGCTCCCCATTGGGCCAGTGGGAGCCAAGTCAGTCTGGTTTCAGTGTCCTTTTAACATATACCCATCATTCTTTGAGCCCTTCCTTGCTTTCTGGAACAAGATGTTTTAGACTCTTTCCTTGCTTCACCCTTGGAATCAACCGTTTCTCCAAGAACCTTGGTTCCTTTTGGTAAAAAATGGGATTTAAATCCTAGTTCTGGCTGTCCCTTGGAACTCACAGGGTGTGCTCATCGCTCTTAGGTTGTCACTGTTCCCAGTCTTTTTCAGCAGACAGAGCTAGAGGGGAAAATGTATTTATACCGTGTGTGCACTCATGTGTATCCACATATACACACACATTACGTCTATATCTATCTATCTTTATATGTTGAAACATACATTTCCACAAGGGTCTCTAATTCCAACCCCATATCACAGGGTTCTAGACTTAGTTTTCTGTCTCTCTCTGTCGTTAACTCCTTTATCTGATAGCAAGAATGTGGCTTATTCTCAATACGTGCAATTATTTGATCAGTCCTCCAGTCTGCAAGGAGTCTCCCAGCCCCACCTCGCATGGATGCCATGCTCACGTGGTAGTCCAAGCTCTGATACCCTGCCTCGGCTGCCCCACGCTTGGACGCCTTCTTCATCCCACTCAAGCTCTGACCCTTGACTCACACCGATCCCGCACACGCCCTCCTTTCCCTTACAGCCCACAGGAAACCCCTCCACAGCCAGGTCCTGGCTACTGCGCTGCCCCTCCTGGCACCAAAGAGCTTGCTTTTCTCTACCCATAAAACGGATTCCGGACTTGTTGTGCACCGAGGCGCAAGAATAGGGAGATCCAAAGGTTTGAAATCTATGAGAGGGCAATCACGTTCTTCCTCTGTTCACTCGCTTCCCACTTAAACATACACAAAGGAGGAAGAAAATGACAAGATCTAGATCCTCCAACCTCCTTCCTCCCCTACCTGTCAGGAGGTTGTGAGCGAATGCATTGTGTGTTTCACATTTTAGGCTACTGCCGCCAGCCCACCACGCCAACTCTGTGTTCACTGCTTCCTACCCGACCTGACCAATTTCCCAGCCACCGTGCAGAACATTCAGCAATCCATTAAGCGGGGAAAGGCCAAACTGGATAATTTACTACATTCTTCCTTTGTCTTTGAAAAATGTGAATGGAGAAACAACAAACTTCTTAAAAAGAAAAGCCTGCTTTTAAAAATTACAAAAACAATAAATAACAATTTAAAGAAATTTTGTTTTGATGACAAATTTGTTCTAATAAAAATTACAATAGTTATCCCGTGAGTTTTCTTTACTGCCATTAGGGAGAGTAAATAATTTTTCTGGAACAAAGACGTTTTTTCACCTGTTGGGAAAACTCTCCAAGGAAGAAAGGGAGGGAGTTGCCTGCTTTCAGGAGTTTCTGACACGAAATGATGGGAGAATATTATTAGTTAGGAATATTTATCCCTTATCTAGAGAGCATTTTTGTTCCTCTTTCTGACATTCAGCTGATAGAGGTAAAGCCAAAACAATCCAGAGGAAAGGGGCAGTGCTGTCAGGAAGGAGGCGAGCAGGCCAGCTGAGGTGGTCCCAGGACGACCCAGGCGGCCGACCTTGGCACATAAATCAGCTCTAGCAGGTTCTTCCAAGGGGCCACTTGACTTTCTCACCAAGGACACCTTCAGGAAGGCTCATCCCTGTTTTCATTTCAGAGAGTTTGGGAAGCTCAGCTTCATTCTTTTTTTAAATTATTTTTAATGATCATTTGTTTTTGAGAAGGACCGAGTATGAGCGGGGGAGGGGCAGAGAGAGAAGGAGAAAGAATCTGAAGCAGGCTCCAGGCTCTGAGCTGTCAGCACAGAGCCTGACACGGGGCTCGAACTCACGAACCCATGAGATCATGCCCTGAGCCGAAGGCGGTGCTTAACCTAATGAGCCACGCCCCTCAATCACCAGAAGCCAGTTTGAGGACTATAGTTACCAAGTCTAGAATTTACATTAAACACACACACACATACACACACACACACACACACACACACACACACACACACACAGACTAGGAGAGAGGGAGCTGGTGTCTAAAATTTGCCCTAACTCTTCCGCACAATGACACTGAGTTTCAGTCGTTCCTGGCTTCATTCTCCCGCCCACCCCCTTGCCCAGAAGGGGCCACCTCGAGGGGGCAACTGGGTGTGAGAGCTTGGCGGGGCCTCCCCAGGGCTATTTTTAACCTGGAATTTTCTGCTTCTAGCATTGCCACTGGGGCAGCCCCAGGGCCCGGGGATTCACTCCAGCTGGGGAATCTGAGAAGTCAGCTGGCCTGTGTGGCAAACAAGGCATTTTTAGCTGAGACTTCGGGATTGTCAGTATTGTCATCTACTTTAGACCTCAGGGTGGGAGACACAAAAGAGCCACTTGGGAGGAGGGGTGCCGACTCTGAAGTTCCTTAGCAACAGCCGCCACTGAGCTTATTGCTGGAAGAGGATTCCATGTCTACCCTGGTGGGGGAGGGCAGGCCGGCTTGGGGGCCTTTCCAGCAATAGTGCTGCGCCCCCCAACCCCCACAGAAGCCAGGCCTGGGACGCCCTCCCACAGGTATTCCCAGAGGCTCTCCCAACACCCACCTGCTCACTCGCTGCAGCCGGATCTCCTGGAACTTGTTAGAAATGCAAATTCCTGGGCCCTACTGCAGACCTACTACCTTGGAAATTCTGGCAGTGGGAGAATTTCCTGGGTTGTATCACGCCCTCCAGGTGATTCTCGTGCTCACTGCGCATTGAGAGGCAGTGGTCCAAACACATTCATTAACATTCAAAGATAAAAGGTCGTAAGAGTAAACCTTTACCCCTACCAAACCCACATGGCAGACATTTTTAAAAATTAAGAGACACTAATTCTTTGCACATTTTTAGATTTGGGAAAACATTGCGCGGATGGTAGAGGGAGCTGGTAACTTTTTCTGAACCATTTTTCTTCATGCGTACTGCACCCCTAATGTGAAAAACCTCTCTCTGCTGTTCGTCCTCAAGGACAATGACATGACATCAACGGAGTTTTGCCATCAAGGGCTGCAACTGAGGCAGAGTCAGACACGGACCCCACTGCTCGGGGAGAATGGCCATGACGCATGCCAACCCTAGGCATGAATGACGTGCACAGGTACCCTAGACTGGGCCGCAATGAAGCCGATAATTCTAATTGTGCAAGATGATGTAGCCGTTCTCAAAACGGTCTTAGAATGATGTTACTGGGGCGCCTGGGTGGCTCTGTCAGTTAAGCACCCCACTACGGCTCAGGTCATGATCTTGCAGTTCGTGAATTCAAGCCCCCCGTTAGGCTCTGTGCTGACAGCTCGGAGCCTAGAGCCTGCTTCAGATAATGTGTCTCCCTCTCCCTCTGTCCTTCCCCCATTTACACTCTGTCTCTCTTTCTCTCAAAAATAAATATTTTAAAAAAAATTTTTTAAAAATGATGTTACTATTAGACTAATAGTAAGGAATTCATTTCGTATGACTGCTGTAACAAATTACCACAGTGGCTGACACAAACTTATTTCCCTATAATTCTGGAGGTCGGAGTCTGCAATCAGTTTCACTGGGCCAAAGTCAAGGTGTTATCACAGCCGCATCCTTCAGAAGGCTCTTGGAGGAGAATCTGTTTCCTTGCCTTTTTCAGCTGTTAGTGGCTCCCTGTCTGTAAGGCCTGGCTGGTGGGCCTTCCTGCATCTTTTTTTTAAATTTTTTTTTTAATTTATTTTTGAGAGACATAGAGACAGTGTGTGAGCAGGGGAGGGGCAGAGAGAGAGGGAGACACAGAATCTGAAGCAGGCTCCAGGCTCTGAGCTGTCAGCACAGAGCCCGACGCAGGGCTCGAACTCACAGACCGCGAGATCATGACCTGAGCTGAAGTCGGTCGCTTAACCGACTGAGCCACCCAGACGCCCTCCTTCCTGCATCTTTAAAGCACCTCTCTCCAATCCACACCCACCATCTCATTGCTTCCTCTTCTGACGCACCCTCCTGCCCAAGGACTTGGTGACGCCAGCAGCTCCTCCCAGATAACCCGGGACAATCTCTCCATCTCAGAATCTTAACTAATCATATCTGCCACGTCTCTTTTGCCATATAGGGTGGCATTCACCCAGGGATTCACACAGGTCCCAGGGATTAGGACGTGGATGTATTTAGGGGGCCACTACTCAACCTATCATACTCCACATGGTTCTGTACCATCCAAAACGCTAGACACCAGCCACCTGTGGTTATCGAGCATTTGAAATGCGACCCATCTGAACTGGGATGTGCGGTAAGAGTACTGAAATCTGAAGACTTGTTATAAACAAAAAGTAACATAGGGACGCCTGGTCGGCTCAGTGGGTTGAGCATCCGACTCTTCATTTTGGCTCAGGTCATGGTCTCAAGGGCGTGGAATGGAGTCTGGTGTCAGGCTCCGCACTGAACTTGGCGCATGCTTAAGATTCTCTCTCTATCTTCCTCGGCCCCTCTCAAAAGAAAAAAAAAAAGAGTAATATATTTCATTAATAATTTTTATATTGATTCCATGTTAAAATTATAAAATTCCAGATCCAGTGAGTTAAATAAAATACATTATTAAAATTAATCTGTTTCTTTTGCTTTTGCAAATGTAGCTACTGGACAGTTTTAAATGACACAAGGCCAACATTATGTTTCTAAGGGCCAGTGCTGCTGTAGACCACAAAGGAAGCAAGGCAGCAGTAAATTTCGATTGCTTTATGTTTGTCACACTCCTACTTAGAAGGGAGCCCAGATGTAGAAAGCGACATTTCTTCATTCAACCTCCTCTAGGAAGAGCAACTGAACACAGAATTGAGATTTCGAATCAAGACGGATATCATCTAGGGATGGGCACAACTAAACTCTCCACAGAGAACAGTGACTGAGACAAAATCGTCTGGCAACTTGTGCTCTTCCAAAGCACCTCCATGAGGCACTGTTTCACTGAATCCTCTATCACAAACTTGTGAGAGGGACCTTGTTGCCATTTTTCAGAGAAGGAAACTGAGCCTAAGGGAAAGAAATTTACTTGCTGGAGGCACAACCAGCCACTAAGTGATGAGTGAGAATCGGAGCCAGGTCTGCGTGCATGAGCGCCCAGGGCTGCCTGGAGCCTATTTCTTGGCTTGGGTTGAAGGATTTAATCAGATTCACACTACTTCCTGAGTTATATAACTAAGCTTCCTAACTGTCAGAGATCCAACAATTCTTCCTTTTTCCTAAAAAAAAAAAAAATTGTATTCCTTTTTGCTACTCTGAATGCTTTTTATTATTATTATTATTAATTTCTTAACTGAATACAGAGGGTGCATGTTCTACCTAGCCATTTAAGGAAGATGATTTTTTTCCTGTGTTGAACTGCTCCTCAGCTACACCCAATTTGATCCTGGGTCATCTGCTGGAAGCCCCCAACACCCATGACTGTCTCGCCCCCCTCTTTCCACCACCTGCAAGCCTCATGCATTGGTGAAATGCTCAGCTCTGATTTCTAGCCAGAAAAGATACCCTAGACAGAGTTCCTCTGATCAGTCTTCCTTGGAATTGAACAGGCAATTCTGCACTTTGGCAGACGGTCACCATAAGAAGAATCACAAAAAGAGGGAAGCAGACATTAAGGTCCGTGAGGATGCTTCTTCCCCAGGCAGCACTTCTCACATGTTGGAAAGAGAGGAAGGAAAGAAAAAAAAAAAACAAAAACGGTACAATGTGCTGCTCATTTTCTCGGCCACATTAACACTTTAGCCGTTAGACCGAGAAAGCTTGGAGAGTGCCTAGTCCAACCATCTCATTTTACACACCGGGACACCAGGATCAGATTAAGCGCCTTCTGTAAAGTCTCCAAGCAACTTAGTATCAGATGAAGCCTAGAACGCCATTGGTGATTTTCCGGTTTTGTTCCACTCGGACCAAATGGTTCTGAATGATCACAGAGAAATACATTAGGTAAACTCATGTGGTTTTGATCTCCAAACTACACTACAGAGGAGGGGCATCTTGCTTGCAGGATGAGGCTCTGAAACGGGCCCGCAAAGGTGAAAATCGTGTACGGGGTCAAAATAATCCTTGAAAATCCTTAGGCAAAGTGCCACACTGGAGACCGACACAACTTCTGTCAATAAAGCCCACATGGTCAGTTTTTCCAGAGACGGAACAGGCTCATGAGTTTAGTAGCAGATTAATGAACTGGCTTGAGGTCAGAGGACAAGAAGGCACTGATTTTTACACACGGGATCGCACGCAGACCTGCAAGATGAATCCGTAGGAGGGCGCCGGTGTTCTGAAACTGACGGCAGATCCCCTCCCTTTTCTTGGGCTCTCATTCCGGGGCACTAAGCAGAATGACAGGCAAAGCGACTCACACGACTAAAACCGCGCTCTTCCCCGCACTCTTGAGGCAGCGTCCATCGCTCAGTTGAAAACTAAACCTCCCGACGTGCATGAATCTTTGTGTTTTGTTCACTGGTGTATCCCAACCCCCAGCCCTGTGCCTGGCACACAGGTGTTTGTTGAACAAATGGATGGATCTATTCCTCCTTTCGTCCAGGCTGTGTGGCTGAATTCTCATCGGCTGAAGCAATTTGGGTCTAGTAACTGACTCTTAGCCTCTTCTTGGGTATTATGGTGCCCCAGCCGGAAAAACTCACATGGAATTATTCACAGAGATTTTTCACTACTCGTGGGTTCAGGGACCCCCGAACTAAGACTTCCTGGTGCTGCTGCGACACTTTAGCAGAATGACCTTCATGGCAATCGAGGTTCACTTTCACAGCTACATAAAGACCTTTCTTTAAAAGTCTCCCCACTGCTGGAAACAAAAGGCTCACCGGGCGCTGGGCTAAGCACAGCTAGCGGCACCAGAACGTTCTTCACCGCCCGCCCCAATATTTTCTGCCCACTCTTAAGCCAGTCTCCTGGCTGCCTGGTCTTTCTCCACAGATGTCCTCCTGAGCTGCTGACGGAGTTTCAGCACAGATATTGAATGGCAAGATGGATCGCCTACAGGACCACCCTGAATCCCCAGCTAGCCCATCAAGCACTGACACGTCGCTTGTCACCACCAGCTCTGATGGCTTGGACATGTAGAAATGTAAGGAGAATATTCAAACAGCTGCTGTAAGGTGAGCTGATGGAGGCAAATGGCAGCAGGCTGAGAGGAAAACATAATTTATGGGCACCCTCGGCAGAGCTCAGCGCTGAGCAAACGCTGCCGCAGAAACGCCCAGGGATGAGGCGGGCAGACACGCCAGTGCCCTAGGACCACAGTGGTTCCACCTGAGCGAAGAGAAAGTCATGGCTAGAGACAGAGTTGGGAACAGTGACAGACTTGGGAAGGGGCAGAGGTTCCCCCGATCCAAAGATGAACCACCCCATGGATTCCACACCCACGTGGACAGCACGAGTAACCTCCCAACCTGTGCGGTGATTCTTTGTCTGTAAGACTACCAAACGTTGTGGACTGTGTTTGGAACAAAGCAGATCCAGCAAAGTCTCGGAAACAAAACCAACCTCTAGCGGGTTGGGAATCCAGGCAGGGAAAGGATTACCTATCTATGCATCTGCACTGGCTAGAATAGTGTCCCCCAAAAACTCATGTCCACTGGAAACTCAGAAGGTGACCTTACTTAGAAATAGGGTCTTTACACTATATGTTAGCTAACTTGGATTTAAAGAATAAAAAAAAAAAAAAAAGGAATATGAAAAAATAGGATCTCGCCTTGTTTAGTTAGGGTGAAGTCATACTGGATTAGGGTTAGCCCTTAACCAAACATAACCAGTGTTCTTATAATAAGAGGAAAGAACATGGAGACACAGGGAAGAAGGAGCCTGGAGTGACACAGCTATGAGCCAAGGACTGCCAACAACCACCAGAAGCTAGGAAGAGAGGATGAAGGATTCTTCCCTTAAAACCTTCAAGGGACAGGGCCCTGCTGACATTTCGATTTTGGACTTGTAGCCTCCAGAAGAGTGAGTGAATAAATTTCTGTTGCGTTAAGCCACCCAGTTTGTGGTTATTTGTTATAGAGCCCTTGGAAACCAATGCAGCATCTATCTGTCCTAGCTCGTTCCAAATATACCTCTGTACAGTCATTCATTCACAAAGAATACGTACCAACTATGTACCAAGCATCTTTCTAGCAACGAACACAAACACAGAAAAATTTCTGCCAATGTGGAGCTTCTATCCCAGAGCAGGAGAACGCCGAAAATAATCAAAATAAAGTAAAATATAGTCTGTCAAATGGTGGTAAGTTCAGGAAAGGGTCCTACAGAATGAGGTGGAGGTATTAGTTTCAAATCTGAATAAATCGAACACCCCCAGTAAATTTCGATGCAAACATTGAACCTAGTATTCTAGTACTGTCATTCTTGTAAAAAAAATGGTACACATGTGAGGGTATAAGGAGGAGAGAAGCTCCTTCCTCTATTATGTCAGAGTATCTGCTCTAAAACTAGGAAAACATCAGCCATAAAGCTCATTGTGACGGGAAAAGAATACATTAGCAAAAACCATCAAGGCTGAGGGGGGAATGCCCAAGGACCCTGTGGCTAATTCACACTTGTTGGCTGATTTATAAAAGAATCTAGCCATTTTACCATTCAACAAATGCCCCATGTCGAAGACCTCAACAAAACAGAAGTGATTTAACTACGCAAAACCACTCTTTGGGGAGAAAAGCAGCAAAAGGAACCAACTGCACAGAAAAACTGTATCATCCAAGAGCCTCATCAGATTATCACTCAAGTAAAAGAAAGCTCAAGAGAACGTTCCACACTGAAGGAGATGTTCTATCGACATAATACGGGAGCCACTAGTCACATGTGATTAGTGAGCACTTGAAAAAATGGAATGGAATTTTTAATTTGATTTAATTCTGATGAATTTAAATAATGACATTAATTAAATAACAATGTGTGACCGGCAGCTACTCTACTGGGAAGCATAGCTTTAGAATCACAGAAGCCTGGCTGTGCAGAAAAGCCCTAGAGACTCACTGGATCCGACATGGGACCACCTCTGTAAGTGTAGGTTAGGGAGACTTCATAGGATGTACAACCACCATGGATAGTATTTCTAGGACTTATTTCCTTAATCCTCACAGCGTTCTTATAAATGGCCAATAGGATCATCTCCATCTGCTGGATCGAGGTAGAACATCAAGGTTCAACGGAAGTATCTGACCTCCCCAGGGCTTTGTAGCTTTCAAGAGGGTGAAGCCAGAGATCTGAATTTAGCTTAGACACTGAAGTCCATACTCTGCCCTCCGCGGCACACCAGCTAACAGCACCTTTCACTCTTGTGATTTTTTTCCATTCCTACCCTCACCCAACAGTGTAAAACACAAAAGCATGTATGAGTGTGCCCACTGCGTGCCTGAGGAGATTTTGTGGAACAGGTTAAGTCTGGAGGTTGCTTGCGTGCTTGCTGTGGTTCTGTACCGGGCAGTACTCGTCTAGCCAAGCAGCCCCATGGTCCGCCTGGCCAGGCCAAGTGGAATGCCTAAGACAGTGATGGGTAAACGGGATGCAGGATGCAATTCTTCCCCTGCTCTCTGGGTTATGTCAAATATTAATGTTTTGCAGCCTCTTTAATTTCCACACCTCCAGCTAAAGCGTGTGTTCTCGGATAACGATCCTGACTTCGGAAGTAAATCCTGAACTTGGCTCCCGTTCTGGGAGCAGTCGGGCATTCCTTGGCAGAGTTTTGTTCCCATCAGCCAACTACTCTCCGAAGACAAAAACCTAAAAACTACAAACGCGTAGAAAGAAGCCGTCGTAGTTTTACACAGGAATTCCTCTTTGCCGTGCAGTGTTCTCAGAGGTTCCCCGCGGGAGGAGAGCTCCACTTTCTGACCCGCGAGGACAGCTTCCCTGGGGATGCCCGGCCCGGCCGCTTTCCGGGCGGGCTCGCAGCTCCGAGAGCCCGGAGCTCGGTCTGGGATTGACGGGCAGT
Organism: Paguma larvata; assembly: GCA_030068075.1. Lineage (NCBI taxonomy): Eukaryota > Metazoa > Chordata > Mammalia > Carnivora > Viverridae > Paguma > Paguma larvata. Next base: position 156,944,981 of record CM057823.1, on the reverse strand, counting down.
GCTAAAAGCGCCGACACCGCCATCCACCGGCCCGGAGCTGGTGGCACCGGGAGTGGGGCGCCCGCCACGGGAGCGAGGGCAGGGTCCTCACAGGATCCGACACGACACCACTCTCCTCCCGCCCGCCTAGCCCTCAGTTCCCGCTCGCAGAGAGCGCTCACTGGCCCCCGACTCCGTGCAGCCGGCCCCGCGCGGCAGTGAGCGGATTCTGCGACCCTGCTGACCCCGAAAAGGAAGGGCGGTCACAAGTCGGACCCTGTTCCCGGGGGCTCAGGCCAGGGCGAACCGTCTGTGGCGCGCTTCCCTCCCTTTCCTCTCCTGACGTAGGGGCAGCGCGGTGCCTTCCCGAGACAGGACCGGAGCCCGCCAAACCCAGAGCAGCTCGGAGCCTGCGCCCCCCGGAGGCCGGCGCCCGGGGTGTCCGGGCGGATTTGCGCCAGAGACGGTTTGCGCGCAGGGGACGCGGGAGTTCCCTGCACGCCCGCCGCACGCCGGTGCGGTTCTGGGAAATGCCAACGCTCTGAGTGGGCCAGCGAGCTCCGGGCACCAGCGGGTCGCGGGCGAAGCGAGAGAGACGGAGACCAAGGGGCGCGCGGTTGGAAAGCGGGCTTACGTCTGGGGCCGACAGGGCTGCTGCGCAGTGCTCCCGGGGCGGGGGCGTCCGCGACGCTGGCGCGGAGTGGAAGCCGGGGATCCCCGAGGGGCTCGTCGCGTCGGCTCCTGCGGCCGCCTCCCCAGGCGCCCGCGCGCCGCCGGGTCCACTCGCCGCGTGCCGGGCGCCCGGCGGAGGAGGGACTCTGCAGGAGACGTGCCGGCGCGCCTGCCCAGGAGAGCGGGGTCTCTGGACCGACCCGACCCGGACGCTGAAGGAAAGTCTGCTCATGACCTTGCGAGGGTCGCGGACGCTGAGCGACCCGTGGAGGATCGTGCGCCCGAGGACTGGTTGCTGGGAGCTCAACGCCGTGCTGGGCAAGCCGGAGCTCCCCGACGGCGGGGGAGGAAGGAAGCACCGAGGGGAGGAGGACGCAGGGGAAGGTGGGGTTGACCCTGAATTCATCTGGACTGAGAGGTCATCCGACCTGTTTGCGGGCAAGCGCAATTCGTGGATCTTACCTGCTCCGGGTCCCCGGCTGGGCGGTAGCGCTCTTCCCGAGCCAGGGCTGGGGACTGTTTCCTGGAGAACATGTCTCGCTCTTTCCTCTGCCCACTCTTACCCTGGTCGCTTTTCTTTCCCCTTTGTGCGCCTTTGGGGGTGGGGGGCAGCGTATTACGGACGCCTTGCTCCTTACTCAGGAAGAGACAAGTTGAACTTCAAGGGACAGGGGCCCCACATTTTGTCTGCTCGACAGGTCCCACCCGCGGACCACTCCCTCCCTTCACTGCGGTCTCCGGGTCCCACCCATACGAGCCCTTAAGGACACATCCTCCGCAACCCCACCTCTTTTGCATTCAAAGAAGTTACTCTTCAGGGGCAGAGGGAAGACCAAGCCGGCTGCTGGTTCCCCACCCCCCAAACTTACACCCCGCGAGGAAAAGAAGACGTGAAAGTTTGGGCTGTGGGAGACAGAATAGTTGGGAGCAAAAGAGTCACTTCTCAGCTCCCCCAAATCGCCTTATCGAATCCTAGACCATTTTCTTGTATCTAGAGCTTAGCCAAGTAAAAAATCAAAATAACTGCAGGCACTGGCAATAAAAGGCCAACTTTGTTTTCTCAAGAAAAGATTTAACGTTTTGAGGGCGAGCATTATTTGCATTAGACAAATAGAAACCTGCCTTCTGTTACATGTTTCCTGAAGAAACAGCCTTTGCAAAACTGCCTGAGACTTTGCTGAGGTTTGCAGGGGTGTGGGAGAACCTCAGGCTGCTTCCCTAATAAGCCTAGTTGGCAGTTTCCTAGGGAGGGCATCCACAAGCTGCCACTGAGCCTGCCGGCAACTCTGCTTTTCTGTCATTGGCTAGCCGTCGGCTCTTCTCCGGACAGTGCCGAGGAGAGCACGACAGGTATTTACAAGGGTAAAGTTTACTTTATCATTTGAAGCCCAAGACAGCTGTCAAATGTCTGGGGGCGTGGGGGGCAGGGAGACTACACTGCATTTTTCCTAAAAATGACTTTTTAATCCAACTTCAGTCAAGATCTTAATGGAAATTTCAAAAATGATTCATGAGGTCACGGAATAAACCCATTTTCATTTTTCAGGTGGAGACCCTGCATAGTCAACAAAGTAGGCACCAGGCACCTGTTTCTTGAATATTACTGCTGCGGGAAACTGTCTACATTTGTATACCTGGGAAAAAATCTGTATTTTGTTTCTGATATGAAAGGGAAAAGTACAAAAATATAGCAAAACGGTTAAATGCTGATTTTATCAGTGTTCCAAACATCGGATTTGAAATCCGGTAACTGACAAGTTTATCATAATTCACAAAAATTAAGCTCTTAGTATCTGAGGCAAGCTTTGTGCAAAGCACTGTACACACATCCTCTTTTGGTTCTATCCACCACTTTATGAGGTCGTTACTATTATTGTTTATTTTAGAGATGAGAAAGATTTGGGGAGCTGAAGTAGCCAGCCTGAGGTTACACAGCTAGGCAAGTGCCGAGCTGGGATGCCCGGGAGGCGGTGTACCTTCAGGACTGTGTTCTTATTAATATACTGCCAAATCAGAAGTTGTCACTGCAGGGACACCAGTCTGAAAACGAGGACCCTAGGGGATTCTTCAGCCTGCTCTATGTTGAGCAAAGCACAGGGCCTTTCTGAGCCACAGTTAACTCAGTTTGCGAAAGGAGGGTTGGAGTCAGTCCTCGAGGGTTCTACAGGCATTCTGAAGGCTAGTACGAATTTTGTGTCACCTCCTTTCTCTTCCACTTTCTGCCCTCTGGTGGAGGTGCTGCAGGAGCCGTGAAATTAAAGCAGCTAACTCAGTGGATCTGAGATAGCTGGTGTAGACCAGTGTCCCTCTCTCTTCCACTACTATACTGTGTCTGAGAACTATAATGCTGCTTGCATTGCTGGTGTAAAATAAGAATTCTTTAAACTTCATTCCAGAAAAAAAAAAAAAAACTCAGCCAGTTCTAGTTACCGATGGGATCAGAGTGAATACTTGAGGAATTGCTGGCATGACAGTAAACATTTATTTTTATGTACTTGGTAAGAAGGGCTTATAATGTAAGAAATCACAAATGTGAGAAGGCTCATAACATCCAAAGTACTTTGAATATGCAGAGGGCCCACAGTAATCTTCACACACCGGAGTTACTGTTTTAAAAATTTGCCCACATGTGCTTTTCGACCTAACAACCATCAGCTAGTTTCTTAGAATAATTTTACAAAAGAAACATTTCTAGTCCTCTGAATTTTTTACTGTCTAGCATTTCTAGTATATATTCAACTAATTAGATCATTTAAAAGAAAAAAAAAACAAACCTTCAAGAGGTCTATGGAAAAATCAACTTAAACATCCTGAAAATGATCTCTGAAGAAGATAATTTTACAGATGAAACTTTGGCTACCTATATTACAGACCTATTTAGTGCTTAGTACTACAAATGAAGGCAATGTGAGAACCAGAAAGAGATATTTTAAAGCCGCAGCCAGCATCCCAGGTTGATAATAGCCGAGCGGTGGCTAAGATAGATACGCTACCCCACGACTTACCTATTTAGCTATTCATTCGGCTAATACTCACTTAGGATTCGCTAGTCACCAGATGAATGAAATAAGAGCTGCTGCCCTCACAAAACTGTCAGTTGAGTAGAAGAGATGCATTATTAAACACACGCAAATATAAGCTATGGAAAAATACTTGCGAATAATGTGCGACTGGCTTTAGGGGATTTAGAATGTGGCATTTTTCGCTGAGACCTAAAGATGCAATAAAAATATTAAAGAGCAAGAAACAGGTGAACTGGAAATGTACCTGTTGCAGGGAAGGGAGAGTTTGTTTAGTTTAAAAGAAGGTATCAGCATACCCGTATCTGCCCACTGAAATATTGTACGTATGTTCAGAGTAGCATGGGTAGCTGTATATATTATTACTAGTACGTCGGTCCCCTCCTCTGCTGTACCAGAGTAGTCATTTGGGAAGAAGGTAATAAGAATTGGCCCAGCAAAAATTCCAAAGGAACTTTATTTTTAGTGCCCTCGCATACCTAATGCTGTTTGCCCACCACCAGGCCTTCTTGCAATTTGTCCAAATGCCCCCTACCTTTGGCCAGCATTCTGCCTGGTCTTCAGCGTGACAGTGCCCCCCCACCAATGACAGTGACCACATGAGCAAAAACCGAGGTGCCTCAGTTCACGACAGATTTTTTCCTCTGATTTGTGTATCCATTTGTAACAGAGGTCTTGAAGTTATGAGATTAAGTCACACTTATCTCTATTATTATAGCTAAGATTTTCTGTTTTGATTTTTTTAAATGTTTACTTATTTTTGAGAGAGACAGAGCGTGAACCAGGGAGGAGCAGAGAGAGAGAGGGAGACACAGAATCTGAAGCAGGCTCCAGGCTCTGAGCTGTCGGCACAGAGCCCGACGCGGGGCTTGAATTCATGAGCTTTGAGATCACGACCTGAGCCTCAGTCGGACTGAACCACCGAGATGAGTAGCTAAGATTTTCTAAGCACTCTGTGGCAAGTACTTCACAAAGTGACATACCTATTTTGTTTTTAATTCTTGAAACAAACCTACTTCCCTTTGCTGCAAAAGGAGAATACATAGGCTGTCGTGGCAATGTTTAAAATGTCAACTGCTTTAAAATAGTCGCAGGCACATAATAATAGCTAATGCTTACTGTCACTATTTTACAAAAGGAAATGGATGCTTACAGATGTTAAATAATAAGTGTTGTAGCGGGCTGAACAGTGTCCCTCCCGAAACCAACGTCCATCTGGAGCCTGAGAACGTCACCTTCCACATTTGGAAATAAGGTGTTGTGAGACGGAATTAATTGAAATGAGATTATACAGGCTGAGTGGACGTTAAATATCCAGAGGAGACAGAAAAGGACACAGACCCAGAGAAGACGGCCACGTGAAGACGGAGGCGAGGCTGGTGTGATTATGTCTACAAGCCCAAACACGGCAAGGATCGATGCCCACCGCCAGAAGTTAAGAGGGGGCATGGGATAGTCGTCGGACTCCAGAAGCAGCCGATCGCACTGTCACTTTGATTTTGGACTTCTGGACTTCTGAACTGTGAGAGAATAAGTTTCTGTCACTTCAAGCTACTCTGTTTGTGGTCATTTGCTATGGCAGCCCTCGAAAACGAACGCCAGCCTCTCCTCTGTGGCGAGGCGTGCCCGCTCTGGGGTTACAGCGGTGGACAAAAGCGCACTCCTGCCCGCATGGAGCTTATGTTCTAGTGAAGCAGATGAGGCAACAAACAAATACATGATACAATGACAGGTACTGTTTGGTGCTATGAGGAAAAAATATTGTGAGGTAGAGGATGGCCAGGTGATGGTGAAAAGGGAACTTCCTCTTTGAAAGTGTTTTAACTCAAATGAATCTGGACTGTGGAATTTCAGGCTGTATATGAGTGACTCTTCACGGTACCACATAAATACATGTCCCCACATTAATTGAAATGGAAACTTAGAAATAAGAGCAGTTCAGCAAATAAGAGACCTCAACTTCTCCAAAAGACCAAGACTCTGCAGTACGGTTTGAAAATGGTTTTCCAGGTGGATGCCTGGTCCGTCTTGTCTGCTGAGGGGTTCGAAGCTCCCCCTCCCAAATTCGCATCTCTCCCAGGGGGTGCTTCTTCCCTCTGTGAAACTCACCAACTTATAAACCCCAACGCTTAGGGTGGTCTAATCACCGCCGCTCAACACAGAGGACAACTTGCAAGGACCAGAGAGGAGACAAAGCTGCCCTGCATCAATGGACTCCAGAGCCTAAACACCTGCCTCAGTAACACCCCAGGATGGGCAAAGGGAACACCTGCAGGAGTCACCTGGGTCATCTGAAATGACATGAAGAGCCCAAAAAAGCTTTAGGTTATCTTGAACCACTACCACAGATACTGACCTATGTTTGAAATTTTTTTAACAAAAATCGGGGCACCTGGGGAGTTCAGTCAGTTAAGCATCCATCTCTCGATGTCGGCTCAGCTCATGAGATCGACTCCAGGTCGGGCGCCATGTCGACTCTCTGCTGACAGTGCAGAGCCTGCTTGGGATTCTGTCTGTCTCTCTCTCTCTCTGCCTCTTCCCTGCTCATGAGCTCTCGCTCTTTCTCAAAATAAACAAACATTTAAAAAATAAATAAGTAGGGGCACCTGGGTGGCTCAGTTGGTTAAGTGTCCCCTGTCTTGGATTTGGCTCAGGTCAGGTCATGATCTTGACGTGAGTTTGAGCCCCGCAGTGAGTTGGGCTCTGCACTGGCAGTGTGGAGTCTGCTTCTCTCTCTCTGTGTCCCTCTCCCGCTCACACTCTCACTCTCAAAAATAAACATTCAATTAATAAATAAGTAAAATTTTTAACATTCATAGCCATGAAGTTCAAGCATCAGACTTCTGTGCAAAAAGCAAATGTTTTTAATGTTTTGCTTCAACCAAGTTCCTCTGGCAATTTCAGCAAAGATTATACCAATTTATTTGATAAGTTTAAGCTGAAAAACTAAAATTTCAATATAAATACTCCACAAATTTCATATAGTACACTAATAAACTTTTACAATGACACAAAGTATATAGGAAAGTAAGACCATGACATTCACAATTTTATCTATGTCATTCCTAGTGGCTATTTGATAACTCTTCCATTCCTTCTCCAGTTCAGATTGAAGCAAAAAAGGCCAATATGTACTGCTTTCTTTCCCTCCAAACAAGTATCTAGGCCAAGCTGAACCTCATGTTGACCTTAAAGGACTATCTTGTCCCATTCATTCCCCTTCTGCTCATCACGCAGTGGTTTCTGCAGCTTCCTCATGCTCACCACTTATTCAAGGGCCACGGGAACTGGGGTGAGGCATCACCGGCACCTCCAGCCCATCTCCCTCCCTTGATCCCTTCCAGTCTTTTCTCTACCAGTAGCCAGCAGCCAGCCAGTCATCTTAACAATAGCAACTATTCCTCACTCACAGCCTTCCAACGCTGCCCATGGCCACTGGAATAAACCCCAACTCTTCACCATGGTCTGTGGGGCTCAGGGACTTGGTCCTTGCTACTTTCCCTCCCTCACGGATTTTACCCTCACACCTTTGAATGGAGGTCATTCAGGGCACAGCTCGGCTGTCCCCATCTCAGAGGGACTTTCCCAGAATAAAACAGCTGGTGCCCACTTACCCCCATTTTTGTGACTTTTCATTTTTTAATACCACCTATCACACATGAAAGGATGTTCATTTCATTGTGTATCTATTTCCTTCCTGCCTCCTTCCACTCCTTAGGAGCTCCCTAAGAGAAAGGATCACTCTCGCCTCCAGGACCTACAAAGTACCTATGACACAGGAAACACATCTGTTGATTGAATAAATAAATAGTGTGCGACTCTGGGTAAATTAATGAAGCTCGGAACGACTGGTCAGGCAAATACAAAATAGTAAACAGCTTAATTATTATTAATTCAATCAGTCTCATTCCTCTGCTAAATTCTTCCCGACAAATAAGAAAGAAAACTAGCAAGAACAGAAGCCCAACAAATAGACAGGAAATAGGCTTTAGGCTTGTTTATTAGGCCAAGATTCTGAGATACATGAAAATGGCTCCCCAGGTAGACACCTTATTGTTCACAGTCTTTAATATTCATCTTTTAGAGCAAGGAAATGACGTAAGTATAGCAGCTCTAATTTAGAGCTTCTGAAACACCAACCAAGTTACTCTAACACAGAGAAAGGTAAAAAAGAAAAAAAAATCTGAAATCAAAACACAAACGCCATAATGAAAAGAACGACTGCCCTTTCATTTTAGACACTAGCCAACACTAGACGAATGCATAGAACATTAAAAATTTTTGAATTAAAGTCAACAAAGTTTAAAAATCCTTCTTTGTACTTCTATTTAAAACCACTTCTATACTTTTTAGTATCTAACAATTAACTACGTTTTTGCATCAAGTATTAGAGCTTTTATACGTTGACACTAATACCTAGCCTAAAATTATTGACCCCTGAATCTTTTAGATAATAGCAAATATTCTAAGTTACAAATTTGGTATGAAAAATTTTAATGAAAACATTAATCATACAAAAATTAAACAGCAAACTATTTAAAGTGACAATTCAAACAGGTTTGGCTTCCTGATATTTCTCTATCAGCTTGTTTTTTCATAAGAATGGATTATTTCCAGCTGAAATCTACTTACAGGATCATGGTAAGAAGAAACAAGAATAAGTATAGAAAGCTCATAAGCCCTGTGCTCAAGCATCTATTGCTCATAAATAGCAGTTTTTCTTTTATTGTTACTTGGAGAAGACACACACGAGCGTTACAAAACATGCCAAACTTCAGTTAAGTGCTTCTTACACAAGAAATAGCCACATGTGAGAAATCCAGCCTGACATTTTTAAAAAATAATTATATTTTCCTCTGAGAAACCCACTACATAAAAACTTATTTCAATAACTGATAAAAAATTCCTCACTAACAAACCAATTTCTGGAATCTAATTATATCTAATTATAGATTCATGTTACAATTTAAGAGGTCTTTTAGAGAATAATTTTTTTTTAAAGTACAAAATTACATGATCAAGAAAAGTAACCAAAACATTGTGAAATATTCCTTTTACTGCACATATGGCTCAGTTTCATCTTAATTTTGAAAAAGAAAAAGAAAAGAAAGCTGGTTTGAACTAGTAAATGAAACAACTGTGTTAACACAAGGAAGCACATGGAACAACTGACACGTTACCCTGCCGCTGGTTATGACTTATGGAAGATTTCACAATTTCGGTCATGCTTTTACCATTAAACAACGTTATGCTGCCGCTCTCGTATGCTAATTAGGATACAGCTTAACCTTCTGTCCTCCGAACAACGGCTGCGAGAGAACACAGAGACGAAGGTGAATATACATGTTCTACAGTATACTCTTCCTAATGTTCCAGATCTAGCTTCTCTAGATCCGGTCGGAGGCATCTTCACGGATCAGAACCTGTTAAGCCACGGCACGCGCTAGGTACCACGCCAACGCCACCACCACGAGCGCGCACGCCGGGAGGAGGTGATGTCTGTACTTCCGCCACAGCGGCAGCTCCACCGCCGCTTCGTCTCTTCTCCGGTTCTTCTTCCGACGACCTTTCAGTCTGTTTTCAAAAGCCTCCAGTTCAGCCTAAATCAAAAACCCGAACGGGATCATTTTTATTAAATTCAATACATACACTGAATTGAAGTTTTCCACTTAGATGAAAATAAATCAATTTGTGAAATGTTTTAATAGTAACGGTATATAATAAATATATTGATTTGATTTTTTTAAAAAACTCTCTCTGCTATGGATTGTAGTCAACAAACCAGAGTTTAGGTAAGCAAAAAGGGAAACGGGGAGTAATAGAAGAGATTATTCCAGACCAGATTATTTTGTGCTGACTTTGGCATAAAATACAGAAACATCTGATTAAATAAGGGTGTCCTAAATATAAACATTAGTTTTATACTTCGACACCATTAACCTACTAGGTTTCTGTAATATAACAGTTTCTAGCAAGTGATAAGAGATGCCCAGTGAGAATAAAAACACCTATAATTCGAGCTTTTTATAGTGCTGGTAATAAACATTAATGACTTGTATGAAGGAAATTCAAGCGAGTAGAGGAAAAAACTGCCAGAAATTGATTCTTCTCTTTATCAAATACATTTAAAAACAGAGTAGAAATTCTTCAGGGGAAAAAGTGCTTCATGCTTTAGGTCAAAATGACTATTTTAGAAAGTAGAATATAAAAACTGGTTCTAAAAAAAGGATAACTGGATGATACTCATCGAATGGGGATTTTTATTCTACTGTTAAGAACATGATTATCATGTCCAGTCAAAAAATCCACATATAACTTTTGACTCCCCCAAAACTTAACTGCTAATAGCCTTCCGTTGACTGGAAGCCTTACCGATAGCAGTCGAAGAACACATATTTTGTATGTTGTATTATATACTCTATTCTGACAATAAAGTAATAAGCCAGAGAAAAGAAAATGTTACTAAGAAAATCATAAGGAAGAGAAAATACATTTACAGTACAGTGCCGTGGCTATCAAGAAGAAGCGACATAGAGGTGACCCTTGCAGCTTAAACCTGTGTTGTTCGAGGGTCAGCTGTACAAACCCCAGTTAATGCAGCCATTACTTTCCCCATAAACCACATCTGAAGATGACCTGCTCCTGTACTTAATTTAACACAAAGAAGCATTCTTCAATGAACCAAAATGTCAGAATATTTTCGTGGTGGTTGAAATAGAAAACAAGATCAATATACATTAAAAGCAGCCAAACTCGAGAACTGACGCAGTACAATAAATGATGCTTTAATGATGACCCACAGTCCTCATGCAGAGTTTAAATGATGTTCTATCCATTCTGTTGAAAAGAACAGTAAACAGGGAATATATTTAAAATTTCCATCCACAATGGTTAAGAAAATGGGGAAGAAGATTCACCCTAAACTACTCCTAATAAGTTGACTTCCCAGGATTCTAGTCAATCCATGTTTTAATATAAGAGTTTTGAAAACTTATTTTGGAATATTAGGCAAACCAACTTTATAGAACCGTTTAACATCAGAGGTCATTTTAGCCCCCTTTTATTTGCTACCTAAATTGTTTCCAATCCCTTCCCCTTAAGTCATATAAATTTCAATTTCCTCATTCAAAAGGTGGCAGTTTGCATATAATATACCCATTTTTGCTCGGTATAAAGCATCTCAAAATGAAAACTGATAATCATATGTCACTATTAGAAAGTCAAGTCACTCTTTGGAGTATACAATCAGTATAGTATTTGAGCAAATGGGATATCAGGAATGTAGTTGTTATCTGCTATGGAACAAAGAGCAGATAATACTCCTGCATTTATGAATATAAAGGGAAATAAGGGAACATATTATTAAAATAAATGCATTGTTTAGTAAATAACCCATTTTTACAGACGACTTACAACTCAGTAAAATAGACCTCAAATAATTTTAGGTAAGTGAAGACAAGCGCTCCAAGAGGCGCTTTAAAATGGGTGCTGCCAGGGGCGCCTGGGTGCCTCCATCAGGTAAGTGTCTGACTGTGGCTCAGGTCATGATTTCACGGTTTGTGGGTTCGAACCCCGCAGTTCATGGGTTCAAGCTCTGTGTCCGTCTTGCTTTCTCACGCAAAGCCAGCTCAGGATCCTCTGTCTCCTTCTCTCATTGCCCCTCCCCCGCTGGAATGAGCACACACACACACACACTCTCTCTCTCTCTCTCTCTCTCAAAAAACATAAACATTTTAAAAAAAATATTATTTTTGAGAGAAAGAGGAGAGACAGAGTGAAAGTCAGGTAGGGGCAGAGACAGAGGAAGACACAGAATCTGAAGCTGGCTCCAGGCTCTGAGCTGTCAGCTCAGAGCCCGACATGGGGCCCAAACTCACGAACCAACCATGAGGTCATGACCTGAGCCGAAATCAGACACTTAACCGACTGAGTTACCCAGGTGCCCCTAAAAAATTTTTTTAATAAAAAAGAAATGGATGCTGTCACATTCCAACTCCCATAAAGAGGAGTTAAAATTCTTATCACTAGAGAATGGATGAGCCTGGCAAGGAAGTAAATTTGGGAATATACAAAATAACTGTGAATATATAAGATTTCATGCTTCTTAAGAGGTTCAGGATACCTGGACCGAAGTGAGTGAATGGCTAATTTTTGCTTTGTAGGAACTATATTATTTTCAGTCCAGAAAACAGCAGACCAGCCTCTAGTTTGTATATGGAATATACCTTGTATTTCTATAAAAACTAACAACGATACAAAGAGACATAAATCTAAGTATTTTGTTTAGTTACCTGTTGCCTTCGTTTTTCCTCTTCAAGAGCAGCTTTGGCTTCTGCTTCTTTTATCTGTTTTATAGACATTTGAAAGTATATTACCATTATAACCATCAAATTTTATTCAGAATTTTAACATCTTCCCGCCCAGGATCCCCTAACCCAGAACAACTTTTAGAAACTTTATATTGGAAATTACTTAAAGACATGTAACAGTTATACTGAGAAGTGTTACCAAGGTTCTGGTCTAACGGACTGGAAGGGGGGGGGAGGGGAGCGAAAGTGTTACACATTATATAACATTTCACCTTAACAACTATCATAGATATTAGATCACAATTCAAAGAGTTACAAAACTGCAAAATGAAGTATTTTTAAAGCTGATTTTTTTCTTGAGTTATCATATTAAGTCTATAATAAATTACTAAATACCACTCTTTTTCTAAAGTTGAAATTGACCATTTTCTGCAAATTGTCTATCTGGAAGGGAATCCTTAGTATCAAACAAAATCAAGAGTTTATTCATTGACTGCATTAATGGAGGAAAATGGTGACACTAGAGGTAACCCAAACAGCCAAGAATTGCAAAACTTTATTTTGTATTACTTTAACCTAGCTTTCCAGAAGCTTATGCTAACATTAAAATGAACAACTATGTCCCATTCCAGAGCATATACACTAACTGATATGGAAAAATCTAGTACACACTAGACAATAAAGAACCCCTGGGAATTCAAAATAGGCCTAGAAAACTAGGCTTTTATTACAAAAGCAAAAAAGATGAGATTTGTTTGTAATAAGCACATAAAGTAACGCCCAAAGTAAATATGGGAAGGCCATTAATTAACAAATTAAAAATGACATTTAATGTGACATTACCTCAGATGCTTTCCGTTTCATTTCTTTGCATGTTGTGTCGCATTCTATTGAAATCTGATTTTCACGTACCTTGTTACACTGCAATTCCTACAAATAATATTTTTAAAAATTTGATTTTAAAAGATTTTTCCCTCAAAGTCCAACTGTATGCCATAAAACAGCAAAGTTTCTCTAACAGCTTAAGGTTATGCATATTAAGAGTCACATTCATGAATATTTAATGATGATATAGTTACAAGCATTAAATGTCTTAATTCAAAGAGTGATCATTCCTTTATTTCCTAATAATTGAAAAAAAGTAAACACCATAAAATCCAAAGCATCCATTTAATTTATTTACTAGAGCCACTATGAACTTAGCTTTAATTTCATTTTTATTCTTTATTTTTATTGTTTTTTGTTATATTCCACACATTCAGGGAATGAAATGCTCTAGAGCAGTGCCATCCAACACAGGTTTCTGAGATCATGAAAACGTTCTAAATCTGCACTACCCAACAGAGTAACACTATCTATATGTGACTACCGAAAACTCAAAATGGTCTAATGAAATTTAAGAACCGAAGCCTTACTATTATTTAACATTAATTCCTTAAAATTCAAATTTTAAATACCTGTATGTGCCAACAGGTATATGCAAATATGCTCAACATCATTAATCAGCAGGGAAATGCAAATCTAAACCACAACGATATAATCAACTCACGACTGTTAGAATAACTATAATTCAAATGTCAATAAATAACAAGTCTTGGCAAGGACACAGGAAAACAAAGAAACCTTGTGCAGTGTTGGTGGGAATGTAAATTGGCGTAGCCGGAACGAAAAACCTAAAAGAGATGTAGTACAGGTTCTAGCAGTCTTACTTCTGGATACACAGGAAATGAAAATAGTATCTAAGCGATATCTGTGCTCCAATATTCACTGGATCATTATTCACAATAGCCAAGATTTGGTAACAAGCTATGTGTCCGTCGATGGATAAATGGATGAAAAAAATGTGATCTGCCTGCCTACTTATAATTGAGGATTATTCAGTCACAAAAAAGAAGGAAATCCTGTTATCTAGAGGCCATGGATGAACATGGAGACAATCATGCGAAGTAAAGTAAGTGAGATACAGACAAATAATATATGATCTTACTTATATGTGGAATCTAAAAAATTAGAACTTAGAAAAGCTTAGAAGAGAATGGAAATTGCTAGGAGCTAGGGACTACGTGAAATGTGGAGAAATCGGTCATTGGCTACAAATTTTCAGTGATTAAGATGAATAAGTTCTAAGGAACCTAAAACACAATATGCTAGCTATAGTTAATATTACAGTTTTATACTCTGAGTCGATATGACCCCAGCTACACTTTCTGGCGAGTGTACACCTTACAGAGCAAACCTCTAAGTATCAGTGCTCTGTGCTCTTATTTCTCTACCATACAAATACATTATTTCTCGCCGTGGATTTTCTTTTTCCTAGAAATCTAAGAAAACAGACTGTTATGGAAGAATGTGGAGTGATATCATGCTACCCTGTTGACTTTATTATTATTGTGCTCTTCACGGTTGCTGGTAATCCTGCTGCTAATTGCCACTTTTGTTTGAGATGAAATTCACATGAACATAAAATTAACCACATTAAAGTGAACAATTCAGTGGCAGTTAGTGTATTCACAATATGTGCAACCTTTATCTCTATCTAATCTAACTTTGGGTTATAATGAAATCCTGCTTCATCAATTAATTTATTTTGTTCCTCAAATTGTTCAGCTTTGGCCACTGGGAGCTTTTTCAGTTGGCTTTGGTTTTTGTTTGTTTTGTGCCCCTTTGACATAACCCATCATTGTGTGTGTGTGTGTTTTTTCCAATTCTACCTTTGATTGACATTTAAGTTGTTCTTGATTATTGTTATAATAAATTGTGCTGCTAGGGACATTTTTATACATCCCTGGTGTAAAGTTTATCTAGAAAATTCACTTTAAATGGAAATATCTGTATTATGTGATAATGCCAAATATTTTTCCAATGTGTTAGCACAAATTTATACTCCTACCAAGAGTATATTTAAGCTGTCCTACTGAGTCACATTCTCTGCAACACTTGATATTAACAGGCTTCAGGTTTTGCAAATCTAGTAGCTATAAACAATATTACGTTTCATTTCTCTATTAATCAAGTTGAGTATATTTCAAACTGCTTATTTGTCTTTCAAGTTTTCTTCCTGTGAAATGCTTCTTCACAAATTTTGTCCATTTTGCCATTTTGATTTGGTGTCTATTTTCTTATTGATTTAAGGCAATTCTTTGGCAGTTGTACAGATCACAAACATCTTTTATTTTTCCATCTCGTCACTTTCCATCAAGTATCTTTAATAAATAAATAAGTCCTTAAAAAATAATACTGTATTATATGCTTTAAACATGCTATGTAAGTGTTCTCACCACAAAGAAATGGTAACTGTGAGGTAAATGTTCACAAGCTAATTAACATTTAGCTTGATTGCTATAAGCATTTTAAAGTGTGTATGTATGGACAATCATCATGTGTGCACTTTAAATACATATAATTTTTGTCAATTGTGCATCAATAAAGCTACAAACATTCAAATAAATAAACAGCCACATGTGGCCAATGGCTACCAACTCATGCAATTCTCATGCAGTTCTAGAGAATCTTCTGGAGAGCTACAAATTTTCCTCTCAACCATTTAATCTTTTTTAAAAAAGTTTTAAAATTCTGGTGAGGCACCTGGGTGGCTCACTTGGTTAAGCATCCGACTCTTGGTTTCGGCTCAGGTCATGATCTCACAGTTTTGTGAGTTCAAGCCCTGCTTGGGATTCTCTCTCTCTCCCTCTCTCTCTGCCCCTCCCCTGCTCAAGCTGTCTCTGTCTCTCGAAACAAAAAAAATTTTTTTCAGTTTTGAAAATTGGTCTGAAGCTTATGATTGCATGTACGTTGCACTTCAATGCCTCCTTAATGAAATAATAAAAAAACTAATCTCCCCTTTCCTGATGACGTGACATCAATCCTATCATCAATTTGTGAATTACTCTGTACTGAAGAGGTCCTTATTTTAAATAGTCTTAGAATTTGCTTTTGTAGGTGTTTTATCTACCTTTTCTTACTGCCAGATATCACTTTTGCTCCACGTGTGCCTATTTTTATCAATTTCTCCTTTCCCACCATACTCTCAGATACTAATTTTTAGTTTAAATTTATCAGAGTTAAGATATGGGCTCATCAAATCCTATGAGTAAAGTACATACGCTTTAGTGAAAACACTTCATAGCATGAAATTTCATTAGAGGGGTTTTCCTCCACTTTAGTTCTTCATTTTAGACTGAGGTTGGTGATAAACACAGTCTTGTCTTTCAAGGATAGTCCAAACGAAGAAAAAATAATATACACAAACATTAAAGACAAAGATAAATATTGCATGTTTGCAGATATGAATTCTACCAGCCTGGAAGAGGGATCCTACCTTTCCTCATTCAAAAGGTACTTTTTGGGGTACCTGGTGGCTCAGTCAGTTAAGCCTCAGGCAGACTCTTGGTCTGGGTTCATATCATGATCTCGTGGTTCATGAGATCGAACACTGCATCTGTATGGACAGTGCAGAGGCTGCTTGGAATTCTCTCTCTCCCTCTCTCTCTGCCCCTCCCTTGCTTAGGCTCTCTCATTTTCTCTCAAAATAAATAAAATAAATAAACTTAAAAAAAAAAAAAAGGTACTTACACAGTACCTATTACATGCCAAGCACTGTATGAGGGACAGGGGACACAATAAGGAAAAGAATGTAATAATACGGTAAGTGGTTAACTAATATATCACAACAGCAGCTACTATTTATTAAACACAGCGATCATTGTGCTAAATGCTACATAAGCACTACTTTTTTTATTCCTTTCAATAAAAGTAGGCATAAACTCTCTTTTATGGATGACAAGACAAGGTTACAGACGTCCCTAGAATCACAAAAGCTCTTAGTCATGAACCTAGGATAAAGCAAACCAAGGGAAAACAGCATCTAAGTCTTCCCAGGGCAGGGCAAGGTAGACCTTCGTAAACAAGGGAACGCTTGCACTGAATACTAGAGCAGGATTCTGGTGGACAGAATGGGAAAGGGAAAAAACTCTGCATTTTACACAAAAGGAAGAATGTATACATTGCCAGAGATTAAAGAGTCAGATAGCACATATGTTAGGACACCTAAGTAACAGATTCGCAGAGAGGACTGCTAGGGGAGGAGCCTGGAGATGAGCAGGCCAACATTCATCATCACTGATTCACTTGAATGCCACATCTGTATGTACACACACGTTTCTTTTAAATGCATACTTTTTCCCATAGTGATGAAGAACCACTGAAGAACTTAGATTAGGGAAATATTAGGCTTAGAGGCAAGGAAATCTGTTATGAAGCTATTATCGAAGTCCAAGAATGAGCTTTTGCCAAAGTTCTAGTGCATCTGGACAGTAACATGACAGGAGAGAGATGTCTCAGATGAAAAGTGACTTGACGGAGCACTGATTTTCACATCAAGTGGTCCTACATAAATATCTAAAACTTAGGGATTCAATTTCAGGAGGTCAGGCTTATAAATTTAAATTCAGAAGCGACCTATCCCAGGAAGTGATAGGAGGACCTGTGAATATAAATGAAAAGCAAAGATCCTCAGTAAAAGCAGATTTCAATAAATATTTGTCGAATGAACTTAAAGAAAAGAAAAGGACTAGTTTTGGAGATGACCGCAAGAATATGAAGAAAAAAGGAGTTACAACTATAACCGAGATAGCAAAAATCAGAGGTCAACAGCGCGAACAGGCAACTCGAGGAAAAGGAGACTGAAAACAAGACCACCCAGCCGCTGACGCTGGAGAACAGTGAGACTTCCTGTGTAAGCTTAGCTTAGCTGAACGGTGGACAGTTTACTTCCAATGAGCTTTCCAATTCTCAGTTTTGCCCTTTCAGGGGCGCCTGGGTGGCTCAGTCAGTCAGTTAAGCGTCTGACTTCGGCTCAGGTCATGATCTCATGGTCTGTGAGTCTGAGCCCCACACTGGGCTCTGTGCTGACGGCTCGGAGCCTGGAGCCTGCTTCGGATTCCGTGTCTCCCTCTCTCTCTACCCCTTCCCCACTCACACTCTGTCTCTCTCGCTCTCTCTCAAAAATAAGCATTAAAAATAAAGTTTTCCCTTTTACTCCTCCATTACCACTATTTTATCTTAAAATGAATTCTCTCCCTGTTTGTTATTTTACAAATTTTATAAGGCTGTGCACGTGAAGTCTTTTTAAGGCTGTGTTTTCACAACATGATTGATACTGATGGCAAAAACTGTTTCATAAATAAGAGCAACAAAGGTTAAATTCCGGACCATTCCTTAAACCATGAAACTCACTTTATTATTCACACCGTGTCCCTCGTACAAAGACCTCAAATCTAGAGCATATTCTACCCAAAAAAGGGCACTGAACTTAGTTCCAACATAAAACAAAGTTCTTTTATGAGCAAATTACAGAAAACTATATTGCCAAACAAAGCTGAGTTTTAAAATAAGTACCTACAGAAACAGATAGGCTAACAGTAAAGATACTAAGAAGACCTTAAAATCAAATGGCAAAAAGTAAAGCCGAAGAACTACCAAAACACAGACAAAAAATTTTTTTACATAGAAAAGTATTTTCAATAACTTAAAATACTTACCTTTTTAATTCTTTTACAAGGACATCTAAGTTTTACCTTCTGGTTGCAATTAAAGGGACATTCACCAGGATGACACATCTCTTTGCATCTGTGACCACAAGGAAGCTAAAATAAAATCAAAATAAAGCTATTGCATATTTACATTCTAGTCATACTCTACAAACTCCCCTTCCTCCAACAGCTATTTTAAGAGCGTCTATAACAATAGGGTCAATCGACCCTGAATAATCATCTAATTTTTCAACTTTTTCTTTTAGATATAAATTACTTTATACAGAAGTGTTAAATATCCTCCCCAGTTCCACTGCAGGAGTGTATCTTAACCTCACTGTTGTGGCTAGTTATAACCATGTGACTACGTTCTGGCCAATGGAATGTAAGCAAAAGTGCTTTTGTGCCTTAAAGCATTTTGAGAGCATACAACCATGTTCTTCCCTTCCCAACGTACAGTAAATGATGACACTTAGAGCAATAATGGAAACCATGTGCCAAAATGAAGCAGAGCTGCCTGACTTACTTGGGTTCCTGGATGAATACACAGAGCACAGTGACAACACATCTACCTTCCCTGTACCGTTATATGAGAAAGAAAGAAAGAAAACTTCCTTGTCCTTAAGACACTGTGCTGTAATACACGGCTTAGCCTTTTACTCTAAATCGTTTCTCTCTGCCACTATGTATTAACACATATTATATAGGTAGCCAAACCAACTCAGTAATTGCCATGATGTCTATATGGCTCCTTGTCTTTAGTTATTTACTATCTTCTTATCCCAGTCAAGCTTTCGGATGAAACATTCTGATCTTTGTATTCAAATCTTATCCAGACGTCAATAAATGGCTTAAATCACCATAGACACATGATAGAAATCTGCCTATATTTGAACAAATAATAGTAATTATGTAAGAAATCTACTTTTAAACTATTGTGACAGTTTGTGTGGTCTCAAACTTAAAAAAAAAATTATGGGCACCTGAGTGGCTCAGTTGGTTGAGCCCCCAACTTTGGCTCAGGTCATGATTTCATGGTTCATGGGTTCAGGTCCCACATCAGGCTCTGTGCTGATGGCTCAGAGCCTGGAGCCTGCTTCGGATTCTGTGTCTCCCTCTCTCTCTGCCCCTCTTCCACCACTTGTGCTCTCTCTCTCTTTCAAAAATAAATAAAAACATTAAAAAATGTTTTGTTTTGTTTTTTAATTTAGATACTTCATAGATTCCTGTCTCTCAACCGGACTGTGAATAAAAGACACCACTGGTGAGTGGTTAAATTCCAAAGTCAAGCTGCCTGGAACTGAATTTCAGCTTCCCTGTTTACCAACCGTGAAATCTTGGGCAAACCTCCTGACTTTTCTGTGCCTCACATATAAAACTGGGGAGAGGAACAGAACTTTGTAAGGCTGTTGTGAGGATTAAATGTTTTCTATATATTTAGCTATTATAATAAAAGGGACTATAATGAGAGCAATGGTCTCCTATTTCTCTTTGTCTCTTATATTCATTAACAAAGACACCTTAATAAACATTTGAATTCTCCAACTTCTGATCATTATGATTCACCAGACTGATCTTCAAACTATTAACTTTACTCACTTCACGCATTCTTTTTTTTTTTAAGTAGGCCGAGGGTTGAACTTGGGCTCTGCCTTTTTTGTTTATTTATTTAATTTTTTTTTAATTTTTGAGAGAGAGAGAGTCAGTCAGACAGAGCACAGAGCCCGACGCGGGGCTCACACTCAGAAACTGTGAGATCATGACCTGAGCCAAAGTCAGACGCTCAACCGACTGAGCCACCCAGGCGCCCCTCACTTTACACATTCCGAAGCCTCTTCCATTACCTTTACTCTCTCTCTGGTATCAACTAGATTTCTTGTTCTTTCATTTTAGCTGAGACATTCACACCAAAACTAAATCCAGGTCACTCGGACTACATTTTCAGCAATCCCATCACAGGGCTGCACTGCTGAAATGAGTTCCACACTAGCATTCCTGGACTACTTCGGTTCTGTTTTTCTCTACACCTAACTGTAGGCCTTGAACACTGTTTAATAAGCTCAATATTTATTCACTATCAAATATCTGCCCCACAGGGTGGTTTAGAGTCTTTGTCCTCAACTTCTTTCTCACCTTCATCCCTGCCGGTGCCTCTAGCCTGACTTCATGAAGAAGACAAATATTTGGCATTAGCCTACCACCCAGTCTCCCCTCTTCTCAAAATAGGTCTCTGTATCCCCTTGTTCTTTCCTTAATCATTGAGGTAATGACATCAGCCATCCTCTCTGAAAGTAACTAACCACTCTACTTCAACTTTGTATCAATCATTCTAATGGGGAAAGTGATTAGGAAAGCTTTTCAGAGCAATACAGATCTTTCTGAAATTACACAGAATCATGGCTATAGTGTTCTATATTTTCAATGTGTTGGGGTTTGATGAAAAGCTAAAAACCACTGGTCTGGATGTCATATCTTTCTGCCTTAGTCCTTAAGAGACCTCATGGTCACTCTCCACAATTTCACAACCATCTTAAAAGTCTCTTTTCTCTAGCTGGGTCTTCGGTCTTCAAAATGTATCTCTTTTCTCTAAATACTACATTTGATCCTATTACCCCATCTCACAATTCTTCCACGAATCTCCCTGCCTTTCACCTCCTCTGCTGGTAGAAGAAACGGAAGACATAAATTGGGATGGCTGCCTGGTTCACCACAGTTCTCCCAGGAGCTATGGCCATGACTGTACCATCCATTCCAGTTTCCTGCCTACTGCTGCTTGTGCCAAGGGAGCCCATGTACCTAAGGAGGCCAATCAGATTTTCTCTCCTGATAACTGAAAACTAAAAAGAAAGAGACGGTGGTTTGAATAGTCATCTCACTACAGAGCCCCCTGAGCTCCTGCTGACAAGCCCCTGGGAGCTGCCCAGGTCCTGCCTTTCCCAAAGTTTGCTGTAACAGCATTTCCTTCAGAATCTATGAACTGGCCCCCAATATCCTCCAAATAGGTCTTCTTTTTTGTGATAAGTTAACCAAACTGACTTCTGTAGCTTGCTTGCAAGGAAAAGTAAAATTCATCCAGAAGTATGCTGTGCAGGTATCTGAGTCCCACAGGCAGAAGTAGTGTCATTAATCCTGAGAAAGTATTAAAAACCACTAGTAATCAGGAAAATGTAAGTTAAAATCACCAGATGCCAAAGAATTGCCAAAATTAAAAATTCTGACAATACCAAGTGTGGTGGTAACTGGAAAGTAAAATACTGGAAATTTAAAATACATAGGAAAGTAGGTAGTAAACAGGAAAATTTACTGATAATAAATTGTACAACTATTTTAGAAATCAATATGACTTTATGTTGAAATCATACATCCCCTATGAACAAGCAACGGCACATAGAGAAATCTATATGCACGTATATTAGCATGTACAAACAAGAATGCTAGCAGTATTTTTAACAACTCAAATATTTACCCACAGTAAAGCAAGCACAGCGAACTACAGTATACTCATATAATGGAATAACGACTGCACCAACATGTAATAAACGTGACAGACAACGTAGAGCAAAGTAAGGTCACAAAAGTTTATACTTCTGAACTTTTAATATAAAATTAGGCAAGCAATATTGTTTTCAGATACAGATATAGGTAGTAAAAACTATAAATGAAAGCAAGTAAATTACTATAAAAAGGAGATGGGAGATAACACATAGGACAGAAAAAGGAAACCACAGTCAGACAGAGACTTTGGCAGACTTCTGACATGCAGCCACACTGTAATTTTTGACCTGGGTGGAGTTATATGGTCTTGACTTTACAACCATTTGTTAAACTGTCCATATATGTGTTACGTACTTCTGAGTAGGTAATAATTTCATTGTTTAAAAAATCAGATATGCAAGTATGTTATTATCTTAAAAGCCAGCTTATATTCTAAAAGAGCTGAAAAGCAGTTCCGAAGAAAGCTGATTAAGATGCATAATAGACTGTATCTTCATTATAGACTTCACACCAAAAAACTGAGGTTTTTCTAAAACATCCAACCTTCATATTCATTTAAAGCGGAGAGGGCCTACTATTTCCACTCAACACGGGATGATTTTCTTCTACTCAGCCCCTAACATCATTCTGCTAACATTTGCAGATGTCATATCCAACGTCTTACCAATAACCAACACTATCTAGTTCATAATGTTCCATTTTAATCCCAACAATTAAAAAAGCTCTTTAAAAATAATTAAGGAAAGCTTGCAAAACAATAGTGTTTCTGGATAAATACCCATACCATCATCACTACAGCAAGCACATATATAACACTTATCATATACTAAGACATTTACGTGTTATTAGCTCGTTAATACTCCGCGCTCAGAAGTATTATTGTTCCCATTTTATACATGAACAATTCAAGTTACAGAGACATTAAATAATTTTCCCAGGCAAAAAGTAAAAAAGTTTGCACGGGGATGATAAAACCAAATTCAGAAATAATTTTTAAAAGCAGAACTGTATATGTGGGGCACAGTTTAAACGTGTAGTTCTTCATAGTATCTTTATATTTTCTTTTACTTAAATTCAAACCAGTCCAGAAGACATAGACTGTGTATATCTAGAAGGATATACCTATACCACTCCCACAGTTCAGTTTTATTCACATTCAACGAATGTTTATCAACTGCCTAATACATACAAGCAGGGAACGAAGGCCTGGATACAAGGTCAAATATGATATAGTCCTTGTCCCAAGAAATCCACAGTATGGGAAGGGGAA